>CAKXYN010000131.1:0-1200000 GCA_935064755.1 Tragelaphus eurycerus
CTCATTCTATGTTGTCCCCTTCTCCTCCTGCCCCCCAATCCCTCCCAGCATCAGAGTCTTCTCCAATGAGTCAACACTTCGCATGAGGTGGCCAAAGTACTGGAGTTTCAGTTTTAGCATCATTCCTTCCAAAGAAATCCCAGGGCTGATCTCCTTCAGAATGGACTGGTTGGATCTCCTTGCAGTCCAAGGGACTCTCAAGAGTCTTCTCCAACACCACAGTTCAAAAGCATCAATTCTTCGGCGCTCAGCCTTCTTCAGTCCAGCTCTCACATCCATACATGACCACAGGAAAAACCATAGCCTTGACTAGGCGAACCTTTGTTGGCAAAGTAATGTCTCTGCTTTTGAATATGCTATCTAGGTTGGTCATAACTTTCCAAGGAGTAAGCCTCTTTTAATTTCATGGCTGCAGTCACCATCTGCAGTGATTTTGCAGCCCAGAAAAATAAAGTCTGACACTGTTTCCACTGTTTCTCCATCTATTTCCCATGTAGTGATGGGACCAGATGCCATGATCTTCATTTTCTGAATGTTGAGCTTTAAGCCAACGTTTTCACTCTCCACTTTCACTTTCATCAAGAGGCTTTTGAGTTCCTCTTCACTTAATTTGCAAATACATTCTCCATTCAGTAGGTTGCCTTTTCATTTTGTTGATGGTTTCCTTCACTGTGCAAAAGCTTTTTAGTTTGCTATAGTCTCATTTGTTTATTTTGCATTTGTAGCCCTTATCTGAGGAAATTTCCCCCAATTTTTCTTCTAGTAATTTTTGTGGTTTTGGGTCTTATATTTAAGCCTTTAATCCATTTTGAATTTCCTTTTTTATATGGTATAAGAAAGTGATCCAGTTTTATCATTTTGCATGTAGCTGACAGGACCTTCATGTTTGATCTTATTTACCCCTCACAAAATTTTTATGATATAGGTGCAGCTATTATCCCATTTTATAGAAGGAGAAGTGGAGACATGGAATGGCTGAGGAACTTGCTCAGTTTCACTGAGTCAGTAAGGGATAAAGCCAGAATTTGAACTTGGGTCTTCTGCTTGAGTCTTTGCTTTTAGTCACTATGCTCCTCTGTCTCCCTAGAAAGCTTTGGATAGAAGGTATAACTGTTTCATTCCAAAGGTAGAGACAAACACACAGGAGACAGAATTAAACATATCTTTTATTTACCACCATGAGCCAAAGGTGACCTAGAAGGTTTCTATGAGGTTGGCATAAATTGTCAGATTTTCTTTGGGGTCTCTTTGTAATCAATTTTCTTTGCACCTTGGTAACTAGGGCTTTTGACTCAAAAGTTCCACAAAACTCTATTCAATTTGTAACCATATATATGAAATAAGAGTACAACATTGCTTAGGTGTGGTAACATAGTTTATATAATATTCATACAAAGTGTTTCAGTTGTTTTCTAAAGGGATTTTTGAGGTGTGTCTGATAAGTTTTCACAGATATGGCTCCAATGACTTTACTTTTGTGTTAAGGCAAAGGGTCTCTCCTTGTTTACATTTTGTCCAGATTCTCAAATTCCCTTTTCCAGACCCTATCTTAGTAGAGCCACTACTTTGCAGTCTCTGCAAGACTCTGGAATCCATAAACTGAAAAGCACTTTGAGATCAACAGTCACAAAGATAAGCCATATGCTGGGTCATAAAAACACATCTTGGCAAATTAATTTAAATTACATGAAATATACTATCTGACTATAATGAAATTAAATGAGTTCAATAACAGAAATATGGCAAGGAAATCTCCAGTCATTTGGAAGTTAAGTAACATATTCCTAAATAACCTATAAGTCAAAGCAGAAATATCATGGAAATTTAGAAATTATTTTCAACTCAATGAAAATGAAAATACAACATATTAAATTTTATGGCATGCATCAAAGGCAGTGCTTCAAAGGAAACTCAGCACTAAATGCTGAAAATAGAAAAATGAAAATAAATCAGTGATCTCAACTTCTGCCTTAAGAAACTTGAAATAGAAGAATAAATTAAACACAAGGAAAGAATAGGGTGCAGAAACTGATAAAATTGAAAACAGAAAATCAGTAGAGAAAAATCAGTGAAACCAAAAGCTGGTTCTTTTAAGCATCATAAAATTGATTAACCTCTAGCATGACTGACAAAGAAAAGGAGAGAAGCACAAATGACTAACATTAGGAATGAAAGAGGGCGTTTGCTACACACAATAAAAGAACAAAAGGCTCAGTGGCGGAATCTGCCTGCCAGTTCAGGAGATGCCAGAGATGTGGGTTCTATCCCTGGGTTGGGAAGATCCCCTGGAGAAGGAAATGACAACCTGCTCCAGTACTCTTGCTTAGGAAATCCCATGGACAGAGGAGCCTGGGGGTGGGGGGCTACAGGCCATGGGGTCACAAAGAGCTGGACACAACTGATCAACTGAGCATGAGCGTCTATAACTCTAGGGCTTCCCCAGCGGCTCGGTGGTAAAGAATCTGCCTGCCATGTGAGAGATCCCTGGGTCAGGAAGCTCCCATGGAGGAGGGCATGACAACCCACTCCAGTATTCTTGCCTGGAGAATCCTCATGGACAGAAGAGCCTGGCAGGCTACAGTCCATGGGGGTCTCAAAAAGTCAGACATGACTGAAGCAACTGAGCATGCATGAATAATTCTATGTATGTAAATTCAACAATTTAGATGATATGGACCAATTCTTTAAAATCAAAAATTACCAAATTCACTCAAGAAGGAACAGGTAACGAGAATAGATCTATAACTATTAAACAAATTGAATCTGTAATTAAAAGAGTTTTGAAAAAGAAAATTTAAGATTTGGTTAGTTTCAATGGACGATTCTACCAACCATTTAACAAATAAATAACACCAATATTACATAATCTTCTCTGGAAAATAAACGAGGAAATATCTCTCAACACATTTTATGAGGCCAGTATTATCTTGATATCTAAACTAGATATAGATGTTATAAGAAAAGAAAACTACTAACTAGTATTCCCCATCAACATAGATGTAAAAATCCTCAACAAAATATTAGCAGGTTGGATTTAGCAATATAAAAAGAATAATTGAGCATGACTAAGTGGAGTTAATAGTAAAGTAATGCTCAAAATTCTCCAAGCCAGGCTTCAGCAATATGTGAACTGTGAAGTTCCACTGGTTCAAGCTGGTTTTAGAAAAGGCAGAGGAACCAGAGACCAAATTGCCAACATCTGCTGGATCATTGAAAAAGCAACAGAGTTCAAGAAAAACATCTTTTCCTACTTTATTGACTATGCCAAAGCCTTTGACTGTGTGGATCACAATGAACTGTGGAAAATTCTGAAAGAGATGGGAATATCAGACCACCTGACCTGCCTCTTGAGAAATTTGTATGCAGATCAGGAAGCAACAGTTAGAACTGGACATGGAACAACAGACTGGTTCCAAATAGGAAAAGGAGTACATCAAGGCTGCATATTGTCACCCTGTTTATTTAACTTCTATGCAGAGTACATCATGAGAAATACTGGGCTGGAAGAAGCACAAGCTGGAATCAAGATTGCTGGGAGAAATATCAATAACCTCAGATATGCAGATGACACCACCCTTATGGCAGAAAGTGAAGAGGAACTAAAAACCCTCTTGATGAAGGTGAAAGTGGAGAGTGAAAAAGTTGGCTTAAAGCTCAACATTCAGAAAACGAAGATCATGGCACCTGGTCTCATCACTTCATGGGAAATAAATGGGGAAACAGTAGAAACACTGTCAGACTTTTTTTTGGGGGGCTCCAAAATCATTACAGATGGTGACTGCAGCCATGAAATTAAAAGACACTTACTCCTTGGAAGAAATGTTATGACCAACCTAGATAGCATATTCAAAAGCAGAGACATTCCTTTGCCAACAAAGGTCCATCTAGTCAAGGCTATGGTTTTTCCTGTGGTCATGTATGGATGTGAGAGTTGGATGTGTAGAAAGCTGAGCACCAAAGAATTGATGCTTTTGAACTGTGGTGTTGGAGAAGACTCCTGAGAGTCCCTTGGACTGCAAGGAGATCCAACCAGTCCATTCTGAAGGAGATCAGCCCTGGGATTTCTTTGGAAGGAATGATGCTAAAGCTGAAACTCCAGTACTTTGGCCACCTCATGCGAAGTGTTGACTCATTGGAAAAGACTCTGATGCTGGGAGGGATTGGGGGCAGGAGGAGAAGGGGACGACAAAGGATGAGATGGCTGGATGGCATCACTGACTCGATGGATGTGAGTCTGAGTAAACTCTGGGAGTTGCTGATGGACAGGGAGGCCTGGCATGCTGCGATTCATGGGATCGCAAAGCATCGGACACGACTGAATGATTGAACTGAACTGAAGTGGAGTTATTCAAGAAATGCAAGACTGGTTCAATATTTTTAAAAATGATCAATATAATCCACCATATCTAGAGAATCTACAGTATAAAGAAGAGAATCTATGTAAGCTAATCAATTGCTCCTTTAAAAAAAATAATCCATCATCCATTATGATAAAAACTCTCAGTGGCTTAGAAATACAAGGACTTCCTCAAGTTGGTAAAAAGGTATCTACAAAACCCCTACAGCTAACATCATACTTAATGGTAAAGGATCAAATGCTTTCCTAATAAGAGTGGGGACAAAGCATGGATTTCTCCTCTCACAACTCCTATTCCTCACTATATGTACTGGAAGTTCTAGCCAGTACAGTAAGGAAAGAAAAAGATGTAGAAAGCATTCAGATTAAAAAGGAGGGAATAAAATTTTCCCTATTTGCAAACATGATTTGTTATGTAGAAATATCTTAAGAAATTGACAACAATGTTTCTTGACTAATAACAGAATTTAGCAGTATCACAGGATACACAGTGTTGATACACAAAAATCAATTGTATTTGTGTATATCAGCATTGAATAATTACAAACCAAAATTTAAAAAAATACCATTTACAATAGAGTTTTGCCAAGAAAATGCACTGGTCATAACAAACACCCTCTTCCAACAACACAAGAGAAGACTCTATACATGGACCTCACCAGATGGTCAACACCGAAATCAGATTGATTATATTCTTTGCAGCCAAAGATGGAGAAGCTCTATACAGTCACCAAAAACAAGACCAGGACCTGACTGGCTCATATGATGAACTCCTTATTGCCAAATTCAGACTTAAATTGAAGAAAGTAGGGAAAACAACTAGACCATTCAAGTATGACCTACATCAAATCCCTTATGATTATACAGTGGAAGTGAGAAATAGATTTAAGGGGCTAGATCTGATAGAGTGCCTGATGAACTATGGAATGAGGTTCGTGACATACAGGAGACAGGGATCAAGACCATCCCCATGGAAAAGAAATGCAAAAATGCAAAATGGCTGTCTGGGGAGGGCTTACAAATAGCTGTGAAAAGAAGAGAAGTGAAAAGCAAAGGAGGAAGGGAAAGATATAAGCATCTGAATGCAGAGTTCCAAAGAATAGCAAGAAGAGATAAGAAAGCCTTCTTCAGTGATCAATGCAAAGAAATAGAGGAAAAGAACAGAATGGGAAAGACTAGGGATCTCTTCAAGAAAATCAGAGATACCAAAGGAACATTTCATGCAAAGATGGGTTCAATAAAGGACAGAAATGGTATGGACCTAACAGAAGCAGAAGATATTAAGAAGAGGTGGCAAGAATACACAGAAAAACTGTACAAAAAAGATCTTCATGACCCAGATAATCACGATGGTGTGATCACTGACCTCGAGCCAGACATCCTGGAATGTGAAGTCAAGTGGGCCTTAGAAAGCATCACTATGAACAAAGCTAGTGGATGTGATGGAATTCCAGTTAAGCTATTCCAAATCCTGAAAGATGATGCTGTGGAAGTGCTCCACTCAATATGCCAGCAAGTATGGAAAACTCAGCAGTAGTCACAGGACTTGAAAAGGTCAGTTTTCATCCCAATCCCAAAGAAAGGCAATGCCAAAGAATGCTCAAACTAGCGCACAATTGCACTCATTTCACACGCTAGTAAATTGATGCTCAAAATTCTCCAAGCCAGGCTTCAGCAATATGTGAACCGTGAACTTCCTGATGTTCAAGCTGGTTTTAGAAAAGGCAGAGGAACCAGAGATCAAATTGCCAACATTCGCAGGATCATTGAAAAAGCAAGAGAATTCCAGAAAAACATCTATTTCTGCTTTATTGACTATGCCAAAGCCTTTGACTGTGTAGATCACAATAAACTGTGGAAAATTCTCAAAGAGATGGGAATACCAGACCACCTGATCTGCCTCTTGAGAAATTTGTATGCAGGTCAAGAAGCAACAGTTGGAATTGGACATGGAACAATAGACTGGTTCCAAATAGGAAAAAGAGTTCATCAAGGCTGTATATTGTCACCCTGTTTATTTAAGTTATATGCAGAGTACATCATGAGAAATGCTGGACTGGAAGAAACACAAGTTGTAATCAAGATTGCCGGGAGAAATATCAATAACCTCAGATATGCAGATGACACCACCCTTATAGCACAAAGTGAAGAGGAACTAATAAAGCCTTTTGATGAAAGTGAAAGTGGAGAGTGAAAAAGTTGGCTTGAAGCTGAACATTCAGAAAACGAAGATCATGGCATCTGGTCCCATCACTTCATGGGAAATAGATGAGGAAATAGTGGAAATAGTGTCAGACTTTATTTTTCTGGGCTCTAAAATCACTACGGATGGTGACTGCAGCCATGAAATTGAAAAATGCTTACTCCTTGGAAGGAAAGTTATGACCAACCTAGATAGCATATTCAAAAGCAGAGACATTCCTTTGCCAACAAAGTCCATCTTGTCAAGGCTATGGTTTTTCCTGTGGTCATGTATGGATGTGAGAGTTGGACTGTGAAAAAGGCTGAGTGCCAAAGAACTGATGCTTTTGAACTGTGGTGTTGGAGAAGACTCCTGAGTCCCTTGGACTGCAAGGAGATCCAACCAGTCCATCCTGAAGGAGATCAGCCCTGGGATTTCTTTGGAAGGAATGATGCTAAAACTGAAACTCCAGTACTTTGGCCACCTCATGGGAAGAGTTGACTCATTGGAAAAGACTCTGATGCTGGGAGGGATTGGAGGCAAGAGGAGAAGGGGATGACAGAGGATGAGATGACTGGATGGCATCACTGACTCGATGGACGTGAGTCCGAGTGAACTCCGGGAGTTGGTGATGGACAGGGAAGCCTGGCGTGCTGGGATTCATGGAGTTGCAAAGAGTTGGACATGACTGAGTGATTGATCTGATCGGATCTGTTCTTACAATAGGTCTAAAATGTAATAATTTTATATAAATTTAATAAAACATGTGTACGGTCTATATGCTATTATCTACAAACTGCTGATGAAAGAAATCAAAGAAGACCTAAATAAATGGAGAGATAAATCATTCTCCTGTATTGGAAGATTAAACATAGTTGTCAATTCTACACAAACCCAGCAGTATGTGTGTGTGTGTGTGTGTGTGTGTGTGTTTGTGTATACATCAAATAGACTATGGAGGTTGAAGTGTTAGTCAATCAGTCATGTCTGAATCTTTGAGACCTCATGAACTCTAGCCCACCAGGCTCCTCAGTCCATGGAATTTCCCAGGCAAGTATACTGGAGTGGCTTGCCATTCCCTTTTCCAGGGGATCTGCCCGAGCCAGGGATTGAACCCAGGTCTCTTGCATCCCAGGCAGATTCTTTACAGTTTGAGCCACCAGAGAACACACAAGCTGTTTCTAAAATTATATAGAAAGCAAAGAAAACAGAATAGCCAAACAATTTTCAAAATAAAGAACAAAGATGGATAAATCACACTATTCAGTCTTAAGATTTATTATGAACAGTTCTCAGCAGTTTGATGTTGATGTGCCTAAGCATAGATTTCTTTGGATTTGTCTTGTATATGACTTGCTAAGCTTCTTGAATATGTAGGTTTATATCCTTTGCTAAATTTTGGAAGTTTTCAGTCATTGTTTCTTTAGATGTATGTTCTGCACCACACTGTACAATTGAGTCCACCTAGTGAGTTTCAAGAACTTTTTTACTTTTGTATTTTTCAGCTCTAAAATTTATGTTTTCTCTTTCCATTTCTTCCAAGATGCTCTATAATTCCATTCATTTCAAGATTTCTCATGCAAGTTGAGGATTTTCCTAATTCTTCACAGGCTAATTACTTTTGAATTCATCTTGCACACTTTGAACATTATGAACATCTCTGTGTTGTTTAAATCCATGAAGAAATTGATGCTTTTGTTTTGGCAGGCAACCAGTTGGGTTTGGGCTGCAAGTACTGACCAGATTTTTGTGGGCTTTGCTTCAGTGTTACATCTATTTTCAAAGCCTTTGCAATGCTGTTTGCATCTATCCTGCGCAGTTGTTAGTATGGGCCTTGGACAGTGGTCTCTCTTGGAGTTCAGTTCTCAAAATCTTTGCACTTTTGGGTCAGATTGACATATGCACAGCTTAGTATTGAGCCCAGAAGTTTACAAACAACAGGTTTCCAGGGCCAGGTCATTCTGCCAAGCTCCTCTTCAGCCATATCCCCTGAACTTTCTGGTTCTTTGAGACTTCCCTTTTGGTCCTCTGGCCAGAAAATTGGCCTTCCTTATCTCATTCTGCTGTGTACTTTCACAACTGTGCTCACATCTGGGGCCAAGTAATGGCAGACAGAGAGAAACAAAAGTGAAGTTTTCCCTACTCCAGTATTCTGGCCTGGAGAATTCCATGGACTGTATCGTCTGTGGGGTCGCAAAGAGTCGGACACAACTGAGCAACTTTTACTTTCACTTTCCCTACTCTCTGGGGATCACCGCTTCTCTGACCTTTGCTTTATGTTTAGCTGTTCTTGTGGCCCCACTGTTTCTGCCACTGATGCCTTCTTTAGGGAACTTCCTGGGGGATCTTGGTCATGAGAGAATACAAAAGAGAGAAGGGGAGAGACAAAAGAAAAAAAGAAAACAATAGAAAAAAGAGATATCTTCCATTGTATTCAGACATGAGGAGACTTGTTTTCCATTCTTTGAACCCTAATTAGAGGGCTTCTCAGGGATCTCTCTGTCCTGACCTGGTGTTCAATTCTGGATTTTGGGTTTTAGGCCAGAGTGCACTAAAGGAAGAATGGGAACCTCAGCACTGGGTCAGTGGTACTTTTGATACTAGTCATCTTCTCCAACTGCCTGCTACTTTATACTTTTTCTCAAAATAGTTATTCCATGCTTTCTGTTCAGGTTTGATAGCTTCATTTAGTGGAAAAGGCAGGCTGGAGTGTGTGTACTTCATTGTACCCAGCCCTAGAACCTGTTCACTGCCTTTGAGACTCTTAATATTCTGATTTTCACATTCTTTGTGCAGTGCTGTTACTTGTTGGATTTGACTCTCTGCGACCTCATGGACTGTAGCCCACCAGGCTCCTCTGTCCATGGGATTCTCCAGACAAGAATACTGGAGTGGGTTGGCATGCCCTCCTTCAGGGAATCTCCCCAACCCAGTGATTGAACCTGTGTCTCTTATGTCTCCTGCATTGGCAGGTGGGTTCTTTACCACTAGCACTACCAAGGAAGCACGACATTCTTTTCTGGTCCCCTGAAAGCTGATTTTGAAATGCTTCTACTCTTCTAGGTCACATGACCTGACCATTTTTGCTCAGGAAATTGAGCTGAGGGCCTCTAGTTGGGATATTTATTGGAAGGAGTTTTATAAACCTGTATTGAGGTTAGAATGAAAGGGATTCCATATTCTCTCCATAGAGTGTGTATTGGGTAGGAAAAGGAGCTGAGGTAAGAAAAATGGGAAAGTACATTTCCTCCTTACCTGTAAAATAGACATAATGAGATTCAGACATACCAGGCTTACAAATATGAATAGGGTCAATGTCCCTTATCACCTACCTGAGAAATTCTACTTTGTAATTATCAACCTCCATTCCAGAAACACTGTCATTATTGGCTTCCCTCCTCTTCTAGTCAGGGGAATACAGACTATGGAGTAGAAATAATGACTTCAAAGTTAATTAATTGTCTCTGACAAGGGGACCTGCCACCTTCCTCCCCTTGAGTCATCTCAGCAGCCCCTGTGTGGATCATGGAGTGGCAAAAGGCACTAGAAGCCCCCATGCTGAGATGAACTTCCTAGCTGATTTGAAAACTTGATATGGACGCAAAAGGCCAGATATCATCTTCATTTTCAGCCTGCCTGATGTTGCCTGCATATAGAGTTCTAGAGTCATTTTTCCAAGCTGAAAGGCTCATAGGGATCCTCAGAGCCACAGATAACATAGATTGAGGTCCCATTCCTTTATTATACAAAAGGAAGAAGTGACTAGTTGAAGGTCATATGAAAGGCATTGGTGGCTCTGAGTGTGGAACAATTTCTTCTGACTTCCTGTCTGCCCTTTGCTCTTTCTGCTAGGCATGCATGCTAAGTCACTTCAGTTGTGTCTGACTGTTTGTGACCCTATGGACTGCAGCCTGCCAGGCTCCTCTGTTCATGGGATTTTCCAGGCAAGAATACTGGTGTGGGTTGCTATGCCCTTCTCCAAAGGATCTTCTGGACCCAGGGATTGAACCCTGCTTCTCTTAAATCTCCAGCATTGGCCGGTGGCTTCTTTACCACTACCGCCACCTGGCAGCTTTTTCTGCTACATTTTCTAAAGATGCTAAGGTGAAACCAAGTGTCATAAGAATGTGTGACTCCTGGAAGGATGGGTGGTCAGTCAGTCACAAGAGCAGATAGTGGCCTGGGATGGTCAGATTAGCACACTTAGGACTTTGTAACACTAAGGAAAATCCTATCACTCTTCAGATGGGAAAGAAGACAGAGGGTATCAAGCTCCAATAATTCTCATGGTCCCTGGGTAAAATAGGAAATTGCTCCTGTTTAAAGAGGAAATTGAAGCTCAGTTGTCTCAGTTGTATTGAGATCCAATACAGAGAATAAAATGCAAAATTTGAGTTAAAACTTGACTCTAGTATTTCCTCATACATCTGTTTCTGATTCTTATGGTGAAGTCAGGTTTTATTAAAAGAACCCAATACCACAGCTTGCCATAACCAGGGAAAAATGTATTTTTATGGACCATTCTACTATATACACTGTTATTTCTAATTTGTTTCATAGTCATTTCAGTCACTCAGTTGTGTCTGACTCTTTGTGACCCCATGGACTGCATCATGCCAGGCTTCCCTGTCCATCATCAACTCCCGGAGCTTACTCAAACTCATGTCCATCGAGTCGGTAATGCCATCCAACCATCTCATCCTCTGTTGTCCCCTTCTCCTGCCTTCAATCTTTCCCAGCATCAGGGTCTTTTCAAATGAGTCAGTTCTTCACATCAGGTTGCCAAAGTATCATAGCTTCAACATCAGTCCTTTCAGTGAATATTCAGGACTGATTTCTTTAGAATTAAATGGTTTGATTTGGCAGTCCAAGGGACTCTCAAGAGTCTTCAACATCACAGTTCAAAAGCATCAATCCATTGGTGCTCAGCCTTCTTTGTAGTCCCACTCTCACATCCATATATGACTACTGGGAAAACCATAGCTTTAACTAGATGGACCTTTGTCGACAAAGTAATGTCTCTGCTATTTAATATGCTGTTTAGGTTTGTCATAGCTTTTCTTCCAAGGAGCATGCTTCTTTTCATTTCATGGCTAGAGTTACCATCTGCAGTGATTTTGGAACCCAAGAAAATAAAGTTTGTCACTGTTTCCATTGTTTACCCATGTATTTGCCATGAAGCAATGGGGCTGGATTCCATGATCTTAGTTTTTTGAATATTGAGTTCTAAACTAGCTTTTTCACTCTCCTCTTTCACTTTCATCAAGAGGCTCTTCAGTTCCTCTTCATTTTCTGCCATAAGGGTGATGTCATCTGCATAACTGAGGTTACTGATATTTCTCCCAGCAGTCTTAATTCCAGCTTGTGCTTCATCCAGCCCAGCATTTTCAATGATGTACTCTGCATAGAAGTTAAATAAGCAGGGAGACAATATACAGCCTCGATGTACTCCTTTCCCAGTTTGGAACCAGTCTGTTGTTCCACGTCTGGTTCTAGCTGTTGCTTCTTGACTGGCATATAGATTACTGTGAAGGCAGGTCAGGTGATCTGGTATTCCCATCTCTTGAGGTATTTTCCATGATTTGTTGTGACCCACATAGTCAATAGCTTTGGCGTAGTCAATAAAGCAGAAGTAGATGTTTTTCTGGAACTCTCTTGCTAAATCCAGCTTGAATAACTGTAAGTTCTCAGTTCATGTACTGTTGAAGCCTGGCTTGGACAATTTTAAGCATTACTTTGCTATCGTGTGAGATGAGTGCAATTGTGCAGTAATTTGTACATTCTTTGGGATTGACTTTCTTTGGGATTAGAATGAAAACTGACCTTTTCCAGTCCTGTGGCCACTGCTGAGTTTTCTAAATTTGCTGGCATATTGAGGGCAGCACTTTCACAGCATCATCTTTTAGAACTTGAAGTAGCTCAACTGGAATTCCATCACCTCCACTAGCTTTGTTCATAGTGATGCTTCCTAAGGCCCTCTTCACTTCGAACTCCAGGATACCTGGCTCTAGGTGAGTGATCACACCATCGTGATTATCTGGGTCATTAAGATCTTTATGTAGTTCTTCTGTGTCTTCTTGACACCTCTTCTTAATATCTTCTGCTTTTGTTTGGTCTGTACCATTTCTATCCTTTATTGTGCCCATCTTTGCATGAAATATTTCCTTGGTATCTCTAATTTTCTTGAAGAGATCTCTACTCTTTCCCACTCTATTGTTTCCCTCTATTTCTTTGCATTGATCGCTGAGGAAGGCTTTCTTATCTCTCCTTGCTATTCTTTGGAACTCTAAATATATGCAGTATTATTTCTATTTTGTTTCATAAACACAAGTCAAATCAAAATGAGATTTTTTAATTGACCTTGTAAATAATTTATTGGCTCTGTATGTAGCAAAATAAAGAGTATGAAGGGAGTGACCTGCCTGATGTTGTTGAAAAAGTGTTTATGGTTTGTGATCCTAGGTGAATCAGTTAATCTTTCTGGATCTTAGTTTCCTGTCTGCATCATGAGCATTTGGGACCAGATATTTTATGATTTAGTCTAGCTTTGAAATTTTGTGCTTCTATAATTTGTGCTGCCTTGATATTTTCTTCAAAACTTTTATGAAACTGGAGCCTATTATACAGAGTGAAGTCAGCCAGAAAGAAAAACACCAATACAGTATACTAATGTATACATATGGAATTTAGAAAGATGGTAACAATAACAATAACCCTGTATATGAGACAGCAAAAGAGACACTGATGTATAGAACAGTCTTTTGGACTCTGTGGGAGAGGGAGAGGGTGGGATGATTTGGAAGAATGGCATTGAAACATGTATAATATCATCTACGAAACGAGTTGCCAGTCCAGGTTCGATGCACAATACTGGATGCTTGGGGCTGGTGCACTGGGACGACCAAGATGGATGGTATTGGGAGGGAGGAGGGGGAGGAGGGTTCAGGATGGGGAACACGTGTATACCTGTGGCAGATTCATTTTGATATATGGCAAAACAAATACAATATTGTAAAGTTAAAAAAATTTAAAAAAAAATAAAATACAAAAAACTTTTAAATTAATCTCTCTTACTGCATAACCTTCTCCTTCCATTAAAAAAATGTTTTGTTTTTTTTTTTTTGTGTGTGTGTGTGTGTAGGGTGTCTAGGGAATGAGGGAATAACTTAATGAAATTACTGCTCTGTGTTGCTTACCTAGGTATGCCACAATTTAACAGAAAGATTTGTATGAAGTCTGAATGACTCTTTTATTGAGAAGGCTATTACTTGGAGAACAGATGTGATGATTATGAACAAATATTGACTCATTGGAAGAGACCCTGATGCTGGGAAAAATTGAGGGCAGGAGGAGGAGGGGGCACAGAGGATAAGATGATTAGATAGTATCACTGACTCAATGGACGTGAATCTGAGCAAACTCCAGGTAATAGTGAAGGACAGAGGAACCTGGCATGCTACAGTCCATGGGGTTACAAAGGGTCGGACATGACTTAGCAACTGAACAACAACTACAAACTTACAACAAACTGTCTCCCCCAAACAAAGCCTTATTTAACCCTGTTGTTGCTCAGTATTCTAGTGATTCTGAATGGGTAAGTAGGAATTGTTTTGTCCTTTTTACTTGTAATTTTCTAATCCTACAAATATAGAGAGGTCAGCTTTCTCCTTAATGCTTTCAGGATTTGGAAATACTGTGTCTGAAAAGATCAAGTGTTTATAAAAAACAAGCATCTGTAGGAAATCACTTCAAACGGATAATTCTGATCTGTTTAACATGGGGATCAAGGTAATAGAGTGAGGTCATGTATTGTTAGTGTGTGTGTGTTTGTGTAGTTTAGACATCTTTTTATTTTAGAAGCTTTAGATTTATAGAAAAAAATGCAAAGATAGTATGAAGAGTTCCTAAATTCTCCACATCTAGTTTCTCCTGTTATTAACATCTTTCATTCATATGTCACATTGGGCACAGCTTATTAACCAATCCTGATACATTCAGTTCAGTTCAGTTGCTCAGTCGTGTCTGACTCTTTGTGACCCCACGGACTGCAACACACCAGGCCTCCCTGTCCATCACCAACTCCTGGAGTATACTCAAACTCATCTCCATTGAGTTGGTGATGCCATCCTACTATCTCATCCTCTGTCGTCTGCTTCTCCTCCAGTCCCTAATCCTTCCCAGCATCATATCTTCTCTAATGAGTCAGTGCTTTTCATCAGGTGGCCAAAGAATTGAAGTTTCAGCTTCAGCATCAGTCCTTCCGATGAATATTCAGACTGATTTCCTTTAGGGTGGACTGGTTGGATCTCCTTGCAGTCCAAGGGACTCTCAAGAGGCTTCTCCAAAACCACAGTTCAAAAGCATCAATTCTTCAGCACTCAGCTTTCTTTAAAGTCCAACTCTCAAATTCATATATGACTACTGGAAAAACCATAGCTTTGACTAGAGAGAACTTTGTTGGCAAAGTAATGTCTCTGCTTTATAATAAGCTGTCTAGGTTGGTCATAGCTTTTCTTCGAAGGAGCATGCTTCTTTTAATTTCATGGCTGCAGTCACTATCTGCAGTGATTTTGGAGCCACCCCCAAAATAAAGTCTATCACTGTTCCAACTGTTTCCCCATCTATTTGCCATTAAGTGATGGGACCAGATGCCATGATCTTAGTTTTCTGAATGTTGAGTTTAAAGGCAACTTTTTTACTCTCCTCTTTCACTTTCAAGAGGCTCTTTAATTCTTCTTTGCTTTCTGCCATAAGGGTGGTATCATCTGTGTATCTGAGGTTATTGATATTTCTCCTGACAATCTCGATTCCAGCTTGTGCTTCATTCAGTCCAGGATTTCTCATGATGTACTCTGCATATAAGTTAAATAAGCAGGGTGACAATATACAGCCTTGATGTACTCCTTTCCCCATTTGAAACCAGTCTGTTGTTCCATGCCCACTTCTAACTTTTGCTTCTTGACCTGCATACAGATTTCTCAGGAGGCTGGTCAGGTGGCCTGGTATTCTCATCTCTTTAAAAATTTTCCACAGTTTGTTGTGATCCACACAGTCAAAGGCTTTGGTATAGTCAATATACAAGAAGCTGTTTTTCTGGAACTCTCTTGCTTTATCAATGATCCAATGGATGTTGGCAATTTGATCTCTGGTTCCTCTGCCTTTTCTAAATCCAGCTTGAACATCTGGAAGTTCATGGTTCACATACTGTTGAAGCCTGGCTTGGACAATTTTGAGCATTACTTTGCTAGCATGTGAGTTGAGTGCAATTGTGCGGTAGTTTGAGCATTCTTTGGCATTGCCTTTCTTTGGGACTGGAATGAAAACTGACCTTTTCCAGTCCTGTGGCCACTGCTGAGTTTTCCATACTTGCTGGCATATTGAATGCAGCACTTTCACAGCATCATCATTTAGGATTTGAAATAGCTCAACTGGAATCCCATCATCTCCACTAGCTTTGTTCACAGTGATGCTTCCTAAAGATCACTTGACTTCACATTCCAGGATGTCTGGCTCTAGGTGTGTGATAACACCATCGTGATTATCTGGGTCATGAAGGTCTTTTTTGTATAGTTCTTCTGTTTGTTTTTGTCACCTGTTCTTAATATCTTCTGCTTCTGTTAAATCCATACCATTTCTGTCCTTTATTGTGCCCATCTTTGTATGAAATGTTCCCTTGGTATCTCTAGTTTTCTTGAAGAGATCTCTAGTCTTTCCCATTCTATTGTTTTCCTCTATTCCTTTGCATTGATTGCTGAGGAAGGCTTTCTTCTCTCCTTGCTATTCTTCAGAACTCTGCATTCAAATGGGTATATCTTTCCTTTTCTCCTTTGCCTTTCTCTTCTCTTCTTTTCCCTGGTGGCTCAGATGGTAAAAGCATCTGTCTACAATGTGCGAGACCTGGCTTCGATCCCTAGGTCGGGAAGATTCCCTGGAGAAGGAAATGGCAACCCATTCCAGTACTCTTGCCTAGAAAATCCCATGGACAGTGGAGCCTGGTACAGGATTTAAAGGGATTCTGATACATTAGTATCACCTAAATATACTGTAAATAACAATATTGCATAGGAACCTGGAATGTCAGGTCCATGAATCAAGGCAAATAGGAAGTGGTCAAACAAGAGATGGCAAGAGTGAATGTCGACATTCTAGCAATCAGCGAACTGAAATGGACTGGAATGGGTGAATTTAATTCAGATGACCATTATATCTACTACTGCAGGCAGGAATCCCTCAGAAGAAATGGAGTAGCCATCATGGTCAACAAAAGCGTTCAAAATGTAGTACTTGGATGCAATCTCAAAAACGACAGAATGATCTCTGTTCATTTCCAAGGCAAACCATTCAATATCACAGTAATCCAAGTCTATGCCCCAACCAGTAACACTGAAGAAGCTGAAGTTGAATGGTTCTACGAAGACCTACAAGAGCTTTTAGAGCTAACACCTAAAACAGATGTCCTTTTCATTATAGGGGACTGGAATGCAAAAGTAGGAAGTCAAGAAACACCTGGAGTAACAGGCAAATTTGGCCTTGGAGTACAGAATGAAGCAGGGCAAAGACTAATAGAGTTTTGCCAAGAAAATTCACTGGTCATAGCAAACACCCTCTTCCAACAACACAAGAGAAGACTCTATACATGGACATCACCAGATGGTCAACACTGAAATCAGATTGATTATATTCTTTGCAGCCAAAGATGGAAAAGCTCTATATAGTTGACAAAAACAAGACCAGGAGCTGACTGTGGCTCATATCATGAACTCCTTATTGTGAAATTCAGACTTAAATTGAAGAAAGTAGGGAAAACCACTAGACCATTCAGGTATGACCTAAATCAAATCCCTTATGATTATACAGTGGAAGTGAGAAATAGATTTAAGGGCCTAGATCTGATAGATAGAGTGCCTGAGGAACTATGGACTGAGGTTCGTGACACTGTGCAGGAGACAGGGATCAAGACCATCCCCATGGAAAAGAAATGCAAAAAAGCAAAATGGCTGTCTGGGGAGGGCTTACAAATAGCTGTGAAAAGAAGAAAAGCAAAAAGCAAAGGAGGAAAGGAAAGATATAACCATCTGAATGCAGAGTTCCAAAGAATAGCAGGAAGAGATAAGAAAGCCTTCCTCAGTGATCAATGCAAAGAAATAGAGGAAAACAACAGAATGGGAAAGACTAGAGATCTCTTCAAGAAAATTAGAGATACCAAGGGAACATGTCATGCAAAGATGAGTTCAATAAAGGACAGAAATGGTATGGACCTAACAGAAGCATAAGATATTAAGAAGAGATGGCAAGGATACACAGACGAACTGTACAGAAAAGATCTTCATGACCCAGATAATCACAAAGGTGTGATCGCTCACCTAGAGCCAGACATCCTGGAATGTGAAGTCCAGTGAGCCTTAGAAAGCATCACTATGAACAAAGCTAGTGGAGGTGATGGGATTCCAGTTGAGCTATTCCAAATTCTGAAAGATGATGCTGTGAAAGTGCTGCACTCAATATGCCAGCAAGTATGCAAAACTCAGCAGTGGCCACAGGACTGGAAAAGGTCAGTTTTCATTCCAATCCCAAAGAAAGGCAATGCCAAAGAATGCTCAAACTACCACACAATTGCACTCATCTCACATGCTAGTAAAGTAATGCTCAAAATTGTCCAAGCCAGGCTTCGATGATATATGAACCATGAACTTCCCGATGTTCAAGCTGGTTTTAGAAAAGGCAGAAGAACCAGAGATCAAATTGCCAACATCCACTGGGTCATCAAAAAAGTAAGAGTTCCAGAAAAACATCTATTTCTGCTTTATTGACTATCCCAAAGCCTTTGACTGTGTGGATCACAATAAACTGTGGAAAATTCTTCAAGAGATAGGAATACCAGACCACCTCACCTGCCTCTTGAGAAATTTGTATGCAGGTCAGGAAGAAACAGTTAGAACTGGACATGGAACAACAGACTGTTTCCAAATAGGAAAAGGAGTATTTCAAGGCTGTATATTGTCACCCTGCTTATTTAACTTCTATGCAGAGTACATCATGGGAAATGTTGGGCTAGAAGAGGCACAAATTGGAATCAAGATTGCTGGGAGAAATATCAATAACCTCAGATATGCAGATGACACCACCCTTATGGCAGAAAGTGAAGAGCAACTAAAAGCCTCTTGATGAAAGTGAAAGAGGAGAGTGAAAAAGTTTGCATAAAGCTCAACATTCAGAAAATGAAGATCATGACATCTGGTCCCATCACTTCATGGGAAATAGATGGGGAAACAGTGGAAACAGTGTCACACTTTATTTTTGGGGGGCTCCAAAATCACTGCAGATGGTGACTGCAGCCATGAAATTAAAAGACACTTACTCTTTGGAAGGAAAGTTATGACCAACCTAGATAGCATATTGAAAATCAGAGACATTCTTTTGCCAACAAAGTCCATCTAGTCAAGGCTATGGTTTTTCCTGTGGTCATGTATGGATGTGAGAGTTGGACTGTAAAGAAAGCTGCAAGCCGAAGAATTGATGTTTTTGAACTGTGGTGTTGGAGAAGACTCTTGAGAGTCCCTTGGACTGCAAGGAGATCCAACCAGTCCATTCTGAAGGAGATCAGCCCTGGGATTTCTTTGGAAGGAATGATGCTAAAGCTGAAACTCCAGTACTTTGGCCACCTCATGCAAAATGTTGACTCATTGGAAAAGACTCTGATGTTGGGAAGGATTGGGGGCAGGAGGAGAAGGGGACGACAAAGGATGAGATGGCTGGATGGGATAACTGACTCGATGGACGTGAGTCTAAGTGAACGCTGGGAGTTGGTGATGGACAGGGAGGCCTGGCGTGCTGCAATTCATGAGGTCTCAAAGAGTCAGACACAACTGAGCGACTGAACTGAACTGAACTGAAATATTCAGATATTCTTAGTTTTTACCTAATATCCTTTCTCTGTTCCAGGATCCCATCCTGGACACCAATTATACTTAGTCACCATATCTCTTTAGGTTCCATATGGTTTGAGAATTTCTCAGACTTTTTTGTTGTTGTTGTTGTTGGTGAGGAAAAATAATTTTCCCTGTATCCTTCTAAGGTTCTTGGCTGACACTTCCCCCCATGATAAAAGAGAGATTAACAGGAGAAAAACAAACAAATTTAATAGCATGTATTCCTCTTGTATGGTCTTCTCAGATGGCTCAGTTGTAAAGAATCCACCTGGGGGGGGGGGAAGATCCCCTGAAGTAGGGCATGACAACCCACTCCAGTATTCTTGCTTGGGAAATCCCATGGACAGAGGAGCCTGGTGGGCTACAGTCCATGGGGTTGCAAAGAGCTGGACATAACTTAGTGACTAAAAAACAGTTCCTCCTTTATACATGGGAGAGACCCAGGAAAACTGAGTAACTCCCTGAAATTGCCCAAACCACCACCTTAAATGCCTCCAGATAAAGACAAAAGATTTGGTAGGAGAAGGTTGACAAGGCTGGTATGGGAAGTTTTCATGCAAAGCACAGTAAGCAAGGGTATGGTTGTTACGCGGTTTTAAGACCCTAACTTCCCCATTGGTGAGTTTCTAGAGACTTGGTCATCCTCCTCATCCTCTTCTCCGTGGTACAAAGAGGGAGAGACTCTTGCAAACAAAGGTTTCACTTATAGTTGTAAATGTCTCTTACCAAAGGGTACCTCCTACTTGGATTTTCAGAGCTTCTTCTATGTCTGTGGTTTCTTAAAAATAACAAGCTCAAGTAATCCTTATGTCAAAGAGGCATTTTGGAGTGGCAAATTCTGCTCCCTTTCAACTTGACAGTTTTAAGGAGTGAAGTCCAAAATTCTGTAAATTCTCCCTCAATTTGTCGTTTTTCTTTTTAATGGCTAATGTGGTTTTTGAAGATGATTCTATGTTGCTTGAATGTGGGGTGAACGTGGCATTCTCCTGTAGCCTAGTTGATCTGCTTTTGTTCCAGGGGCCTATTGAACTTTACTTCGAATGTGTATGGTTAGCTATGGTGGATGGTGTTGAAAGGTGGAGGGAAATGTGGGCCCCCTGCTAGGTGACACAGTCATTTTAGATCAGTCTTCCCCATTAGAACACTATCAAATCTAGTTTTTCGATGGTGGCTCTGTAGTAGCCTCTGTAGGGCATGATTCTATAAAATGGAAATTCCATTTTAGGGTCTTAACAAAGACCCCAAATTCACCCAACTTGAAATATTAGGTGTGCCAAAATGTTTGTTTGGGTTTTCCCATAACATCTTATGGAAAACCCAAATGAGCTTTTTGGCCAACTCAATAGTTCGCTTGCTAGAAATTTGTTGAGAAGTAATGTACAAGAAGATTCTAGCATGTAACCTGGGAGTCATCCTTATCATTCTCCCCCCTTTATTACCTGCTATATCTAATCACAGAAAATTAGTCAATCTAATCACACTAGGACCACAGCCTTGTCTAACTCAATGAAACTAAGCCATGCCCGTGGGGCAACCCAAGATGGGCGGGTCATGGTGGAGAGATCTGACAGAATATGGTCCACTGGAGAAGGGAATGGCAAACCACTTCAGTATTCTTGCCTTGAGAACCCTATGAACAGTATGAAAAGGCAAAATGATAGGATACTGAAAGAGGAACTCCCCAGGTCAGTAGGTGCCCAATATGCTACTGGAGATCAGTGGAGAAATGACTTCAGAAAGAATGAAGGGATGGAGTCAAAGCAAAAAGAATACCCAGCTGTGGATGTGACTGGTGATAGAAGCAAGGTCCAATGCTGTAAGGAGCAATATTGCATAGGAACCTGGAATGTCAGGTCCATGAATCAAGGCAAATTGGAAGTGGTCAAACAAGAGATGGCAAGAGTGAATGTCGACATTCTAGCAATCAGCGAACTGAAATGGACTGGAATGGGTGAATTTAATTCAGATGACCATTATATCTACTACTGTGGGCAGGAATCCCTCAGAAGAAATGGAGTGGCCATCATGGTCAACGAAAGAGTCTGAAATCCAGTACTTGGATGCAATCTCAAAAACGACAGAATGATCTCTGTTCATTTCCAAGGCAAACCATTCAATGTCACAGTAATCCAAGTCTATGCCCCAACCAGTAATGCTGAAGAAGCTGAAGTTGAATGGTTCTATGAAGATATACAAGATCTTTTAGAGCTAACACCCAAAAAAGATGTTCTTTTCATTATAGGGGGCTGGAATGCAAAAGTAGGGAGTCAAGAAACACCTGGAGTAACAGGCAAATTTGGCCTTGGAGTACAGAATGAAGCAGGGCAAAGACTAATAGAGTTTTGCCAAGAAAAGGCACTGGTCATAACAAACACCCTCTTCCAACAACACAAGAGAAGACTCTACACATGGACATCACCAGATGGTCAACACTGAAATCAGATCGATTATATTCTTTGCAGCCAAAGATGGAGAAGCTCTATACAGTCAGCAAAAAGAAGACCAGGAGCTGACTGTGGCTCATATCATGAACTCCTTATTGTGAAATTCAGACTTAAATTGAAGAAAGTAGGGAAAACCACTAGATCATTCAGGTATGACCTAAATCAAATCCCTTATGATTATACAGTGGAAGTGAGAAATAGATTTAAGGGCCTAGATCTGATAGATAGAGTGCCTGAGGAACTATGGACTGAGGTTCGTGACACTGTGCAGGAGACAGGGATCAAGACCATCCCCATGGAAAAGAAATGCAAAAAAGCAAAATGGCTGTCTGGGGAGGGCTTACAAATAGCTGTGAAAAGAAGAGAAGTGAAAAGCAAAGAGAAAAGGAAAGATATAAACATCTGATGGAGAAGGCAATGGCATGCCACTCCAGTACTCTTGCCTGGAAAATCTCATGGCTGGAGGAGCCTGGTGGGCTGCAGTCCATGGGGTCACAAAGAGTTGGACCTGACTGAAGTGACTTAGTATAGCAAACAAACACATGTATACTAGAGACCGAGACTGTGCTGCTCTCAAACATTATGTGAGCTGTGGAATCAGACATACAGACTTGGCTTCCTCTCACAACTCCACACATTACTGGCTGGATGAACTTGTATGTTGTTAACTTTGAGCTTCAGTTGTTTCCTCATCCACGAAATGGTACAATAACTTCCTTGCAGGGTCCTTATAATAAATAAATGCTTATAAAGCTTTTACTAAAGGGTGTGATGTAATAAGGATAGCTAACCAATTTGTGCGTTAGGAACTGTTCTGAGTGCTATATAAATATTACCTCATGTAAACATGCTCACAAACCATCCTGTGAAGGAGCTACTATAATCTCTATTTTATAAGTGAAGAAACGGAGGTACAGAGAGGTTAGGTAATTTGTCCAAGATCACACAGCTGGAAGTAGCAGAGCTGAGAGGGAGGAGCTGGGATTTTAGAGCTCAGCTTTCCCTTCTCGATTCTAGAATTCTATACATTGAATTAGTACAGGGTAATTGTATTACATAATAGATATATTCATTCACCACCCCACTCCCCACAGCAGTCCTTCTCTGTACTGGGGCTAACACTAAAACCACCCCACTCCCCATAGTGGTCTTTCTCCAAACCAGTATTAGGGCTAACACTAATGAGGAGATAAAAGCATAAGTAACTGCCTTTCTTTTATCTGAGAATAATTGAATATTCCTGGCAGCCAAAGGCTCTGAGCAGAGTGGATCCTTAGGATTACTGGCTTAAATGAGGGCTTCATTACAGCCCACGCTATCCCAGAGGTTTTTCCTGATGTTTATATCCTTAAGAAGGAGCAAGACACTGAAAAGTAAATTCAGGTTAGTCTTCCCAGGTTATGTGAGTGTTATTGTGGCTTGCAGATGTCTGCTTTTGGACAGATAATGTGTTCTCATGTGTATCTAGTATTTTTGGGTCTGTATGTTATTATTGACATGGATAATAAAAATAAATGCTAAAGAATAAGGCTCATATTGCAAAGAATGAAAAAAACACAGTCCTATAAAAAATATGAACTCACACACATATGCACACCCTAACTACATATGACTACTAAAAGCACAGCAAGACAATTCTAGAAGATACACAGAAAAAACTCTGATAAACTTGAGGATTTATCCCAGTGATTCCCAAACTTTGGTAATTCTCACTTGGGGAGATTTAAAAACTGCTGATACTGAGGTTGTACCTCAAACCAATTAGAATGTCTTGGGGGTGGGGTGGGAGCCAGGCTTTTTTTTTTTTTTTAATTCCCTAGGTGAGTGGAATGTGCAACAAAATTTTGGAACCAGTGTTTTAGCTTATCCATACAGAAGTTATCATCTTCTTTTGAAGGCCTTTGATGATCTGACATTATTTAGTAAATTAATCTCCAAGGTAGGATTCCAAAGTATTAGAAAAGGGTGGATATTTCTTGAGATCATGGACTTTGTTCTTGGAAGGCATCTCTTCATTAGAGTTATTTAATTATGTTTAAAATTTATCTACCTATTTATTTATTTCCACTGTGCTGGGTCTTCATCACTTCTCACAGGCTTCCTCTGGTTGCTGCAAGCGAGGGGTTACTCTTCATTGCAGTGTGTGGGCTTCTCATTGTGATGGCTTCTCTTGTTGCTGAGCATGGGCTCTAGGGCACACAGGTTCAGTAGTTGTGGCACAGGGAGGGGCTTTGTTTCCCCACAGCATATGAGATCTTTGTTACTGTGCCAGGGATTGAACCCATGTTCCCTGCATTGGCCGGTGGGTTCTTAACTACTGGACCACCAGGGAAGTCTCCTCATTACAGTTAGCCTCAAATATTTAAGAAGAGATGAAAGTTGAAGCTTTATTGACTATGCCAAAGCCTTTGACTGTGTAGATCACAATAAACTGTGGACAATTCTGAAAGAGATGGGAATACCAGACCACCTGATCTGCCTCTTGAGAAATCTGTATGCAGGTCAGGAAGCAACAGTTAGAACTGGTCATGGAACAACAGACTGGTTCCAAATAGGAAAAGGAGTACGTCAAGGCTGCATATTGTCACCATGTTTATTTAACTTATATGCAGAGTACATCATGAGAAATGCTGGACTGGAAGAAACACAAGTTGGAATCAAGATTGCTGGGAGAAATATCAATAACCTCAGATATGCAGATGTCACCACCCTTATGTCACAAAGTGAAGAGGGGCTAAAAAGCCTCTTGATGAAAGTGAAAGTGGAGAGTGAAAAGGTTGGCTTAAAGCTCAACATTCAGAAAACGAAGACCATGGCATCTGGTCTCCTCACTTCATGGGAAATAGATGGAGAAACAGTGAAAACAGTGTCAGACTTTATTTTTCTGGGCTCCAAAATCACTGCAGATGGTGACTACAGCCATGAAATTAAAAGACGCTTACTCCTTGGAAGGAAAGTTATGACCAACCTAGATAGCATATTCAAAAGCAGAGACATCACTTTGCCAACAAAGGTTCGCCTAGTCAAGGCTATGGTCTTTCCTGTGGTCATGTATGGACGTGAGAGCTGGACTGTGAAGAAGGCTGAGCGCCGAAGAATTGATGCTTTTGAACTGTGGTGTTGGATAAGACTCTTGAGAGTCCCTTGGACTGCAAGAATATCCAAGCAGTCCATTCTGAAGGAGATCAGCCCTGGAATTTCTTTGGAAGGAATGATGCTAAAGCTGAAACTCCAGTATTTTGGCCACCTCATGCGAAGAGTTGACTCATTGGAGAAGACTCTGATGCTGAGAGGGATTGGGGGCAGGAGGAGAAGGGGACGACAGAGGATGAGATGGCTGGATGGCATCACTGACTCGATGGATGTGAGTCTGAGTGACCTCCGGGAGTTGGTGATGGACAGGGAGGTCTGGTGTGCTGCAGTTCATGGGGTCGCAAAGAGTCAGACACAACTGAGCGACTGATTTGATCTGATCTGAAAGTTGTAGAGGAGAAGGAAAAGAAATGGCTCCAATTTTTTTTTTTTTTTAATAGAAGGAGCTTGGGGAGCATGGTTTGGTTTTAACTTGTTGTGACTGTGTTTGTAAGAAACACCCAATATCTTTAGGTTTGTTTAGGATGGCTGATGGAGACTGTGAGGGATGATAAAGCCATCAATTGTTACTACCATGGAGGTGAAGAGGAATTTATACTTTCTTTTGCTAAGATGATTTTCAACAAAATCATGAGGAAGATAAGGTTCTCAGCAAAATCTGTAATTATGTAGCACCAGCTTTTTTTCCTTTCTCCATTCATTAGTTTCCAACCCCACTAAAGACTACTAATAAACAATCACTAATATTTGCATAGTTTTTAACTTCTGGAGATGCTGTTTTGAATCACTTGTTACATCAACACACAATGGCTTGATTCAAAGAAAGAAAGAAATTGAATGCAATACCAGGATCCAATGAATAGAAATACTGATTGAGTTCAAAGAAATATTCTGTGAAACTCAGTCTCATCAGTCTCTGAAAACTTTAGTCTAATGTGTTTCAGATGCTCTAGAATGGCTAATTGCATTTCTGAACTGTGTCTCTGAACAGCTATATATTCTTAAACATTCACCAAAATGAGGAATTCCTTTAGGGTAGCTTTTACTTACAGAGAAGGCAATGGCACCCCACTGCAGTACTTCTGCCTGAAAAATCCCACGGATGGAGGAGCCTGGTAGGCTGTAGTCCATGGGGTCGCTGAGGGTCAGACGCAACTGAGCGACTTCACTTTCACTTTTCACTTTCATGCATTGGAGAAGGAAATGGCAACCCACTCCAGTGTTCTTGCCTGGAGAATCCCAGGGATGGGGGAGCCTGGTGGGCTGCCGTCTATGGGATCACACAGAGTCGGACACGACTGAAGTGACTTAGCAGCAGCAGCAGCAGCAGCTTTTACTTCAGACTTTGGCACCTCCTGGAGCTCTTTCTTCTCCATTTCTTTGATAAGTGTCTCCTTAACATCTATTTGCATTTGCACTTATTTTCTCTTAGCTCGTAAACTGTATTGATGATTTTGAATCTTTTATCAAATAGAGGTTGATAGAAGCATTTTAAAAAATATTATGAACTTCTCTATGAAAGTTAGCTTTTGTTTGAGCAATTGTAAACTGAAAGTTTTTGAGGGCCCTAGATAATTGCCAGGCTTCCCTGATGGTTCAGTAATAAAAAATCCTGCCTGCCAATGCAGGAGACGGTTCTATCCCTGGGTCGGGAAGATCACCTGGAGAAGAACATGGCAATCTACTCCAGTGCTCTTGCCTGCAGAATTCCATGGACAGAGGAGCCTGGCAGCTACAGTCCATAGTGTTGCAAAAGAGTTGGACACGACTTATTGACTAAACAACAACATGGATATAAGTATGAAAGTATGATGAGGCTTAAAATTCTTTGGAAGTTGAATCTCCTGCCATCTTGGACCTTGTTAGTTCTAATCAGTTTATATCATGTCCTGAGGCTATGTCAGGGTTTCCCTGGTGGCTCAGTGTTAAAGACTCCATCTGCCAATACATGACACTTTGTTTGAACCCTGGATTGGGGAGATACCCTGGAGAAGAACACCAGTCCAGTATTCTTGCCTGGAGAATTCCATGGACAGAGGAGCCCAGTGGACTACAGTCCATGAGGTCACAAAGAGTCAGACAAGACTGAGCTACTAAACAACAACAGATAACTGCTGGGCATTGTGCCTGTATTCTGGGTGGTCTATGGGTATTCTTTCACCACATCTTTCTTGGGAAACCTGAGAACTTTGCCTCCTCTCAACAGTCTTCCTTTCTGTTCTCAACAGCATGGTGCCCCTCAATCATGGCACATTCCAGTCCCCATGCCACAGGCTCTGTGACAGAAAACAGCGCCTCCTGAGTACAGCTTGAGGGGCTTTTCCTACCTCAGGGCCTTTATCTTCCTTCTGGTAAGATTCAAGGCCAAGTTTTTCGAGTCCCCCATTGCCTCATTAAAACAGGAGCCCAGGAGGGTGTGGGTGGGGAAAGATGGTGGGCAGCCCGAGGCACCATAGTCTGTCTTTCTGGCCCCTTGAGGTGGGATTCCTCCTCTGACCTTCAAGGGCTGCCTCCCCCAAATCAAAGTAAATGTTTAAAGTCTTCAACCCTCCCTTGGACACACCTGCCATCTTCCCCTTCTCCCCTTCCATCCTTCAGAGCACAGACTCTGTTTGTGCCAGTGGAGCTGGTTTTATGTCACTTTCATCCAACATAAAACTTCCTCAATAGCTCTGGCTGGGAAGTGGGGGCAGAGGTGAGAGCCAACAGCGAAGGTGGCCTCAGTGGTGCTGCTGGGGCCAGGAGGGTGTGGGGCCAGGGGGCTGCTGGGTGAGGGGGCTGCAGGGCCGGGGCCTGCTGAGGCCATGGGGATGTGGGGCAATGGGGCTGCTGGGGTGAGAGGCTGTGGGGCCGGGGGACTGCTGGGGTGAAGGGGCTATGGAGCCAGGGGACTGCTGGGATGAGGGGGCTAAGGGGCCAGGGGACTGCTGGGGTGAGGGGGCTAAGGGGCCAGGGGACTGCTGGGGTGAGAGGCTGTGGCTGCTGGTGTGAGGGGGCTGCAGGGCCAGGGGCTGCCAGGGAGGATGCTGGGCTTTGGCCTAGGTGACAGCTGCCCCTGCTGGGTGACCAGGATTAGGCAAGGATGGCCGAGGAGCAGAGCCCCTTCCCGGGATGGAAAGTCTGGTGACCTCAACACAGGCCAGGACCTCTCTGTCAGGCTAGGAGATTCCCTCCGTGTCAGCTAGCCTTTAGCTGGCATTGAAATCTGACCAAGGTCAGGGCATGTCAAAAGGGAGCAGCCAGGCTCAGGGAAGGTTGGCCCTTGCTGTTCCCTCCAGCACATTTCTCCTACTGGTCCTGGGGACCTCTAAGCCTAAGAGAATTTGCTGCAAAAAGGTGATTGACAGGGCATCTTTTCCTTGCCCCTCCCCCTGCCCCCCTCCACTTGGCTTTTTTTTGAAGAAGGGCTCATTGGTCCTCTCTCTAAGCATACCCCTGGAAGAAGGCCTGGTTTAGGAGTACCACCATGCCATATGCGAGTGAATCCAGACAGGGAGCTTTTAACATACAATAGGTGTAAGTTCCACCAAGGGGGCGGCATTTATTCCCACTATTGCAAACTGCAATCAGACTTTTCCTTTGTATACCACTCTTTGGTCCTAGGTTAAGAGTAGTGTGATTTTGTGCCAAATGGCCTGGAGGTCAATGCTCAGACATTCAGGAAAATGTCTAGAAGGGCCCTTAGACATCCTGGAATCCAGCGGTTTTCCAAACTTTGGCGCACATAGGAAGCACCTAGAGGGCTTGTGGGACCACAGATTGCTGGGCCCCATCCCAGTGGTGAGGATTCTGGATCTGGGGAGACCTGAGAGTTTGCATTGCCAAGGACTTCTCGTGTGAGGTTCATGCTGCTGGTCTGGGCACTGCACTTGCAGAACCATGGGTCTAATGCAACGTCTTCATTTCATAGATGGATAAGCTGAGGCAGAACCCCAGCTGGGTTCCAGAATTGGCATTAATGCTTACCACATGTTATGACTTTGCAATCTCATTTAGCTGATCTGGGCCTGTGTTTTCTCATCTACAAAATTAGGTAAGAGCCTCGGTCATTCCTACCCCAGGTTCAGTTTGCAGGTGGCTGCTATTGGGTAGTTACTCAGGCTCTTGTTAAGAGCCCTCTGGTTTGGTGTGGCGCTGTCACGTGGCTATCAGGTCCGTGAGCTTATACAGCTTCCCTCTGGTTCCTGGGTCGGGTTTAGGCCCTGCCTTTCCTGTGTGGAGCACTGAGAGACGAAGATGCTATCAGTTGGAGGGTAGGACATAAAGCTTTGTTCTTTTTGTTATGGTTTTCTCATTTTGCAGTTGCCTCTTATGTTTGTTTACATTTCTACGAATATTGGTTTTCTTTTCTGATGAAGAAAGTTTCCCAATGTTTTCCTTTTCTATTTCCTTCATATTCTTTGAATTTAAAAATTCTTTACCATCTGATCATAAGGCTATTCAAGGATATATTTTCTTATTTTCCTTGTGATTTTTTTATCCTGTATACCCTTATCCCTCTGGAGTTCTTTTGACATGTGTTATAAAGTTTGGATCTTGGTTGACTTTTCTTTTTTTTTTTTTTGTAAATGGCTAAACTCTGACATCATTTGTTGAGTAATCCCTTTCCTCTCTTTGGATGTCTGGCTGTGCATTCTTAGCACTGTAAGAATGTCAATAGGTGGGAGTGAGATTTTTGTCCAAGCCCGTTTTTTTCGGTGGGGAAGTTGAGGCCCAGAGCAGCTAACTGGTTTTCCTAAGGTCATATTAGTGAATGGAAAAGCTCTGACTTCTTTTGTGTGTTTGTTTATTTTTGGCCGTGCTGAGGCTTCATTGCTGTGCTCGGGCTTTCTCTAGTTGGGGTGAGCACTGGCTTTTCTTGTTGCAGAGCATGGACTCTAGAGTGCAGGTTCAGTAGTTGTTGCCCATGGGCTTCATTGCTCCTTGACAAGTGGAATCTTTTTGGAGTAGGAATGGAACCCGTGGACCCTGCACTGGCAGGAGGATTCTTAACCACTGAGGAACCAGGAAAGTCCAGATCTCCCTGATTTCTAATCTGAGTTTGAGATATATAGGTCTGCTTGTCTGTCTAGCTCCAGGGACATTTGACAGGAGCAGGTTAACTAACCAGCCACAAAGTAAATGAGCATGACCTAGGATCTCTGAAAGGTAGAGACCAGCCTTCTTCAGCCATCCCAGAGAAACCAGTCAATATTTACTGCACACTTATGTTCAAATTACCCTGGTGGTTCAGTGGTAAAAAACCTACCTGCAGTGCAGGAGATTCGGGTGCTGTGTAGGAGATTCAGGTTGAATTCCTGGGTTGGGAAAATCCCCTGTAAGTGAAAATGGCAACTCACTTTAGCCTTCCTGCCTGGAGAATCCCATGGATGGAGGGGCCTGGTGGGCTACAGTCCATGAGGTCAGAAAGTGTTGGACAGGACAGGGCACATACACACATTCAGTTACATTTTCTGTGTTGGTGGTGGTTGTGAGAATATTTAAGATCCACTCTCTCAGCAACTTTGAAGGATACAACATAGTATTGTTAACTATAGTCACCATACTGAATATTAGATCCCCTGAACTTGTTCATCTTATAGTTGGAAGTTTGTATCCTTTGAACAACATATCCTCATTTCCGGTCCCTGCAGCTCCTGGCAACCACCATTCTACTCTCTGTTTGTCTGACTTTGGCTCATTTTTAGATCCCACATATAAGTGAGATCATACAGTATCTGTCTTTCTCTGACTTATTTCACTTAGCATAATGTCTTCGTGGTTTATCCATGTTGTCATGACATTCAGGATTTCCTCTTTTTTTATGACCGAATAATGTTTCATTGTGTATATATGTATATACATTTACACACACATTTTCTTTATCCATTCATGCACAGGCCCTTTGGTTATTTCCATGTCTTGGCTATTGTGAATAATGTTGCAATGAACAAGGGGCTGCAGATATTTCTTTCAGGTACTTATTAAATTTTCCTTGGCTATATGTCCAGAAGCAGGATTTCTGGATCATATGGTAGTTTTATTTTTAATTTTTTTGGAAGAAACCTTATGCAATATTACATAGTGCCTATACCAAGTTACATCCCACCAACAGTGTGCAAAGGTTCCCTTTCCTTTAATATCCTTGCCAACACTGTTTTGTCTTCTTGATAATATTCATTTGAACAGTATTGTATGAGTTCCTATATTAACCATTTCTCAGTTGGATTTGAAAAATTTTTCTCCCACTCCATAGATTGCCTTTTCATTTACTTGTTTCCTGGGCTGTGCATGAGCTTTTTTATTTGATGTAGTCTCACTTGTCTATTTTTGCATTTGCTGCCTGTACTTTTAGTGTCATACGCCAACATTTTTTTGCCAAAACCTAGGTCAAGGAGCTTGTCATATAAAACTGTGTTTTCTTCCAGGAGTTTTATGGTTTCAGGTCTTAAATTTAAGTCTTTAACCAATTTCAAGTGAATTTTTGTGAGTGCTATAAGATAGGAATCCAATTTTAGTCTTCTCATGTGGATAACTCGTTTTACCCAATACCATTTATTGAAGAGTCTTTTCCCCCTAAATATTCTTGGCTTCCTTGTGAAATATTAGTTGACCGATTATGCATGGGCTTATTTCTGAGCTCTTGATTCTGTTCCATTGTTCCATGCTGTTTCAAATACTATACTGTGAAATATAGTTTGAGATCAGACAGTGTGATCTCTCTAGCTTTGTTGTTCATTCTCAGGATTGTTTGGGTAAATGGAGTCTTTTGTGGTTCCACACGAATTTTAGATTGCTTTTTCTATTCTGTGAAAAGATGTCATTTGAATTTTGATAGGAATTGCATTGAATGTGTAATTGGCTTTGGGTAGTCTGGACGTTTTAAGAATATTCTTTTTATACAGGAAATGGTGATATCTTTCCCTTTATGTCTTCTTCAGTTTCCATCCTCAGTGTCTTATAGTTTTGGTGTATAGATCTTTTTACCTCCTTGGTTAAATGTATTTCTAAATATTTTACTGTGTTTGCTGTACTGTAAATGAGATTATTTTCGTTATTTCTTTTTCAGATACTTTGTCCTTAGTGTATAGAAATGCAACTGACTTTTGTATGTTGATCATAGGTCTTGCAAATTTACCAAATTCACTGATGAGCTCTAAAAATTTTTGAATGCAGTCTTTAGGTTTTCTGTATATAAGATCATGTCATCTGCAAACAGACAATTAAACTTCGTCCTTTCTGATTTTGATGTCTTTGATTTTTCTTGCCTACTTTCTTTGAGACTTGTGTACAGTCCTGAATAGGAGTGGTGAAAGTGGGCCCCCTTCTTTCTGTTCTTAGAGGAAAAGCTTTCAATTTTTCTGCATTGAGGATGATGTTATCTGTGGGCTTATTGCAGGTGGCTTTTATTAAGTTGAAGTATGTGCCTTCCGACCTAATTTGCTGAGATTTTTTGCACAGTGCAATATTTATTTATTTATTTATTTTTTTGTGGGAGGGAAATGGGAAGGAAGAAGGGGGGTGATGGTGGGGAGGAGTATATGTAATTTCTTAAGTAATGGCTTTCTCTTTTTAATCACAAAGAACATTTTTTAAAAAATCATGCTGAATTCATCCTGTATTAGGAGATTTGATCTGGAAATGAAAAGTTCAGGAAACTAAAAGTCCAGTTTGGGTGTCCTCATCTTAGGCACATCTTGGTATTTTGTATTGGTAGGTCTATCTTTACCTAGGACAGGATCACATTTGTCACTTCTTCCTCCATACTACCCCAAGTGGTACCAGACCCATAAAATAGTCAATAAACATTTACTAAGTGAACAAGTAGGCCTATTTTTTTTTTTAACTCCCCTGAGTGAACTGAATTTTTTGAGGCTCATAAGTGAATATGTTTTCTTCTTTACTTTGTCTATTACAGCCGGATTGTATGAGTGGGGTATTAAAGTCTCCCACTATTATTGTATTGTTGTATATTTCTTCTATCATACTAATTAGTGTTTGTCTTAGATATATCAATGCTCCAATGTTGGGTGCATATATATTTATAATTGTTATAACTTCTTTTTGGATTGTTCCTTTAAGTCATTATGTATAACCTTGATTGTCTCCTTTTCAGGATCTTTAAAGTCAATTTTATCTGATATGAGTATTGCTACTCCTGTTTTCTTTTAGTCCATATTTGCATAAAAATTCTTTTTCCAGACCTTCATTTTCAGTCAATATATATCCCCTATTTTAAGGTGGTTCTCTTGTAGACAACATATATAGGGGTCTAGTTTTTCATATCCATTTGACCCATTTTAGTCTTTTGGTTGTCTCTTGTAGACAAGGAATGTAGGGGTCTTGTTTTTGTATCGATTTGGCCAGTCTTTGTCAGTTGATTAGGGCATTCAGCCCATTAAAGTTTAAAGCAATTGTTGATAAATAGGATTTACTTTATTGTTTGGGGTTCGAATTTATACACCCTTTTACTGATTCCTATCTAGAGAATGTCCTTTAGTTTTTGTTGGAGAAATGGTTTAGTGGTGCAAAATTCTCTCAACTTTTGCTTATCTGTGAAGCTTTTGATTTCTCCTTCATATTTGAATGAGATCCTTGCTGGATACAATAATCTAGGCTGTAAGTTATTTTCTTTCATCACTTTAATTACATCTTGCCATTCCCTCCTGGCTTGGAGAGTTTCTATTGAAAGATCAGCTGTTAGCCTTATGGGAATTCCCTTGTGAGTTATTTGATGTTTTTCCCTAGCTGCTTTTAATATTTGTTCTTTATATTTGATCTTTGTTAATTTGATTAATATGTGTCTTGGGGTGTTTCGCCTTGGGTTTATCCTGTTAGGGACTATCTGGATTTCTTGAACTTGAGTGGTTATTTCCTTCTCCATTTTAGGGAAGTTTTCAACTATTATCTCCTCAAGTATTTCCTCATGATCTTTCTTTTTATCTTCTTCTTCTGGAACTCCTATGATTCAAACATTGTAGTGTTTAATGTTATCCTGGAGGTTTCTGAGATTGTCCTCATTTCTTTTGATGTGTTTTTTCTTTTTCTCCTCTGATTCATTTATTTCTAGGATTCTATCTTCTAATTCACTAATCCTATCTTCTGCCTCTGTTATTCTACTATTTGTTGCCTCCAGGGTGTTTTGGATCTCATTTATTGCATTATTCATTATGTGTTGACTTTTCTTTATTTCTTCTAGGTCCTTGTTAAACCTTTCTTGCATCTTCTCAATCCTTGTCTCCAGACTATTTAACTGTGATTCCATTTTGATTTCAAGATTTTGGATTAATTTCATTATCATTATTCGGAATTATTTATCAGGTAGATTCCCTATCTCTTCCCCTTTTGTTTGGTTTGGTGGGCAGTTATCCTGTTCCTTTAACTGCTGGGTATTCTTTTGTCTCTTCATTTTGTTAAAATTGCCACGTTTAGAGTGTCCTTACTATATTCTGGTAGTTTGTTGAATTCTCTTTATTGAGGTGGTTTACAGGTCTTTTCAATATCTGATCTCTGCCCTGTTACAGAGGAGGTAGAGATGAACACCCAAATCTAAGCCAGCCAGTTTCAGGCACTCCAGGTTCAGAAGCACAGACTCGGTTGAGTCTGTGTTTTATGCCCTTCCCAGGTCTGAGTAGCGCAGGTGATGAAGTGTTTAGCGAGTATAGTTGCTTCGACTTATTGCCTCCCCGCCACTCAGTTTTCTGGGTATACAACCGGTGCACTTTCTCAGGCAGATGTTGACCATCCAGAGCCCCAAGAAGCGTGAGTCAGCACAGAAACCTACTTACAGTTCTGTAGACAGTGTCTCTCTAAGGCTGTAATTGCCTGTCTCCGGCTCTGGCTGCCTGTCACCGGAGTGGGACGGCCTGCAGCCGGCCAACTCTGTGCAGCCCTTTGTTCCGTAGGTAGTCCTGGTGGTGTCTTAAGTTAGGGCTGGCTTTTGATGTAGTAGATAACTGACAGTCTGGTTATTTCGCTTAGATAGCACTCAGGATAGCTAGGTCAAATCCTTTCTCAAAACGATGCAGGCCATGCCGCGTCTTCTAGCCCAGCTCCCGCTTGCTAATAGCAAATGCTGGTGTCCGTGCCTCTTCTCTGCAAAAGGAGTTACCACAGGGCTCGTAATCTCCTTTTGAAGACAATGAATTGTCTTTCTAAGTGCCTGATGTCCTCTGCCAGAATTCAGAAGTTGTTTTGTAGAATTTACTCAGCATTCAAATGTTCTTTAAATGGATTTCGAGTTTTTTTTTTTTTATCATGAAAGGATGTTGAATTTTGTCAAATTCTTTTTCCCACCACCTGTTGAGATGATCATATGAATTTATCTTTCATTCTATTAATATGACATTTACTGATTTGTATATTTTGAACCTTCCTTGCATCCTAGGGGTAAATCCCTCCTGAAGGTGTGCTACGTAATTCAATTTGATAGTGTTTTGTTGAGAAATTTTGCATCTACCTTTATTAGGAATATTGGTTCATAATTTCTTATAATATCCTTATCTGATTTTGGTAAAAGAGTAATGCTGGTCTCATAAGTCTGGGAGTGTTCTCACCTCTTTGACTTTTTAGTAGTTGAGAAAGATTGGCATTAATTCTTTAAATGTTTGGTCAAATTCACCAGGGAAGCCATCTGGTCTTGGAATTTTATGTGTTGGGAGTTTTTTTTATTACCGATTCAGTCTCCTTATTTGTTAATATTCCGTTCAGATTTTCAATGTCTTCATGATTCAGTCTTGGTAGGTTGTCTGATTCCAGTAATTTATCCATTTCTTCTTCTGCTGCTGCTAAGTCGCTTCAGTCGTGTCCGACTCTATGCAACCCCATAGACGGAAGCTCACCAGGCTCCCCTGTCCCTGGGATTCTCCAGGCAAGAACACTGGAGTGGGTTGCCATTTCCTTCTCCAATGCATGAAAGTGAAAAGTGAAAGTGAAGTCGCTCAGTCGTGTCCGACTCTTAGCGACCCCATGGACTGGAGCCTACCAGGCTTCTCCATCCATGGGATTTTCCAGGCAAAAGTACTGGGGTGGGGTGCCATTCTTCTAGGTTATCCAATTTGTTGGTGTGTAATTGTTCATGCTGCTGCTGCTAAGTTGCTTCAGTTGTGTCCAACTCTGTGCGACCCCATAGATGGCAGCCCACCAGGCTCCCCCATCCCTGGGATTCTCCAGGCAAGAACACTGGAGTGCGTTGCCATTTCCTTCTCCAATGCATGAAAGTGAAAAGTGAAAGTGAAGTCACTCAGTCGTGTCTGAGTCTTTGCGACACCATGGACTGCAGCCTACCAGGCTCCTCCATCCATGGGATTTTCCAGGCAAGATTACTGGAGTGGGGTGCTATTGCCTTCTCCAGTAATTGTTCATAGTTATCCCTTAAAATCCTTTGTATTTGTGTAGTATCATTTATAATGGTTCCTTCTCATTTATAATTTTGGATCTTCGCTTACTTTTCATGACTAGTTCTAACTATAAGTTTTTCAATATTGATTATCTTTTCAAAGAACCAGCTTTTAGTTTCACTGATCTTTTTTCTGTTTTCATGTTCTCTATTTGATTTATTTACAAATCTTTATTTCCATGTTTCTCTTAACTTTGGGCTTATTTTTTTTCTAGATCCTTGAGATATAATGTGTGGTTGTTTGAGATCTTTTTCTAAAATTAATGTAGGCACTTATTACTATAAACTTTCTTCTTAAAAATGCTTTTGCTGCATAAATTATGATAAGTTGTTTCTATTTTTATTTGTTTCAATACATTGTTTTTATTTCCCTTTTGTTTCTTTGACACATTAGGTGTTGAAGAGTGCACTATTTAGTTTCCATGTATTTTTGAATTTTCCAATCTTCTTCCTATTTTTGATTCCTAGTTTTATAACATTTCAATTCAAAAAGATACTTGATAAAATTTCAATTTTCTTAAATTTGATGAGACACGTTTTATCTATTTGGGATAACAGTTACCATTAACAGTTGTTGTTTTAACTTGCCTAAGTCCTGACTGTCTACATATGGCTTTCCCATCTTGTTTTGAATCCTCACCATTGTCTATGAGATTTCTGCTTTCAGGAAAGGGCTGTGATGCTGGATAAATTGTTGCCAATTTACTTATAAAGTGGTTATCCTGGGACAATGTGCTTTAGAAGAGAGGATGCAAAAATGTCTTCTTGGAGTTATTAAGAGGTTATGTTCCTTGACAAAGGAAAAAAAATGTGTTTCTAATGTGAAAGTCCAGATGATTTAGTCCAAAGATTGTAGACTCTGTGCTCAGTTAAATGTCTCAATTTTTCATTGCTACTCCATGCTTTGTAAAGACTAGTTTCCCAATCAGTCCACTACCCCTTAAATCACCTTCCCTGTGTCCCTGGGGGACCCTAATACCTGTGAAATGGGTAATAGTACACTTATTGTACTAATTATAAGTGATATAACACTTATATGGCACACTCTTAACACATGCTCCATGTCAAACTGTTCCAGGCCTGGCAACAGTAAGCACCTCCCTATGAGACAGAACATTTCTTGGGGATTATTGTACTCCTCTGGTTAGTCCATTAGTGTTTGGCATCTTGCCCCAATTTCACTGTGACCCTGTCTTTGATTGCCCAGAAATGTATTGCACCTCCTACATATCCTATGTTGAAGCTCTTAAGAACTTGCTGAAATTAAAAATTCAAAAATGCCAAAAGCCATACTTCCAATCAGGCAGACAACAAGCTTACCACAGGGAAGAAAGTCTGGGGCCACTGGAGAGCTGTCTTACCCCCTCACCCCAGCATTGAGGTGGAGAACTCCATGTACCCAAAGTATTAGTGCCTTCCACTCAGGAGCTTCTGCTTCAAAGGTTTTAGCCCAAAGCAAGGCTATATGCCCTCACCCCCACCCTGTGGCATAGTGGTAAAGACTGCCTGCCAGTGCAGGATTTGCAAGAGATGCATGTTCAATTCCTGGGTCCAGAAGGTCCTCTGGAGAAGGAAATGACAACCCACTCCAGTATTCTTTCCTGGGAACTCTCATGGACAGAGGAGGCTGGGGGGCTACAGCCCATGGGGATGCAAAGAGTCTGACAATGTGACACACACACACACACACACACACACACACACACACACACACACACTTTCCTGCCCCCATTCCTAGAGACACACATACCTCAAAAGTTACTAGGCTGAACAGCCCCCACATCCCCAGTGAACCAGTCACCCTCAACCACAGAGAAGAGGGAAGTTCAAAATGGGGAGTGGAAAAGGAGAGAGGAGTCGGAATGAGAGGGATGGTTAGCTATGAGGGATGGGGACAAGTAGCCCAGCAAGTTTTGACTCCTTCCTCCCTATCTTGCCTCACAGTCTTTAGTAGCATTGCCTCCATGAAGAACTTCAGGCAAAGGAATAAAGATGTAGAATCATTTGCCATAAGAGTCAGTTGGTTAATAGGCTGGCTCTCCAAGGCACCCACCACCCTAGATTTTCACCTAGGTTCACTGGAAGTTGGTTAAATTTTCCTCTCTAAGTCCTTGCCCTTTAATTCCATCCTGCAAACACATCAAATATGGTGAGCTCCCTTTGGATTCCTGTGCAGTGTCTACCTCATTTTCTTGGGAAGCCCAGAAGTGTCTTACTATAACTTTCACTGTGTCTGTCTCTGATACCTTGGGGCTACTTTGCTTAAACAGAAATGCACGACTAGATATAAATGTGCTTTTTCAGTTCTGAGTGTAATGGTTGAGGAAAACCAATGGGTCCTTGGTTTTCCTGATGATGGTATAATGTGATGCTGAAAGGTTGTTGCTGAACGAAAAGGCACCGGGATTCTTGGCCTCCAGAGGACAAGAATTCAATCCAGGTCCAGAGACGAGGCTTGATCGCTCAGAGCTTTTGTGTGATAAAGTTTTATTAAAGTATAAAGGAGATAGAGAAAGCTTGTGACATAGGCATCAGAAGGGGGCAGAAAGAGTACCCCCTGCTAGTCTTCAGCTGGATGTTATATAGTCACTGCTGTTAAGTCACTTCAGTGGTGTCTGTCTCTGTGCGACCACATGGACTGCAGCCTACCAGGCTTCTGCGTCCGTGGGATTTTCCAGGCAAGAGTACTGGAGTGGGTGGCCATTAGCAGTCTGTTAATCAAAGAAAGGAATGTCTTAAAACTCAGAATGGCACCAGGCCCCTCATCCATAAGATGCATTTTGGGGTAATCTTGGCACCATATGATTCATCCCAGGCCATAAAACGATTGACTTGGATCTTGTAGAACTGCAGATTACCCTACAAATAGTTTCGTTTGCATAGATTAGGGGAACAATATCTGAGTGTAACATACTGGTTTGTCAAGTAGGTTCTGAGCCATTAGGCGGAACCGACCTGAAGACAGAGTCTGGAGTAAATGCATAGTACATTAACATAGCTTAAGACAAACATTTCCATAAGAAAAATGCATTGGTTACCTCAACATTTGCAAATAGTTAACTTCAGATGAAACGAGGTGTCATTATGGCAACACAGTATTATGAGAGAAACCTCCTTTTAAATTTGTATAGAGAAGGAAAAACAATATTACTAGTTTGTTTCCACGTGCTGTTTAAGGGAGAGAAAAGTTTCTGACACTTGCAGCCTGTTTCCTCTGTTTGGAGAACCCTGGCCTTCCTGCCTGTTACCCTCTCAATACCACAGAATCACATGCTGGATTTTTGTACATTCTCTATAAAACTTCTGTATCTTTACATTTTTGAAAATGCTAGGTTCCTGACTAACTGGATTTTATTTCCTTTGTATTTTCTTGATGAAATTTCATTTAGGTGGATGCCCTTTACCCAGGTAATTCTGGTAGATTAGCTGTTATACCTTCTGTCTTCTCAGAGTGAACTTCTATTAGGTCATTCTTATTGTGAGAACTCACCATTTTTAATTTTTCCCACAGTTAACAACTCTGTTTTTAAGCACAGATTATTTTTTCATGCCCAGAGACACATTCTTCAAAGCATTCAGCTTGTTTGTAACTTGTTTGATCTTTGCATACGAAAACAAATACAATAGAACCTGTTCTGTAGTCTGTCATGGGGAGGGCAATCAAATAGGATATTGACAATTCAGACCTGAAGGTTTTCAGAGAAATGAAATGTTCTTAAGAGGTTGTGCAGGGCATAAAGGACCTCCACTTAGGTGTGCCTGAGCAAGCTGATGGCTTCCAGGTGGGTATTTGTATGGGGAAGAGGTGGTATTGAAGTTTTATATATAAACATCTAGAAAGCAAAGAAAGTGAGCAGTGGGAAGGTAGTGCAGTAGAGGGGGCAAGATGGTTCGTATTTCTACTCCAGTCTGGACTAGGGACTAGATCCAAGGACTATAGCAAGATGGGCTCTTAGAATGAGGCATTTTTGGAATTACAGGGCAGTATCACTGATGAAGATAGATGCAAAAATTCTCAACAAAATTCTACCAAACAGAATTCAATAACACATTAACAAAGTCACACACCATGATCAGGTTGAGTTTATTCCAGGGATGCAAGAATTCTTCAATATATGCAAACCAATGTGATACAGCATATTAACAAATTGAAAGATAAAAACCATATAATAGATGCAGAAAAAGCATTTGACAGAATTCAGCACCCATTTTTGATTAACACTCCAAAAAATGGCCATAGAAGGAAGCTCCTCAACATAGAAAAGTCCATATATGACAAGCCCACAGCAAATGTTCTCAATGGGCAAAAACTGAGAGCATTCCCTCTAAAATCAGGAAGAAGACACAGGTGCCCATTCTCACTACTATTATTCAACATAGTTTTGAAGTCCTAGTTATGCCAATCAGACTGGAAAAAGAAATAAAAGTAATCCAGATGGGAGAAGAAGAAGTAAGGCCTCACTGATTGCAGATGACATGATACTACACACAGAGAACCCTAAAGATAGTATCAGAAAATTACTAGAGCTAATCAGTGAATTTAGCAAAGTCACGGGATACAAAATCAATACACAGAAATCACTTACATTCCTATATACTAACAATGAGAAATCAGAAAGAGAAATTAAGGAATCAATCCCATTCACCATCACAACAAAAAGAATAAAATATCTCGGAATAAAGCTACATAAGGAGACAAAAGAACTGTATAACAGAAAATTATAAGATACTGATGAAAGAAAGCAAAGATGACATGAACAGATGGAGAGATATTCCATGTTCCTGGGTTGGAAGAATCAATATCGTGAAAATGACTATGCTACCAAATGTAATCTACAGATTGAATGCAATCCCTATCAAAATACCAATGGCTTATTTCCAGAGAACTAGAATTTTTTCACAATTCATATGAAGACACAAAAGACCCCAAATAGCCAAAGCAGGCTTGAGAAAGAGGCATGGAGCTGGAGGAATCAGCCTCCCTGTCTTCAGATTATACAACAAAGCTACAGTCATCGAAACAGTATGTTCCTGGCACAAAAACATAGATACAGACAAATGGAACAAAACAGAGAGACCAGAAACAACCTCTGCACTTATGGGTACCTTCTTTTTGACAAAGGAGGCAAGAATATATAATGGAGCAAAGATAGCCTCTTCAATAAGTGGTGCTGGGAAAACTGGATAGTTACATGTAAAAGAATGAAATTAGAGCATTTCCTAACACCATACACAAAGGTAAATTCAAAATGAATTAAAGACCTAAATGTAAGACCAGCAACTAAAGAACTCTTAGAGGAAAACATAGGTAGAACACTCGATGACAGAAATCAAAACAAGATCTTACAGTAATGGAAATAAAAACAAAGGTAAACAACTGGAACCTAATTAAACTTAAAGGTTTTTGAACAGCAAAGGAAAGTATGCTGCTGCTAAGTCGCTTCAGTCGTGTACAACTCTGTGCGACCCCATAGACGGAAGCTCACCAGGCTCCCCCTGTCCCTGGGATTCTCCAGGCAAGAACACTGGAGTGGGTTGCCATTTCCTTCTTCAATGCATGAAAGCAAAAAGTGAAAGTGAAGCCGCTCAATCATGTCCGACTCTTAGCGACCCCATGGACTGGAGCCTACCAGGCTCCTCTGTCCATGGGATTTTCCAGGCAAAAGTACTGGTATGGGAGGCGATAATAGCACATGAAACAACTGAAAAAGGATTAATTTCCAAATATACAAATACCTCATACAATTCCATACCAGAAAAACAAATAGTCCAATTAAAAAGTGGGGAAAAGGCCTAAACGGGCATTTCTCCAAGGAAGACATATAGATGGCTAACAAACACATGAGAAGATGCTCAACATCACTCATTATTCAGCTCACTCACTTGGTCGTGTTCAATTCTTTGCCACCCCGTGGACTGCAGCACGCCAGGCTTCCCTGTCCAGCACCAATTCCCAGCACTTGCTCAGACTCATGCTCATGAAGTTGGTGATGCCATCCAACCATCTCATTCTCTGTTGTCCCCTTCTCCTAGGGTCTTTTCTAAGGAGTCAGTTCTTTGCATCAAGTAGCCAAAGTATTGGAGCTTCAGCTTCAGCCTGAGCCCTTCCAATGAGTATTCAGGACTTACTTCCTTTGGGATTGATTGGTTGGTTTTCCTTGCAGTGCAAGGGCTCTCAATGAGAGTTCTCCAACACCACAGTTCAAAAGCATCAATTCTTCAATGCTTAGTTTCTTTATGGGCCAACTCTCACATCCATACATGACTACTGGGAAAACCATGGCTTGGACTATAGGGACCTTTGTCGGCAAAGTAATGGCTCTGCTTTTTAATATGCTGTCTAGGTTTGTCATAGTTTTTCTTCCAAGGAGTAAGCGTCTTTTAATATCGTGGCTGCAGTCACCATCTGCGTGATTTTGGAGCTCCCCAAAAATAAAGTCTCTCACTTTTTCCATTATTTCCCTATCTATTTGCCATTAATTGATGGGCCTTGATGCCTTGATCTTAGTTTTTTCAATGTTGAGTTTTAGGCCAGCTTTTTTACTCTCCTGTTTCATTTTCATCAAGAGGCTGTTTATTAGAGAAATGAAAATCAAAACTACAATGAGATCTTGCCTCACACCAGTCAGAATGCCCATCATTAAAATGTCTACAAACAACAAATTCTGGAAAGGGTGTGGAGAAAAGGGAACCCTCTTGCACTGTTGGTGGGAATGTAAATTGATACAGCCACTATGGAAGACAGTATGGAGATTCCTTAAAAAAACTATCAATAAAACCACCATATGACCCAGCAATCCCATTCCTAGGCATATACTCTGGCGAAATAAAAATTGAAAAAGAGGGGAGGAGCTAAGATGGTGGACGAGTAAGATGGCGAGAATACTTTCTCCTCCACAAATCCATTAAAAGAACATTTGAATGCTGAATAAATTCTATAAAACAACTTCTGAATGCCAGCAGAAGACATCAGGCACTTAGAAAGACAACTCATTGTCTTCAAAACGAGAAAACAAGCCCTGCAGTAACTCCTTTTGTGGAGAAGTGGCGCGGACAACAGCATTTGCTATTGGCAAGCGGGGGCTGGGCTAAGAGGAGCGGCGAGGCCTGCATTGCTTTGAGAAAGAATTTGGCCTGGCTATCTCAGGCGCTATCTCAGTGAAATAACCAGACTGTCGATTATCTACTACATCAAAAGCCAGCCCTAACTTAAGACACCACCAGGACTACCTACGGAACAAAGGGCTGGAGTTGGCCCGCTGCAGGCCGTCCCACTCCGGTGACAGGCAGCCAGGGCTAGAGACAGGCAATTACAGCCCTAGAGAGACACTGTCTTCAGAACTGTGAGTAGGTTTCTGTTCTGACTCACGCTTCTTGGGGCTCTGGATGGTCAACATCTGCCTGAGAAAGTGCGCTGTTTGTATACCCAGAAAACTGAGCGGTGGGGAGGCAATAAGTCGCAGCAGCTGTGCTCGCTGAACATTTCATCACCTGTGCTACTCGGATCTGGGAAGGGCATAAAACGCAGACTCAACCGAGTCTGTGCTTCTGAGGATTATCCGAGTGCCTGAACCTGGCTGGCTTAAATTTGGGTGATCATCTCTGCCCCTCTGTAACAGGGCAGAGATCAGATATTGCAAAGACCAGTAAACCGCCTCAATAAAGAGAATTCAACAAACTACCAGAATATAGTAAGGACACTCTAAACTTGGCAATTTTAACAAAATGAAGAGACAAAAGAATACCCAGCAGTTAAAGGAACAGGATAGATGCCCACCAAACCAAATCAAAGAGGAAGAGATAGGGAATCTACCTGATAAAGAATTCCGAATAATGATAGTGAAATTAATCCAAAATCTCAAAATCAAAATGGAATCACAGTTAAAGAGTCTGGAGACAAGGATTGAGAAGATGCAAGAAAGGTTTAACAAGGACCTAGAAGAAATAAAAAAGAGTCAACACATAATGAATAATGCAATAAATGAGATCCAAAACACCCTGGAGGCAACAAATAGTAGAATAACAGAGGCAGAAGATAGGATTAGTGAATTAGAAGATAGAATCCTAGAAATAAATGAATCAGAGGAGAAAAAAGAAAAACGCATCAAAAGAAATGAGGACAATTTTGGAAACCTCCAGGATAACATCAAACGCTACAACAGTCGAATCATAGGAGTTCCAGAAGAAGAAGATAAAAAGAAAGATCATGAGGAAATACTTGAGGAGATAATAGTTGAAAACTTCCCTAAAATGGAGAAGGAAATAACCACTCAAGTTCAAGAAATCCAGATAGTCCCTAACAGGATAAACCCAAGGCGAAACACCCCAAGACACATATTAATCAAATTAACAAAGATCAAATATAAAGAACAAATATTAAAAGCAGCTAGGGAAAAACATCAAATAACTCACAAGAGAATTCCCATAAGGCTAACAGCTGATCTTTCAATAGAAACTCTCCAAGCCAGGAGGGAATGGCAAGATGTAATTAAAGTGATGAAAGAAAATAACTTACAGCCTAGATTATTGTATCCAGCAAGGATCTCATTCAAATATGAAGGAGAAATCAAAAGCTTCACAGATAAGCAAAAGTTGAGAGAATTTTGCACCACTAAACCATTTCTCCAACAAAAATTAAAGGACATTCTCTAGATAGGGATCACTAAAAGGGTGTATAAATTCGAACCCAAAACAATAAAGTAAATTTTATTTATCAATAATTGCTTTAAACGTTTATGGGCTGAATGCCCTAATCAACAGACAAAGACTGGCCAAATCGATACAAAAACAAGACCCCTACATACCTTGTCTACAAGAGACAACCAAAAGACTAAAATGGGTCAAATGGATACAAAAACTAGACCCCTACATATGTTGTCTACAAGAGAACCACCTTAAAATACGGGATATATACTGACTGAAAATCAAGGGCTGGAAAAAACCCCACGACCAAGGTCAGGAAGGGCGGTGGTGAGGAGAGACCCCTCATCAAAGGTAAGGTGCGATGGCTGTGCTTTGCTGGAGCAGCCGGGAAGAGATACCCCACGCCCAAGGTAAGAGAAACCCAAGTAAGACGGTAGGTCTTGCAAGAGGGCATCAGAGGTCAAATACACTGAAACCATACTCACAGAAAACTAGTCAATCTAATCACACCAGGACCACAGCCTTGTCTAACTCAATGAAATTAAGCCATGCCCGTGGGGCAACCCAGGTCATGGTGGAGAGATCTGACAGGGTGTGGTCCGCTGGAGAAGGGAATGGCAAACCACTTCAGTATTCTTGCCTTGAGAACCCCATGAACAGTATGAAAAGGCAAAATGATAGGATACTGAAAGAGAAACTCCCCAGGTCAGTAGCGGCCCAATATGCTACTGGAGATCAGTGGAGAAATAACTCCAGAAAGAATGAAGGGATGGAACCAAAGCAGAAAGAATACCCAGCTGTAGATGTGTTTGGTGATAGAAGTAAAGTCCGATGCTGTAAAGAACAATATTGCATAGGTACCTGGAATGTCAGGTCCATGAATCAAGGCAAATTGGAAGTGGTCAAACAAGAGATGGCAAGAGTAAATGTTGACATTCTAGGAATTAGCGAACTAAAATGGACTGGAATGGGTGAATTTAAATCGGATGACCATTATATCTACTACTGTGGGCAGGAATCCCTCAGAAGAAATGGAGTGGCCATCATGGTCAACAAAAGAGTCAGAAATGCAGTACTTGGATGCAATCTCAAAAACGACAGAATGATCTCTGTTCGTTTCCAAGGCAAACCATTCAATGTCACAGTAATCCAAGTCTATGCCCCAACCAGTAATGCTGAAGAAGCTGAAGTTGAACGGTTCTATGAAGACCTACAAGACCTTTTAGAACTAACACCCAAAAAAGATGTCCTTTTCATTATAGGGGACTGGAATGCAAAAGTAGGAAGTCAAGAAACACCTGGAGTAACAGGCAAATTTGGCCTTGGAATACGAAATGAAGCAGGGCAAAGACTAACAGAGTTTTGCCAAGAAAATGCACTGGTCATAGCAAACACCCTCTTCCAACAACACAAGAGAAGACTTTATACATGGACATCACCAGATGGTCAACACCGAAATCAGATCGATTATATTCTTTGCAGCCAAAGATGGAGAAGCTCTATCCAGTCAGCAAAAACACGACCAGGAGCTGACTGTGGCTCAGACCATGAACTCCTTATTGCCAAATTCAGACTGAAATTGAAGAAAGTAGGGAAAACCACTAGACCATTCAGGTATGACCTAAATCAAATCCCTTATGATTATACAGTGGAAGTGAGAAATAGATTTAAGGGCCTAGATCTGATAGATAGAGTGCCTGATGAACTATGGAATGAGGTTCGTGACATTGTACAGGAGACAGGGATCAAGACCATCCCCAAGAAAAAGAAATGCAAAAAAGCAAAATGGCTGTCTGGGGAGGCCTTGCAAATAGCTGCGAAAAGAAGAGAAGCAAAAGCAAAGGAGAAAAGGAAAGATATAAACATCTGAATGCAGAGTTCCAAAGAATAGCAAGAAGAGATAAGAAAGCCTTCTTCAGCGATCAATGCAAAGAAATAGAGGAAAACAACAGAATGGGAAAGACTAAGGATCTATTCAAGAAAATCAAAGATACCAAAGGAACATTTCATGCAAAGATGGGTTCGATAAAGGACAGAAATGGTGTGGACCTAACGGAAGCAGAAGATATTAAGAAGAGGTGGCAAGAATACACACAAGAACTGTACAAAAAAGAGCTTCACGACCCAGATGATCATGATGGTGTGATCACTGACCTAGAGCCAGACATCCTGGAATGTGAAGTCAAGTGGGCCTTAGAAAGCATCACTAGGAACAAAGCTAGTGGAGGTGATGGAATTCCAGTGGAGCTATTCCAAGTCCTGAAAGATGATGCTGTGAAAGTGCTTCACTCAATATGCCAGCAAATTTGGAAAACTCAGCAGTGGCCACAAGATTGGAAAAGGTCAGTTTTCATCCCGATCCCAAAGAAAGGCAATGCCAAAGAGTGCTCAAACTACTGCACAATTGCACTCATCTCGCACGCTAGTAAAGTAATGCTCAAAATTCTCCAAGCCAGGCTTCAGCAATATGTGAACCGTGAACTTCCTGATGTTCAAGCTGGATTTAGAAAAGGCAGAGGAACGAGAGATCAAATTGCCAACATCCGCTGGATTATCGAAAAAGCAAGAGAGTTCCAGAAAAACATCTATTTCTGCTTTATTGACTATGCCAAAGCCTTTGACTGTGTGGATCACAATAAACTGTGGAAAATTCTGAGAGAGATGGGAATACCAGACCACCTGATCTGCCTCTTGAGAAATCTGTATGCAGGTCAGGAAGCAACAGTTAGAACTGGTCATGGAACAACAGACTGGTTCCAAATAGGAAAAGGAGTACGTCAAGGCTGCATATTGTCACCATGTTTATTCAACTTATATGCAGAGTACATCATGAGAAATGCTGGACTGGAGGAAGCACAAGCTGGAATCAAGATTGCCGGGAGAAATATCAATAACCTCAGATATGCAGATGACACCACTCTTATGGCAGAAAGTGAAGAGGGGCTAAAAAGCCTCTTGATGAAAGTGAAAGTGGAGAGTGAAAAGGTTGGCTTAAAGCTCAACATTCAGAAAACGAAGATCATGGCATCTGGTCCCATCACTGCATGGGAAATAGATGGAGAAACAGTGGAAACAGTGTCAGACTTTATTTTTCTTGGCTCCAAAATCACTGCAGATGGTGACTGCAGCCATGAAATTAAAAGACGCTTACTCCTTGGAAGGAAGGTTATGACCAACCTAGATAGCATATTCAAAAGCAGAGACATCACTTTGCCAACAAAGGTTCGCCTAGTCAAGGCTATGGTCTTTCCTGTGGTCATGTATGGATGTGAGAGCTGGACTGTGAAGAAGGCTGAGCGCCGAAGAATAGATGCTTTTGAACTGTGGTGTTGGATAAGACTCTTGAGAGTCCCTTGGACTGCAAGGAGATCCAACCGGTCCATTCTGAAGGAGATCAGCCCTGGGATTTCTTTGGAGGGAATGATGCTAAAGCTGAAACTCCAGTATTTTGGCCACCTCATGCGAAGAGTTGACTCATTGGAGAAGATTCTGATGCTGGGAGGGATTGAGGGCAGGAGGAGAAGGGGACGACAGAGGATGAGATGGCTGGATGGCATCACTGACTCAATGAATGTGAGTCTGAGTGACCTCCGAGAACTGGTGATGGATAGGGAGGCCTGGCGTGCTGCGGTTCATGGGGTCGCAGAGAGTCGGACGTGACTGAGCGACTGATCTGATCTGATCTGATCTGATGCAAATATGGACCAAAAGAAAACAGGAGTAGCAATACTCATATCAGATAAAATTGACTTTAAAGATCCTGAAAAGGAGACAATGAAGGTTACACGTAACGACTTAAAGGAACAATCCAAAAAGAAGTTATAACAATTATAAATATATATGCACCCAACATTGGAGCATTGATATATCTAAGACAAACACTAATTAGTATGATAGAAGAAATATGCAGCAATACAATAATAGTGGGAGACTTTAATACCCCACTCATATAATCTGGCTGTAATAGACAAAGTAAAGAACAAAACACATTCACTTATGAGCCTCAAAAAATTCAGTTCACACAGGAGAGTTTTTTTTTCTTTTTAAAAAAGACTTATTTGTTCACTCTGTAAAGGTTTAATGACTATTTTATGGGTTTGGTACCACTTTGGGTAGTAGGGAGGAAGAGGTGACAAATGTGATCCTGTCCTAAATAATATATTGTGGTAAAGATAGACCTACCAATACAAAATACCAAGATGTGCCTAAGATGAGGACACCCAAACTGGACTTTTTGTTTCCTGAACTTTTCATTTCGAGAACAAACCTCCTAATATAGGATGAATTCAACATGATTTTTTTTAAGTGTTCTTTGTGATTAAAAACAGAAAGCCATTGGTTAAGAAATTACATATACTTCTCCCCACCATCACTCCCGTTTTTTCTTCCCATTTCCCTCCCACCCTCATTGATCCTTTCCTTTGTCCATTTTCCCCTGCAAAAAATTAAAAAAAAAAAAAAATTGAAAAAGACACACGTAACCCAATGTTCCTTGCAGTACTCTTACAATAGCTAAAACATGGAAGCAACCTAGATGTCCATCAAAAGATGAAGAAATAAAGGAGCTGTGGTACATATATACAATGGAATATTACTCAGCTATAAAAAGGAATGCATTTAAGTCAGTTCTAAAGAGGTAGATCAACTTAGAACCTATTATACAGAGTGTAGTAAGTCAGAAGGAGACAGATAAATATTGTGTACTAACACATATATACAAAAACTAGAAAGATGCTACCAATGAATTTATTTGCAGGGCAGCAATGGAGAGAGAGACATAGAGAATATACTTATGGACATGGGAGGGTGGGAGGAGAGGGTGAGATGTATGGAGAGAGTAACATGGAAACTTAATTACCACATGGAAAATAGATAGCCACTGGTAATTTGCTATAGAACTTGGGGGAACTCATACAGGGGCTCTGTATCAACCTAGAGGGGTGGGATGGGGAGGGGGATGGGAGGGAGGTTCACGAGGGAGGGGACAAATGTATATCTATGGCTGGTTCATGTGGGTGTCTGACAGAAAATAACAAAATTCTGTAAAGCATTTATACTTCAATTAAAAATGCTGCTGCTGCTAAGTCACTTCAGTCGTGTCCGACTCTGTGCGACCCCATAGATGGCAGCCCACCAGGCTCCCCCATCCCTGGGATTGTCAAGGCAAGAACACTGGAGTGGGTTGCCATTTCCTTCTCCAATGCATGAAAGTGAAAAGTGAAAGTGAACTCGCTCAGTCGTGTCCGACTCCCAGCGACCCCATGGACTGTAGCCCACCAGGCTCCTCCATCCATGGGATTCTCCAGGCAAGAGTACTGGAGTGGGGTGCCATTGCCTTCTCCGTCAATTAAAAATAAGTACATTTTAAAAAACATTTTCAGAAGCATGATGCCCAGTATGCTCAGGAATAGGTGTAACATGGAGTGAAAAGAGAAAGGGATGATAGAGCAGATATTTAACCTGACCTGCCTGAAACATTTGTCCTATTTCCAAGGTTCAGAAAAAGAGTTCAGTTGGGGATCCACATGTCTAAAAATATTTGAAATGTTCAAATCAAATGATAAACCATTAAATAAGTTGTATCTCCTTCCATGACAAATGTGCCTTCCTAATGAGCTGAAAGGCCAGGTTGGGATTTAGTATTCTCAGACTCCTTAAAGTTCTGCCCTGATGCTGTGGGAAGAGCTGCCCTCCTTCCCTTCCCCCGCCCATGCCCTGGCTCCTAGGCCAGGCCTCATCTCCTTCTGGGCGTACAACACCTCCTTGGGCCTGGGAGCACCCACCCCAGCAGTGAGTGCAGTCAGCCCTCCCCAGGACAGGTCTAAGAGGAGCACACGGGCCCTGGAAGAAGGCTAGAGACTGTTCAGGGCTGCCAGGTACCTGGAGCATGGGCTAGCAGGGACACACCCCTTGTTCCCATGGGCTGGGCTCCTGGCCCTGGTGGGAGGGGTGTGGCTGGAAGAGAACCAAAGTGGCCCTCTAAAGCATAGAGCTCAAGACAGAGATACCTCTTGCCTGGACCTGGAAGCAATATTGTTTTAACAACTAGCACCACAGAAATACTAACAAATCAGAACCAGGTTGAAGGTCCTCAAATTGTACTAGTTGACCTGCCCTTTTAGTTGAAATAATGGTGACAGGGAGTGCTTTGCCTTCTGTCTCACCATGTGATTCTAGCCATAAGGAATAATAAAACACATTTTAAAATGGCAACACTGGTGATCAAAAAAAAAAAAAAAAAAAAAGGAAGGGTTGTGGGGATCTTAAGTTTCCTTCACTTTAATAGACATTAAATACCTACTAAGAGGAAAATTCATTGCCTAAGGCTTTGGGAAAAAAGATAAATAAAACACTTAAAGATCCCAGCCATTTAAAGATTCAGTCCAGGGGTTGGTTTTGATGGAATAGGTGGATGTAGTGTGTGTATTTGCATGTGCACATAGTTAGAATATAAGACATGCCACCACAGAACATAACAGTATGTTATCAGTTATCTACAAGAAGGTCAGGAGCCGAGCCCGTGGGAACAAAGTATGCTCCAGCTAGACCATGTTTAAGATACCTGGGAAGCCTGAAGTAAATGCAGAAAGGAGCCCATCTAGTCTCAAACCCAGAGGCCCTTTCCCTTCTCTGATCCTCCACTCTGGACATCTACAACTTTATCTTTTTATTACCTTAAACAGAGTTCAAAATTAAGTCCACTTTCTCCCTTTTCTCTTTTTATTTTTACTTATTATGACATACTTCCAATCTGCACAAATTATAAAGAATACTACTATAAACACGACTTACCCACCACTCAGTTTAATAAATGTAAATTAGAGATACAGTTATAGCCCACTACGTATCCCTCCCCAGTAGGTTCACTGTCCTTTTCTTTCCCCAAGAGGTAACCACCATCCTAAATGTGGTTGATCTTTCCTTTGCATGCCTTTCTGTATGCTTGCATATGCATACATCCTCACAGGCCACTCTGTATGTATCTAGTATCCATTCCTGCTGAGTGAAGGTTCTCTTAGACTTCATACACCCAGTATCATGCCTGTGACTTTCTGGAACCAGCTTTGTCCCTTGGATATTTTTCTGGTGCCGTCCCCTATCCACCCTCTCTGTCTCAGCCCCTGTGAATCCTAATTTCCTCCCGAGTCTAGCCCCTACCGTCCTGTTCAATTTATCTCCAGCAGCCCCAAGGCAGTGAATGAAGGCTGGTCCCACGATAGGTGGGTCTCAACTTCTCCTCCTGTGGCTCTCAACCAGTGCTTCTCAAACCTTGGCTGTATCAGAATCCCCTGGAGGGCTTGTTAAACACAGCCTACTGGGCCCCACTCCCAGTTTTTGATTCACTGGTCTTGAGTGGAGCCTATGAATTCGTGGGTGATGCTAATAATGGTATTTTAAGGACCAAACTTTGAGAACCAGTGCTCCAAATCAGCATCTGGGCTCAGGCTCAGCAGCACCATCTGGCCTCCAGGCAAGCTGGGCCATCCATCAGGGTTCCTTCAAAAGCACCCAGCAGTACTATGAAATACACATATAACACTAGTCATGTGTAATTTTCAATGTTCTAGTAGCCACATCTAAAAAGTAAAAATAGGGCATCCCTGGTGGTCTAGTGGTTAAGAATCCACCTTGCAGTGCAGGGGACACAGGTTCAATCCCCGGTACAGGAAGATCCCACATTTGAGGGGCAACTAAGCCCATGTGCCGCAACTCTGAGGCCCATTTGCCCTAGAGCTCATGCTCCACAAGAGAAGCCACCTCAGTGAGAACCTGTGCAGCGTAACTGGAGAAAGCCCACGTGTAGCAATAAATGAATTTTTGAAAAAGTAAAAAGAAACTGGAGAAAATAATTTAATGCTATATTTAATTAGACATTATCATTTCAATGTGTAATTCACATTAATAATTAATGAGGCTTTACACAATTTTTATATTTGTAGCACATTTCAACTCAGAGTAGCCACATTTTCAATGCTCAGCAGGCACACATGGCTAGTGAGGAGGACAGTAAACAAGTTCAGATCTAAAGCCTTGACCTCTATTTCTGTCTTTACAAAACTGTTTTAAATACAAATTTTATTTTGTGCTACGATCAAAGAATTTAAAACAGGCTTATCAAATGGTGGAGTGTGATGCCTTCCAATGATGTAAAACGGCTTCTAACTTTTAAGGAGATTTAAATCAGGATTATTTATATACATAAATCTATCTACATTTCAGTTTACTACTTTAAAACTTAGTTTTAACTAGAACAAATGCTGTCAAATATATCTTGAAAGATAAAACCCAATTAGATATTGGATTTTTTTTATTAGATATTCTTAGTTGCTTTTTGGGGGATGGATTTTTGAAGGAAATCAATGTTAATAATATTCCCATGGACTTCTGAAAAATCTAAAAATAACGAACAATGGATCCTTTCTTCTTTCTCTGTCTTCTTTCTAGTCTTCCAAACTGCAGGAAGAAATGAGAGAAAATGAACAATTATACAGCATCAGTCAGTACCAGAAACTTTCTAAACATAATAAAACAGTCAACCTTATATATATCTGCTGCATCTGAGGGTTGTATCTCAACAAGGAGAGAAGAAAAAAACATTTTCCTCTTGTAACCTTTACCCTGGATACTGGGTGCATGTACATCCCAATGGCTTCAATCATGTGATCCTACCAACCTTGTCTCCCTCTTGCCCAGTACCATAAATGCTTTTTTTCCCCCTTCCTTTGAGAGGCTAGTCTGGGACTAAAATCACTCTTTCTGCCTTAAAAGCCTGTGCTCACTCCACAGATGATACTCCCTTACCCTCTCAGAACCTCGGTTTCCATATCTACCATATGAGAAAGAGGCTGTTATTATGAAACACACCACTATGCAAACCAGGGAGAAAATGTTATTCATTAAAGTCAAGATATATACCTTCAGTACCAACTCAGTGATAAACAACAGTCAACCTATGACTGTTTCTTTTGACTGTTATATAAAGTACACAAATCTACAACGGAACAAATGTTTAAGTATTAAGCACTAAATGTGGTCCTACTTGAAATTCTGAACTTTTTGCTATTTGTAAGTAGTTACATTCTAAAAGGTGTCTTCTCTTAGTGCAGGAGACTGCACTTTCGTGTTCAAGAAATGAAGGCCAAACTAGAGCACAGTCCAGTTGCTGCTGCTTTTAGTCACTGTTTTCTAAAGAAATACTGGTCTTAGGTACTGATACATTTACAACTTGTTGGTAGTCTTACAGATAGAGGACAAAAAACCTCATAAGAACAAATGAGAAGCCATGAAGTATATTTCACTTCATGCTCTTTATATTACTGGGTGCAGGAATGTTCTATAAACATTAGGTAAATTTGAGTTGTTGAACTAATTTTAAACAAACATTTTCTTAATTTACTCTGAGAATTAAAAAGGAAAATCAAAATTGGTAAATGCCTGGGAATAGCTGGGTTATTGTCAAAGCTATACACAGATACCTGGGCTTTCTGGGCCTGTCCTCTGCTGGGTCCAGATCCTTTTCTGGTTCTTCTTGTTTTCTCTTACACTTCTTTTCTTTCCCCTCAGTTTTGGTGCCCTGTGGCTCTTCTTTGGAGTTCTCATCCTGGCATTCAGGTGTTTCTTTAGAGAAGAATAATAGACTTTGGGACCAGACATTCACAGAAAAAAATTCCAACACATAACGAATGGCAAGATATCAAGTACTCTACCCTTAGGAGAAGCAGGACAGAAGCAACTAAGAAAAGAGTAACTGGGGGCCTTCCTTCTGGTGGATACAACACTTCCATGGCCCTCACTTTGCTGCTGTTTGATCATTTTCACAATGACATTATTTCTTGTTTTCTAGAAAATCTCTCACCCTGTGCTACTGATTACTTGTGGTCGAGGATCAGAATCCTATGGGTATGATGCATTCTGGATGTTTTGGTCTGAAGTTTCTCGCCAAAATATGTTTCACCTCCATAACAAATTCTATGGGGAAGCTCCTGAGTTCCTCAGTCCCCTGAATATTTCATTTTGACCAAGTGCTCCTGTATGAGTTCATAATGTTTTGGGATCAACTTTCTAAGAATCTTGACATTTTTAAAAGCTACGAACAAAATATGAGGTCTGTCATTTCCTCGTTCTCTTCCATGTTCTCTCAAGCTCCCTCTCGAACACCTGCCTCCACTGACCTTCACCTGTGGGCTTATAACTGGCACCAATCATCTCAGACCTCTTACCAGGGTTGGTAGAGGGCAGCTTATTTTCCCCCCAAACCAAAGAAGTCGTTATAGAGTTGGCCTTCTACTGGGCCCCTCTGGCCTTCCATCCAAGGAGGCCCTGACTCCTGGCCTCCCCTCCTGAGGCACCCCCCGCTCCGCACCTCTGAGCCTGCCCCCTCCTCGGGATTCCTGGTCCCCAGACCCAGCCTGCAGCTGCCAGTGTCTCCGTCCCCCCCACCCCCAAACCCTCCTGCCAGTTGAATGCTCACTCTCAGGGCCAGCCAGCTCCTGTGGCATCTCCCAGAAGCTGGGCTTCTCAGACTGCTTGGTGGCTTTCTCCAATAAAGAGGCCTCCTCGGCTTCCTTGGCCTCTTGGGCTTCCTCCGGCTGCTCCGCCTCCTCAGCTTCCTTGGCCTCCTGGGCTTCCTCTGCCTGCCCCGCCTCCATGGCTTCCTCTGCCTGCTCCGCCTCCTGGGCCGGGGCTTCCTCCAACGGCACCTGGACCTCGGAGTACCTGGCCATGGTGGCTGAGCCGAGGTTGGACAAGCACGGCTGGTTCTGGTGCTGGACCGACACTTGGTCGTCATGTGGTGGGACTAGGAAGTGGTTGTGGGACAAACGGTTCACCATCGAGTGCATTAGATTCAGTAACGTTAAGCGGAAGCCAGTCATGCGGAAGTGGCGCGAGACCACCATGCGGTTCATGCCCTCCGCCTGCTCCCTCTCCTCTCCCTCCTCGGCCGGCCCGATGTCTGAGGCTTCCTCAGCATTCCTGCCCTCCAGGGCCGCCTCCCTCGGGCCTCCTGAGGCCCTCACGACTCCACCCGCCTCAGCCTCAGCCATGGAGTCACCCCTGCGAGGCTCGGAGTTGCGGTCCACACCGTCACGGGCTCTGGCCTGCGCCCCCGCCACACCTGCTGGGCCTCCCTGCCCGCCAGGGGCCAGATCTCCATCCCCCGTGGTAGACATGGCAGCCGGCAGTTACCTCAGCCAGGCAGGCGACAATGGCAGTGGCGCAGGTGGTGGCACCCGAAGTGGCTGCCCTGAGAGGAGGCTGAGGGAAGTGAGATGGACCAAGGCAGTCACTGAAGGGACCACAGAGGAGGCCCCATGACCAGGAGGGGAGGTGGCCAACGGCAGAAGCATCTGACAGAAGCTGGGCTTCAGGCAGTGGAGCCAGACCACAGTTGAGGGGCGGGACCGGAACAGTTGTCAGTGACCTGTGACTCCTCGTCACGAGCTTTGGGCTCATTTGCTGACAAACAAGGATTGACGTGCTCTGTGTCCAGTGAACGGCCAAGGCCCTTGGTTGTCAAATTGCTCACAATTGGCTACTTGTTCTTCGATACATTAGAGTTTTGACATGTTTTGACGTCTTCTAGGCTCATGTCCTTTATGTAATTGTGCAGGAAGGTATTTATGAAGCCATGCTGGGCCATGTGAACTGTGAGAAATTTCCCACCTGGGCATTTCCACCTGGTAATGTCTCATGTGAATAGAGACACGGTCATAAAAATGTTGTATATCTCAAATGTTAGCAGTACTAATAACCTCCGAAGAAGAGAAAGAGAATTTGGACAATTTAAATTAGTTAAAAATTGTTGGAAAAGGGTAGACAAATTGAAATGAATGAAGTCAAAACTGAATGTTGAGAAGTGTTGAAGAAGTTAGGAGCTAGAAGGTGTATAATGAACCCAGACAGATTCACTTAAAGCTTTGAAGACTGAATAAAAAAAGGTTTCTTTAAAGGATCAGGTCATCTCTTAAGTGCTAAGCATGACAGACTTTAAAAGGGCCACCTTCCTAGGATGTTTCATAGGCAACAGTCCCAGATTTTATTGAGCTCAAGATCCACTTAGTCCAGACCGCAAGTGTAATTTTGAAAATTATACAGAAATTAACTGCTTTTACAGTCATTCTGTTAAAAAAAAAAGTTTTGTAGCACTAAAAATATTTTTTGAAAAAGACATAGCCAATTACATCTGGATGTTACATTTAGGAAAAATACTATGTCTCATAATTGTAAAGAGGGATTTTTTTTTTTTTTTCCCCGTTTCATTCAGTTAAGTTCCAACCGAATTTCAGTGTTTTTATTTTTCATATGTCTCACCTCGGGAATGGAGAATGGTGTTGCTGTAAATCATTGGTTTAAATTTGGAAGGCAATGTCAATAATCTCTAATCCAAAATTCTCATTATAAAGACAGCAAAAAAGAGGCAGAATCGCAATCTGAGGTCTGAGTTGGTTTAACATTTGCTTCCCTAAGTGCCCTTGAAACAGTTACTTCTCATTTCTAGGCCTCAGTTTTATCATCTGTATAGGTGGCGTTCAATGAAAATATGAGTGAGGTAGATGGAACAAGATGGAATTATATTTAGGATACTGAGCATTTGTTGAAAATGTGTTTTTAGTTTGATTTTGCCTTCTAAGTTGGTGAATGTTTCTAAGTATGTAGTTTTCCTTTTTTATGTTGTAAAATCTAATAATATTTTCTTTTTTCTTGGTTTTAACATCATAAATTTGTACATCTTTTCTCATCCAGAAATGAATTTTATACTTTCTTCTTTTTGGAGATCTTCTGAATGTTTACATTTAACTCCTTAATTTGGAATCAATAATGACTCACAGTGTTAAGATTAAAATCTGAGTTGATTTTTAAACAGCTCACCTATAATACCATTTGTTATGCATTAATTCCCCTCTGTAAGGATGTATGGGCTTCCGGGGTGGTGCTTGTGGTAAAGAACCTGCCTGCCAATGCAGGAGATGTAAGAGACTCAGATTTGATCCCGGGGTTGGGAAGATTCCGTGGAGGAGGGCATGGCAATCCATTCCAGTATTCTTGCCTGGAGAATTCTAAGGACAGAGGAACCTGGGTGGTGGTGGGGGGGGGGGTTGGGGGAAGGTGGGGGAGGGCTATAGTCCATAGGGTCACACAAAATTGGACACAACTGAAGCAACTTAGCATGCACACACATAAGGATGTGTGACCAAGTCCCCTTTAGCATTTTCTATAAAGAGAGAAGAGATGCAAGAGAAACACACATTCTCTTAGAGTTTCAGGTCTGGAAAGGCCTTTAGATATGGAATCTAAGACCATTCTTTTTTAAAGTAATTAACCTCCAATAAAAATAAATAAATACAATAAAAATATCTACAAAGAGAAAATTAATTTTTAAAAATAAAAAAGATAATAAATAGGGAAAGTAAGGTTTAGAGCTGCTAACTGGCATCCCCAAAGTCATGCCAATTAGTAGAAGAGCCAGGACTAGGACTAATCTCCTGATCTTTAATCTGGAATTGAAACATACCTCACACATCAGCTTTTGCCATTTTCCTTCCTATTGGACTTGACATAGAGCATTGTCATAGAACATGAACATCAGACATGGTCACTCTGAGACCATATTGAAAGGAGACAAGACAGGACCAAACAGAAGGCCATACATTACTAAACATCCCCCTCTCTTGGCTAAAATGAATGTCTACAACTTCTTGACCAATTACATCTTTATTCTGGTTCTAGTCTCCTCTCCCTATAGGGAAGATTTATTCAAATACCAATCAGAGAATTGCCTCATATACCTAAAGACATCTAATCTAGAGCAAACCCCTGTTTCCTTGAAGGAAAAACTTCACCCAAATAACTCAACCAAACCCCAGCCTCTGAAACAGGTTCTTTCTGATACTTGGGAAGACATCACATGTTTCCCCCGTGATGTGTGTTCTCCCTTACTGCAATGAATAGCAAACTGAACTCACTCAACTACAGGCATGTTTTTGTGATCTTTGGCTGGAGGACACTGACGGTGTAAAACATTTCCGTCTTTACACTGTAATGCATGAACTCAAACAAATGAGTCAAAAGGCATTGAAAGTGTTTTCTCAGAAAAGGCTTCTCAGAGGAGGGAGGCGTTGGACTTAAAAGATGGGCAACAGGCCCGAACTAAGGACAATAAAGACAGGATGTTGTCTCTGTGTGGCCCTTGATAAAATGGGCTTGTAAACCCCAGTGGGTCCCTGGCTGTAAAAAAGCCTGCAGCCTTCCCTGGTGGCTCAGAGGGTAAAGTGTCTGTCTGCAGTGCAGGAGACCCGGATTCGATCCCTGGTTTGGGAAGGTCCCCTGGAGAAGGGAATGGCAACCACTCCAGTGTTCTTGCCTGGAAAATCCCAGAGATGGGGGAGCCCGGTTGCCCGCCATCTATGGGGTCACACAGAGTCGGACACGAGTGAAGCGACTTAACAGCAGCAGCAGTGCAGGAGACCTGGATTCTATCTCTGGGTTGGGAAGATCCCCTGGAGAAGGGAATGGCAACCCACTCCAGTACTCTTGCCTAGAAAATCCCATGGACAGTGGAGCCTAGTAGGCTACAGCCCATGGGGTTGCAGAGTCGAACATGACTTCACTTTCACTTTCATTTTCACTTTAGGAATAGGAAGGTCCGTCTAGTCAACGCTATGGTTTTTCTAGTAGTCATGTATAGATGTGAGAGTAGGACCATAAGGAAAGCTGAGCACCAAAGAATTGATGTTTTTGAAGCTTGGTATTGGAGAAGAGTTTTTTTTTTTCTAAACATTTTTTAAAATTTATTTTTTCTTTTACTTTACAATATTGTATTCGTTTTGCCATACATCAATATGAATCCAGCACGGGTGTACATGTGTTCTCCATCCTGAACCCCCCTCCCACCTCCCTCCCCATACCGTGGGTCATCCCAGTGCACCAACCCCAAGCTTCCTGTATCCTGGATTGAACCTGGACTGGCGATTCATTTCTTATATGATATTATACATGTTTCAATGCCATTGGAGAAGACTCTTAAGAGTCCCTTGGAGTGCAAGGAGATCAAACCAGTGAATCCTAAAGGAAATCAGTCCTGAATATTCATTGGAAGGACTGATGTTGAAGCTGAATCTCCAATACTTTGGCCACTTGATGTGAAGAACTGATTCATTTGAAAAGACCCTGATGCTGGGAAAGATTGAAGGCAGGAGGATATGGGGAAGACAGAGGATGAGATGGTTGGATGGCATCACTGACTCAATAGATGAGTTTGAGTAAACTCTCGGAGAAGGCGAAGGCACCCCACTCCAGTACTCTTGCCTGGAAAATCCCATGGACAGAGGAGCCTGGTAGGCTGTGGTCCATGGGGTCGCTAAGAGTCAGACACAACTGAGCGACTTCACTTTCACTTTTCACTTTCATGCGTTGGAGAAGGAAATGGCAACCCACTCCAGTGTTCTTGCCTGGAGAATCCCAGGGACGGGGGAGCATGGTGGGCTCCCCCGTCTGTGGGATCGCACAGAGTCAGACATGACTGAGCGAATGAACTGACTGATTGACTGAGTAAACTCTAGGAGTTGGTGATGGTCAGCGAAGGCTGGTGTGCTGCAGTCCATGGGGTCGCAAAAAGTTGTATCTAAGTGAAGGACTGAACTGAACTGAGGGGTAGGAAGAGTAGGCAGATGTTGTTTTTGGGCAGAGGGCAGACCTAGGTGATGTGATGGAGGTCCTGGGGTGAGGAAGGAGCTTAATTAGGGCAGTCCCATTTCCTATCCCATGCTGAGACAGGACTGCCTCCATTCTTCTTTAGCAGAGAAGCACATACTCCCAGGTAGACAGGGTTTTTTTCACCCTCTAAGAAGTTGTGACCCCATTGACTGTAGCCCACCAGGCTCCTCTGTCTATGGGATTTTTGAGGCAGAACTACTGGAGTGAGTTACCATTCCTTTCTGCAGGGGATCTTCCCGACCCACGGATCGAATCTGGGTCTCCAAATTTTTACCATCTGAGCCACCAGGGAAATCGCCCCACCCATGAAACCAGAGTATTAATGCTTTTTTTGTTTCCTCCTATCTCTGTACATTCTTTTTTCAGAACTTTTAACAAGACCATCACTATTCACTTTAGAGGAGATAGCATGTTACCAAACTAAGCAAACAAACAAGCTAAATCATACAAGTGTCTTTCCAGGTCAGGAACAACTAGTTTGTCCACTTGAAGGTATAGGACAAACACTCCAGTTCCTAGTCATTTAAGCATTCACTGAGCACAGGTAAGCACCTAGTATGTACCTGGAATTATGTTCAGACTTGGGGACTCAGGTATCTAAGACCCATGGCTTGTTCTGCTTTACGATCTAAAGGGTTAGACAGACACTTGGGCAATGACGACTCACTCTGTCAAGTGCTATAACAAGGATGAGCACAAGTGTTAAGGAAGCATGGGAGAGTGGAGGATTGGCTATGGCCAGTAGATGAAGGGGGTGGGCTGGTGCCTAGGCAAGTGCTCAGGAGGGGGCATTTCACGGGGTCCTGAAACTAGGAGTTCAAGTGGCAGTAAAAAGGCAGGGCAAGGAGGTTCCTATAGGTAAAGGAAGCAGCATGAAGAGTGGCAGAGGTGTGTTGGTGTGTACCTAGCCAGGGAGCAAAATGTCAGGAGTGTAGAGCAGAGTGGCAGAGGGGCATTTAAAGTAGATAGGGCCGTGAAAGCTCCAGTAAAGAGTTTGCCCTTTGCCCTGAAAACGAGGTTGGCCTCCAAAGCAAAAAACCATTGAGATGATGGTAGAGTTAGCAGAAGAGTTTTGGTGCATTTAGGAATGAGTTGAGTCAAGAAGAGTTCTGCTAAGGCCGCCCAAGGTCTTCCTGGCAAGTTTTATGATCCCATGCTTTTCTTCTTTATAAAAATAATACATATTCTCTGTACAACAGATTAATAAAACACATAAGACTAAAGATGTAATCAAAAATTCAGACATATCTTGCCCATACAAATGAACAATATAATAATAGAAATATAAACAAAAGACATGGGTAGATAAATCATGTATGTATGTATGTATGTATGTAAAGTCACTCAGTCGTGGCTGACTCTTAGCAACCCCATGGACTGTAGCCTACCAGGCTCCTCTGTCCATGGGATTTTCCAGGCAATAGTACTGGAGTGGGTTGCCATTTCTTTCTCCAAAGGATATTCCCAACCCACGGATCGAACCCGGGTCTCCCGCACTGCAGACAGACGCTTTACCATCTGAGCCACCAGGGAATTACAAATGATATTTAACATATGGACAAATGGTTTTTGAACATATGGACTTATACTCAAACCAAATTTATATAGAGGTAATGATAATCATTAGCATTTATTAAGTACTTATATGTTGGGCACTATTTTAAACACATAGATTATGTTATTTACACCTTCCAACAGCCTTATGACGTGAGTACTGTTATTATCCATGTTTTACAAATAAGGAAATGAAATCACAGAGATGTTTAGCAACATTCTCAAGGATACACAGCCAATCAGGAACAGAGCCTGGATTAAGAAGATAAAAATCACCCTTAATCTCACTATCTAGAAATGATCACTCTGCTATTTAGCAAATCTTTCAGTTTCATTTTTCTGAGTTGGCAAGAAACTCTGATTGTTAATTCTTCTCTTTGATTAGAGAATCCCAGTCTCCAACCCTTAAATAATAGGAAGTTGGCTGTCGATTGCGAACAGACATTCTTGATCATGTTACATTTTCTGTCCCTTTGTTGTTAAAAGTTGTGTGGCTTGGGGTACACTTTCCTATGGTCCTTAGTTTCATCTTAACAAAGAGAATAATTACCACCCCACAGGGTTTTTGTGAATATTTAACATGATCATATACAATGAGCATTATCAGAATTAAGGGTTATTAGTGAGGTTTGTCTCGGAGAAGGCAATGGCACCCTACTCCAGTACTCTTGCCTGGAAAATCCCATGGATGGAGGAGCCTAGTAGGCTCCAGTCCATGGGGTCGTTAAGAGTCAGACAAGACTGAGGGACTTCACTTTCACTTTTCACTTTCATGCATTGAAGAAGGAAATGGCATCCCGCTTCAGTGTTATGCCTGGAGAATCCCAAAGACGGTGGAGCCTGATGAGCTGCTGTCTATGGGGTCCCACAGAGTCAGACACAACTGAAGCGAATTAGCAGCAGCAGCAGTGAGGTTTGTCTGGATTTTCTCATCTTGTAAGCATGCCCTTTTTATTCAGAGGAAGGAGAATTTTAATTTGGTCCTTTTGTCCACACTCAATCAGTAAATGCTTGCCTTCTGTACAGAAGAAATGCCCCCTCCCCCATTTTATCTTCTTAGTAATTTTCATGGGAATCTTCTTCCCAAATTGTCTTATAGAAGCCTCCTCCTTGGAATTCAGGTTTGTTTCTTTTTTTAAATTTTTTAAAATTTATTTATTTTACTTGGAGGCTAATTACTTTACAATATTGTATTGTTTTTGCCATACATTGAATGAATCCACCATGGGTGTGGAATTCAGGTTTGAGTCAAAGAGCATTCACAGGGGATCATCGCTGACTACAACTTGTCACCCAGTGCACCCTCAAACACTTTTATATTACCACCCTTTCTATTTCCTTCATAGCTTGGAACTTTTCCCAGTTAATAAATTTTATCTTTGTTTTTACTACTCTGGTCCTAACTCCCCACCCTCCCTGAGCACCACCAAGAGTTAAGTGCCGCAAAAGCAGAGTTTATTTTCTGTTTCTTCACTATGTCCCCCAAACACCTAGAATGATATCTAGAACAGAGTAAATACTCAGACATTTATTTGTTTATTTGAAAGATTTATTTATTTATGCCTGCACTGGGTCTTCATTGCTGCACAGGTTTTTCTATAGTTGAAGCAAGCAGGGTCTAGTCTCTAGTTGCAGGGTGCAGGCTTCTCACTGTGGAGGCTTCTCTTGTTGTGGAGCATGGCTCCAGGCATATGGGCTCAGTAGTGTCTCCTGGACTCTAGAACACAGGTTTCCTGGACCAGTAATTGAACCCACATCCCCTGCATTGGCAAGCGGATTCTTTACCCCTGAGCCACCAAGGAGGCCCCTTAAACATTTGTTAAGTGACTCTAAACAACTTACTTCCTCTATATTGGTTAATTGTACAAGTTACAAAGTCAAATGCTACTATGTGTAGGATCACATTTATGAATTTGGAGAGCCCCCAGTGGGTGAGATTAAAGTTGAGCCTTGAATGTCAGTAAAGTCTGGGTAATTTCTCTCTATACCAGTACATCTCATATTGCCAGAGGGATGGTAAAAAACCTGCCTGCAATGTCGGAGACCCAAGTTCAATCGCTGGCTTGGGAAGATCCCCTGGAGGAAGAAATGGCAACCCACTCCAGTCTTCTACAGGGGAGAATGCCATGGACTGAAGAGCCTGGTGGGCTACAGTCCATGAGGTTGTAAAGAGTCAGACATGACTGAGTGACTAACACACACACACATCAGTATCTTTAGATTGAGGGGGACAAGTTCATAGAAAAAAAAAGTCTTTCAATTTGGTCATTAAAAATATATATAAGATGGCAGAGAATTGCATCCCTGTTAATGTTTGTTTGCTTTGTGGTTAGTTCATTCTAAATTTCAACTTTTGGAGGTCAGAGAGGTTACACATTAAATTGCTGTGTCTTTCCATAATGTAAGTTAAAAATCCTCTAAAATTTTCTTCCCCTACTTTGCCACAAGGTCTGAATTTGCCTATGGTAGCATCATTTCATAGGACCTTTCAGAGACAACTACATTGTATGTTAACATGGAATCACATCCTGCCTGAACATACTATTATTTTATATCATTAGCCAAGTATTACATTAAGCAAGGTCTAGAGGAATTGGGACACGAACGTTGGTAGCAGATGAGTAGAGGAATGTAGAAAAGATCTGGGTGCATGAGGTGCTCCCAGGGAAAGGAGGCCTATATGGGGAGTGACAGTGACCCTGATTCTAGGTGCTTGGGCATAATGGTGGAATTGAGGAGGGCAGCAGGAGCCACTGCTTGAGAGTTAACAGGATGTCACTGAAAAAAGATTTAAAGGATCTCGGGTTCCACTTTCATAGTTTTGCCTCAGGTCAACTTGTCTCTGGAGTATTTGGTACTTTAAGAAAGAAAGGTGAAGAAGATTCCTGAGGTTCCATACAGTGAGAGTCTTGAGATGGGATGTAGGGAGGCTGCTTGTGAAGTATCCTATTGTAGCATACCGGAGAAGCAGTCTGCTAGTGCCATCCTGAATGGCACCAGGGTATCTAAGTGACCTTAACTAATTGTAGAACGAGGCCTTCCCCCCAAAATCCCTTTCTCTGATTAACTAACTTTCACCCACTTTCATACCTCAATTGTGGAGATTTGGCCCATTTAAAGTCACACATAAAACTATAGGTATGAGCACTAATAGAAACTTCCTTGGGGCCCAGGTAATCTCTGCTGAGTTTAAGAAATAAAATAATAGAAACAGAGTTGGAGGTCTGCACATCCTTTCCTCAAATAGTAACTAGTGTCATGAGTTTGATGTTTCATTCCCATGTATGTTGTCTACATTGATGGGAAATGAAAGAGGTTGTTAAATATACACTTATATCCCAAAGTACATAGCATTTTTGGCTTGTTTTAAAACCTTTTATAAATGGCATCACCGTGTCTATGTTCTTCTGTCATTAGGTTTTGCCTTACACTTTTCTCGACTACCTTCAGGAAATCATTATCCTCAGAGGGGTGTGTGACTGAAGCTCCAAGGAGCTCTAGTCTCCTCCCCAGAGGAGCCCTTGGTGTCCTAGTCACTTTACCTGCAACACTTTGGAGCCAGTGAATTAAGGTTGTTCTTAGATGGAGGTGAGCCTCTTCCTCTGTTGTCTTAGCCAAAGTGCAGGGCTGAGCTCACTTGCACTGTGAGACCTCCTTGACCATTACACTGGGAGCCCCACTTTGAAAACCAGTACTCTAGAGCAGGAGACAGAGAATGAGATGGTTGTGTAGCATCACTGACTCAATGGACATAAGTTTGAATAAGCTCTGGGAGTTGGTGATGGACAAGGATGCCTGGCGTGCTGCAGTTCACGGGGTTGCATAGCCAGAGACTACTGAGGGACTGAACTGACTGACTTACTCTAGAGCCGGTATCCCCAACCTCCGGGACGTAGTGCCTCATGATCTGAGATGGAGCTGATGTAATAATAATAGAAATAAAGTGCACAATGAATGTAATGCCCCTGAATCATCCCCAAACCATCCCCATCCTCCCTGGTCCGTGGAAAAATTGTCTTCCTTGAAACTTATCTCTGGTGGCAAAAACGTGGGGGACCACAGCTCTAGAGCATCTTTTGCCCCTTGATATTTTAGGCTTCTTTCAAGAAAATAATCTGATACAAGTGTACCAAAAGGTGAACAGGTAGCATTCCTCGAAGGTAGAGTGCTACAAAAACCACTCTGCTAAGTATAAAATGAAGACAAGACTTTATTAACACCCCAGTGATGAAGCACTTGTCTATAAACTTCTTTTCATTTAACCATCAGTACAAAGGACCTCCAGAGAAGGCAATGGCACCCCACTCCAGTACTCTTGCCTGGAACATCCCATGGTTGCAGGAGCTTGGAAGGCCGCACTCCATGGGGTCGCTAAGGGTAAGACATGACTGAGCGACTTCACTTTCACTTTTCACTTTCATGCATTGGAGAAGGAAATGGCAACCCACTCCAGTGTTCTTGCCTGGAGAATCCCAGGGACGGGGGAGCCTGGTGGGCTGCCGTTTATGGGGTCGCACAGAGTCGGACATGACTGAAGCAACTTAGCAGCAGCAGCAGCAGCACAAAGGTCCTCAAATAAGCTGACAGTTATTGAAGGTGGCTTTACTGGAACCCTTAACCATGCACATGGTTCAGTTAAATGTGCATTGTGTACTATTGGGCACACAAGACTAACTTTGTACTGGACAATGATGAAGGCACAAGTCAAGTAAGCTAATTTGAAAAATACTTCAATTGGTTTCTCAGGAAGGCTTTCTAAACCACTCTTAGTTTTCATTAAGGATTCTGATATTTTATAGCTGTAGGTATATACCTATGACAAAAGTACTTCACGAGAACCAATCTATGGATGTTCAAGGATGCAGTAAATTATGTATATGGCAGAAAAGTGGAGACTATTAAAATTCTAAGAAGAAAGCACTGGTTTTAAAACCTTTTAAAGGCTGCTTATTTAGCTACCTAGAAACATTTTTTAAAAGAGAAGGTATAAGCAGTGCAGAGTATGTTTAAGCTCTTCTCTAATGATATAGAACACCCTTGCTCACTGCAGCTTGCATTCAACGGAGTCGTGTTTATTTTAGGGTGGTTCTTCCACTTCTGGTTAATCTTTTTCTTCCTCTGGCTTTGCTTCTTCTCTCTTGATTCTTCGCCTGTGTCATGGTCATCATTCTGTGCCTCTTGTCCTGTTGAGTAAAATACTGATCTTGTACACTCATGAAAGAGAACTGCAATTGATCTTCAGGAATGTGACCTGTACCAACCCCACTTAGTATTCTAAATTTAGGAATTTCCAGAGTACAAAAGTAGCTGAAGTATGAGTCCTTGAAAGTTGTTTTGTACCCTGTTCTAGAAGTTACATCTCCTTTCCTATCCTGTCCCTTAATGCATTCTGAGTGACATTCTTCTTCCAATGTATTTAGCACCCAATGCAGCCTATACCTTGTGGTCCGTGAGAACAGAAGGGTCAAAATCATCCAGGTATGACTTTATTAGACATGTTTCAGTCAACACCTCATTTGAGAAATAGTCAGTGGATTCAGAGAAGTTCAACTGTGAAATTCGTAGGTTCTCCAGCATCTGAGAAGTTGCCAACAAGTCTTTCAGGTGCTCTAAAATAGGCTTATCGACTTTTTGAATCATATTTCTGAGCAATTATGCATTCTTCAAAACCTTCATGCCAAGACAAAGAATTCTTTCAGGGTGGCTTTTACCTTCAGACTTTTCCTCAAGATTTCTTTTTAATTTCCTCAACAACCGCCTCTGCAATACCTGGTTTCCATTGATTTTCGTCATCTGTAAGCTCATAAGATGATTTTGTATCTCTTATCATACAGGTTGATAGAGGCATACTTTCAGTATCATGAATTGCTTTATGATGTTTAGATTTTGTTTTTGCCTGTTCTAGCTGGAAGTTTCTGAAGGCATTAAGTTGCTTAACGATATTAATCAAGTTCTGAAAGCAGGTTACACATGCTACAGGTGAAGCACCCCATCTTTCTTGGGAAGACTGAGGAATCTGCCTCCCCTCAACAGTTTTTTCTTCCTTCCTGTTCTCAACAGCATTGTGCCCCTCAATCGTGGCACATTGCAGTCTCCATGCCACAGACTCTGTGACAGAAAACAGAGTCTCCTACGCACACCTTGAGGGTCTTTTGCTTTCCCACCTCAGGGTCTTTATGTTCCTCTGGTGAATGACGAGGCCAAGTGGCTCAAGTGTCCTCCATCCTCTCATTAAGACAGGCAGACCAGGGGGTGTGGGTGGGGAAAGATGGGGGCAGCCCAAGGCACCGTAGCCTGTCTTTCTGGCCCCTTGAGGTGGGGTCCCTCCTCTGACTTTCAAGAGCTGCCTCCCCCAAATCAAAGTAAATGTTTAAAGTCTTCAACCCTCCCTTGGACAGGACTGCCATCTTCCCGTCCTCCCCTTCCATCCTTCACAGCACAGGCTCTGTTTGGGCCAGTGGAGCTGGTTTTATGTCACTTTCATCCAACATAAAACCTCCTCAATAGCTCTGGCTGGGAAGTGGGGGCAGTGGTGAGAGCCAACAGCGAAGGTGGCCTCAGTGGTGTTTCTGGGGTGAGGGGACTGCTGGGGTGAGGAGGCTGCAGGGCCAGGAGCCTGTGGACCAGGGTGCTGCTGGGATGAGGGCACCAAGGGGCTGAGGGCTGCTGGTGTGAGGGGGTTGTGGGGCCACGGGGGTGTGCGTCCAGGGGACTGCTGTGGTGAGGGGGCTGCAGGGCTGGGGTGCTGCTGGTGTGAGGGGGCTATGGGGCCATAGGACTGCTGGGGTGAAGGCCTGGGGCTCCTGGGGTGTTTGGGATGTGGGGTCTGGGGGCTACTGGGGTGAGGGCACTGTGGGGCCAGGGGGCTGCTGGGGAGACGGGTCTGTGGGGCCAGGGGGCTGCTGGGGTGAGGGGGCTGTGGAGCCAGGGGACTGCAGGGATGAGGGGGCTGCGGAGCCAGGTGGCTGCTGGGATTAGGGGGCTCCAGAGCCAGGGAGCTGCTGAGGTGAGGGGAGCTGTGGGACCAGGTGGCTGCTGGGATGAGGGGGCTGTGGGGCCAGGGGGGTGTGGGGCCAGGTGGCTGCAGGTGTGAGGGGGCTGCGGAGCCAGGGGGCTGCTGGGGTGAGGAGGCTCTGGGGTGACGGGGCTGTGGGGCCAGGGGGCTGCTGGGTGAGGGGGCTGCGGGGCCATTGGTTATGGCACCAGGGGTCTGCTGGGGTGAGGAGGCTGTGGGGCCAGGGTGCTGCTGGGGTGAGGTGGCTCCAGAGCCAGGGGGCTGCTGGTGTGAGGGGTGTTTTGGGCCAATGGGCGGCTTGGATGAGGTGGCTGCTTGGGTGAGGGGTCTGCTGGCCTGGGGAGGGGTGTGGGGCCAGGGGGCTGCTGGGATGAGGGGGCTATGGAGCCAGGGGACTGCTGGTGTGAGGGGGCTATGGGGCTGGGGGCTGCTGGAGTGAGGGGGCTGTGGGGCCAGGTGACTAATGGGGTGAGGGGGCTGCAGGGCTGGGGGCTGCCAGGGAGGGTGCTGGGCTTTGGCCTAGGCGACAGCCACCCCTGCTGGGTGACCAGAATTAGGCAAGGATGGTCGAGGAGCAGAGCCCCTTCCCGGGATGGAAAGTCTGGTGGCCTTAACCCAGGCCAGGCCCTGTCAGGCTAGGAGACTCCCTCCGTGTCAGCTGGCCTTGAGCTGTCTATGAAATCTGACCAAGGCCAGGGCACATCGAACGGGGACAGCCAGGCTCAGGGAAGGCTTGGCTCTGCTCTTCCCCTCCAGCATGTTTGGTCCTGGGGGCCTCGAAGCCTAAGAGTGTCAGAAGCCGCCACGAAGAGGTGCTCCATTCGTGACAAAGGTCATGAGGAAGGAGGCTTTGCAAACGCAAAAGTGAGATCAAGCCTCATGAGTGCCCCCGGATATTCTTGAGCATCTACCCCCCAAAACCAGAGTCTGCCTACTTTACTGCTTTGTGCTCTCACCTCTGACTTTACTGGGGGCTGTCCCCCACCACCATCTCGCTCTCTCTAATAAAGAATTAACTTACAGCTCCAATTAATAAAGTTCCTGGGCATTCAGATCAGATCAGATCAGATCAGTCGCTCAGTCGTGTCCGACTCTTTGCGACCCCATGAACTGCAGCACGCCAGGCCTCCCTATCCATCACCAGCTCTCGGAGGTCACTCAGACTCACATTCATCGAGTCAGTGATGCCATCCAGCCATCTCATCCTCTGTTGTCCCATTTTCCTCCTGCCCCCAATCCCTCCCAGCATCAGAGTCTTCTCCAATGAGTCAACTCTTCACATGAGGTGGCCAAAATACTGGAGTTTCAGCTTTAGCATCATTCCTTCCAAAGAAATCCCAAGGCTGATCTCCTTGGGCATTAGGAGTGTTCAAATCCAAACCCCTAAGATAGCTCTTTAACTGGCCTTACAAGTTTACCCAGACTCCTATGCATATGATTGTTTACAGTCTCAGCCCCGAGAGGCAGGGGAAGCTTAAGATATTCAAATAGCTTAGAGCCTCTCAGAGAGTTAAAAACTGTCAGAATAAAAACTAGTTTATTAATGAGCCAATGCTTTTTGCCAAGTTTTCACATCCCCCGTTTTGTATCCTTGAATGTGTATAGTTGGTTTGTAGAAAAAATAAGTAGTGGCCTTGGTGCTAGTAACTTTAGACCCTTAAGGTACTAAATTCTTTTCTTTGTTGTAAACCCATTGTGCCTCCCCGCTATAGGAATGCAATTTTATCTAACACTTCGGATGAAGATGGCGCCAAACCTTAAAATAATTACTCTTAGAGAAAATAAGTCTTGCGGTTGACAAAACTTTGTCAAGAGTCATAAAATGTTAATAGGCCTTCTGGCCAGAAGATGATGTAAATCACCTGAACCATTTGTACGTGATAAATTTGCAGGATAGAAACCCTGGTTTTTGATAAGGATCAAAAACTGCTGACTTTGCATCCCCTATTATCCTCTATGTGTAATTTAGGGTATAAAAGCCCCTGTTGAAAATAAAGCTACGGGCCTTGCTCACCAGAGCTTGGTCTCCCCATGTCATTCTTTCTCTCAATTTCCATTTCCGGCTGAAGTCTCCATCTGGAGCGTGGAACACACCAAGCTTGCTAATCATGACTGGGCTTCTAAGACCCATTCGAGAAAGTGCCTAAGGTGGGGCACTTTCCGCTGTTCGAGCGGGTGTCTGCAGCCTACGCAAGTGGTGCAAACTTCTTTTCTTGAAGTTTTATTGGTCTCCCGCGTAAACCAAGCTACTCAGCCTCTTTGCTCCTCTAAATATTCCTACTGAGCTATCCTTTAATTACTCTTAATGTCTCTAATTGATATGTAAATGAGTCGCCGATGCCGTCTCCCTTCCAAAGACCCTAGATCAGCCGGGGCTGGACCCCGGTATAAGAGAATTTGCTGCAGAAAGGTGATTGACAGACCATCTCTTCCTTGCCCCTCCCCCTGCCCCCCTCCACTTGGCTTTTTTGAAGAGGGGCTCATTGGTCCTCTCTCTAAGCAGACCCCAGGAAGAAGCCCTGGCTTAGGAGTACCAGCATGCCATAAGCAAGTGAATCCAGACAGGGAGCTTTTAACATACAATAGGTGTAAGTTCCACCAAGAGGGCAGCATTTATTCCCACTATTACAAACTGCAATCAGACTTTTTCTTTGTATACCACTCTTTGGTCCTAGGTTAAGAGTAGTGTGATTTTGTGCCAAATGGCCTGGAGGTCAATGCTCAGACACTCAGGAAAATGTCTAGAAGGGCCCTTAGACATCCTGGAATCCAGCGGTTTTCCAAACTTTGGTGCACATAGGAAGCACCTAGAGGGCTTGTGGGACCACAGATTGCTGGGCCCCATCCCAGTGGTGAGGATTCTGGATCTGGGGAGACCTGAGAGTTTGCATTGCCTAGGAATTCTCGTGTGAGGTTCGTGCTGCTGGTCTGGGCACTGCACTTGGAGAACCATGGGTCTAACCCAACGTCTTCATTTCATAGATGGATCAGCTAAGGCAGAACCCCAGCTGGGTTCCAGAATTGGCATTAATACTTACCAGGTGTTATGATTTTGCAATCTCATTTAGCTGATCTGGGCCTGTGTTTTCTCATCTAAAAATTAGGGAAGAGCCTTGGTCATTCCTACCCCAGGTTCAGTTTGAAGGTGACTGCTATTGGGTAGTTACTCAGGCTTTTAGACACAGCCCTGTGGTTTGGTGTGGTGCTGTCACGTGATTCTCTGGTCCCTGAGTTTACACAGCTTCCCTCTGGTTCCTGGGTCGGGTTTGCTAAGTCACTGCGACCACATAGACAGCAGCCCACCAGGCTCCCCCATCCCTGGGATTCTCCAGGCAAGAACACTGGAGTGGGTTGCCATTTCCTTCTCCAATGCATGAAAGTGAAAAGTAAAAGTGAAGTCACTCAGTTGTGTCCGACTTTTAGTGACCCCATGGACTGAAGCCCACCAGGCTCCTCCGTCCATGGGATTTTCCAGGCAAGAGTACTGGAGTGGGGTGCCATTGCCTTCTCCAGGGTCGGGGTTTAGGCCCTGCCTTTCCTGTGTGGAGCACTGAGAGACGAAGATGCTATCAGGTGGAGGGTAGGACATAAAGCTTTGTTCTTTTTGTTGTGGTTTTCTCATTTTGCAGTTGCCTCTTATGTTTGCTTACATTTCTATGAATATTGGTTTTCTTTTCTGATGAAGAAAATTTCCCAATATTTTCCTTTTCTATTTCCTTCATATACTTTGAATTTAAAAATTATTTACCATTTGATCATAAGGCTATTCAAGGATATATTTTCTTATTTTCCTTGTGATTTTTTATCTTGTATACGCTTATCCCTCTGGAGATATTTGGACATGTGTTATAAAGATTGGATCTTGTTTGACTTTCCTTTTTTTGTAAATGGCTAAACTCTGGCATCATTTGTTGAGTAATCCCTTTCTTCTCTTTGGATGTCTGGCTGTGCATTCTTAGCACTGTAAGAATGTGGAATAGGTGGGAGTGAGATTTTTGTCCAAGCCCATTTTTTTCCGATGGGGAAGTTGAGGCCCAGAGCAGCTAACTGGTTTTCCTAAGGTCATATTAATGAATGGAGAAGCTCTGACTTCTTTTGTGTGTTTGTTTATTTTTGGCTGTGCTGATGCTTCATTGCTGTGCTGGGGCTTTCTCTAGTTGGGGTGAGCAGTGGCTTTTCTTGTTGCAGAGCATGGGCTCTAGAGTGCAGGTTCAGTAGTTGTTGCCCATGGGCTTCATTGCTCCTTGACAAGTGGAATCTTTTCGGAGAAGGAATGGAACCCGTGGACCCTGCACTGGCAGGAGGATTCTTAACCACTGAGGAACCAGGAAAGTCCAGATCTCTGACTTCTAATCTGAGTTTGAGATATACAGGTCTGTGTGTCTGTCTAGCTCCAGGGATATTGGACAGAAGCAGGTTAACTAACCAGCCACAAAGTAAATGAGCATGACCTAGGGTCTCTGAAAGGTAGAGACAAGCCTTCTTCAGTCATCCCAGAGAAACCAGTCAATATTTACAGCACACCAATGTTCAAATTACCCTGGTGGTTCAGTGGTTAAAAATCTGCCTGCAGTGCAGGAGATGTGGGCGCTGTGTACGAGATTCAGGTTGAATTCCTGGGTTGGGAAAATCCCCTGGAAGTGAAAATGGCAACCCACTCCCGCCTTCTTGCCTGCAGAATCCCATGTACGGAAGGTCCTGGTGGGCTACAGTCCATGAGGTCAGAAAGAGTTGGACAGGACTGGGCACACACACATTCAGTTACCGTTTCTGTGTTGGTGGTGGTTGTGAGAATATTTAAGATCCACTCTCTCAGCAACTTTGAAGGATACAACATAGTATTGTTAACTATAGTCACCATACTGAATATTAGATCCTCTGAACTTGTTCATCTTATAGTTGGAAGTTTGTATCCTGTGAACAACAACTCCTCGTTTCCCGTCCCTGCAGCCCCTGGGAACCACCCTTCTACGCTCTGTTTCTCTGAGCTTGACTCGTTTTTAGATCCCACATATAAGTGAGATCATACAGTATCTGTCTTTCTCTGACTTATTTCACTTAGCGTAATGCCTTCATGGTTTATCCATGTTGTCATGACATTCAGGATTTCCTTTTTTGTGACCGAATAATGCTTCATTGTGTATATATGTATATACATTTACACACACGTTTTCCTTATCCATTCATGCACAGGCACTTTGATTCTTTCCATGTCTTGGCTATTGTGAATAATGTTGCAATGAACAAGGGGCTGTAGATATTTCTTTCAGATAGTTATTAAATTTTCTTTGGCTGTATGTCCAGAAGTGGGATTACTGGATCACATGGTAGTTTTATTTTTAATTTTTTGGTGGAAACTTTATGCAATTTTACATAGTGCCTGTACCAAGTTACATTCCCACCAACAGTATGCAAGGGTTCTCTTTCCTTTAATATCCTTGCCATGACTTGTTTTGTCTTTTTGATAATAGTCATTTGAACAGTATTGTATGAGTTCCTATATTAACTGTTTTTCAGATGATTTGAAGAAATTTTCTCCCACTCCATAGATTGCCTTTTCATTTAGTTGTTTCCTGGGCTGTGCATGAGCTTTTTTATTTGATGTAGTCTCACTTGTCTATTTTTGCATTTGCTGCTTGTACTTTTAGTGTCATACCCCAACTTTTTTTTGCCAAAATCTAGGTCAAGCAGCTTGTCATAGAAAGCTGTGCTTTCTTCCAGGAGTTTTATGGTTTCAGGTCTCAAATATAATTATTTAACACATTTCAAGTGAATTTTTGTCAGTGGTATAAGATAGCAGTCCAATTTTCTTCTTCTCATGTGGATAATTCGTTTTACCCAATACCATTTATTGAAGAGTCTTTTCCCCTAAATATTCTTAGCTCCCTTGTGAAATATTAGTTGACCGATTATGCATGGGCTTATTTCTGAGCTCTTGATTCTGTTCCATTGTTCCATGCTGTTTCAAATACTATACTTGTAATATAGTTTGAGATCAGACAGTGTGATTTCTCTAGCTTTGTTGTTCATTCCTAGGATTGTTTGGGTATGTGGAGTCTTTTGTGGTTCCACACAAATTTTAGATTGCTTTTTCTATTCTGTGAAAAGATGTCATTGGAATTTTCATAGGAATTGCATTGAATGTGTAATTGGCTTTGAGTAGTCTGGACATTTTAACAATATTCTTTTTATACAGGAAATGGTGATATCTTTCCCTTTATGTCTTCTTCAATTTCCGTCCTCAGTGTCTTATAGTTTTGGTGTATAGACCTTTTACCTCCTTGGTTAAATGTATTTCTAAATATTTTACTCTGTTTGCTGTATTGTAAATGAGAATATTTTCGTTATTTCTTTTTCAAATACTTTGTCCTTAGTGTATAGAAATGCAACTGATTTTTCTATGTTGATCATAGGTCTTGCAAGTTTACCAAATTCACTGATGAGTTCTAAAATTTGTAATGCAGTCTTTAGTTTTTCTGTATATAAGATCATGTCATCTGCAAACAGACAATTTAACTTCGTCCTTTCTGATTTTGATGTCTTTTATTTTTCTTGCCTACTGTCTCTGAGACTTGTGTACAATCCTGAACAGGAGTGGTGAAAGTGGGCCCCCTTATCTCAGCTGTGTTCTTAGAGGAAAAGCTTTCTGTTTTTCTGCATTGAGGAGGATGTTAGCTGTGGGCTTATGCAGGTGGCCTTTATTATGTTGAAGTAAGTACCTTCCAACCTTTTTTTCCCCACTTGTTGAGATGATCATATGATTTTATCTTTCATTCTATTAATGTGACATTTACTGATTTGTATATTTTGAACCTTCCTTGCATCCTAGGGGTAAATCCCTCTTGATGGTATGCTATGGAATTCAATTTGATAGTGTTTTGTTGAGAAATTTTGCATCTACCTTTATTAGGAATTTTGGTTCATAATTTCTTATAATATCCTTATCTAGTTTTGGTATAAGAGTAATGCTGGTCTCATAAAATAAGTCTGGGAGTGTTCCAACCTCTTTGAATTTTTGTTACATGAGAAGGATTGGCATTGATTCTTTTTTTTTTAATTTAATTTAATTTAATTTTTTACCTTTTACAATATTGTATTAGTTTTCCCATATGTCAAAATGAATCCACCACTGGTATACATGTGTTCCCCATCCTGAACCCTCCTCCCATCTCCCTTCCCCTACCAATCATCTGGGTCATCCCAGTGCACCAGCCTTAAAAATCTAGTATCATGCACTGAACCTGGACTTATGACTCGTTTCATATATGATATTATACATGTTTCAATGCCATTCTCCCAAATCATCCCACCCTCTCCCATTCCCCCGGAGTACAAAAGACTGTTCTATACATCAGTGTCTCTTTGCTGTCTCGTATACAGGGTTATTTTTACCATCTTTCTAAATTCCATGTATATGCATTAGTATACTATATTGGTGTTTTCCTTTCTGGCTTAGTTTACTCTGTATAATAGGCTCCAGTTTCATCCACCTCATTAGAACGGACTCAAATGCATTCTTTTTAATGAGTGAGTAATACGCCCTTGTGTATATGTACCAGAGCTTTCTTATCCATTCATCTGCTGATGGATATCTAGGTTGCTTCCATGTCCTGACTATTATAAACAGTGCTGCGATGAACATTGGGGTACATGTGTCTCTTTCAATCTGGTTTCCTTGGTGTGTACACCCAGCAGTGGGATTGCTGGATCATAAGGCAGTTCTATTCCCAGTTTTTTGAGGAATCTCCATACTGTTCTCCATAGTGGCTGTACTAGTTTGCATTCCCACCAACAGTGTAAGAGTGTTCCCTTTTCTCCACACCCTCTCCATCATTTATTGTTTGTAGACTTTTGGATGGCAGCCATTCTGACTGGTGTGAAATGGTACCTCATGGTGGTTTTGATTTGCATTTCTCTGATAATGAGTGATGTTGAGCATCTTTTTATGTGTTTGTTAGCCATCTGTATGTCTTCGTTGGAGAAATGTCTATTTAGTTCTTTGGCCCATTTTTTGATTGGGTCATTGATTTTTCTGGAATTGAGCTGTAGGAGTTGCTTGTATATTTTTGAGATTGTTTGTCTGTTGCTTCATTTGCTATTATTTTCTCCCATTCTGAAGGCTGTCTTTTGACCTCGCTTATAGTTTCATTTGTTTTGCAGAAGCTTTTAAGTTTAATTAGGTTCCATTTGTCTATTTTTGCTTTTATTTCCAATATTCTTGGAGGTGGGTTATAGAGGATCCTGCTGTGATGTATGCTGGAGAGTGTTTTGCCTATGTTCTCCTCTAGGAGTTTTATAGTTTCTGGTCTTACATTTAGATCTTTAAATCATTTTGAGTTTTTTTTGTGTATGGTGTTAGGAAGTGTTTTAGTTTCATTCTTTTGCAAGTGGTTGACCAGTTTTCCCAGCACCACTTATTAAAGAGATTGTCTTTAATCCATTGTATGTTCTTGCCTCCTTTGTCAAAGATAAGGTGTCCACATGTGCGTGGATTTATCTCTGGGCTTTCTATTTTGTTCCATTGGTCTATGTTTCTGTCTTTGTGCCAGTACCATACTATTTTGATGACTGTGGCTTTGTAGTACAGCCTGAAGTCAGGCAGGTTGATTCCTCCAGTTCCATTTTTCTTTCTCAAGATTGCTTTGGCTATTCGAGTTTTTTTTTGTATTTCCATACAAACTGTGAAATTATATGTTCTAGCTCTGTGAAGAATACCGTTGGTAGCTTGATAGGGATTGCATTTAATCTATAGATTGCTTTGGGTAGTATATTCATTTTCATTATATTGATTCTTCCAATCCATGAACATGGTATATTTCTCCATCTGTTAGTGTCCTCTTTGATTTCTTTCACCAGTGTTTTATAGTTTTCTATATATAGGTCTTTAGTTTCTTTAGGGAGATATATTCCTAAGTATTTTATTCTTTTCGTTGTAATGGTGAATGGAATTGTGTCCTTAATTTCTATTTTCTCATTATTAGTGTACAGGAATGCAAGGGATTTCTGTGTGTTGATTTTATATCCAGCAACTTTACTATATTCAATGATTAGTTCTAGTAATTTTCTGGTGGAGTCTTTAGGGTTTTGTATGTAGAGGATCATGTCATCTGCAAACAGTGAGAGTTTGACTTCTTCTTTTCCAATTTGGATTCTTTTTATTTCTTTTTCTGCTCTGATTGCTGTGGCCAAAACTTCCAAAACTATGTTGAATAGGAATGTTGAAAGTAGGCACCCTTGTCTTGTTCCTGACTTTAGAGGAAATGCTTTCAATTTTTCACCATTGAGGATAATGTTTGCTGTGGGTGTGTCATATATAGCTTTTATTATGTTGAGGTATGTTCTTTCTATTCCTGCTTTCTGGAGAGTTTTTGTTATAAATGGATATTGAATTTTGTCAAAGGCTTTCTCAGCACCTTTTGAGATAATAATATGGTTTTTATTTTTCAATTTGTTAATGTGATGTATTACATCGATTGATTTGTGGATATTGAAGAACCCTTGCATTCCTGGGGTAAAGCCCACTTAGTCATGGTATATCATCTTTTTAATGTGTTTTTGGATTCTGATTGCTAGAATTTTGTTAAGGATTTTTGCATCTATGTTCATCCGTGATATTGGCCTGTAGTTTTCTTTTTTTGTGGGATCTTTGTCAGGTTTTGGTATTAGGGTGATGGTGGCCTCATAGAACGAGTTGGGAAGTTTACCTTCCTCTGCAATTTTCTGGAAGAGTTTGAGTAGGATAGGTGTTAGCTATTCTCTAAATTTTTGGTAGAATTCAGCTGTGAAGCCGTCTGGACCTGGGCTTTTGTTTGCAGGAAGATTTCTGATTACAGTTTCAATTTCCGTAATTTTGATGGGTCTGTTAAGATTTTGTATTTCTTCCTGGTCCAGTTTTGGAAAGTTGTACTTTTCTAAGAATTTGTCCATTTCTTCCACATTGTCCATTTTATTGGCATATAATTTCTGATATTAATCTCTTATGATCCTTTGTATTTCTGTGTTGTCTCTTGTGATCTCTCCATTTGCATTTCTAATTTTATGGATTTCTTTTTTCTCCATTTGTTTCTTGATGAGTATGGCTAATGGTTTGTTAATTTGATTTATCCTTTCAAAGAACAAGCTTTTGGCTTTGTTGATTTTTGCTAAAGTGTCTTTTGTTTCTTTTGCATTTATTTCTGGCCTAATTTTTAAGATTTCTTTCCTTCAGCTAACCCTGCGATTCTTCATTTCTTCCTTTTCTAGTTGCTTTAGGTGAAGGGTTAGGTTATTTATTTGACTTGTTTCTTGAGGTATGCCTGTATTGCTATAAATTTTCCCCTTCAGATCAGTCGCTTAGTTGTGTCCAATTCTTTACGACCCCATGAATCGCAGCAGCCCAGGCCTCCCTGTCCATCACCAACTCCCGGAATACACTGAGACTCACATCCATTGAGTCAGTGATTCCATCCAGCCATCTCATCCTCTGTCACCCCCTTCTCCTCCTGCCCCCAATCCCTGCCAGTATCAGAGTCTTCTCCAATGAGTCAACTCTTCACATGAGGTGGCCAAAGTACTGGAGTTTCAGCTTTAGCATCATTCCTTCCAATGAAATCCCAGGGCTGATCTCCTTCAGAATGGACTGATTGGATCTCCTTGCAGTCCAAAGGACTCTCAAGAGTCTTCTCCAACACCACAGTTCAAAAGCATCAATTCTTTGGCGTTCAGCCATCTTCACAGTCCAGTCCTCACACCCATACATGACCACAGGAAAGACTTGACTAGGCGAACCTTTGTTGACAAAGTAATGTCTCTGCTTTTGAATATGTGATCTAGGTTGGTCATAACTTTCCTCCCAATGAGTAAGCATCTTTTAATTTGATGGCTGCAGTTACCATCTGTAGTGATTTTGGAGCCCCCAAAATAAAGTCTGACTCTGTTTCCCCATCTATTTCCCATGAAGTGATGGGACCAGATGCCATGATCTTCGTTTTCTGAATGTTGAGCTTTAAGCCAACTTTTTCACTCTCTACTTTCACCTTCATCAAGAGGCTTTTTTGTTCCTCTTCACTTTCTGCCATAAGGGTCGTGTCATCTTCATATCTGAGGTTTTTGATATTTCTCCCAGCAATCTTGATTCCAACTTGTGTTTCTTCCAGCCCAGCATTTCTCATGATGTACTCTCCATATAAGTTAAATAATCAGGGAGACAATATACAGCCTTGACGTACTCCTTTTCCTGTGTGGAACCAGTCTGTTGTTCCATGTCCAGTTCTAACTGTTGTTTCCTGACTTGCATACAAATTTCTCAAGAGGCAGATCAGGTGGTCTGGTATTCCCATCTCTTTCAGAATTTTCCACAGTTTATTGTGATCCACACAATCAAAAACTTTGGCATAGTCAAAAAGCAGAAATAGATGTTTTTCTGGAACTCTCTTGCTTTTTCGATGATCCAGCAGATGTTGGAAATTTGATCTCTGGTTGCTCTGCCTTTTCTAAAACCAGCTTGCACATCAGGAAGTTCACAGTTCACATATTGCTTAAGCCTGGCTTGGAGAATTTTAGCATGACTTTACTAGCATGTGAGATGAGTGCAATTGTCCGATATTTTGAGCATTCTTTGGCATTGCCTTTCTTTGGGATTGGAATGAAAATAGAACTTCTCCAGTCCTGTGGCCACTGCTGAGTTTTCCAAATTTGCTGGCATATTGAGTGCAGCACTTTCACAGCATCATCTTCCAGAATTTGGAATAGCTCAACTGGAATTCCATCACCTGCACTAGCTTTGTCCATAGTAATGCTTTCTAAGGCCCACTTGGCTTCGCATTCCACGATGTCTGGCTCTAGGTCAGTGATCACACCATCATGATTATCTGGGTCGTGAAGCTCTTTTTTTGTACAGTTCTCCTGTGTCTTCTTGCCACCTCGTCTTAATATCTTTTGCTTCTGTTAGGTCCATACCATTTCTGTCCTTTATCGAGCCCATCTTTGCATGAAATGTTCCTTTGGTATCTCTGATTTTATTGAAGAGATCCCTAATCTTTCCCCTTAGGACTGCTTTTACAGTTTCCCACAGGTTTTGGGTTGTTGTTTTCATTTTCATTCATTTCTATGCAAATTTTGATTTTTTTTTTTGATTTCTTCTGTGATTTGTTGGTTATTCAGCAGCATGTTGTTCAGCCTCCATATGTTGGAATTTTTCGTACTTTTTCTCTTGTAATTGAGATCTAATCTTACTGCATTTTCCTCAGAAAAGATGCTTGGAATGATTTCAATTTTTTTGAATTTACCAAGGCTAGATTTATGGCCCAGGATGTGATCTATCCTGGAGAAAGTTCCGTGGGCACTTGAGAAAATGGTGAAATTCATTGTTTTGGGATGAAATGTCCTATAGATATCAACTAGGTCTAGCTGGTCTATTGTATTGTTTAAGGTTTGTGTTTCCTTGTTAATTTTTTGTTTAGTTGATCTATCCATAGGTGTGACTGGGATGTTAAATCTCCCACTATTATCGTGTTATTGTTGATTTCTTCTTTCATACTTGTTAGCATTTTTCTTACATATTGCAGTGCTCCTTTGTTGGGTGCATATATATTTATAATTGTTATATCTTCTTCTTGGATTGATCCTTTGATCATTACGTAGTGACCTTCTTTGTTTCTTTCCACAGCCTTTGTTTTAAAGTCTATTTTATCTGATATGAGTATTGCTAGTCCTGCTTTCTTTTGGTCTCTATTTGCATGGAAAATATTTTTCTAGCTCTTCACTTTCAGTCTGTATGTGTCCCCTGTTTTGAGGTGGGTCTCTTGTAGACAACATATGTAGGCATCTTGTTTTTGTATCCATTCGGCCAGTCTTTGTCTTTTGGTTGGGGCATTCAACCCATTTACGTTTAAGGTAATTATTGGTAAGTATGATCCCGTTGCCATTTACTTTATTGTTTTGGGTTCTAATTTATACACCCTTTTTTGTGTTTCCTGTCTAGAGAATGTCCTTTAGTATTTGTTGGAGAGCTGGTTTGGTGGTGCTGAATTCTCTCAGCTTTTGCTTGTCTGTAAAGCTTTTGATTTCTCCTTCATATTTGAATGAGATCCTTGCTGGGTACAATAATCTGGGCTGTAGGTTATTTTCTTTCATCACTTTAAGTATGTCTTGCCATTCCCTCCTGGCTTGGAGAGTTTCTATGGAAAGATCAGCTGTTATCCTTATGGGAATTCCCTTGTGTGTTGTTGTTTTTCCCTTGTTGCTTTTAATATTTGTTCTTTGTGTTTGAACTTTGTTAATTTCATTAGTATGTGTATTGGGGTGTTTCGCCTTGAGTTTATCCTGTTCAGGTCTCTCTGGGTTTCTTGGACTTGAGTGATTATTTCCTTCCCCATTTTAGGGAAGCTTTCAACTATTATCTCCTCAAGTATTTTCTCATGGTCTTTCTTTTTGTCTTCTTCTTCTGCGACTGCTATGATTTAAATGTTGGGGCGTTCAATATTGTCCTGGAGGAATCTGAGATTGTCCTCATTTCTTTTAATTCATTTTTCTTTTTTCCTCTCTGAGTCATTTATTTCTACCATTCTGTCTTCTAATTCACTAATCCTATCTTCTGCCTCTGTTCTATTTGTTGCCTCCAGAGAATTTTTGATCTCATTTATTGCATTATTCATTATATATTGACTCTTTTTAATTCTAGGTCCTTGTTAAACCTTTCATGTATCTTCTCAATCCTTGTCTCTAGGATATTTATCTGTGATTCCATTTTGATTTCATGATTTTGGATCAATTCCACTATCATTATTCGGAATTCTTATTGGGTAGATTCCCTATGTCTTCCCCTTTTGTTTGGTTTGGTGGGCATTTATCCTGTTCCTTTACCTGCTGGGTATTCCTCTGTCTTTTCATCATGTTTATATTGCTGAATTTGGCGTGTCCTTTCTGTATTCTGGCAGTTTGTGGAGTTCTCTTTATTGTGGAGTTTCCTTGCTGTGTGTGTGTTTGTACAGGTGGCTTGTCAAGGTTTCTTGGTTAGGAAAGCTTGTGTCGGTGTTCTGGTGGGTGGAGATGGATTTCTTCTCTCTGGAGTGCAATGAAGTATCCAGTAATGAATTATGAGATGTCTATGGTTTTGGAGTAAATTTGGGCAGCCTGTATATTGGAGCTCAAGGCTGTGTTCCTGTGTTGCTGGAGAATTTGCTTGGTATGTCTTGCCCTGGAACTTGTTGGCCCTTGTGTGGTTCTTGGTTTCAGTGTAGGTATGGAGGCATTTGATGAGCTTCTGTCAATTAATGTTCCCTGGAGTCAGGGTTTGGACTTAAGCCTCCTGGTTCCAGTTATCAGTCTTATTTTTACAGTAATCTCAAAACTTCTCCTTCTATACAGCACCATTGATAAAACATCTAGGTTAAAGATGAAAAGTTTCTCCACCCTGAGGGTCACCCAGAGAGGTTCACAGAGTTACATGGAGAAGAGAAGAGGGAGGAGGGACTTAGAGGTGACACAAATGAGATGAGGTGGAATCAATAGCAGAGAGAGCGGGCTAGCCAGGAATCACTTCCTTAAGTGCACTCCACAACTGGACCCCTCAGAGATGTTCACGGAGTTATACAGAGAAGAGAAGAGGGAGGAAGGAGACAGAGGTGGGCAGGAGGATAAAAGGAGGGAATGAAAAGGAGAGAGACAGATCCAGCCAGTAATCAGTTCCCTAAGTGTTTTCCACCATCTGGGACACACAGAAATTCACAGAGTTAGGGAGAGTAGAGAGAGGTTAGGGAGGAGACAGAGGCGACCTGGTGGAGAAAAAGGAGAGTCCAAAGGGGGAGACAGCAATCAAGCCAGTAATCTCGCTCCCAAGTAAAAAATGGGTACTGAAGATTGGGTTCTTAAAGGTACAAAATTGGTAACAAATACCAGAAACCAAAAGTTAAAAATCTAGAGTAGAGTGTGGAATTTCAGAAACATAATGTTAAAGAAAAGGAGAGAGAGAGAAAAAAAGAAAAAAGACACAAAAATTACAAAAAAATATAGGTACAAAATTGATAACAAATACCAAAATGCTAAAATTAAAAATCTAGGGTAGAGTTTGAAAATTTCAGAAATACAATGTTAAAGAGAAAAGAGAGAGAGGAAAGAAAATAAAAAGTCACACAAATTATAAAAAAAAAAAAATAGGTACAAAATTGATAACAAATACCAAAAAGCTAAAATTAAAAATCTAGAGTAGAGTTTGGAATTTCAAAAATACAATGTTAAAGAAGAAAAAAAAAGAAAGATGAATAACAAACAAATAAAAACAAAGTCACAAAAATTATAAAGCAAATATAGGTACAAAATTGATAACAAATACCAAAATGCTAAAATTAAAAATCTAGGGTAGAGTTTGGAAATTTCAGAAATACAATGTTAAAGAGAAAAGAGAGCGAGGAAAGAAAATAAAAAGTCACACAAATTATAAAAAAAAAAAAATAGGTACAAAATTGATAACAAATACCAAAAAGCTAAAATTAAAAATCTAGAGTAGAGTTTGGAATTTCAAAAATACAATGTTAAAGAAGAAAAAAAAGAAAGATGAAAAACAAACAAATAAAAACAAAGTCACAAAAATTATAAAGCAAATATAGGTACAAAATTGATAACAAATACCAAAATGCTAAAATTAAAAATCTAGGGTAGAGTTTGGAAATCAGAAATACAATGTTAAAGAAAAGAAGAGAGAGAGGAAAGAAAAGAAAAAGTCACAAAAATTATTAAAAAAAAATAGGTACAAAATTGATAATAAATACCAAAAAGCTAAAATTAAAAATCTAGAGTAGAGTTTGGAATTTCAAAAATACAATGTTAAAGAAAAGAAGAAAAAGAATGAGGGAAAACAAAACCAAAACAAAGTCACAAAAATTATAAAGAAAGTATAGGTACAAATTTGATAACAAATACCAAAAAGCTAAAATTAAAAATCTAGAGTCGAGTTTGGAATTTGAAAAATACAATGTTGAAGAAAAGAGAAAAAAAGAAAAACCATTAAAACAAGGTCACAAAAATTATAGAATATATATATATATATATATATATATATATATATATGAAGTTTGCTTTAAAAAAATAGGGTCTTTTTTTTTTGCAAAGTAATAGGTTATAAAAGTGAAAATTAAAGGAGTAATAGAGGTCTTACAAATTTTTTAAATTTAAAAAAGAAAGAATGAATGATGATAAAAATATTAAAAAAATGTATCTAGGACTTTCTGTGGTATTTTTGTGGGTACTGTGGGGTCAGTTCATTTTCGGCTAGTTCCTTTGTCCTGCTTATATTTCTCAAGATCTATAGGCCCCTTTGTTACTAACGACAAGGTTTTAATCTATTGCCTGTCGCTTCCAAGGTGGTTCCCTCTGCTATAGCTTTTTCTGTTTGCTGGTCTCTTCAGTGTCTGATTTCCATCCTGATACAAAGTGGGTGGTAGTGGATACTTTATTGTTTTTTTTTTTTTAGGCTCACTTGTTCAGTCACGCTGTGAGGAGAGAGGGAAGCTGCAAACAAATAACACTGGTGTTTGCTCACAGTGCCTCAGCCACACTGGGCCTGCCCCCACTCACAGCGCATGTAGCCTCCCTGCCCACACTGCTCAGGCTCTAGGTTGCTCTGCTGGGATCCATCTACAGCTGGCCCTGGGCTGCTTGCACCTCCCAGGTCTAAGCCACTCGGGTTCAGGCACTCGGGTAGTCCTCAGAGGCGCAGACTCAGTTGGGCGTGCGTTTTGTGTCCTTCCCAGGTCCGAGCAGCTCAGTTGATGAGGTGTTTGGTGAGTGCGGCTGCTGCGACTTATCACCTCCCTGCCACTCGATTTTCTGGGTGTACAACTGGCGCACCTTCTCAGGTGGATGTTGACCATCCAGAGCCTCAAGTAGTCTTGGTTAGCAAAGAAGCCTGCTTACAGTTTTGTAGATAATGTCTCTCTGGGGCCGCAATTGCCCCCTTCTGGCTCTGGCTGCCTGTCCCAGGCGGGTATGGTCTGCAGCCAGCTATCTCTGTTCAGCCCTTTGTTCCGTGCACAGGCCTGGCGGTGTCTTAGGTTAGGGCTGGATTTCCGCATGGTAGCTATCCCACAGTCTGGTTTGCTAGCCCAAATTAGTTCGCTCAGATAGTGCTCGGGGCATTCAGGCCAGATCCTTACTCTAAGCGATGCAGCCCTTGCCTCCCTGCCCAGCCCCCACTTGCTAGTGGCAGATGCTGGTGTCTGCGCTGCTTCTCTGCTGGGGGAGTTACCATAGGGCTAGTAATCTGTGGGTTTTAATTGTTTATTTAGTTTTCCTCCCTGTTATGTTGCCCTCTGTGCTTCCAAGGCTTGGCACAGACTCAGCAGTGAGAGTGCTTCCTGGAGTTTGGAAACTTCTCTCTTTTTAAGACTCCCTTCCTGGGACAGAGCTCCGTCCCTCCCTCTTTTGTCTCTTTTTTTTGTCTTATATATTTTTTCCTACCTACTTTTGAAGAAAATGGATTGCTTTTCTGGGTGCCTGATGTCCTCTGCCGGCATTCAGAAGTTGTTCTGTGGAATTTACTGGGCTTATAAATGTTCTTTTGATGAATTTGTGGGGGAGAAAGTGGTCTCCCCGTCCCATTCTTCTGCCATCTTAGCTCCTCCTGTCATTAATTCCTTAAATGTTTGGTAAAATTCACCAGGGAAACCATCTGGTCTTAGAATTTTATGTATTGTGAGTTTTTTGATTACTGATTCAATCTCCTTATTTGTTTCTGTTCTGTTCAGATTTTCAGAATCTTCGTGATCCAGTCTTGGTAGGTTGTATGATTCCAGTAATTTACCATTCCTTCTAGGTTATCCAATTTGTTGGTGTGTAATTGTTCATGCTTCTGCTGCTGAGTCACTTCAGTTGTGTCTGACTCTGTGTGACCCCATAGACAGCAGCCTACCAGGCTCCACCATCCCTGGGATTCTCCAGGCAAGAACACTGGAGTGGGTTGCCATTTCCTTCTCCAATGCATGAAAGTGAAAAGTGAAAGTGAAGTCGCTCAGTTGTGTCTGACTCTTCGTAACCCCATGGACTGCAGCCTACCAGGCTCCTCTGTCCATGGTTATTTTCCAGGCAAGAGTAGTGGAGTGGGTAGCCATTAGCAGTCTGTTAATCAGAGAAAGGAATGTCTTAAAACTCAGAATGGCACCAGGTCCCTAATCCATAAGATGCATTTTGGGGTAATCTTGGCACCAGATGATTCATCCCAGGTCATGAAACGATTGACTGGAATCTTGTAGAAGCGCAGATTACCCTACAAATCATTTCTTTTACATAGATTAGGGGAACAATATCTGAATGTAACGTACTGGTTTGTCAAGTAGGTTCTGGGCCATTAGGTGGAACTGACTTGAAGACAGTCGGGGGTAAATGCAGAGTACGTTAACATAGCTTAAGACAAGCATTTCCATAAGAGAAATGCATTGGTTAACTCAAGGTTTAAGAATAGTTAACTTCATGTGAAACCAGGTGTCATTATGGCAACACAGTATTTTAAGAGAAACCTCCTTTTAAATTTGTATAGAGAAGGAAAAAAATATCGCATTTGTTTCCACTTGCTGTTTAAGAGAGAGAAAAGTGTCTGACGCAGCCTGTTTCCTCTGTTTGGAGAACCCTGGCCTTCCTGCCTGTTACCCTCTCAATACCACACAATCACATGCTGGATTTTTGTACTTTTTCTATAAAACATCTGTATCTTTACCTTTTTGATAATGCTAGGTTCTTGATTAACTGGATTTTATTTCCTTTGTATTTTTTTGATGAAATTTCATTTAGGTGGATGCCCTTTACCCAGGTAATTCTGGTAGATCAGCTGTTATCTCTCTTCTCAGAGTAAACTTCTATTAGGTCATTCTTATTCTGAGAACTCACCATTTTTAATTTTTCCCACAGTTAACAACTCTGTTTTTAAGCACAGGTTATTTTTTCATGCCGAGAGACACATTCTTCAAAGCATTTAGCTTGTTTGTAACTTGTTTGATCTTTGCATATGAAAAGAAATACAACAGAACCTGTTGTGTAGTCTGTCATGGGGAGGGCAATCAAATAAGATATTGACAATTCAGACCTGAAGGTTTTCAGAGAACTGAAATGTCCTTAAGAGGTTGTTCAGGGCATAAAGGGCCTCCACTTAGTTGTGCCTGAGCAAGCTGATGGCTCCCAGGTGGGTATTTGTATGGGGAAGAGGTGGTATTGAAGTTTTGTATATAAACACCTAGGAAGCAAAGAAAGTGAGAAGTGGGAGGGTAGTGCAGTAGAGTGGGCAAGATGGTTCATATTTCTACTCCAGTCTGGACTAGGGACTAGATCCAAGGACTATAGCAAGATGGGCTATTAGAATGAGGCATTTTTGGAATAACACGCCAGTATCACTGATGAATATAGATGCAAAAATTCTCAACAAAATTCTACCAAACAGAATTCAGTAACACATTAACAAGGTCATACACCATGATCAATTTGATTGAATTCTTCAATATATGCCAACCAATGTGATACAGCATATTAACAAATTGAAAGATAAAAACCATATAATAGATGCAGAAAAAGCATTTGACAAAATTCCGCACCCATTTTTGATTAACACTCCAAAAAATGGGCATAGAAAGAAGCTACCTCAACATAGAAAAGCCCATATATGACAAGCCCACAGCCAGCATTCTCAATGGGGCAAAACTGAGAGCATTCCCTCTAAGATCAGGAACAAGACAGGGGTTCCCACTCTCACTACTGTTGTTCAACATCGTTTTGAAGTCCTAGTTATGCCAATCAGAGAAGAAAAAGGAATAAAAGGAATCCAGATGGGAGAAGAAGTAAAGCCTCACTGATTGCAGATGACATGATACTCTATGTAGAGAATCCTAAAGATAATATTAGAAAGTTACTAGAGCTAATCAGTGAATTTTGCAAAGTCACGGGATACAAAATCAATACACAGAAATCACTTACATTCCTATATACTAACAATGAGTAATCAGAAAGAGAATTTAAGGAATCAACCCCATTCACCATTACAACAAAAAGAATAAAATATCTAGGAATAAAGCTACATAAGAAGACAAAAGAACTGTATAACAGAAAATTATAAGACACTGATGAAAGAAAGCAAAGATGACATGAACAGATGGAGAGATATTTCATGTTCCTGGGTTGGAAGAATCAATATTGTGAAAATTACTATGCTACCAAATGTAATCTACAGATTCAATGCAATCCCTATCAAAATACCAATGGCTTCTTTCCACAGAATTAGAATTTTTTCACAATTCATATGAATACACAAAAGACCCCAAATAGCCAAAGCAGTCTAGAGAAAGAAGCATGGAGCTCTAGGAATCAGCCTTCCTGACTTCAAATTATACAACAAAGCTACAGTCCTCAAAACATTATGGTACTGGCACAAAAACATAGATATAGACAAATGGAACAAAATAGAGAGCCCAGATAACCCCCACACTTATGGATACCTTCTTTTTGACAAAGGAGGCAAGAATATACAATGGAGCAAAGATAGTCTCTTCAATAAGTGGTGCTGGGAAAACTGGATAGTTACATGTAAAAGAATGAGATTAGAGCATTTCCTAACACCATACACAAAGGTAACTCAAAATGGATTAAAGATGTAAATGTAAGACCGGCAACTAAGGAACTCTTAGAGGAACACATAGGTAGAACGCTCAATGACAGAAATCAAAGCAAGATCCTACAGTAATGGAAATAAAAACAAAAGTAAACAACTGGAACCTAATTAAACTTAAAGGTTTTTCAAAAGCAAAGGAAACTATAAGCAAGGTGAAAAGTCAACCCTCAGAATGGGAGACAATAATAGCACATGAAACAACTGACAAAGGATTAATTTCCAAATATACAAATAGCTCATACAATTCCATACCAGAAAAACTAATAATCCAATTAAAAATTGGGAAAAAGACCTAAAAAGGCATTTCTCCAAAGAAGACATGCAGATGGTTAAGAAACACATGAGAAGATGCTCAACATCACTCATTATTGGGCTCACTCACTCAGTCGTGTTCAATTCTTTGTGACCCAGTGGACTGCAGCACGCCAGGCTTCCCTGTCCAGCACCTATTCCCAGCACTGCTCAAACTCACGCTCATCAAGTTGTTGATGCCATCGCATCCTCTGTTGTCCCCTTCTCCTCAGGGTCTTTTCTAAGGAGTCAGTTCTTTGCATCAGGTAGCCAAAGTATTGGAGCTTCAGCTTCAGCTTGAGCCCTTCCAATGAGTATTCAGGACTTACTTCCTTTGGGATTGATTGGTTGGTTTTCCTTGCAGTGCAAGGGCTCTCCATGAGAGTTCTCCAACACCACAGTTCAAAAGCATCAATTCTTCAATGCTCAGCTTCTTTATGGGCCAACTCTCACATCCATACATGACTACTGGGAAAACCATGGCTTGGACTACAGGGACCTTAGTCGGCAAAGTAATGTCTCTGCTTTTTAATATGCTGTCTAGGTTTGTCATAGCTTTTCTTCCAAGGAGCAAGCGTCTTTTAATATCAGGGCTGCAGTCTCCATCTGCAGTGATTTTGGAGCCCCCAAAATAAAGTCTCTCACAGTTTCCATTATTTCCCTATCTATTTGCCATGAAGTGATGGGCCTTGACTCCATGATCTTAGTTTTTTCAATGTTGAGTTTTAGGCCAGCTTTTTTACTCTCCTGTTTCATTTTCATCAAGAGGCTGTTTATTAGAGAAATGAAAATCAAAACTAAAATGAGATCTTGCCTCACACCAGTCAGAATGCCCATCATTAAAAAGTCTACAAATAATAAATGCTGGAGAGGTTGTGGAGAAAAGGGAACGATCTTGCACTGTTGGTCGGAATGTAAATTGATTCAGCCATTATGGAAGACGGTATGGAGATTCCTTAAAAAACCTAGCAATAAAACCAGCATATGACCCAGCAATCCCACTACTAGGCATATACCCTGAGGTAACAAAAATTGAAAAAAACACACGTACCCCAATGTTCCTTGCAGTACTCTTTGCAATCGTTAGAACATGGGAGCAACCTAGATGTCCATCAAAAGATGAAGAAATAAATGAGCTGTGGTACATATATACAATGAAATATTACTCAGCCATAAAAAGAAATGCATTTAAGTCAGTTCTAATGAGGTAGATGAAACCAGAGCCTATTATACAAAGTGTAGTATGTAAGAAGGAGAACAATAAATATTGTATACTAACACACATATATATATGGAAGCTAGAAAGATGGTACCAATGAATTTATTTGTAGGGCAGCAATGGAGAGACAGACATAGAGAACATACTTATGGACATGGGAGGGTGGGAGGAAAGGGTGAGATGTTTGAGAGAGTAACATGGAAATGTAATTACCACATGGAAAATAGATAGCCACTGGCAATTTGCTATAGAACTTGGGGAACTCAAACAGGGGCTCTGTATCAGCCTAGAGGGGTGGGGTGGGGAGAGGGATGGGAGGGAGGTTCAAGAGGGACAGGACAAATGTATACCTATGGCTGGTTCATGTTGATGTCTGAAAGAAAACAACAAAATTCTGTAAAGCATTTATACTTCAATTAAAAAATAAGTACATTTTAAAAAACATTTTCAGAAGCTTAACACCCAGTATGCTCAGGAATAGGTGTAACATGGAGTGAAAAGGGAAAGGGGTGGTAGAGCAGATATTTAATCTGGCCTGCCTGAAACATTTGTCCTATTTGCAAGGTTCAGAAAAAGAGTTCAGTTGGGGATCCACATGTCTAAAAATATTTGAAATGTTCAAATCAAATGATAAACCATTAAATAAGTTTTATCTCCTTCCACGACAAATGTACCCTCCTAATGAGCCGAAAGGCCAGGTTGGGATTTAGTATTCTCAGACTCCTTAAAGTTCTGCCCTGATGGTGTGGGAAGAGCTGCCCTCCTTCCCTTTCCCCGCCCATGTCCTGGCTCCTAGGCCAGGCCTCATCCCCTTCTTGGCCTACAACCCTTCCTTGGGCCTGGGAGCACCCACCCCAGCAGTGAGTGCAGTCAGCCCTCCCCAGGACAGGTCTAAGAGGAGCACACGGTCCCTGGAAGCAAGCTAGGGACTGTTCAGGGCTGCCAGGTACCTGGAGCATGGGCTAGCAGGGACACACCCCTTGTTCCTATGGGCTGGGCTCTTGGCCCTGGTGGGAGGGTCTGTGGCTGGAAGAGGACCAAAGTAGCCCTGTAAAGCACAGAGCTCAAGACAGAGATACCTCTTGCCTGGACCTGGAAGCAATACTGTTTTAACAACTAGCCCCGCAGAAATACTAACAAATCAGGACCATGTTGAAGGTCCTCAAATTGTACTAGTTGACCTGCCCTTTTAGTTGAAATAATGGTGACAGGGAGTGTTTTGCCTTCTGTCTCACCATGTGGTTCTAGCCATAAGGAATAATATAACACATTTTAAAATGTCAACACTGGTGATCAAAAAAAAAAGGGGGTGGGTTGTGGGGATCTTAAGTTTACTTCACTTTAATTGACATTAAATACCTACTAAGAGGAAAACTCTTTGACTAGGGCTATAGGAAAGAAAGATAAATAAAACCCTTAAAGGTCCCAGCCATTTAAATGTTCAGTGCAGAGGTTGGTTCTGATGGAATAGGTGGATGTAGTGTGTGTATTTGCATGTGCACATAGTTAGAATATAAGACATGCCACCAAAGAACATGACAGTATATTATCAGGTATCTACAAGAAGGTCAGGAGCTGAGCCCCTGGGAACAAAGTATGCTCCAGCTAGACCATGTTTCAGATACCTAAGAAGCCTTAAGTAAATGCAGAAATGAGCCCATCTAGTCTCAAATCCCAAGGCCCTTCCCCTTCTTTGATCCTCCACTCTGGTCATCTACAACTTTATCTTTTTATTACCTTAAACAGAGTTCAAAGATTAAGTTCACTTTCTCCCCTTTTCTCTTTTTATTTTTACTTATTATGACATACCTCTGTTCTGCACAAAATTATAAAGAATACTACTATAAACACGACTTACCCATCACTCAGTTTAATAAATGTAAATTAGAGATAGAGTTATAGCCCACTACGTATCCCTCCCCAGTAGGTTCACTGTCCTTTTCTTTCCCCAAGAGGTAACCACCATCCTAAATGTGGTTATCTTTCCATTGCATGCCTTTCTGTGTGCTTGCATATGCATACATCCTCACAGGCCACTCTGTATGTATCTACTCCCCATTCCTGCTGAGTGAAGGTTCTCTTAGACTTCATATACCCGGTATCATGTCTGTGACTTTCTGGAACCAGCTCTGTCCCTTGGATATTTTTCTGGTGCCGTCCCCTATCCACCCTCTCTGTCTCAGCCCCTGTGAATCCTAATTTCCTCCCCAGTCCAGCCCCTATCATCCTGTTCAATTTACCTCTAGCAGCCCCAAGGCAGTGAATGAAGGCTGGTCCCACCATAGGTGGCACTCAACCAGCGCTTCTCAAAACTTGGCTGCATCAGAATCCCCTGGAGGGCTTGTTAAACACAGCCTACTGGGCCCCACTCCCAGTTTCTGATTCACTGGTCTTGAGTGGAGCCTAATAATTCATTGGTGATGCTAATAATGTTATTTTAAGGACCAAACTTTGAGAACCAGTGCTCCAAATCAGCGTCTGGGCTCAGGCTGAGCAGCACCATCTGGCCTCCAGGCAAGCTGGGCCATCCATCAGGGTTCCTTCAAAAGCACCCAGCAGTGCTATGAAATACACATATAACACAAGTCATGTGTAATTTTCAATGTTCTAGTAGCCATATCTAAAAATAAAGAGGGCATCCCTGGTGGTCTAGTGGTTAAGAATCCACCTTGCAGTGCAGGGGACACAGGTTCAATCCCCGGTACAGGAAGATCCCACATGCTGAGGGGCAACTAATCCCATGTGCTGCACCTCTGAAGCCCATTTGCCCTAGAGCTCAAGCTCCACCAGAGAAGCCACCTCAGTGAAAACCTGTGCAGTGTTAACTGGAGAAAGCCCACGTGTAGCAATAAATGAATTTTTGAAAAGTAAAAAGGAACTGGAGAAAATAATTTTAATGCTATATTTAATACTAGATTATCATTTCAATATGTAATTAGTTATCAATGAGACTTTACCCAATTTTTTTACATTTGTAGCACATTTCAACTAAGATTAGTCACATTTTCAATGCTTAGCAGCCACACATGGCTAGTGAGGAGGACAGTAAACAAGTTCAGATCTAAAGCCTTGACCTCTATTTTTGTCTTTACAAAACTGTTTTAAATACAAATTTTATTTTGGGCTGCAATCAAAGAATTTAAAACAGGCTTATCAAATGGTGGAATGTGATGCCTTCCAATGATGTCAAATGGCTTCTCATTTTTAAAGAGATTTAAATCAGGGTTATGTATATACATAAATCTATCTACATTTCAGTTTACTACTTTAAAACTTAGTTTTAACTAGAATAAATGCTGTCAAATATATCTGTGAAAGATAAAACCCAATTAGATATTAGATTTTGTATTAGATATTATTATTAGACAGTTGCTTTTTGGGGGATGGATTTTTGAAGGAAATCAATGTTAATAATATTCCCATGGGCTTCTGAAAAATCTAAAAATAGCAAACAATGGATCCTTTCTTCTTTCTCTGTCTTCTTTCTAGTCTTCCAAACTGCAGGAAGAAATGAGAGAAAATGAACAATTATACAGTATCAGTCAGCACCAGAAAATTTCTAAATCTACGAAAACACTCAGCCTTATGTATATCTGCTGCATCTGAGGGTTGTATCTCAACAAGGAGAGAAGAAAAACACATTTTCCTCTTCTACCTTAACCCTGGATACTGGGTGCATGTACAACCCGATGGCTTCAATCATGTGATCCTACCAACCTTGTCTCCCTCTTGCCCAACACCATAAATGCTTTTTTCCCCCTTCCTTTGAGAGGCTAGTCTGGGACTAAAATCACTCTTTCTGCCTTAAAAACCTGTGCTCACTCCACAGATGATACTCCATTACCCTCCCAGACCCTCGGTTTCCATATCTACCATATGAGAAAGAGGCTGTTATTATGAAACACACCACTATGCAAACGAGGGAGAAAATGTTAATCATTAAAGACAAGATATATACCTTCACTACCAACTGAGTGATAAACAACAGTCATCCTATGACTGTTTCTTTTGACTTTCACATAAAGTACACAAATCTACAACTGAACAAATGTTTAAGTATTAATCACTAAATGTGGTCCTACTTCAACTTCTGAACTTTTGCTGTTTGTAAGTAGTTATATTCTAAAAGGTGTCTTTTCCTAGTGCAGGAGACTGCACTTCTGTGATCAAGAAATGAAGGCCAAACTAGAGCACAGCCCAGTTGCTGCTGCTTTTAGTCAATGTTTTCTAAAGAAAACTGGTCTTAGGTACTGATACATTTAAAACTTGTTGGTAGTCTTACAAATAGAGGACAAATGAGAAGCCATGAAGTATATTTCACTTCATGCTCTTTATATTACTGGGTGCAGGAAAGTTCTATAAATATTACATAAATTTGAGTTGTTGAGCTAATTTTTTAAAAAGTGTTCTTAATTTACTGCAAGAATTAAAAAGCAAAAACAAAATTGGTAAATGCCTGGGAATAGCTGGGTTATTTTCAAAGCTATACACAGATACCTGGGCTTTCTGGGCCTGTCCTTTGCTGGGTCCAGATCCTTTTCTGGTTCTTCTTGTTTTCTGTTATACTTTTTTCCTTTCCCCTCACTTTTGGTGCCCTGTGCCTCTTCTTTGGAGTTCTCATCGTGGCATTCAGCTGTTTCTTTAGAGAAGAATAATAGACTTTGGGACCAGACATTCACAGAAAAAAATCCCAACATATAAGGAATGACAAGATATCCAGTACTCTACCCTTAGGAGAAGCAGGAGAACAGAAGCAACTAAGAAAAGAGTTACTGGGGGCCTTCCTTCTAGTGGATACAACACTTTCATGGCCCTCACTTTGCTGCTGCTTGATCATTTTCACATGACAATATTTCTTTTTTCCTAGTAAATCTGTCACCCTGTGCTACTGATTACTTGTGGTCGAGGATCAGAATCCTCTGAGTCTGATGCTTTCTGGATGTTTTGGTCAGAACTTTCTCACCAAAATATGCTTCACCTCAATAACAAATTCTCTGGGGAAGCTCCTGAGTTCCTCAATCCCCTGAATATTTCATTTTGACCAAGTGCTCCCGTATGTATGAGTTCATAATGTTTTGGGATCAACTTTCCAAGAATCTTAACATTTTTAAAAGCTATGAACCAAATATGAGGTCTGCCATTTGCTCATTCTCTTCCATGTTCTCTCAAGCTCCCTCTTGGACACCTGCCTCCACTGACCTTCACCTGTGGGCTCATAACTGGCACCAATCATCTCAGACGTCTTACCAGGGTTGGTAGAGGGCACCCTAATTTCCCCCCAAACCAACGAAGTCATTATGGAGTTGGGCTAATACTGGGCCCCTCTGGCCTTCAATTGAAGGAGGCCTTGACTCCTGGTCTCCCCTCCTGAGGCACCCCACCCCCCGACTCTGAGCCTGCCCCCTCCTCGGGATCCCTGGTCCCCAGACCCGGCCTGGAGCTGCCAGTGTCTCCGTCCCCCCACCCCAAACCCTTCCGCCCCTCGAATGCTCACTGTCAGGGACAACCGGCTCCTGTGGCATCTCTCGCAAGCTGGGCTCCTCTGACTCCTTGGTGGCCGTCTCCCATAAAGAGGCCTCCTCAGCTTCCTTGGCCTCCTGGGCTTCCTCCGCCTCCTGGGCTTCCTCGTCCTGCTCCGCCCCCTGGGCCAGGGCTTCCTCAGCCAGCCCCTCCCCCGATTCATCTGATGGCACCTGGACCACAGATAACCCGGCCACGGTGGCTGAGCCGTGGTCGGACAAGCGCGGCCTGGTCTGGTGCCAGAGCAACGCATGGTCGTCATATTGTGAAACTATGACGTGGTTGTTGGACAAACGGTTCACCATCGAGTGCACCAGATTTAGGACAGTTAAGTGGAACCTGGTCATGGGGAAGTGGCGCGAGTCCACCATGTGGTTCACGCCCTCCGCCTGCTCCTCTTCCTCCCCTTCCTCGGCCGGCCCAATGTCCGACTCTTCCTCAGTGTTCCCGCCCTCCAGGGCCGCCTCCCCTTGGGCCTCCTGAGGCCCCCACGATTCCACCCGCCTCAGCCTCAGCCATGGAGTCACCCCTGCGAGGCTTGGAGTTGCAGTCCACACCATCGCCGGCTCCAGCCTGTGCCCATGCCGCACCTGCTGGGCCTTCCTGCCCTCCAGGGGCCAGATCTCTATCCCCCGTGGTAGACATGGCAGCCAGCAGTTACTTCAGCTTGGCAGGCAACGATGGCAATGGCGCAGGGGGTGGCCACCTGAAGTGGCTGCCCTGAGAGGAGGCTGAGGGAAGTTAGATGGACCGAGGAAGTCACTGAAGCAACCACAGAGGAGGCCTCACGACGGGGAGGGTAGGCGGCCAACGGCAGAAGCATCTGATGGAAGCCAGGCCTCAGGCAGTGGAGCCAGGCCACAGTCGAGGGGCAGGACCAGAACAGTTGACAGTGACATGTGACCCCTCGTCATGAGCTTTGGGCCCATTTGCTGACAAACAAGGATTGATGTGCTGTGTGTCCAGTGAACGGCCAAGGCCCTTGGTTGTCAAATTGCTCAAAATTGGCTACTTGTTCTTCGATGCTTTAGGGTTCTGAAATATGTTGAGGTCTTCTAGGCTCGTGTCCTTTATGTAATTATGCAAGAAGATATTTATGAAGCCATCCTGGGCCATGTGAATTGTGAGAAATTTCCCACCTGGGAATTTCCACCTGGTAATGGCTCATGTGAATAGAGACAGGGTCATAAAAATGTTGTATATCTCAGATGTTAGCAGTACTAAATATCTCTGAAGAAGAGAAAGAAAATTTGGACAATTTAACTTAGTTAAAAATAGTTGGAAAAGAGTAGACAAATTGAAATGAATGCAGTCAGAACTGAATGTTGAGAAGTATTGGAGAAGTTAGGAGCTAGAAGGTGTATAATGAACCCAGACAAATTCACTTAAAGCTTTGAAGACTGAATAAAAAAAAAAAGAGGTTTCTTTAAAGGATCAGGTCATCTCCTAAGTGCTAAGCATGACAGATTTTAAAAGGGCCACCTTCCTAGGATGTTTCAGAGGCAACAGTCCCAGACTTTTTATCTATCTCAAGATCAATTTAGTCCAGACCTCAAGTGTAATTTTGAAAATTATACAGAAATTAACTGCTTTTACAGTAATTCTTTTAAAAAAGTTTTGTAGCACTAAAAATATTTTTGAAAGAGACATATCCAATTACATCTGGATGTTACATTTAGGAAAAATACTAATTAGTCTCATAATTATAAAGAGGGATTGTTTTTCCTTTCATTCAGTTCTGTTCCAACCGAATTTCAGTTTTTTTTTTTTTCCTATGTCTCACCTCGGGAATGGAGCATGGTGTTGCTGTAAATCATTGATTTAAATTTGTAAGACAATGTCAATAATCTCTAATCCAAAAGTCTCATTATAAAGACAGCAAAAAAAAAAAAAAAAGCAGAATCACAATCTGAGGTGTGAGTTGGTTTAATATTTGCACTACATGGGAAATAGATGGAGAAACAGTGGAAACAGTGTCAGACTTTATTTTTCTGGGCTCCAAAATCACTGCAGATGGTGACTGCAGCCATGAAATTAAAAGACACTTACTCCTTGGAAGGAAAGTTATGACCAACCTTGATAGCATATTCAAAAGCAGAGACATTACTTTGCCAACAAAGGTTCGCCTAGTCTTTCCTGTGGTCATGTATGGATGTGAGAGCTGGACTGTGAAGAAGGCTGAGCGCTGAAGAATTGATGCTTTTGAACTGTGGTGTTGGAGAAGACTCTTGAGAGTCCCTTGGACTGCAAGGAGATCCAACCAGTCCATTCTGAAGGAGATCAGCCCTGCGATTTCTTTGGAAGGAATGATGCTAAAGCTGAAACTCCAGTATTTTGGCCACCTCATGCGAAGAGTTGACTCATTGGAGAAGACTCTGATGCTGGGAGGGATTGGGGGCAGGAGGAGAAGGGGACGACAGAGGATGAGATGGCTGGATGGCATCACTGACTCGATGGATGTGAGTCTGAGTGACCTCCGGGAGTTGGTGATGGACAGGGAGGCCTGTCGTGCTACAGTTCATGGGGTCGCAAAGAGTCGGACATGACTGAGTGACTGATCTGATCTGATCTGCCCTAAGTGATCTTGAAACACTTACTTCTCATTTCTAGGCCTCAGTTTTATCATCTGTAAAGGTGGCGTTCAATGAAAATATGAGTGAGGTAGATGGAACAAGATGGAATTATATATAGGATACTGAGCATTTGTTGAAAATGTGTTTTTAGTTTGATTTTGCCTTCTAAGTTGGTGAATGTTTCTAAGTATGTAGTTTTTCTTTTTTATGTTGTGAAATCTAATAATATTTTCTTTTCTCTTGGTTTTAACATCATAAATTTGTACATCTTTTCTCATCCAGAAATGAATTTTATACTTTGTTCTTTTTGGAGATCTTCTGAATGTTTACATTTGACTCCTTAATTTGGATCAATAATGACTCACAGTGTTGAGATTAAAATCTGAGTTGATTTTGAAACAGCTCACCTATAATACCATTTGTTATGCATTAATTCCCCTCTGTAAGGATGTGTGGGCTTCTGGGGTGGCGTTAGTGGTAAAGAACCTGCCTGCCAATGCAAGGGATGTAAGAGACCGAATTTGATCCCTGGGTTGGGAAGATTCCATGGATGAGGACATGGCAATCCATTCCAGTATTCTTGCCTGGAAAATTCTTAGGACAAATGAACCGGGGGGCTATAGTCCATAGGGTCACACAGAGTCGGTCACAACTGAAGCAACTTAGCATGCACACACATAAGGATGTATGGCCAAGTCCCCTTTAGCATTTTCTGTAAAGAGAGAAGAGATGCAAGAGAAATACACATTCTCTTAGAGTTTCAGGGCTGGAAAGGCCTTTAGATATGGAATCTAAGACCATTCTTTTTTAAAGTATTTAATCTCCAATACAAATAAATAAATACAATAAAAAAAATCTACAAACAAAAAAAATTAATTTTTAAAAATGAAAAAAAAAATAAATAGGGAAACTAAGGTTTAGAGCTGCTTACTGGCAGCCCCAAAGTCATGCCAGTTAGTGGAAGAGCCATGACTAGGACCAATCTCCTGATCTTTAAACTGCAATTGAAACATACCTCACACATCAGCTTTGGCGATCTTCTTTCCTATTGGACTTGTCATAGAACAGTGTCATAGAACATGAACATCAGACATGGTCACTCTCAGACCATATTGAAAGGAGACAGGTCAGTTCAGTCGCTCTGTTGTGTCCAACTCTTTGGGACCCCATGAATCGCAGCACGCCAGGCCTCCCTGTCCATCACCAACTCCCCGAGTACACTCAGACTCATGTCCATCGAGTCAGTGATGCCATCCAGCCATCTCATCCTCTGTCTTCTCTTTCTTTCCTTCCCCCCATCCCTCCCAGCATTAGAGTCTTTTTCCAATGAGTCAACTCTTTGCATGAGGTGGCCAAAGTACTAGAATTTCAGCTTTAGCATCATTCCTTCCAAAAAAATCCCAGGGCTGATCTCCTTCAGAATGGACTGGTTGGATCTCCTTGTAGTCCAAGGGACTCTCAACAGTCTTCTCCAATACCACAGTTCAAAAGCATCAATTTTTCAGCACTCAGCCTTATTCACAGTCCAACTCTCACATCCATACATGACCACAGGAAAAACTATAGCCTTGACTAGATGGACCTTTGTTGGCAAAGTAATGTCTCTGCTTTTGAATATGCTGTCTAGGTTGGTCATAACTTTCCTTCCACGGAGTAAGCGTCTTTTAATTTAATGGCTACAGTCAACATTTGCAGTGATTTTGGAGTCCAAAAAAAATAAAGTCTGACACTGTTTCCACTGTTTCCCCATCCATTTCCCATGAAGTGATGGGACCAGATGCCATGATCTTTGTTTTCTGAATGTAAAGGTCATACATGACTAAATATCCCCCTCTCTTGGCTAAAATGAATGTGTACAACTTCTTGACCAATTACATCTTTATTCTGGTTCTAGTCTCCTTTCCCTACAGGGAAGATTTACTCAAATACCAATGAGAGAATTGCCTCAAATACCTATAGACATCTAATCTAGGGCAAACCCCTGTTTCCTTGAAGGAAAAACTTCCCCAAACAACTCAACCAAACCCCAGCCTCGGTTACAGGTTCTTTCTGATACTTGGGAAGACATCACATGTTTGCCCCGTGATGTGTGTTCTCCCTTACTGCAATGAATAGTAAACTGAACTCACTCAACTACAGGCATGTTTTTGTGATCTTTGGCTGGAGGACACTGACGGTGTAAAACATTTCCATCTTTACACTGTAATGCATGAACTCAAAGAAGTGAGTCAAAAGGCATTGAAAGTGTTTTCTCAGAAAAGGCTTCTCATAGGAGGGAGGTGTTGGACCCAAAAGATGGGCAACAGGCCCGAACTAAGGACGATAAAGATAGGGTGTTGTCTCTGTATGGCCCTGTTAAAATGGGCTTGTAAACCCCAGTGGGTCCCTGGCTGTAAAAAGCCTGCAGCGTTCCCTGGAGGCTCAGAGGGTAAAGTGTCTGTCTGCAGTGCAGGAGACCCGGATTCGAACCCTCGGGAAGATCCCCTGGAGAAGCGAATGGCAACCCACTCCAGTACTCTTGCCTAGAAAATCCCATGGACAGAGGAGCCTCGTAGGCTAGAGCCCATGTGGTGGCAAAGAGTCGGACATGACTTCACTTTCACTTTCACTTTAGGAATAGGAAGGTCTGTCTAGTCAAAGCTATGGTTTTTCCAGTAGTCATGTATAGACGTGAGAGTTGGACCATAAGGAAAGCTGAGCAGCAAAGAATTGATGTTTTTGAACCTTGGGATTGGAGAAGACTCTTGAGAGTGCCTTGGACTGCAAGGAGATCAAACCAGTCAATCCTAAAGGAAATCAATTCTGAATATTAATTGGAAGGACTGACATTGAAGCTGAAACTCCAATATTTTGGCCACTTGATGTGAAGAACTGACTCATTTGAAAAGACTGGGGAAGATGTTGGGAAAGGTTGAAGGCAGGAGGAGATGGAGATGACATAGGATGAGATGGTTGGATCCATCACCGACTCAATAGATATGAGTTTGAGTAAACTCCAGGAGTTGATGATGGACTGCAAAGCCTGGTCTGCTGCAGTCAATGGGGTTGCAAAAAGTTGGAACTAAGTGAAGGACTGAACTGAACTGAACTGAGGTTCAGGAAAAGAAGACAGATGTTGTTTCTGGTCAGAGGGCAGACCTGGGTGATGTGATGGAGGTCCTGGGCTGAGGAAGGAGCTTAATTAGGGCAGTCCCATTTCCTAGTCCATGCTATGACAGAACTGCCTCCATTCTTCTTTAGGAGAGAAGCACATACTCCCAGGTATACGGGTTTTTTTCCCCCACAAGAAGTTGCGACCCCATTGACTGTAGCCCACCAAGCTCCTCTGTCTATGTGATTTTCAAAGCAAGACTACTGGAGTGGGTTACCATTCCTTCCTGCAGGGGATATTCCCGACCCAGGGATCAAATCCGGGTCTCCTAATTTTTACCTTCTGAGCCACCAGGGAAGTTGCCCCACCCATGAAATCAGAGTATTAATGCTTTCTTTGTTTCCTCCTATCTCTGTACATTCTTTTTTCAGAACTTTTGACAAGACCATCACTATTCACTTTAGAGGAGATAGCATGTTAGCAAACAAAGCAAACAAAACAAAATAAATCATACAAATGTCTTTCCAAGTCAGGAACAACTAGTCTGTCCACTTGAAGCTATAGGACAAACACTCCAGACCCTAGTCATTTAAGCATTCACTGAGCACAGGTAAGCACCTACTATATACCTGGAATTATGTTCGGACTTGGGGACTCAGCTTTCTAAGACCCATGGCTTGTTCTGGTTTATGATCTAAAGGGTTAGACAGACACTTGGGCAATGACGACTCACTCTGTTAAGTGCTATAACAAGGATGAGCACAAGTGTTAAGGAAGCATGGGAGAGTGGAGGATTAGCTATGGCCAGTAGATGAAGGGGGTGGGCTGGTGCCTGGGAAAGTGCTCAGGAGGGGGCATTTCAGGGGGTCCTGAAGCTAGGAGTTCAAGTGGCATTAAAAAGGCACAGCAAGGAGGTTCCTATAGGTAAAGGAAGCAGCATGAAGAGTGGCAGAGGTGTGTTGGTGTGTACCTAGCCAGGGAGCAAAATGTCAGGAGTGTAGAGCAGAGTGGCAGATGTGCCTTTTAAGTAGATAGGGCCATGAAAGCTCCAGTAAAGAATTTGCCCTTTGCCCTGAAAAGGAGGTTGGCCTCCAAAGTAAAAATCCATTGAGATGATGGTGGAGTTAGCAGAAGAGTTTTGGTGCATTTAGGAATGAGTTGAGTCAAGAAAAGTTCTGCTAAGGCCCTCCAAGGTCTTTCTGGCAAGTTTTAGGATCTCACACTTTTCTTCTTTATAAAAATAATACATATTCTTTGTACAACAGATTAATAAAACACACAAGACTAAAGAGGCAATCAAGAATTCACACATATCTTGCCCATACAAACGAACAAGATAATAATAGAATTATAAGCACAAGACTTGGGTAGATAAATCATGGATAAATACAAATGAGATTTAAAAATATGAACAAATGGCTTTTCAACACATGAACTTATTATGCTCAAACAATTCAAATTAAAATTATATTGAGGTAATGATAATGATTAGAATTTATTAAGTACTTATAGATTGGGCACTTTTTTAAACATATAGATTATGTTATTTACTCCTTGCAACAGCCTTATGATGTGAGCACTGTTATTATCCATCTTCTGCAAATAAGGAAACCAAAACACAGAGATGTTGAACAAAATTCTCAAGGATGCACAGCCAATAAGGAACAGAGACTGGATTAAGAAGATAAAAATCACCCTTAATCTCAGTATCTAGAAATAATCACTCTGCTATTTAGCAAATAGTTCAGTTTCATTTTTCTGAGTTGGCAAGAAACTCTGATTGTTAATTCTTCTCTTTGATTAGAGAATCCCAGTCTCCAACCCTTAAGTAATAGGAAGTTGGCTGTTGATTCAGATCAGATCAGATCAGTCGCTCAGTCGTGTCTGACTCTTTGCGACCCCATGAATCAGAGCACGCCAGGCCTCCCTGTCCATAACCAACTCCTGGACATCACTCAGACTCACATCCATCGAGTCAGTGATGCCATCCAGCCATCTCATCCTCTGTCGTCCCCTTCTCCTCCTGCCCTCAATCCCTCCCAGCATCAGAGTCTTCTCCAATGAGTCAACTCTTCTCATGAGGTGGCCAAAATACTGGAGTTTCAGCTTTAGCATCATTCCTTCCAAAGAAATTGCAGGGCTGATCTCCTTCAGAATGGACTGGTTGGATCTCCTTGCAGTCCAAGGGACTCTCAAGAGTCTTCTCCAACACCACAGTTCAAAAGCATCAATACTTCGGCACTCAGCCTTCTTCACAGTCCAGTTCTCACATCCATACGTGACCACAGGAAAGACCATAGCCTTGACTAGGCGAATCTTTGTTGGCAAAGTGATGTCTCTGCTTTTGAATACGCTATCTAGGTTGGTTATAACTTTCCTTCCAAGGAGCAAGCGTCTTTTCATTTCATGGCTGCAGTCACCATCTGCAGTGATTTTGGAGCTCAGAAAAATAAAGTCTGACACTGTTTCCACTGTTTCCCCATCTATTTCCCATGAAGTGATGGGACCAGATTCCATGATCTTCGTTTTCTGAATGTTGAGATTTAAGCCAACCTTTTCACTCTCCACTTTCACTTTCATCAAGAGGCTTTTAGTTCCTCTTCACTTTCTGCCATAAGGGTGGTGTCATCTGCATATCTGAGGTTATTGATATTTCTCCCAGCAAACAAGATCAGGAGCTGACTGTGGCTCAGACCATGAACTCCTTATTGCCAAATTCAGACTTAAATTGAAGAAAGTAGGGAAAACCACTAGACCATTCTTGTATGACCTAAATCAAATCCCTTATGATTATACAGTGGAAGTGAGAAATAGATTTAAGGGCCTAAGTCTGATAGATAAAGTGCCTGATGAACTATGGAATGAGGTTCATGACACTGTACAGGAGACAGGGATCAAGACCATCCCCATGGAAAAGAAATGCAGAAAAGCAAAATGGCTGTCTGGGGAGGCCTTACAAATAGCTGTGAAAGGAAGAGAAGCGAAAAGCAAAGGAGAAAAGGAAAGATATAAACATCTGAATGCAGAGTTCCAAAGAATAGCAGGAAGAGATAGGAAAGCCTTCTTCAGCGATCAATGCAAAGAAATAGAGGAATACAACAGAATGGGAAAGACTAGGGATCTCTTCAAGAAAATCAGAGATACTAAAGGAACATTTCATGCAAAGATGGGCTCGATAAAGGACAGAAATGGTAGGGACCTAACAGAAGCAGAAGATATTAAGAAGAGGTGGCAAGAATAGACAGAACAACTGTACAAAAAAAGAGCTTCACTACCCAGATAATCATGATGGTGTGATCACTGACCTAGAGCCAGACATCCTGGAATGGCTGTTGATTGCAAACAGATATTCTTGATCATGTTACATTTTCTGTGCTTTTGTTGTTAAAAGCTGTGTGGCTGGGGGACCTCTTTCCTTTGGTCCTTTTTTTTATCTAAAAAAAAGAATAATTACCCCCCCCCCGGTTTTTTTATATTTTTTAATCTTCTCCAAAAATAATGATATAAAAAATTATTTTTTTTTAGTGAGCTTTGTCCAGGTCTTCTCATCTTCTAAGCATGCCCTTTGTATTCAGAGGAAGAAGAGTTTTAATTTGCTTCTCTTGTCCACACACAATCAGTAAATGCTTACCTTCTGTACAGAAGAAATGCCCCCTCCCCCATTTTATGTTCTTTTATGTTCTTAGTAATTTTCATGGGAATCTTCCTCCCAAATTGTCCTATGGATGCCTCCTCCTTGGAATTCAGGTTTATTTGTTCTTTTAATTTTTTAAAAATTTATTTATTTTAATTGGAAGTTAATTACATTATTGTATTGTTTTTGCCATACATTGACATGAATCCACCATGGGTGTGGAATTCCGGTTTGAGTCAAAGAACACTCACAGGGGATCATCGCTGACTACAACTTGTCACCCAGTGCCACCCTCAAACACTCTTATGTTACAACCCTTTCTATTGCCTGCATAGCTTTGAACTTTTCCCAGTTAATAAATTTTATCTTTGTTTTTATTACTCCTGTCCTAATTCCCCAGCCTCCCCGAGCACCACCAAGAGTTAAGTGCTGCAAAAGCAGAGCTCATTGTCTCTTTTTTTCACTATGTCCCTCAAACACCTAGAATGATATCTGGAACAGAGTAAATACTCAGACATTTATTTGTTTATTTGAAAGTTTTATTTATTTATGCCTGCACTGGGTCTTCATTGCTGCATAGGTTTTTCTCTAGTTGCAGCAAGCAGGGTCTAGTCTCTGGTTGCAGGGTGCAGGCTTCTCACTGTGGAGGCTTCTCTTATTGTGGAGCATGGCTCTAGGCATGTGGGCTCAGTAGTGGCTCCCAGACTCTAGAACACAGGTTTTCTGGACCAGTAATTGAACCCACATTCCCTTCACTGGCAAGCGGATTCTTTACCCTTGAGCCGCCAAGGTGGCCCCTTAAACATTTGTTAAGTGACTATAAACAACTTGCTTCCTCAATATTGGTTAACTGTACAAGTTACACAGCAAATGCTACTATGTGTAGGATCACATTTATGAATTTGGAGAGCCCCCAGTGGGTGAGATTAAAGTTGAGCCTTGAATGTCAGTAAAGTTTGCATAATTTCTCTATATACCAGTACATCTCATATTGGCGGAGAAATGGTAAAAAATCTGCCTGTAATACTGGAGACCCAAGTTCAATCGCTGGCTTGGGAAGATCCGCTGGAAGAGGAAATGGCAACCTACTCCAGTCTTCTACACCGGAGAATGCCATGGACCGAGGAGACTGGTGGGCTACAGTCCATGAGGTTGTGAAGAGTCGGACATGACTGAGTGACTAACACACACACACATCAGTATCTTTAGATTGAGGGGGACAAGTTCATAGAAAAAAAGTCTTTCAATTTGGTCATTAAAAGTATATATAAGATGGCAGAGAATTGCATCAGTGTTAATGTTTGTTTCCTTTGTGGTTAACTCATTCTAAATTTCAACTTTTCGAGGTCAGTGAGCTTACACATTAAATTGCTGTGTCTTTACATAATTTAAGTTAAAAATCCTCTAAAATGTTCTTCCCCTACTTTGCCAGAAGGTCTGAATTTGCCTATCTTAGCATCATTGGACCTTTCAGAGACAAGTACAGTGTATGTTAACATGGAATGACATCCTACATGAAAATACTGTTATTTTTATATCATTAGCCAGGTATTACACTAGGCAGGGTCTTGAGGAATTGGGACAGGAACCTGGGGAGCAGATGAGTAGAGGAATAAAGGAAAGATCTAGGGGCATGTGGTGCTTCCAGGGAAAGGAGGCCTATATGGGGTGTGACAGTGACCCTGATTCTAGGTGCTTGGGGATGATGGTAGAATTGAGGACAGCAGGGGCCACTGCTTGAGAGTTAACAGGATGTCACTGAAAAAAGAGGTAAAGGATCTAGGGATGCAAGTCTTGTTCGACTTTCGTAGGTTTGCCTCAGGTCAACTTTTCTCTGGAGGTATTTGGTACTTTAAGACAGAAGGGTGAAGAAGATTCCTTGAGGTTCCATGCATTGTGGGTCTTGAGATGGGATGTAGGGAAGCTTCTTGTGAAGTATGCTATTGTAGCATACCGGAGAAGCAGTCTGCTAGTGCCATCCTGAATGGGTATCTATGTGACCTTAACTAATTGTAGAACGAGGCCTTCCCCTCAAACTCCCTTTCTCTGATTAACTAACTTTCACCCACTTTCATACCTCGATTGTAGAGATTTGGCCCATTTAAAGTCATACATAAAACTATAGGTATGAGCACTAATAGAAACTTCCTTGGGGCCCAGGTAATCTCTGCTGAGTTTAAGAAATAAAACAATACAAACGGAGTTGGAGGTCTGCACATCCTTTCCTCAAATGGTAACTGGTGTCATGAGTTTGGTGTTTCATTCCCATGTACTTTGCTTACATTGATGGGAAATGAAAGAGTTTGTTAAATATACACTTATATCCCAAAGTATATAGCATTTTTGGCATGTTTTAAAACTTCATATAAATGGCATGACCATATCTATGACTTCTGTCATTAGTTTTGCCTTATACTTTTCCCTACTTCCTCCAGGAAATCATTATCCTCAGAGGGCTGTGTGACTCAAGCTCCAAGGAGCTCTAGTCTCCTCTCCAGAGGAAACCTTGGTGTCCTAGTCACTTTACCAGCAACACTTTGGAGCCAGTAAGTTAAGGTTGTTCTTAGATGGAGGAGAGCCTCTTCTTCTGTTGTCTTAGCCAAAGTGCAGGGCTGAGCTCACTTGCACTGTGTTACCTCCTATACCTTTACACTGGGAGCCGCACTTTGAAAACCAGTACTCTAGAGCAGGACACAGAGAATGAGATGGTTGGGTGGCATCACTGACTCGATGGACATAAGTTTGAGCAAGCTCTGGGAGTTGGTGATGGACAAGGAGGCGTGGCATGATGCAGTTTACAGAGTTGCAGAGTCAGACAATATTGAGGGACTGAACTGACTGACTGACTCTAGAGCAGGTATCCCGAAACTCCGGGACGTAGTGTCTCATGATCTGAGATGGAGCTGATATAATAATAATAGAAATAAAGTGCACAATGAATGTAATGCCCGTGAATCATCCCCAAACCATCCCCCTCGTCCCTGGTCCGTTGAAAAATTGTCTTTCTTGAAACTTATCTCTGGTGCCAAAAACATGGGGGACCACAGCTCTAGAGCATCTTTTGCCCCTTGATATTTTAGCCTCCTTTCAACAAAATAATCTGATACAAGTTTACCAAAAGGTGAACAGGTAGCATTCCTGGAAGGTAGAGTGCTACAAAAACTGCTCTGCTAAGTATAAAATGAAGACAAGACTTTATTAACACCCCAGTGATGAATCACTTGTCTCTATATTTCTTTTCATTTAACCATCACTGCAAAGGTCCTCAAATAAGCTTACAGTTATTGAAGGTGGCTTTACTGGAACCCTTAACCATGCACATGGTTCAGGTAAAAGTGCATTGTGTACTAGTGTGCGCAAGAGACTTTCTACAGCACAATGATGAAGGCACAAGTCAAGTAAGCTAATTTGAAAACTACTTCAATTGGTTTCTCAGGAAGGCTTTCTAAACCACTCTTAGTTTGCATTAAGGATTCTGATATTTTACAGCTGTAGGTGTATCAGATCAGATCAGTCCTATGACAAAAGTACTTCACGAGAACCAAACTATGGATGTTCAAGAATGCAGTAAATTATGTATATGGCAGAAAAGTGGAGACCATTAAAATTCTAAGAAGAAAGCACTGGTTTTAAAACCTTTTAAAGGCTGCTTATTTAGCTACCTAGAAACATTTTTTAAAAGAGAAGGTATAAGCAGTGCAGAGTATGTTTAAGCTCTTCTCTAATGATATAGAACACCCTTGGCTCACTGCAGCTTGCATTCAACAGAGTCGTGTTTATTTTAGGGTTCTTTTTCCACTTCTGGTTAATCTTTTTCTTCCTCTGTCTTTGCTTCTTCTCTCTTGATTCTTCGCCTGTGTCATAGTCATCATTCTGTGCCTCTTGTCCTGTTGAGTAAAATACTGATCTTGTACACTCATGAAAGAGAACTGCAATTGATCTTCAGGAATGTGACCTGTACCAACCCTACTTAGTATTCTAAATTTAGGAATTTCCAGAGTACAAAAGTAGCTGAAGTATGAGTTCTTGAAAGTTGTTTTGTGCCCTTTTCTAGAAGTTACATCTCCTTTCCTATCCTGTCCCTTAATGCATTCTGAGTGACATTCTTCTTCCAATGTATTTAGCACCCAATGCAGCCTATACCTTGTGGTCCGTGAGAACAGAAGGATCAAAATCATCCAGGTATGACTTTATTAGATATGTTTCAGTCAACACCTCATTTGAGAAATAGTCAGTGGATTCAGAGAAGTTCAACTGTGAAATTTGTAGGCTCTCCAGCATCTGAGAAGTTGCAAACGAGTCTTTCAGGTGCTCTAAAATAGGCTTATTGACTTTCTGAATCATATTTCTGAGCAATTATTCATTCTTCAAAACTTTCATGCCAAGACAAATAATTCTTTCAGGGTGGCTTTTACCTTCAGACTTTTCCTCAAGTTTTCTTTTTAATTTCCTCAACAACTGCCTCCGCAATACCTGGTTTCCACTGATTTTTGTCATCTGTAAGCTCATAAGATGATTTTGTATCTCTTATCATACAGGTTGATAGGGGCATACTTTCTCTCAGTATCATGAATTACTTTATGATGTTTAGATTTTGTTTTTGCGTGTTCTAACTGGAAGTTTCTGAAGGCATTAAGTTGCTTAACGATATTAATCAAGTTCTGAAAGCAGCTTACACATGCTACAAGTGAAGCACCCCATCTTTCTTGGGAAGCCTGAGGAATCTGCCCCCCCTCAACAGTTTTTTCTTCCTTCCTGTTCTCAACAGCATGGTGCCCCTCAATCGTGGCACACTGCAGTCTCCATGCCACAGACTCTGTGACAGAAAACAGAGTCTCCTGCGTACAGCTTGAGGGTCTTTGCTTTCCCACCTCAGGGCCTTTATGTTCCTCTGGTGAACGACAAGGCCAAGTGGCTCAAGTGTCCTATTGAAAGGTTGTTGTGTCATGCAAAGACACCGGGATTCTTGGCCCCAGGAGGAGAAGAATTCAATCTGGGGCCAGAGACGAGGCTTGATCGCTAAGAGCTTTAGTGTAATAAAGTTTTATTAAAGTATAAAGGAGATAGAGAAAGCTTCTCACATAGGCGTCAGAAGGGGGTAGAAAGAGTACCCCCTTGCTAGTGTTAGCAATGAAGTTATATACTCTAAAGAATGTCTCAGGTTGTAAAGACCTAATTTACATTTGAAGATTTCTCAGGCAGGATGCATCCTGGAAAAGACCAGGTCTACCCCCCTAATTTACATTTTAAGATAACACTGTCTTCAGGCAGGATACATCCTTGTTGTATAATCCTAAGGAATGTGGAGAAAGAAAAAAAGTTTGTCCTTTTTTCCTCCTTCAGAATTCCAGACCCCTCTCTCCTTGGGGACCGCTAGACTCCTTATCAGTCTGCCTAGGACATGACTCTCTCACTATCATCTCATCAAGACAGGCAGGCCAGGAGGGTGTGGGTTGGGAAAGATGGTGGGCAGCGCAAGGCACTGTAATCTGTCTTTCTGGCCCCTTGAGGTGGGATCCCTCCTCTGACTTTCAAGATCTGCCTCCCCCAAAATCAAAGTAAATGTTTCAAGTCTTCAACCCTCCCTTGGACATGACTGCCATCTTCCCCTCGTCCCCTTCCATCCTTCACAGCACAGGCTCTGGCTGGGCCAGTGGAGCTGGTTTTATGTCACTTTCATCCAGCATAAAACCTCCTCAATAGCTCTGGCTGGGAAGTGAGGGCAGTGGTGAGAGCCAACAGCGAAGGTGGCTTCAGTGGTGCTGCTGGGGTGAGGGGACTGCTAGGGTGAGGGGGCTGCAGGGCCAGGAGCGTGTAGGACCAGGGTGCTGCTTGGGTGAGGGCACTGCAGGGCCGGGGGCTACTGGGGTGAGGGGGCTGTGGGGCCACGGGAATGTCAGTCCAGGGGGCTGCTGGGGTGAGGGGGCTATGGGCTGGGGTGCTGCTGGGGTGAGGGGGCTGCGGGGCCAGGTGACTAATGGGGTGAGGGGGCTGCAGGGCCGGGGGCTGCCAGGGAGAGTGCTGGCCTTTGGCCTAGGTCACAGCCACCCCTGCTGGGTGACCAGGATTAGGCAAGGATGCTCGAGAAGCAGAGCCCCTTCCCGGGATGGAAAGTCTGGTGGCCTCAACACAAGCCAGGACCTATCAGGCTAGGAGATTCCATCCGTGTCAGCTGGCCTTGAGCTGGCTATGAAATCTGACCAAGGCCAGGGCATGTCGAACGGGAACAGCCAGGCTCAGGGAAGGTTGGGCCCTGCTGTTCCCTCCAGCACGTTTCTCCAACTGGTGCTGGGGGCCTCTAAGCCTAAGAGAATTGGCTGCAAAAAGGTGATTGACAGGCCATCTCTTCCTTGCCCCTCCCCCTGCACCCCCTCCACCTGGCTTTTTTGGAAGAGGGGCTCATTGGTCCTCTCTCTAAGCAGACCCCAGGAAGAAGGCCTGGTTTAGGAGTACCAGCATGCCATATGCAAGTGAATCCAGACAGGGAGCTTTTAACATACAATAGGTGTAAGTTCCACCAAGGGGGCGGCCTTTATTCCCACTATTACAAACTGCAATCAGACTTTTCCTTTGTATACCACTCTTTGCTCCTAGGTTAAGAGTAGTGTGATTTTGTGCCAAATGGCCTGGAGGTCAATGCTCAGACATTCAGGAAAATGTCTAGGAGGGCCCTTAGACATCCTGGAATCCAGCGATTTTCCAAACTTTGGCGCACATAGGAAGCACCTAGAGGGCTTGTGGGACCACAGATTGCTGGGCCCCATCCCAGTGGTGAGGATTCTGGATCTGGGGAGACCTGAAAGTTTGCATTGCCAAGGAATTCTCTTGTGAGGTTCATGCTGCTGGTCTGGCCACTGCACTTGGAGAACCATGGGTCTAATGCAACGTCTTCATTTCATAGATGGATCAGCTGAGGCAGAACCCCAGCTGGGTTCCAGAATTGGCTTTAATGCTTACCAGGTGTTATGACTTTGCAGTCTTGTTCAGCTGTTCTGGGCCTGTGTTTTCTCATCTACAAAATTAGGTAAGAGCCTCGGTCATCCCTACCCCAGGTTCAGTTTTCAGGTGGCTGCTATTGGGTAGTTACTCAGGCTTTTAGAAACAGCCTTCTGGTTTGGGGTGGCACTGTCACGTGGTTCTCAGGTCCTTGAGCTTACACAGCTTCCCTCTGGTTCCTGGGTCAGGTTTAGGCCCTGCCTTTCCTGTGTGGAGCACTGAGAGACGAAGATGCTATCAGGTGGAGGGTAGGACATAAAGCTTTGTTCTTTTTGTTGTGGTTTTCTCATTTTGCAGTTGCCTCTTATGTTTGCTTACATTCCTAAGAATATTGGTTTTCTTTTCTGATGTAGAAAGTTTCCCAAAGTTTTCCTTTTCTATTTCCTTCATATTCTTTGAATTTAAAAATTCTTTACCATCTGATCATAAGGCTATTCAAGGGTATATTTTCTTATTTTCCTTGTGATTTTTTATCTTGTATACCCTTATCCTCTGGAGTTATTTTGACATGTGTTATAAAGTTTCAATCTTGGTTGACTTTCCTTTTTTTGTAAATGGCTAAACTCTGGCATCATTTGTTGAGTAATCCCTTTCCTCTCTGTGGATGTCTGGCTGTGCATTCTTAGCACTGTAAGAATGTGGAATAGGTGGGAGTGAGATTTTTGTCCAAGCCCCTTTATTTCCGATGGGGAAGTTGAGGCCCAGAGCAGCTAACTGGTTTTCCTAAGGTCATATTAATGAATGGAGAAGCTCTGACTTCTTTTGTGTGTTTGTTTATTTTTGGCCGTGCTGAGACTTCATTGCTGTGCTCGGGCTTTCTCAAGTTGCGGTGAGCAGTGGCTTTTCTTGTTGCAGAGCATGGGCTCTAGAGTGCAGGTTCAGTAGTTGTTGCCCATGGGCTTCATTGCTCCTTGACAAGTGGAATCTTTTCAGAGTAGAAATGGAACCAGGACACTGCACTGGCAGGAGGATTCTTAACCACTGAGCCACCAGGAAATTCCAAATATCTAACTTCTAATCTGAGTTTGAGATATACAGGTCTGTGTGTCTGTCTAGCTCCAGGGACATTTGACAGGAGCAGGTTAACTAACCAGCCACAAAGTAAATGAGCATGACCTAGGGTCTCTGAAAGGTAGAGACCAGCCTTCCTCAGCCATCCCAGAGAAACCAGTCAATATTTACTGCACATCTGTGTTCAAACTGCCCTGGTGGTTCAGTGGTTAAAAATCTGCCTGCAGTGCATGAGATGTGGGTGCTGTGTAGGAGATTCAGATTCAATTCCTGGGTTGGGAAAATCCCCTGGAAGTGAAAATGCCAACCCACTCCAGCCTTCTTGCCTGGAGAATCCCATGGACGGAGGGGTCTGGTGGGCTACAGTCCATGAGGTGAGAAAGAGTTGGACAGGACTGGGCACACACACATTCAGTTACCTTTTCTGTGTTGGTGGTGGTTGTGAGAATATTTAAGATCCACTCTCTCAGCAACTTTGAAGGATACAACATAATATTGATAACTATAGTCACCATACTGAATATTAGATCACCTGAACTTGTTCATCTTATAGTTGGAAGTTTGTATCCTTTGAACAATATTTCCTTGTTTCCCGTCCCTGCAGCCCCTGGGAACCACCCTTCTACGCTCTGTTTCTCTGAGCTTGGCTCGTTTTTAGATCCCACATATAAGTGAGATCATACAGTGTCTGTCTTTCTCTGACTTATTTCACTTAGCGTAATACCTTCATGGTTTATCCATGTTGTCATGACATTCAGGATTTCCTCTTTTTTTGTGACCGAATAATGCTTCATTGTGTATATATGTATATACATTTACACACACATTTTCTTTATCCATTCATGCACAGGCACTTTGATTGTTTCCATGTCTTGGCTATTGTGAATAATGGTGCAGTGAACAAGGGGCTGTAGATATTTCTTTCAGGTAGTTATTAAATTTTTTTTGGCTGTATGTCCAGAAGTGGGATTACTGGATCACATGGTAGTTTTATTTTTAATTTTTTGGAGGAAACTTTATGCAATTTTACATAGTGCCTGTACCAAGTTACATTCCCACCAACAGTATGCAAGGGTTCTCTTTCCTTTACTATCCTTGCCACCACTTGTTTGGCTTTTTGATAATAGTCATTTGAACAGTATTGTATGAGTTCCTATATTAACCGGTTTTCAGATAATTTAAAATTTTCTCCCACTTCATAGATTGCTTTTTCATTTAGTTGTTTCCTGGGCTGTGCATGAGCTTTTTTATTTGATGTAGTCTCACTTGTCTATTGTTGTTTTTGCTGCCTGTATTTTTAGTGTCATACCCCAACATTTTTTTTTGCCATAACCTACGTCAAGGAGCTTGTCATAGAAAGCTGTGTTTTCTTCCAGAAGTTAATGGTTTCAGGTCTTAAATTTAAGTCTTTAACCCATTTCCAGTGAATTTTTGTGCGTGGTATAAGATAGGAGTCCAGTTTTATTCTCCTCATGGGGATAACTCGTTTTACCCAGTGCCATTTATTGAAGAGTCTTTTCCCTAAATATTCTTGGCTCCCTTGTGAAATATTAGTTGACCGATTATGCATGGGCTTATTTCTGAGCTCTTGATTCTGTTCCATTGTTCCATGCTGATTCAGATACTATACTTTGTAATATAGTTTGAGATCAGACAGTGTGATCTCTCCAGCTTTGTTCATTCTCAGGATTGTTTGGGTAAATGGAATCTTTTGTGGTTCCTCACAAATTTTAGATTGCTTTTTCTATTCTGTGAAAAGATGTCATTGACATTTTGATAGGAATTGCATTGAATGTGTAATTGGCTTTGCGTAGTCTGGACGTTTTAACAATATTCTTTTTATACAGGAAATAGGGATGTCTTTCCCTTTATGTCTTCTTCAATTTCCGTCCGCAGTGTCTTATAGTTTTGGTGTATAGACCTTTTTACCTCCTTGGTTAAATGTATTTCTAAATATTTTACTGTGTTTGCTGTATTGTAAATGAGAATTTTTTTGTTATTTCTTTTTCAAATTCTTTGTCCTTAGCGTATAGAAATGCAACTGATTTTTGTATGTTGATCATATGTCTTGTAAATTTACCAGATTCACTGATGAGTTCTAAAATTTTTGAATGCAGTCTTTAGTTTTCTGTATATAAGATCATATCATCTGCAAACAGACAATTTAACTTCGTCCTTTCTGATTTTGATGTCTTTTATTTTTCTTGCCTACTGTCTCTGAGACGTGTGTACAGTCCTGAACAGGAGTGGTGAAAGTGGGCCCCCTTATCTCGTCTGTGTTCTTAGAGGAAAAGCTTTCTGTTTTTCTACATTGAGGAGGATGATAGCTGTGGGCTTATGCAGGTGGCCTTTATTATGTTGAAGTAAGTGCCTTCCAACCTAATTTGCTGAGATTTGTTTTTTATCATGAAAGGATGTTGAATTTTGTCAAATTCTTTTTTTCCCCACCTGTTGAGATGATCATATGATTTTATCTTTCATTCTATTAATGTGACATTTACTGATTTGTATATTTTGAACCTTCCTTGCATCCCAGGGGTAAATCCCTCCTGATGGTGTGCTATGCAATTCAGTTTGATAGTGTTTTGTTGAGAAATTTTGCATCTACCTTTATTAGGAATATTGGTTCATAATTTCTTATAATATCCTTATCTGGTTTTGGTATCAGACTAATGCTGGTCCCATAAAATAAGCCTGGGAGTGTTCCCACCTCTTTGAATTTTTGGTAAATGAGAAGGATTGACATTAATTCTCTTGTTTTTAATTTAAATTTAATTTAATTTTTTTACATTTTACAATATTGTATTGGTTTTGCCATATATCAAAATGAATCCGCCACAGGTATACATGTATTCCCCATCCTGAACCCTCCTCCCATCTCCCTCCCCCTACCAATCCTCTGGGTCATCCCAGTGCACCAGCCCCAAAATCCAGTATCATGCATCAAACCTGGACTTATGACTCGTTTCATATATGATATTATACATGTTTCAATGCCATTCTCCCAAATCATCCCACCCTTTCCCATTCCCCTGGAGTCCAAAAGACTGTTCTATACATCAGTGTCTCTTTGCTGTCTCGTATACAGGGTTATTTTTACCATCTTTCTAAATTCCATGTATATGCGTTAGTATAGTGTATTGGTGTTTTTCTTCCTGGCTTACTTCACTCTGTACAATAGGCTCCAGTTTCATTCACTTCATTAGAACTGACTCAAATGCATTCTTTTTAATGGGTGAGTAAGGGATTGAGGGCAGGAGGAGAAGGGGACGACAGAGGATGAGATGGCTGGATGGCATCACTGACTCGATGAATGTGAGTCTGAGTGACCTTCGAGAGCTGGTGATGGACAGGGAGGCCTGGCGTGCTGCAGTTCATGGGGTCGCAAAGAGTCGGACACGACTGAGCGACTGATCTGATCTGATCTGAATACTCCATTGTGTATATGTACCACTGCTTTCTTATCCATTCATCTGCTGATGGACATCTAGGTTGCTCCCATGTCCTGGCTATTATAAACAGTGCTGCGATGAACATTGGGGTACATGTGTTTCTTTCAGTTCTGGTTTAATTGGTGTGTATGCCCAGCAGTGGGATTGCTGGATCATAAGGCAGTTCTATTCCATTTTTTAAGGAATCTCCACACTGTTCTCCTTTATGGCTATACTAGTTTGATTTCCCACCAACAGTGTAAGAGGGTTCCCTTTTCTCCACACCCTCTCCAGCATTTATTGTTTGTAGACTTTTGTATCACAGACATTGTGACTGGTGTGAAATAATACCTCATAGTGGTTTTGATTTGCATTTCTCTGATAATGAGTGATGTTGAGCATCTTTTCATGTGTTTGTTAGCCATCTGTATGTCTTCTTTGGAGAAATGTCTATTTAGTTCTTTGGCCCATTTTTTGATTGGGTCATTGATTTTTCTGGAATTGAGCTGTAGGAGTTGCTTGTATATTTTTGAGATTAGTTGTTTGTCTGTTGCTTCGTTTGCTATTATTTTCTCCCATTCTGAAGACTGTCTTTTGACATCGCTTATAGTTTCATTTGTTTTGCAGAAGCTTTTAAGTTTAATTAGGTTCCATTTGTCTATTTTTGCTTTTATTTCCAATATTCTGGGAGGTGGGTCATAGAGGATCATGCTGTGATGTATGATGGAGAGGGTTTTGCCTATGTTCTCCTCTAGGAGTTTTATAGTTTCTGGTCTTACGTTTAGATCTTTAAATCATTTTGAGTTTATTTTTGTGTATGGTGTTAGGAAGTATTTTAGTTTCATTCTTTTACAAGTGGTTGACCAGTTTAACTTATATGCAGAGTACATCATGAGAAATGCTGGACTGAAGGAAACACAAGCTGGAATCAAGATTGCCGGGAGAAATATCAATAACCTCAGATATGCAGATGATACCACCCTTATGGCAGAAAGTGAAGAGGAACTAAAAAGCCTCTTGATGAAAGTGAAAGTGGAGAGTGAAAAGGTTGGCTTAAAGCTCAACATTCAGAAAACGAAGATCATGGCATGTGGTCCCATCACTATATGGGATAGATGGAGAAACAGTGGAAACAGTGTCAGACTTTATTTTTCTGGGCTCCAAAGTCACTGCAGATGGTGACTGCAGCCATGAAATTAAAAGACGCTTACTCCTTGGAAGGAAAGTTATGACCAACCTAGATAGCATATTCACAGGGAAGGCAATGGCACCCCACCCCAGTACTTTTGCCTGGAAAATCCCATGGATGGAGGATCCTGGTAGGCTCCAGTCCGTGGGGTCGCTAAGAGTCCGACACGACTGAGCGACTTCACTTTGACTTTTCACTTTCATGCATTGGAGAAGGAAATGGCAACCCACTCCAGTGTTCTTGCCTGGAGAATCCCAGGGACAGGGGAGCCTGGTGAGCTTCCGTCTATGGGGTCACACAGAGTCGGACACGACTGAAGCGACTTAGCAGCAGCAGCAGTAGATAGCATATTCAAAATCAGGGACATCACTTTGCCAACAAAGGTTCGTCTAGCCAAGGCTATGGTCTTTCCTGTGGTCATGTATGGATGTGAGAGCTGGACTGTGAAGAAGGCTGAGCGCCGAAGAATTGATGCTTGTAAACTGTGGTGTTGGAGAAGACTCTTGAGAGTCCCTTGGACTGCAAGGAGATCCAACCAGTCCATTCTGAGCGAGATCAGCCCTGGGATTTCATTGGAAGGAATGATGCTAAAGCTGAAACTCCAGTATTTTGGCCACCTCATGCGAAGAGTTGACTCATTGGAGAAGACTCTGATGCTGGGAGGGATTGAGGGCAGGAGGAGAAGGGGACGACAGAGGATGAGATGGCTGGATGGCATCACTGACTCGATGAATGTGAGTCTGAGTGACCTCCGAGTGCTGGTGATGGATAGGGAGGCCTGGCGTGCTGCATTTCATGGGGTCGCAAAGAGTCAGACACGACTGAGCGACTGATCTGGTCTGATCTGACCAGTTTTCCCAGCACCACTTATTAAAGAGATTGTCTTTAATCCATTGTATGTTCTTGCCTCCTTGTCAAAGATAAGGTGTCCACATATGTGTGGATTTATCTCTACGCTTTCTATTTTCTTCCATTTCTCTATATTTCTGTCTTTGTGCCAGTACCATACTGTCTTGATGACTGTGCCTTTGTAGTAGAGCCTGAATTCAGGCAGGTTGATTCCTCCAGTTCCATTTTTCTATCTCAAGATTGGTTTGGCTATTCGAGGTTTTTTTTTTTTTTTTTTTTTTGTATTTCCATACAAACCGTGAAATTATTTGTTCTAGCTCTGTGAAGAATACCGTTGATAGCTTGATAGGGATTGCATTGAATCTATAGATTGCTTTGTGTAGTATACTCATTTTCACTATATTGATTCTTCCAATCCATGAACATGGTATATTTCTCCATCTATTAGTGTCCTTTTTGATTTCTTTCACCAGTGTTTTATAGTTTTCTATATATAGGTCTTTAGTTTCTTTAGGGAGATATATTCCTAAGTATTTTATTCTTTTCGTTGCAATGGTGAATGGAATTGTGTCCTTAATTTCTATTCTCTCATTGTTAGTGTACAGGAATGCAAGGGATTTCTGTGTGTTAATTTTATATCCAGCAACTTTACTATATTCAATGATTAGTTCTAGTAATTTTCTGGTGGAGTCTTTAGGGTTTTGTATGTAGAGGATCATGTCATCTGCAAACAGTGAGAGTTTGACTTCTTCTTTTCCAATTTGGATTCTTTTTATTTCTTTTTCTGCTCTGATTGCTGTGGCCAAAACTTCCAAAACTATGTTGAATAGGAATGTTGAAAGTAGGCACCCTTTTCTTGTTCCTGACTTTAGAGGAAATGCTTTCAATTTTTCACCATTGAGGATAATGTTTGCTGTGGGTGTGTCATATATAGCTTTTATTATGCTGAGGTATGTTCCTTCTATTCCTGCTTTCTGGAGAGTTTTTGTCATAAATGGATATTGAATTCTGTCAAAGGCTTTCTCTGCACCTTTTGAGATAATCATATGGTTTTTATTTTTCAATTTGTTAATGTGATGTATTACATTGATTGACTTGCAGATATTGAAGAACCCTTGCATTCCTGGGATAAAGCCCACTTGGTCATGATGTATCATCTTTTTAACGTGTTGTAGTCTCTTATTTTCCTTTGTATTTCTGTGTTGTCTGTTTTGATCTCTCCATTTTCATTTCTAATTTTATGGATTTGATTTATCTCCCTTTATATCTTGATGAGTCTGGCTAATGGTTTGTCAATTTTATCTATCCTTTCAAAGAACCAGCTTTTGGCTTTGTTGATTTTTGCTATGGTCTCTTTTGTTTCTTTTGCATTTATTTCTGTCCTAATTTTTAAGATTTCTTTCCTTATGCTAACCCTGCAGTTCTTAATTTCTTCCTTTTCTAGTTGCTTTATGTGTAGGGTTAGGTTATTTATTTGACTTGTTTCTTGAGTTATGCCTGTTTTGCTATGAATTTTCCCATTCAGATCAGTCACTCAGTCGAGTCCAACTCTTTGCGACCCCATGAAATGTAGCACCCCAGGCCTCCCTGTCCATCACCAACTCCCAGAGAACATTGAGACTCACATCCATCGAGTCAGTGATGCCATTCAACCATCTAATCCTCTGTTGTCCCTTTCTTTTCTTGCCCTCAATCCCTCCCAGCATCAGAGTCTTCTCCAATGAATCAACTCTTCGCATGAGGTGACTAAAGTACTGGAGTTTTAGCTTTAGCATCATTCCTTCCATAGAAATCCCAGGTCTGATCTCCTTCAGAATGGACTGGTTGGAACTCCTTGCAGTCCAAGTGACTCTAAAGAGTCTTCTCCAACACCACAGTACAAAAGCATCAATTCTTTGGTGCTCATACTTTTTCACAGTCCAACTCTCACATCCATACATGGCCACTGGAAAAACCATAGCTTTGACTAGACAGACCTTTGCTGGCAATGTAATGTCTCTGCTTTTGAATATGCTATCTAGGTTGGTCATAACTTTCCTTCCAAGGAATAAGCATCTTAATTTTATGGCTGCAGTCACCATCTGCAGTGATTTTGGAGCCAGAAAAATAAAGTCTGACATTGTTTCCAGTGTTTCCCCATCTATTTTCTAGGAAGTGATGGAACCAGTGCCATGATCTTCGATTTCTGAATGTTCGGCTTTAAGCCAACTTTTTCACTCTCCTCTTTCACTCTCATCAAGAGGCTTTTTAGTTCCTCTTCACTTTCTGCCACAAGGGTGGTGTCATTTGCATATCTGAGGTAATTGATATTTCTCCCAGCAATCTTGATTCCAACTTGTGTTTCTTCCAGTCCAGTGTTTCTCATGATGTACTCTGCATATAAGTTAAATAAACAGGATGACAATGTACAGCCTTGATGTACTCCTTTTCCTATTTGGAACCAGTCTGTTGTTCCATGTCGAGTTCTAACTGTTGCTTCCTGACCTGCATACAGATTTCTCAAGAGGCAGATCAGGTGGTCTGGTATTCCCATCACTTTCAGAATTTTCCACAGTTTATTGTGATCCACACAGTCAAAGGCTTTAACATAGTCAATAAAGAAGAAATTGATGTTTTTCTGGAACTCTCTTGCTTTTTCCATGATCCAGCGGATGTGTGCAATTTGATCAGTGGTTCCTCTGCCTTTTCTAAAACCAGCTTGAATATCAGGAAGTTCACGGTTCACATATTGCTGAAGCCTGGCTTGGAGAATTTTGAGCATTACTTTACTAGCGTGTGAGATGAGTGCAATTGTGCGGTAGTTTGAGCATTCTTTGGCATTGCCTTTCTTTGAGATTGGAATGAAAACTGACCTTTTCCAGTCCTGTGGCCACTGCTGAGTTTTCCAAATTTGCTGGCATATTGAGGGCAGCAGTTTCACAGCATCATCTTTCAGAATTTGGAATAGCTCCACTGGAATTCCATCACCACCAATAGCTTTGTTCGTAGTGATGCTTTCTAAGGCCCACTTGACTTCACATTCCAGGATATCTGGCTCTAGGTTAGTGATCACACCATCCTGATTATCTGGGTCATGAAAATCTTTTTTGTACAGTTCTTCTGTGTTTTCTTGACATCTCTTCTTAATATCTTCTGCTTCTGTTAGATCCATACCATTTCTGTCCTGTAAGGAGCCCATCTTTGCATGAAATGTTCCTTTGGTATCGCTGATTTTCTTGAAGAGATCTCTAGTCTTTCCCATTCTGTTGTTTTCCTCTATTTCTTTGCATTGATCGCTGAAGAAAGCTTTCTTATCTCTTCTTGCTATTCTTTGGAACTCTGCATTCAGATGTTTATATCTTTCCTTTTCTCCTTTGCTTTTCACTTCTCTTCTTTTCACAGCTACTTGTAAGGCCTCCCCAGACAGCCATTTGGCTTTTTTGCATTTCTTTTCCATGGGGATGGTCTTGATCCCTGTCTCCTGTACAGTGTTACGAATCTCATTCCATAATTCATCAGGCACTCTATCTATCAGATCTATGCCCTTAAATCTACTTCTGACTTCCACTGTATAATCATAAGGAATTTTATTTAGGTCATAGCTGAATGGTCTAGTGGTTTTCCCTACTTTCTTCAATTTCAGTCTGAATTTGGCAATAAGGAGTTCATGGTCTGAACCACAGTCAGCTCCTGGTCTTGTTTTTGCTGACTGTATAGAGCGTCTCCATCTTTGGCTGCAAAGAATATAATCAATCTGATTTTGGTGTTGACCATCTCGTGATGTCCATGTATAGAGTCTTCTCTTGTGTTGTTGGAAGAGGGTGTTTGTTATGACTAGTGCATTTTCTTAGCAAAACTCTATTAGTCTTTGCCCTCCTTCATTCTGTATTCCAAGGCCAAATTTGCTTGTTAGTGCAGGCGTTTCTTGACTTCCTACTTTTACATTCCAGTCCCCTATAATGAAAAGGACATCTTTTTTGGGTGTTAGTTCTAAAAGGTCTTGTATGTCTTCATAGAACCATTCAACTTCAGCTTCTTCAGCAATCCTGGTTAGGGCATAGACCTGGATTACTGTGATATTGAATGGTTTGCCTTGGAAACAAACAGAGTTCATTCTGTCGTTTTTGAGATTGCATCCATGTACTGCATTTCGGACTCTTTTGTTGACCATGATGGCCACTCCATTTCTTCTGAGGGATTCCTGCCTGCAGTAGTAGATATAGTGGTCATCTGAGTTAAATTCACCCATTCCAGTGCATTTTAGTTCCCTGATTCCTAGAATATCGACATTCACTCTTGCCATCTCTTGTTTAACCCCTTCGAATTTGCCTTGATTCACGGACCTGACATTCCAGGTTCCTATGCAATATTGGTCTTTACAGCTTTGGACCTTGCTTCTATCACCAGTCACATTCACAGCTGCATATTGTTTTTGCTTTGGCTCCATCCCTTCATTCTTTCTGGAGTTATTTCTCCACTGATCTCCAGTCGCATATTGGGCACCTACTGACCTGGGGAGTTTCTCTTTCAGTTTCCTATCATTGTGCCTTTTCACACTGTTCATGGGGTTCTCAAGGCAAGAATACTGAAGTGGTTTGCCATTCCCTTCTCCAGTGGACCATATTCTGTCAGATCTCTCCACCATGACACGCCCATCTTGGGTTGCCCCACGGGCATGGCTTAATTTCACTGAGTTAGACAAGGCTGTGGTCCTAGTGTGATTAGCTTGACTAGTTTTCTGTGAGTATGGTTTCAGTGTGTCTGGCGTCTAATGCCCTCTTGCAACACCTACCGTCTTACTTGGGTTTCCCTTACCTTGGGCGTGGGGTATGTCTTCAGGGCTGCTCCAGCAAAGCGCAGCCAATGCTCCTTATCTTGGACGAGGGGTATCTTGTCACCGCTGACCTTCCTGACCTTCAATGTGTGATAGCTCCTCCCGGCCACCACCCCTGGCCTTGGGCATGGGGTTGCTCCTCCGGGTCGCAGCCTCTGGCCTCGGGCTTAAGGGCATGGGTTATCTCCTCCTGGCCGACGCCCCTGACCTCAGATGCTGGGTATCTCCTCTCGGCCAACCCCCCTGACCTCTGATGTGGGGTAGGTCCTCTTGGCCATTCCTGTGTGGTCACAGTCTGGCACTCTTGGCCACTGCCCCTGACCTCAGACGAGGGGTAACTCCTCTTGCCTGCCGTGCTTTTGGCGTGGGGTCCTCCCGGCTCTGCCACTGACCTCAGAGGTGGGGTAGCTCCACTTGGCCGCGCTTAGCGCACCTGTCCCAGCCGCCTGCACTTTAGCGCGCACGTCGCACCTGCCTGCACTTTAGCACTAACACCATACACAAAGGTAAACTCAAAATGGATTAAAGATCTAAATGTAAAACCTGCAACTATAACACTCTTAGAGCAAAACATAGGTAGAACACTCAATGACAAATCAAAGCAAGATCCTACAGTAATGGAAATAAAGACAAAGGTAAACAACTGGAACCTAGTTAAAGTGAAAAGTTTGTGCACAGAAAAGGAAACTATAACCAAGGAGAAAAGTCAACCCTCAGAATGGGAGACAATAATAACACATTAAACAATTGACAAAGGATTAATTTCCAAATGTACAAACATCTCATACAATTCAATACCAGAAAAACAAATAATCTAATTAAAAAGTGGGGAAAAGACCTAAAAAGGCATTTCTCCAAAGAAGACATATAGATGGCTAACAAACACATGAAAAGATGCTCAACATCACTCATTATTCGGTTCACTCAGTCATGTTTGATTCTTTGTGACCCCGTGGACTGCAGCACGCCAGGCTTCCCTGTCCAGCACCTATTCCCAGCACTGCTCAAACTCTCGCTCATCAAGTTGTTGATGCCATCTCATCCTCTGTTGTCCTCTTCTCCTCAGGGTCTTTTCTAAGGAGTCAGTTCTTTGCATCAGGTAGCCAAAGTATTGGAGCTTCAGCTTCAGCCTGAGCCCTTCCAATGAGTATTCAGGACTTACTTCCTTTGGGATTGAGTGGTTGGTTTTCCTTGCTGTGCAAGGGCTCTCCATGAGAGTTCTCCAACAATACAGTTCAAAAGCAGCAATTCTTCAATGCTCAGCTTCTTTATGGGCCAACTCTCACATCCATACATAACTACTGGAAAAACCATGGCTTGAACTATAGAGACCTTTGTTGGCAAAGTAATGTCTTTTCTTTTTAATATGCTGTCTAGGTTTGTCATAACTTTTCTTCCAAGGAGCAAGCATCTTTTAATATCATGGCTGCAGTCACCGTCTGCAGTGATTTTGGGGACCCCCAAAAATAAAGTCTCTCACTGTTTCCATTATTTCCCTATCTATGTGCCATGAAGTGATGGGACTTGATTTCTTGATCTTAGTTTTTTCAATGTTGAGTTTTAGGCCAGCTTTTTTACTCTCCTGATTCTTTTCCATCAAGAGGCTCTTTATTAGAGAAATGAAAATCAAAACTAAAATGAGATCTTGCCTCACACCAGTCAGAATGCCGATCATTAAAGTGTCTACAAACAATAAATGCTGGAGAGGGTGTGGAGAAAAGGGAACCCTCTTGCACTGTTGGTGGGAATGTAAATTGATACAGCCACAATGGAAGACAGTATGGAGATTCCTTAAAAAAAAAAAAAAAAACTAGCAATAAAACCACCATATGACCCAGCAATCCCACTCCTAGGCATATACCCTGAAAAAATAAAAATTGAAAAAGACACACGTACCCCAATGTTCCTTACAGTACTCTTTACAATAGCTAGAACATGGAAGCAACTTAGATGTCCATCAGAAGATGAAGAAATAAAGGAGCTGTGGTACATATGTACAATGGAATATTACTCAGCCATAAAAAGGAATGCATTTAAGTCAATTCTAAAGAGGTAGATGAACCTATAACCTATTATACAGAGTGTAGTACGTCAGAAGGAGAACGATAAATATTGTGTACTAACACATATATACAGAAACTAGAAAGATGGAACCAATGAATTTATTTGCAGGGCAGCAATGGAGAGACAGACATACAGAATAGACTTACAGGCATGGGAGGGTGGGAGGAGAGGGTGAGATGTATGGAGAGAGTAAGATGGAAACTTAATTACTACATGGAATATAGATAGCCACTGGTAATTTGCTATAGAACTTGGGGAACTCAAACAGGGGCTCTGTATCAACCTAGAGGGGTGGGATCGGGAGGGGAATGGGAGGGAGGTTCACGAGGGAGGGGACAAATGTATATCTATGGCTGGTTCATGTGGGTGTCTGACAGAAAATAACAAAATTCTGTAAAGCATTTATACTTCAATTAAAAAATAAGTACATTTTAAAAAACATTTACAGAAGCATGATGCCCAGTATGCTTAGGAATAGGTGTAACATGGAGTGAAAAGGGAAAGGGGTGGTAGAGCAGATATTTAATCTGGCCTGCCTGAAACATTTGTCCTATTTGCAAGGTTCAGAAAAAGAGTTCAGTTGGGGATCCACGTCTAAAAATATTTGAAATGTTCAAATCAAATGATAAACCATTAAATAAGTTGTATCTCCTTCCACGACAAATGTACCTTCTTAATGAGCTGAAAGGCCAGGTTGGGATTTAGTATTGTCAGACTCCTTAAAGTTCTGCCCTGATGGTGTGGGAAGAGCTGCCCTCCTTCCCTTCCCCCGCCCATGCCCTGGCTCCTAGGCCAGGCCACATCCCCTTCTGGGCGTACAACCCCTCCTTGGGCCTGGGAGCACCCACCCCAGCAGTGAGTGCAGTCAGCCCTCCTCAGGACAGGTCTAAGAGGAGCACACAGGCCCTGGAAGCAGCCTAGAGACTGTTCAGGTCTGCCAGGTACCTGGAGCATGGGCTAGCAGGGACATACCCCTTGTTCCCATGGGCTGGGTTCCTGGCTCTGGCAGGAGGGGTGTGACTGGAAGAGGACCAGAGTGGCCCTCTAAAGCATAGCGCTCAAGACAGAGATACCTCTTGCCTGGACCTGGAAGCAATACTGTTTTAACAACTAGCACCACAGAAATACTAACAAATCAGAACAAGGTTGAAGGTCCTCAAATTGTACTAGTTGATCTGTCCTTTTTAGTTGAAATAATGGTGACTGGGAGTGCTTTGCCTTCTGTCTCACCACGTGGTTCTAGCCATAAGGAATAATATAACACATTTTAAAATGTCAACACTGGTGACCAAAAAAAAAAAAAAAAATTGGGGATCTTAAGTTTACTTCACTTTAATTGACATTAAATACCTGCTAATAGGAAAATACGTTGCCTAGGGCTTTGGGAAAGAAAGATAAATAAAACCCTTAAAGGTCCCAGCCATTTAAATGTTCAGTGCAGAGGTTGGTTTTGATGGAATAGGTGTATGTAGTGTGTGTATTTGCATGTCCACACAGTTAGAATATAAGATATGCCACCACAGAACATAACAGTATGTTAGTTATCTACAAGAAGGTCAGGAGCCGAGCCCATGGGAACAAAGTATGCTCCAGCTAGACCATGTTTCAGATACCTAGGAAGCCTTAAGTAAATGCAGAAATGAGCCTGTCTAGTCTCAAACCCCCAGGCCCTTCCTCTTCTCTGATCCTCCACTCTGGACATCTACAACTTTTTTTATTACCTTAAACAGAGTTCAAAGATTAAGTCCACTTTCTCCCTATTCTCTTTTTACTTTTACTTATTATGACATACTTCTGATTGGCACAAAATTATAAAGAATACTACTATAAACACTATTTACCCACCACACAGTTTAGGAAATGTAAATTAGAGATACAGTTGTAGCCCACTACATATCCCTCCCCAAAAGGATTGCTGTCCTTTTTTTCCCCAAGTGGTAACCACCATCCTAAATGTGGTTTATCTTTCCATTGCATGCCTTTCTGTATGCTTGCATATGCATATAACCTCACAGGCAACTCTGTAGGGATCTACCATCCATTCCTGCTAAGTGAAGGTTCTCTTAGATTTCATATACCTGGTATCATGTCTGTGACATTCTGGAACCAGCTCTATCCCTTGGATATTTTTCTGGCGCCATCCCCTATCCACCTTCTCTCTGTCTCAGCCCCTGTGAATCCTAATTTCCTCCCCAGTCCAGCCCCTACCATCCTGTTCAATTTACTTCTAGCAGCCCCAAGGCAGTGAAGGAAGGCTGGTCCCACCATAGGTGGGTCTCAACTTCTCCCCCTGTGACTCTCAACCAGTGCTTCTCAATCCTCGGCTGCATCAGAATCCCCTGGAGGGCTTGTTAAACAGAGACTACTGGGCCCCACTCCCAGTTTCTGATTCACTGGTCTTGAATGGAGCCTAAGAATTCGTGGGTGACACTAATAATGCTATTTTAAGGACGAAACTTTGAGAACCAGTTCTCCAAATCAGCATCGAGGCTCAGGCTGAGCAGCACCATCTGGCCTCCAGGCAAGCTGGGCCATCCATCAGGTTTCCTTCAAAAGCACCCAGCAGTACTATGAAATACACATATAACACAAGTCATATGTAATTTTCAATGTTCTATTCGCCACATCTAAGAAGAGCGCATCCCTGGTGGTCTAGTGGTTAAGAATCCAACTTGCAGTGCAGGGGACACAGGTTCAATCCCCGGTACAGGAAGATCCCACATGCTGAGGGGCAACTAATCCCATGTGCCGCAACTCTGAGGTCCATTTGCCCTAGAGCTCATGCTCCACAAGAGAAGCCACCTCAGTGAGAACCTGTGCAGCATAACTGGAGAAAGCCCACGTGGAGCAATAAATAAATTTTTGAAAAAGTAAAAAGGAACTGGAGAAAATATTGTTAATGCTATATTTAATACCAGATTATCATTTCAATGTGTAATTAGTTATTAATGAGACTTTACACAATTTTTTACATTTGTAGCACATTTCAACTCAGATTAGCCACATTTTCAATGCTCAGCAGCCACAAATGGCTAGTGACTAGGACAGTAAACAAGTTCAGATCTAAAGCCTTGACCTCTATTTTTGTCTTTACAAAACTGTTTTAAATACAAATTTTATTTTGGGCTGCAATCAAAGAATTTAAAACAGGCTTATCAAATGGTGGAGTGTGATGCCTTCCAATGATGTCAAATGGCTTCTCATTTTTAAAGAGATTTAAATCAGGATTATTTATATACATAAATCTATCTACATTTCAGTTTACTACTTTAAAACTTAGTTTTAACTAGAACAAATGCTGTCAAATATATCTTGAAAATAAAACCCAATTAGATATTGGATTTTGTATTGGATTTTATTATTAGTTGCTTTTTGGGGGATGGATTTTTGAAGGAAATCAATGTTAATAATATTCCCATGGGCTTCTGAAAATTCTAAAAATAGCAAACAATGGATCCTTTCTTCTTTCTCTGTCTTCTTTCTAGTCTTCCAAACTGCAGGAAGAAATGAGAGAAAATGAACAATTATACAGCATCAGTCAGCACCAGAAACTTTCTAAATCTAAGAAAGCACTCAGCCTTATGTATATCTGCTGCATCTGAGGGTTGTACCTCAACAAAGAGAGAAGAAAACCACATTTTCCTCTTGTAACCTTTACCCTGGATACCGGGTGCATGTACAACCCGATGGCTTCAATCATGTGATCTTACCAACCTTGTCTCCCTCTTGCCCAACACCATAAATGCTTTTTTTTTCCCCCTTTCTTTGAGAGGCTAGTCTGGGAGTATAAACACTCTTTCTGCCTTAAAAGCCTGTGCTCACTCCACAGATGATACTCCCTTACCCTCCAGACCCTCGGTTTCCATATCTACCATATGAGAAAGAGGCTGTTATTATGAAACAGATCAGATCAGATCAGATCAGATCAGTCACTCAGTCGTGTCCGACTCTTTGCGACCCCATGAACCGCAGCACGCCAGGCCTCCCTGTCCATCACCAACTCCCGGAGGTCACTCAGACTCACACCCATAAGTCAGTGATGCCATCCAGCCATCTCATCCTCTGTCGTCCCCTTCTCCTCCTGCCCTCAATCCCTCCCAGCATCAGAGTCTTCTCCAATGAGTCAACTCTTCGCATGAGGTGGCCAAAATACTGGAGTTTCAGCTTTAGCATCATTCCTTCCAAAGAAATCCCAGGGCTGATCTCCTTCAGAATGGACTGGTTGGATCTCCTTGCAGTCCAAGGGACTCTCAAGAGTCTTCTCCAACACCACAGTTCAAAAGCATCAATTCTTCGGCGCTCAGCCTTCTTCACAGTCCAGCTCTCACATCCATACATGACCACAGGAAAGACCATAGCCTTGACTAGGCGAACCTTTGTTGGTAAAGTAATGTCTCTGCTTTTGAATATGCTATCTAGGTTGGTCATAACTTTCCTTCCAAGGAGTAAGCGTCTTTTAATTTCATGGCTGCAGTCACCATCTGCAGTGATTTTGGAGCCCAGAAAAATAAATTTTGACACTGTTTCCACTGTTTCTCCATCTATTTCCCATGTAGTGATGGGACCAGATGCCATGATCTTCGTTTTCTGAATGTTGAGCTTTAAGCCAACCTTTTTACTCTCCACTTTCACTCTCATCAAGAGGCTTTTTAGCCCCTCTTCACTTTCTGCCATAAGGGTGGTGTCATCTGCATATCTGAGGTTATTGATATTTCTCCCAGCAATCTTGATTCCAGCTTGTGCTTCCTCCAGCCCAGTGTTTCTCATGATGTACTCTGCATATAAGTTAAATAAGCAGGGTGACAGTATACAGCCTTGACGTACTCCTTTTCCTATTTGGAACCAGTCTGTTGTTCCATGACCAGTTCTAACTGTTGCTTCCTGACCTGCATACAGATTTCTCAAGAGGCAGATCAGGTGGTCTGGTATTCCCATCTCTTTCAGAATTTTCCATAGTTTATTGTGATCTACACAGTCAAAGGCTTTGGCATAGTCATGAAACAGACCACTATGCAAATGAGGGAGTAAATATTAATCATTAAAGACAAGATATATACCTTAACTACCAACTCAGTGATAAACAAGAGTCATCCTATGACTGTTTCTTTTGACTTTCACATAAAGTACACAAATCTACAACTGAACAAATGTTTAAGTATTAATCACTAAATGTGGTCCTTCTTCACATTCTGAACTTTTTGCTATTAGTAGTTACATTCTAAAAGGTGTCTTCTCTTAGTGCAGGAGACTGCAATTCTGTGGTCAAGAAATGAAGGCCAGACTAGTGCACAGCCCAGTTGATGCTGCATTTAATCACTGTTTTCTAAAGAAATACTGGTCTTAGGTACTGATACATTTACAACTTGTTGGTAGTCTTACAGATAGAGGACAAAGACCTCATAAGAACAAATGAGAAGCCATGAAGTATATTTCACTTCATGCTCTTTATATTAGTGGGTGCAGGAAAGTTCTATAAACATTAGGTAAATTTGAAATGTTGAACTAAATTTAAATGTTTTCTTAATTTACTCCAAGAATTAAAAAGCAAAAACAAAAATGGTAAATGCCTGGGAATAGCTGGGTTATTTTCAAAGCTATACACAGATACCTGGGCTTTCTGGGCCTGTTCTTTGCTGGGTCCAGATCCTTTTCTGGTTCTTCTTGTTTTCTGTGATACTTCTTTTCTTTCCCCTCATTTTTGGTACTCTGCACCTCTTCTTTGGAGTTCTCATCCTGGCATTCAGCTGTTTCTTTAGAGAAGAATAATAGACTTTGGGACCAGACATTCACAGAAAAAAGTCCCAACACATAAGGAATGGCAAGATATCCAGTACTCTACCCTTAGGAGAAGCAGGAGGACAGAAGCAACTAAGAAAAGAGTAACTGGGGGCCTTCCTTGTGGCAGATACATCATTTCCATGGCCCTCACTTTGCTGCTGCTTGATCATTTTCACAATGACAGTATTTCTTGTTTCCTAGCAAATAGTCACCCTGTGCTATTGATTACTTGTGGTCGAGGATCAGAATCTTCTGGGTCTGATGCGTTCTGCGTGTTTTGGTCAGAACTTTCTCCCAAAATATGCTTCACCTCAATAACAAATTCTCTGGGGAAGCTCCTGAGTTCCTCAATCTCCTGAATATTTCATTTTGACCAAATGCTCCTGTATGAGTTCATAATGTTTTGGGATCAACTTTCCAAGAATCTTGACATTTTTAAAAGCTATGAACCAAATATGAGGTCTGCCATTTGTTCGTTCTCTTCCGTATTCTCTCAAGCTCCCTCTTGAACACCTGCCACCACTGACCTTCACCTGTGGGCTCATAACTGGCATCAGTCATCTCAGACGTCTTACCAGAGTTGGTAGAGGGCAGCTTATTTTCCTGCCAAACCAAAGAAGTCTTTATGGAGTTGGGCTTCTACTGGGCCCCTCTGGCCTTCCATTCAAGGAGGACCTGACTCCCGGCCTCCCTTCCTGAGGCACCCCCTCCCCGCCTCTGAGCCTGCCCCCTCCTCGGGATCCCTGGTCCCCAGACCCGGCCTGCAGCTGCCAGTGTCTCTGTCCCCCCCCCCCACACACACACACCCCCCACCCCCGCCCCTCGAATGCTCACTCTCAGGGGCGACCGGCTCCTGTGGCATCTCCCGCAAGCTGGGCTCCTCAGACTCCTTTGTGGTAGTCTCTCATAAAGAGGCTCCTCTGCTTCCTTGGCCTCCTGGGCTTCCTCCGCTTGCTCCGCCTCCTGGGCTTCCTCCTCCTGTTCCGCCCCCTGGGCCAGGGCTTCCTCAGCCGACCCCTCCTCTGATTCATCTGATGGCACCTGGACCTCAGATAACCCAGCCACGGCGGCTGAGTCATGGTCGGACAAGCGCGGCCTGGTCTGGTGCCAGAGCAACGCATGGTCGTCATATTGCAGAACTATGACATGGTTGTCAGACAAACGGTTCAGCATTGAGTGCACCAGATTTAGGACCGTTAAGCGGAAGCCAGTCATGGGGAAGTGGCGTGATTCCACCATGCGGTTCACGCCCTCCGCCTGTTCCTCTTCCTCCCCCTCCTCGGCCGGCCCAATGTCCGACTCTTCCTCAGCATTCCCGCCCTCCAGGGCCACCTCCCTTGGGCCTCCTGAGGCCCCCACGACTCCACCCGCCTCAGCCTCAGGCATGGAGTCACCCCTGCGAGGCTCGGAGTTGCGGTCCACACTGTCACGGGCTCCAGCCTGCACCCCCGCCGCACCTGCTGTGCCTTCATGCCCTCCAGGGGCCAAATCTCTATCCCCCGTGGTAGACATGGTAGCCAACAGTTACCTGAGCCAGGCAGGGACGATGACCGTGGCACATGTGGTGGCATCTGAAGTGGCTGCCCTGAGAAGAGGCTGACGGAAGTGAGATGGACCGAGGCAGTCACTGAGGGGACCACAGAGGAGGCCCCACAACCAGGAGAGTAGGCAGCCAACCGCAGAAGCGTCTGACGGAAGCCAGGCCTCAGGCAGTAGATCCAGGCCACAGTCAAGGGGCGGGACCAGAACAGTTGACAGTGACATGTGACTCCTCATCACGAGCTTTGGGCTCATTTGCTGACAGACGAGTATTGACGTGCTCTGTGTCCAGTGAACGGCCAAGGCCCTTGGTTGTCAAATTGCTCACAATTGCCTACTTGTTTTTTGACGCATTAGGGTTCTGATATGTGTGGAGGTCTTCTAGGTTCGTGTCCTTTATGTACTTGTGCAGGAAGGTATTTATGAAGGCATTCTGGGCCATGTGAACTGTGAGAAATTTCCCACCTGGGAATTTCCGCCTGGTAATGGCTCATGTGAATAGAGACAGGGTCATAAAAATGTTGTATATCTCAGATGTTAGCAGTACTAATAACCTCTGAAGAAGAGGAAGAGAATTTAGACAATTTAACTTACTTAAAAATAGTTGGAAAAGAGTAGACAAATTGAAATGAATGCAGTCAGAACTGAATGTTGAGAAGTGTTGAAGAAGTTAGGAGCTAGAAGGTGTATAATGAATCCAGACAAATTCACTTAAAGCTTTGAAGACTGAATAAAAAAGAGAGGTTTCTTTAAAGGATCAGGTCACCTCCTAAGTGCTAAGCATGACAGACTTTAAAAGGGCCACCTTCGTTTGTTTCAGAGGCAACAGTCCCAGACTTTTTATTGATCTCAAGATCCACTTAGTCCAGACCTCAAGTGTAATTTTGAAAATTATACAGAAATTAACTGCTTTTACAGTCATTCTGTAAAAAAAGTTTTGTAGCACTAAAAATATTTTTTGAAAAGACATAGCCAATTACATCTAGATGTTACATTTAGGAAAAATACTAATAAGTCTCATAATTGTAAACAGGGTTTTGTTTTGTTTTGTTTTTTTCTTTTCATTCAGTTCAGTTCCAACCGAATTTCAGTGTTTTTGTTTTTCCTCTGTCTCACCTTGGGAATGGAGCATGGTGTTGCTGTAAATCATTGGTTTAAATTTGGAAGGCAATGTCAATAATCTCTAATCCAAAACCCTCATCATAAACACAGCAAAAAAGAGGCAGAATCGCAATCTGAGGTCTGAGTTGGTTTAACATTTGCTGCCCTAAGTGATCTTGAAACAGTTACTTCTCATTTCTAGGCCTCAGTTTTATCATCTGTATAGGTGGTGTTCAATGAAATTATGAGTGAGGTAGATGGAACAAGATGGCATTATATTTAGGATACTGAGCATTTGTTGAAAATGTGCTTTTAGTTTGATTTTGCCTTCTAAGTTGGTGAATGTTTCTAAGTATGTAGTTTTCCTTTTTTGTTGTAAAATCTAATAATATTTTCTTTTTTCTTGGTTTTAACATCATAAATTTGTACATCTTTTCTCATCCAGAAATGAATTTTATACTTTCTTCTTTTTGGACATATTCTGAATGTTTACATTTAACTCCTTAATTTGGAATCAATAATGACTCACAGTGTTAAGATTAAAATCTGAGTTGATTTTTAAACAGCTCACCTATAATACCATTTGTTACGCATTAATTCCCCTCTGTAAGGATGTGTGGGCTTCTGGGGTGGCACTAGTGGTAAAGAACCTGCCTGCCAATGCAGGAGATGTAAGAGACTTGGATTTGATCCCTGGGTTGGGAAGATTCCGTGGAGGATGGCATGGCAATCCATTCTAGTATTCTTGCCTGGAGAAGTCTAAGGACAGAGGAACCGGGAGGGGACCTATAGTCCATAGGGTCACACAGAGTCGGACACAATTGAAACAACTTAGCATGCACACACAGAAGATTGTGTGGCCAAGTCCCCTTAGCATTTTCTATAAATGGAGAAGAGATGCAAGAGGAACACAGATTCTCTTAGAGTTTCAGGGCTGAGAATGGCCTTTAGATATGGACTCTAAGACCATTCTTTTTAAAAGTAATTAACCTCCAATTAAAATAAATTTATTAAAAATTGTACAACAAAAAAGGAAAAAAAAAATAATTATTAAAAATTTAAAAAAAATAAATGGGGAAACTAAGGTTTAGAGCTGCTAACTGGCAGCCCCAAAGTCATGCCAATTAGTAGAAGAGCCAGGACAAGGACCATTCTCCTGGTCTTTAATCTGGAATTGAAACATACCTCACACATCAGCTTTGGACATTTTCTTTCCTATTGGACTTGTCATAGAACAGTGTCATAGAACATGAACATCAGACGTGGCCACTCTGAGATCATATTTAAAGGAGACAAAGCAGGACCAAAAAGAACGTCATACATTACTAAACATCCCCCTCTCTTGGCTAAAATGAATGTGTACAACTTCTTGACCAATTACATCTTTATTCTGGTTCTAGTCTCCTCTCCCTACAGGGAAGATTTACTCAAATACCAGTCAGAGAATTGCCTCAGCTAAGTAAAGACATCTAATCTAGAGCAAACCCCTGTTTCCTTGAAGGAAAAACTTCCCCAAACAACTCAACCAAACCCCAGCCTCGGTTACAGGTTCTTTCTGATACTTGGGAAGCCCCTGTGATGTGTGTTCTCCCTTACTGCAATGAATAGTAAACTGAACTCACTCAACTACAGGCATGTTTTTGTGATCTTTGGCTGGAGGACACTGACGGTGTAAAACATTTCCATCTTTACACTGTAATGCATGAACTCAAAGAAGTGAGTCAAAAGGCATTGAAAGTGTTTTCTCAGAAAAGGCTTCTCAGAGGAGGGAGGTGTTGGACCCAAAAGATGGGCAACAGGCCTGAACTAAGGACAATAAAGACAGGATGTTGTCTCTGTGTGGCCCTTGATAAAATGGGCTTGTAAACCCCAGTGGGTCCCTGCTGTAAAAAAGCCTGTGGCCTTCCCTGGAGGCTCAGACGGTAAAGTGTCTGTCTGCAGTGTGGGAGACCCAGATTCGATCCCTGGGTTGGGAAGATTCTCTGGAGAAGGGAATGGCAACCCACTCCAGTACTCTTGCCTAGAAAATCCCATGGACAGAGGAGCCTAGTAGGCTACAGCCCATGGGGTTGCAAAGAGTCAGATGTGACTTCACTTTCACTTTAGGAATAGGAAGGTCTGTCTAGTCAAAGCTATGGTTTTTCCAGTAGTCATGTATAGATGTGAGAGTTGGACCATAAGGAAAGCTGAGCACCAAATAATTGATGGTTTTTGAGCCTTGGGATTGGAGAAGACTCTTGAGAATGCCTTGGACTGCAAGGAGATCAAACCAGTCAATCCTAAAGGAAATCAGTCCTGAATATTCATTGGAAGGACTGACATTGAAGCTGAAACTCCAATACTTTGGCCACTTGATGTGAAGAACTGACTCATTTGAAAAGACTGGGGAAGATGCTGGGAAACCTTGAAGGCAGGAGGAGACGGGGATGACAGAGGATAAGATAGTTGGATGGCATCACCGACTCAATAGTCATGAGTTTGAGTAAACTCCAGGAGTTGGTGATGGACAGCTAAGCCTGGTGTGCTGCAGTCCATGGGGTCACAAAAAGGCGGACCTAAGTGAACGACTGAACTGAACTGAGGGGTAGGAAGAGGAGGCAGATGTTTTTTCTGGGCAGAGGGCAGACCTGGGTGATGTGATGGAGGTCCTGGGCTGAGGAAGGTGCTTAATTAGGGCACTCCTGTTTCCTATCCCATGCTGTGACGGGACTGCCTCCATTCTTCTTTAGCAGAGAAGCACATACTCCCAGGTAGACGGGGGTTTTTTTCCCCCCACATGAAGTTGCAACCCCATTGACTGTAGCCCACCAGGCTCCTCTGTCTATGGGATTTTCAAGGCAAGACTACTGGAGTGGGTTGCCATTCCCTTTCTTGAGGGCATCTTCCTGACCCAGGGATCAAATCCGGGTCTCCAAGATTTTACCATCTGAGCCACCAGGAAAGTCACCCCACCCATGACACCAGAGTATTAATGCTTTCTTTGTATCCTCCTCTCTCTGTACATTATTTTTTCAGAACTTTTAACAAGACCATCACTATTCACTTTAGAGGATATAGTATGTTACCAAACAAAGCAAACAAAACAAAATAAATCATACAAATGTCTTTCCAGGTCAGGAACAACTAGTCTGTCCACTTGAAGCTATAGGACAAACACTCCAGACCCTAGTCATTTAAGCATTCACTGAGCACAGGAAAGCACCTACTATATACCTGGAATTATGTTCGGACTTGGGGACTCAGGTATCTAAGACCCATGGCTTTTTCTGGTTTACGATCTAAAGGGTTAGACAGACACTTGGGCAATGATGACTCACTCTGTCAGGTGCTATAACAAGGATGAGCACAAGTGTTAAGGAAGCATGGGAGAGTGGATGATTAGCTCTGGCCAGTAGATGAAGGGGATGGGCTGGTGCCTGGGAAAGTGCTCAGAAGGGGACATTTCAGGGGGTCCTGAAGCTAGGAGTTCAAGTGGCAGTAAAAAGGCAGGGCAAGGAGGTTCCTATAGGTAAAGGAAGCAGCATGAAGAGTGGCAGAGGTGTGTTGGTCTGTACCTAGCCAGGGAGCAAAATGTCAGGAGTGTAGAGCAGAGTGGCAGATGTGCCTTTAAAATAGATAGGGCCATGAAAGCTCCAGTAAAGAGTTTGCCCTTTGCCCTGAAAAGGAGGTTGGCCTCCAAAGCAAAAAAACCATTGAGATGATGGTGGAGTTAGCAGAAAAGTTTTGGTGCATTTAGGAATGAGTTGAGTCAAGAAAAGTTCTGCTAAGGCCCTCCAAGGTCTTTCTGGCAAGTTTTAGGAACCCACGCTTTTCTTCTTTATAAAGATAATACATATTTTTGTACAAAAGATTAATAAAACACATAAGACTAAAGAGGGAATCAAAAATTCACACGTCTTGCCCATACAAATGAAGAAGATGATAATAGAAATATAAGCAAAAGACATGGGTAGATCAATCATAGATACATACAAATGATTTTTAAAACATATGGACAAATGGCTTTTGAACATATGGATTTATGCTCAAACAATTCAAATTAAAATTATATTGAGGTAATGATAATGATTAGCATTTATTAAGTACTTATAGTTTGGGCACTATTTTAAACACGTAGATTATGTTATTTACACCTTGCAACAGCCTTATGATGTGAGTACTGTTATTATCCATGTTTTGCACATAAGGAAACCAAAACACAGAGATGTTTAGCAACATTCTCAAGGATACACAGCCAATAAGGAACAGAGCCTGGATTAAGAAGATAAAAATCACCCCTAATCTCAGTATCTAGAAATGGTCACTCTGCTATTTAGCAAATAGTTCAGTTTCATTTTTCTGAGTTGGCAAGAAAATCTGACTGTTAATTCTTATCTTTGATTAGAGAATCCCAGTCTCCAATCCTTAAATAATACGAAGTTGGCTGTAGATTGCAAACATATATTCTTGATCACGTTACATTTTCCGTCCCTTTGTTGTTAAAAGCTTTTTGGCTTGGGATACACTTTCCTATGGTCCTTAGTTTCATCTTAACAAAGAGAATAATTACCACACCATAGGGTTTTTGTGAATATTTAACATGATCATATACAATGAGCATTATCAGAATTAAAGGTTATTAGTGAGGTTTGTCTCGGAGAAGGCAATGGCACCCCACTGCAGTACTCTTGCCTGGAAAATCCCATGGATGGAGGAGCCTAGTAGGGTCCAGTCCATGGGGTCGTTAAGAGTCAGACACGACTGAGGGACTTCACTTTCACTTTTCACTTTCATGCATTAGAGAAGGAAATGGCAACCTGCTCCAATATTCTTGCCTGGATAATCCCAAAGACGGAGGAGTCTGTTGGGTTGCCCTCTATGGGGTTGCACAGAGTCGGACATGACTGAAGCAACTTAGCAGCAGCAGCAGTCTCCAATCCTTAAATAATAGGAAGTTGGCTGTTGAATGCAAACAGATCTTCTTGATCATGTTACGTTTTCTGTCCCTTTGTTGTTAAAAGCTGTGTGGCATGGGGTAAACTTTCCTATGGTCCTTAGTTTCATCTTAACAAAGAGAACAATTACCACCCCACAGGGTTTTTGTGAATATTTAACATGATCATGTACAATGAGCATTATCAGAATTAAGGGTTATTAGTGAGGTTTGTCCCAGAGAAGGCAATGGGACCCCACTCCAGTACTCTTGCCTGGAAAATCCCATGGATGGAGGAACCTAGTGGGCTGCAGTCCATGGGGTCATGAAGAGTCAGACATGACTGAGCAACTTCACTTTGACTTTTCACTTCCTGCATTGGAGAAGGAAACGGCAACCCACTCCAGTGTTCTTGCCTGGAGAATCCCAAGGATGGGGGAGCCTGGTGAGCTGCCATCTATGGGGTCGCACAGAGTCGGACACGACTGAAGTGACTTACCTTAGTGAGGTTTGTCCGAGTCATCTCATCTTCTAAGCATGTCCTTTTTATTCAGAGGAAGCAGAATTTTAATTTGATCCTCTTGTCCACACTCAATCAGGAAATGCTTGCCTTCTGTACAGAAGAAATGCACCTTTCCCCCACTTTTATGTTCTTTTACGTTCTTAGAAATTTTCATGTGAATCTTCCTCCCAAATTATCCTATGGCTGCCTCCTCCTTGGAATTCAGGTTTGGTTGTTTTTTTAATTTTTTAAAATTTATTTATTTTACTTGGAGGCTCATTACTTTACAGTATTGAATTGGTTTTGCCATACATTGACATGAATCTACCATGGGTGTGGAATTCATGTTTTAGTCAAAGAACACTCACAGGGGATCATCACTGACTACAACTTGTCACACAGTGCCACCCTCAAACACTCTTATATTACCACCCTTTCTATTTCCTTCATAGCTTTGAACTTTTCCCAGTTAATAAATTTTATCTTTGTTTTTATTACTCCTGTATTAATTCCCTAGCCTCCCCGAGCACCACCAAGATTTAAGGACAGCAAAAGCACAGCTTATTGTCTGTTTCTTCACTATGTCCCCCAAACACCTAGAATGATATCTGGAACAGAGTAAATACTCAGACCTTTATTGTTTATTTGAAAGATTTATTTATTTATGCCTGCACTGAGTCTTCCTTGCTGTACAGGTTTTTCTATAGTTACAGCAAGCAGGGTCTAGTCTCTAGTTGCAGGGTACAGGCTTCTCACTGTGGAGGCTTCTCTTGTTGTGAAGCTTGGCTCTAGGCATGTGGGCTCAGTAGTGGCTCCAGGACTCTAGAACACAGGTTTCCTGGACCAGTAATAGAACCCACATCCCCTGCATTGGCAAGCGGATTCTTTACCCTTGAGCCACCAAGGAGGCCCCTTAAACAGTTGTTAAATGACTATAAACAACTTGCTTCCTCTATATTGGTTAATTGTACAAGTTACAAAGTCAAATGCTACTATGTGTAGGATCACATTTATGAATTTGGAGAGCCCCAGTGGGTGAGATTAAAGTTGAGCCTTGAATGTCAGTAAAGTTTGCGTAATTTCTCTATATACCAGTACATCTCATATTGCCAGAGGGATGGTAAAAAACATGCCTGCAATGCCCGAGACCCAAGTTCAGTCACTGGCTTGGGAAGATCCCCTGGAGGAGTAAATGGCAACCCACTCCAGTCTTCTTGCCAGGAGACTGCCATGGACCAAGGAGCCGGGTGGGCTACAGTCCATAAGTTTGCAAAGAGGCGGACGTGACTGAGTGACTAACACACACACACATAAACATCTTTAGATTGAGGGTTTACAAGTTCATAGAAAAAGAAAATCTTTCAATTTTGTCATTAAAAGTATATATAAGATGGCAGAGAATTGCATCAGTGTTAATGTTTTTTCTGCTTTGTGGTTAGCTCATTCTAAATTTAAACTTTTGGAGGTCAGAGAGGTTACACATTAAATTGCTGTGTCTTTACATAATTTAAGTTAAAAATCCTCTAAAATGTTCTTCCCCTACTTTGCCACAAGGTCTGAATTTGCCTATCTTAGCATCATGTCATAGGATCTTTCAGAGACAAGCACATTGTATGTTAACATGGAATGACATTCTGCCTGAAAATACTATTATTTTTATATCATTAACCAGGTATTACATTAGGCAGGGTCTTGAGGAATTGGGACACGAAACTTGGGAGCAGATGTAGAGGAATGAAGGAAAGATCTGGGGACATTGGGTGCTCCCAGAGAAAGGAGGCCTATATAGGGTGTGACAGTGACCCTGATTCTAGGTGCTTGGGGATGATGGTAGAACTGAGGAGGACAGCAGGAGCCACTGCTTGAGAGTTAATAGGATGTCACTGAAAAAGGAGGTAAAGGATCTAGGGATGCAAGTCTTGTTCCACTTTCATAGCTTTGCCTCAGGTCAACTTGTCTCTGGAGTATTTGGTACTTTAATACAGAAAGGTGAAGAAGATTATTTGAGGTTCCATACAGTGAGGGTCTTGAGATGGGATGTAGGCAGGCTTTTGTGAAGTATGCTATTGTAGCATACCGGAGAAGCAGTCTGCTAGTGCCATCCTGAATGGGTATCTAAGTGACCTTAATTAATTGTAGAACGAGGCCTTCCCCCCAAACTCCCTTTCTCTGATTAACTACCTTTCACCCACTTTCTTACCGCAATTCTAGAGATTAGACCCATTTAAAGTCATACATAAGAATATAGGTATGAGCACTAATAGAAACTTCCTTGGGGCCCAGGTAATCTCTGCTGAGTTTAAGAAATAAAATAATAGAAATGGAGTTGGAGGTCTGCACATCCTTTCCTCAAATGGTAACTGGTGTCATGAGTTTGGTGTTTCATTCCCATGTACGTTGCCTACATTGATGGGAAATGAAAGAGCTTGTTAAATATACACTTCTATCCCAAAGTACATAGCATTTTTTGAATGTTTTAAAACCTTATATAAATGGCATTACCGTGTCTACGTTCTTCTGTCATTAGGTTTTGCCTTACACTTTTCTCTACTACTTCCAGGAAATCATTATCCTCAGAGGGGTGTGTGACTCAAGCTCCAAGGAGCTCAAGTCTCCTCTCCAGAGGAGCCCTTGGTGTCCTATTCACTTTACCTGCAACACTTTGGAGCCGGTGAGTTAAGGTTGGTCTTAGATGGAGGTGAGCCTCTTCCTCTGTTGTATTAGCCAAAGTGCAGGGCTGGGCTCACTTGCACTGTGTGACCTCCTAGACCATTACACTGGGAGCCACACTTTGAAAACCAGTAGTCTAGAGCAGGACACAGAGAATGAGATGGTTGGGTGGCATCACTGACTCGATGGACATAAGTTTGAGCAAACTCTGGGAGTTGGTGATGGACAGGGAGGCCTGGCTTGCTGCAGTTCACGGGGTTGCAGAGGCAGACACTACTGAGGGACTGAACTGACTGACTGACTCTAGAGCAGACATCCCCAACCTCCGGACGTAGTGCCTCATGATCTGAGGTGTAGCTGATGTAATAATAATAGAAATAAAGTGCACAATGAATGTAATGCCCCTGAATCATCCCCAAACTATGCCCTTCCTTCCTGGTCCGTGAAAAAATTGTCTTCCTTGAAACTTATCCCTGGTGCCAAAAACGTGGGGGACCACAGCTCCAGAGCATCTTTTGCCCCTTGATATTTTAGCCTTCTTTCAACAAAATAATCTGATACAAGTTTACCAAAAGGTGAACAGGTAATATTCCTGGAAGGTAGAGTGCTACAAAAACTGCTCTGCTAAGTATAAAATGAAGATAAGACTTTATTAACACCCCAGTGATGAATCACTTGTCTCTAAATTTCTTTTCATTTAACCATCAGTACAAAGATCCTCAAATAAGCTGACAGTTATTGAAGGTGGCTTTACTGGAACCATTAACCATGCACATGGTTCAGTAAAAGTGCATTGTGCACTAGTGAGCACAAGAGACTAACTTTCTACTGCACAATGATGAAGGCACAAGTAAGCTAATTTGAAAACCATTTCAATTGATTTCTCAGGAAGGCTTTCTAAACCACTCTTAGTTTGCATTAAGGATTCTGATATTTTACAGCTGTAGGTGAATAACTATGACAAAAGTACTTCTCGAAAACCAAAGTGTGGATGTTCAAGGACGCAGTAAATTATGTATCTGGCAGAAAAGTGGAGACCATTAAAATTCTAAGAAGAAAGCACTGGTTTTAAAACCTTTTAAAATCTGCTTATTTAGCTACCTAGAAGCATTTTTTTTTTTTATAAAAAGGTAAAAGCAGTGCAGAGTATATTTAAGCTATTCTATAATGATATATGACACCCTTGGATCACTGCAGCTTGCATTCAACAGAGTCGTGTTTATTTTAGGGTTCTTCTTCTACTTCTGGTTTATCTTTTTCTTCCTCTGGCTTTGCTTCTTCTCTCTTGATTCTTCACCTGTGTCATAGTCATCATTCTGTGTGTCTTGTCCTGTTGAGTAAAATACTGATCTTGTACACTCATGAAAGGGAACTGCAATTGATCTTCAGGAATTTTACCTGTACCAACCCCACTTAGTATTCTAAATTTAGGTATTTCCAGAGTACAAAAGTAGCTGAAGTATGAGTCCTTGAAAGTTGTTTTCTACCCTGTTCTAGAAGTTCCGTTTCTTTTGCTATCATGTTCCTTAATGCATTCTGAGTGACATTCTTCTTCCAATGTATTTAACACCCAATGCAGCCTATAGCTTGTGGTCCACGAGAACAGAAGGATCAAAATCACCCAGGTATGAATTTATTAGATATGTTTTAGTCAAAACCCCATTTGAGAAATAGCCACTGGATTCAGAGAAGTTCAACTGTGAAATTTGTAGGCTCTCCAGCATCTGAGAAGTTGCAAACAAGTCTTTCAGGTGCTCTAAAATGGGCTCATCGATGTTCTGAATCATATTTCTGAGCAATTCTGCATTCTTCAAAACTTTCATGCCAAGACAAAGAATTCTTTCAGGGTGGCTTTTACCTTCAGACTTTTCCTCAAGTTTTCTTTTTAATTTCCTCAACAACTGCCTCCACAATACCTGGTTTCCATTGATTTTCGTCATCTGTAAGCTCATAAGATGATTTTGTATCTCTTATCATACAGGTTGATAGGGGCATACTTTCTCTCAGTATCATGAATTGCTTTATGATGTTTAGATTTTGTTTTTGCCTATTCTAACTGGAAGTTTCTGAAGGCATTAAGTTGCTTAACGATATTAATCAAGTCCTAAAAGCAGGTTACACATGCTACAAGTGAAGCACCCCATCTTTCTTGGGAAGCCTGAGGAATCTGCCTCCCCTCAACAGTTTTTTCTTCCTTCCTGTTCTCAACAGCATAGTGCCCCTCAATCGTGGCATATTGCAGTCTCCATGCCACAGACTCTGTGACAGAAAACAGAGTCTCCTGCGCACAGCTTGAGCGTCTTTTGCTTTCCCACCTCAGGGCCTTTATGTTCCTCTGGTGATCGACGAGATCAAGTGGCTCAAGTGTCCTCCATCATCTCATTAAGACAGGCAGGCCAGGAGGGTGTGGGTGGGGAAAGATGGTGGGCAGCCCAAGGCACTGTAGCCTGTCTTTCTGGCCCCTTGAGGTGGGGTCCCTCCTTTGACCTTCAAGGGCTGCCTCCCCCAAATCAAAGTAAATGTTTAAAGTCTTCAACCCTCCCTTGGACACGACTGCCATCTTCCCCTCATCCCCTTCCATCCTTCACAGCACAGGCTCTGTTTGTGCCAGTGGAGCTGGTTTTATGTCACTTTCATCCAACATAAAACCTCCTCAATAGCTCTGGCTGGGAAGTGGGCGCAGAGGTGAGAGCCAACAGCGAAGGTGGCCTCAGTGGTGCTGCTGGGGTGAGGGGACTGCTGTGCTGAGGGGGCTGCTGGGTCCAGGGGGGTGTGTTACCAGGGGGCTGCTGGGGTGAGGGGGCTGCAAGGCCAGGGGCTGAGGGGCCAGGAGGCTGCTGGGGTGAGTGGGCTGTGGGGCTAGGGGACTGCTGGGGGAGGGGGCTACTGGGCCTAGCGGGGTGTGGAACCAGGGGGCGGCTGGGGTGAGGAGGGTGCTGGGCCAGGGGGGTGTGGTGCCATTGGGCTGCTGGGGTGAGGGCCCTGCAGGGCTGGGGGCTCCTGGGGTGAGGGGGCTGAGGGGGGCTGTGGGCTGAGGGGGCTGTGGGGCTAGGGGAATGCTGGGGTGAGGGGGCTGCTGGGTCAACGGGGGTATGTTACCAGGGGGCTGCTGGGGTGATGGGGCTGCAAGGCCAGGGGCTGCGGGGCCAGGAGGCTGCTGGGGTGAGTGGCCTGTGGGGCTAGGGGACTGCTGTGGGGAGGGGGCTGTGGGGCCGGCTGACTAATGAGGTGAGGGGACTGCAGGGCCCGGGCCTGCCAGGGAGGATGCTTGGCTTTGGCCTAGGCGACAGCTATCCCTTCTGGGTGACCAGGATTAGGCAAGAATGGCCTAGGAGCAGAGCCCCTTCCCGGGATGGAAAGTGTGATGGCCTCAACACAGGCCAGGACCTCACTGTCAGGCTAGGAGATTCCCTCCGTGTCAGCTAGCCTTGAGCTGGCATTGAAATCTGACCAAGGCCAGGGCATGTCGAATGTGAACAGCCAGGCTCAGGGAAGGTTGGGCCCTGCTCTTCCCTGCAGCGTGTTTGGTCCTGGGGGCCTCTAAGCCTAAGAGAATTTGCTGCAAAAAGGTGATAGACAGGCCATCTCTTCCTTGCACCTCCCTCCTGCCCCCCTCCACTTGGCTTTTTTTGAAGAGGGGCTCATTGGTCCTCTCTCTAAGCAGACCCCAGGAAGAAGCCCTGGCTTAGGAGTACCAGCATGCCATATGCAAGTGAATCCAGACAGGGAGCTTTTAACATACAATAGGTGTAAGTTCCACCAAGGGGGCATCCTTTATTCCCACTATTACAAACTGCAATCAGACTTTTCCTTTGTACACCACTCTTTGGTCCTAGCTTAAGAGTCGTGTGATTTTTGTGCCAAATGGCCTGGAGGTCAATGCTCAGACATTCAGGAAAATGTTTAGGAGGGCCCTTAGACATCCTGGAATCCAGCGGTTTTCCAAACTTCAGTGCACATAGGAAGATTCTAGAGGGCTTGTTGGACCACAGATTGCTGGGCCCATTCCCAGTGGTGAGGATTCTGGATCTGGGGAGACCTGAGAGTTTGCATTGCCAAGGACTTCTTGTGTGAGGTTCATGCTGCTGGTCTGGCCACTGCACTTGGAGAACCACGAGTCTAATCCAACGTCTTCATTTCATAGATGGATCAGTTGAGGTAGAACCCCATCTGGGTTCCAGAATTGGCATTAACGCTTACCACTTTGCAGTCTCATTTAGCTGTTCTGGGCCTGCATTTTCTTATCTACAAAATTAGGTAAGAGCCTTGGTCATTCCTATCCCAGGTTCAGTTTGCAGGTGGCTGCTATTGGGTAGTTACTCAGGCTTTTAGAAACAGCCCTCTGGTTTGGTGTGGTGCTGTCTCGTGGCTATCAGGTCCGTGAGATTACACAGCTTCGCTCTGGTCCCTGGGTCAGGATTAGGCCTGCCTTTCCTGTGTGGAGCACTGAGAGACGAAGATGCTATCAGGTGGAGGGTAGGACATAAAGCTTTGTTCTTTTTGTTGTGGTTTTCTCATTTTGCAGTTGCCTCTTCTGTTTGCTTACATTTCTAAGAATATTGGTTTTCTTTTCTGATATATAAAGTTTCCCAATGTTTTCCTTTTCTGTTTCCTTCATATTCTTTGAATTTAAAAATTCTTTACCATCTGATCATAAGGCTATTCAAGGATACATTTTCTTATTTTCCTTGTGATTTTTTATCTTGTATACGCGTATCCCTCTGGAGTTTTTTCACATGTGTTATAAAGTTTGGATCTTGGTTGACTTTCCTTTTTTTGTAAATGGCTAAAGTCTGGCATCTTTTGTTGAGCAATCCCTTTCCTCTCTGTGGATGTCTGGCTGTGCATTCTTAGTAGTGTAAGAGTGTAGAATATGTCGGAGTGAGATTTTTGCCCAAGCCCATTATTTCCGATGGGGAATTTGAGGCCCAGAGCAGCTAACTGATTTTCCTAAGGTCATATTAGTGAATGGAGAAGCTCTGATTTCTTTTGTGTGTTTGTTTGTTTATTTTTGGCCATGCTGAGGCTTCATTGCTGTGCTCGGGCTTTCTCTAGTTGGGGTGAGCAGTGGCTTTTCTTGTTGCAGAGCATGGGCTCTAGAGTGCAGGTTCAGTAGTTGTTGCCCATGGGCTTCTTTGCTCCTTGACATGTGGAATCTTTTCGGAGTAGGAATGGAACCCATGGACCCTGCACTGGCAGGAGGATTCTTAACCACTGAGCCACCAGGAAAGTCCAGATCTCTCTGACTTCTAATCTGAGTTTGAGATATATAGGTCTGCTTATCTGTCTAACTCCATGGACATTTGACAGGAGCAGGTTAACTAACCATCCACAAAGTAAATAAGCATGACCTAGGGTCTCTGAAAGGTAGAGACTAGCCTTTCCCAGCCATCCCAGAGAAACCAGTCAATATTTACTGCACACCTGTGTTCAAACTGCCCTTGTGGTTCAGTGGTAAAGAATCTGCCTGCAGTGCAGGAGATGTGGGCGCTGTGTTGGATATTCAGGGACAGTTCCAGTGTTGGGAAAATCCCCTGGAAATGAAAATGGCAACCCACTCCAGCCTTCTTCCCTGGAGAATCCCATGGATGGAAGGGCCAGGTGGGCTACAGTCCATGAGGTCAGAAAGAGTTGGACAGGACTGGGCACATACACATTCAGTTACCTTTTCTGTGTTGGTGGTGGTTGTGACAATATTTAAGATCCACTCTCTCAGCAACTTTGAAGGATACAACATAGTATTGTTAACTATAGTCACCATACTGAATATTAGATCCCCTGAACTTGTTCATCTTATAGTTGGAAGTTTGTATCTTTGAACAACATCTCCTCGTTTCCCGTCCCTGCAGCCCCTGACAACCACCTTTCTACTCTCTGTTTCTCTGAGTTTGGCTTTTTAGATCCCACATATAAGTGAGATCATAGAGTATCTGTCTTTCTCTGACTTATTTCACTTAGCATAATGCCTTCATGGTTTATCCATGTTGTCATGACATTCAGGATTTCCTCTTTTGTATGACCGAATAATGTTTCATTGTGTATATAAGCATATACGTTTACACACACGTTTTCTTTATCTGTTCATGCACAGGCACTTTGATTGTTTCCATGTCTTGGCTATTGTGAATAATGCTGCAATGAACAAGGGGCTGTAGATATTTCTTTCAGGTAGTTATTAAATTTTCTTTGGCTATATATCCAGAAGTGGGATTTCTGGATCATATAGTAGTTTCATTTTTAATTTTTTGGAGGAAATTTTATTCAATTTTACATAGTGCCTGTACCAAGTTACATTACCACCAACAGTGTACAAGGGTTCTCTTTCCTTTAATATCCTTGCCAACACTTGTTTTGTCTTTTTGATAATACTCATTTGAACAGTATTGTATAAGTTTATATATTAACCTTTTCTCAGATGATTTGAAAAAATTTTCTCCCACTCCATAGATTGCCTTTTCATTTAGTTGTTTCCTGGGCTGTGCATGACCTTTTTTATTTGATGTAGTCTCACTTGTCTGTTTTTGCATTTGCTGCCTGTACTTTTAGTGTTATACCCCAACTTTTTTTTGCCATACATAGGTCAAGGAGCTTGTCATAGAAAGCTGTGTTTTCTTCCAGGAGTTTTATGGTATCAGGTCTTAAATTTAAGTCTTTAACCCATTTCCAGTGAATTTTTGTGAGTGGTATAAGATAGGAGTCCAGTTTTGTTCTTCTCATGGGGATAACTCGTTTTATACAGTGCCATTTATTGAAGAGTCTTTTACCGCTAAATATTCTTGGCTCCTTTGTGAAATATTAGTTGACCGATTATGCATGGGCTTATTTCTGAGCTCTTGATTCTGTTCCATTGTGCCATGTTGTTTCAAATACTATACTTTGTAATATAGTTTGACATCAGACAGTGTGATCTCTCTAGCTTTGTTTTTCATTCTCAGGATTCTTTGGGTGTTTGGAGTCTTTTGTGGTTCCACACATATTTTAGATTGTTTTTTCTATTCTGTGAAAAGATGTCATTGCAATTTTGATAGGAATTGCATTGAATGAGTAATTGGCTTTGGGTAGTCTTGATGTTTTAACAATATTCTTTTTATAGAGGAAATGGGAATATCTTTCCCTTTATGTCTTCTTCAATTTCCGTCCGCAGTGTCTTATAGTTTTGGTGTATAGACCTTTTTACCTCCTTGGTTAAATGCATTTCTAAGTATTTTATTGTGTTTGCTATATTGTAAATGAGAATATTTTCATTATTTCTTTTTCAAATACTTTGTCCTTAGTGTATACAAATGCAACTGATTTTTGTATGTTGATCATACATCTGGCAAATTTACCAAATTCACTGATGAGTTCTAAAATTTTTTAATGCAGTCTATAGGTTTTCTGTATATAAGATCATGTCATCTGCAAACAGACAATTTAACTTTGTCCTTTCTGATTTTGATGTCTTTTATTTTTCTTGCCTACTTTCTCAGAGACTTGAGTACAATCCTGAATTGGAGTGTTGAAAGTGGGAACCCTTATCTTGTCTGTGTTCTTAGAGGAAAAGCTTTTATTTTTTTCTGCATTGAGCATGATGTTCAGATCAGATCACTCAATCAGTCGTGTCCAACTTTTTGAGACCCCATGAACTGCAGCACGCCAGGCCTCCCTGTCCATCACCAACTCCCGGAGGTCACTCAGACTCACATCCATCGAGTCAGTGATGCCATCCAGCCATCTCATTCTCTGTCGTCCCCTTCTCCTCCTGCCCTCAAACCCTCCCAGCATCAGAGTCTTCTCCAATGAGTCAACTCTTCGCATGAGGTGGCCAAAATACTGGAGTTTCAGCTTTAGCATCATTCCTTCCAAAGAAATCCCAGGGCTGATCTCCTTCAGAATGGACTGGTTGGATCTTCTTGCAGTCCAAGGGACTCTCAAGAGTCTTCTCCAACACCACAGTTCAAAAGCATCAATTCTTCTGGGCTCAGCCTTCTTCACAGTCCAGCTCTCACATCCATACATGACCACAGGAAAGACCATAGCCTTGACTAGGTGAACCTTTGTTGGCAAAGTGATGTCTCTGCTTTTGAATATGCTATCTAGGTTGGTCATAACTTTCCTTCCAAGGAGTAAGCGTCTTTTAATTTCATGGCTGCAGTCACCATCTGCAGTGATTTTGGAGCCCAGAAAAATAAAGTCTGACACTGTTTCCACTGTTTCTCCATCTATTTCCCATGTAGTGATGGGACCAGATGCCATGATCTTCGTTTTCTGAATGTTGAGCTTTAAGCCAACCTTTTCACTCTCCACTTTCACTTTCATCAAGAGGCTTTTTAGCCCCTCCTCACTTTCTGCCATAAGAGTGGTGTCATCTGCATATCTGAGGTTATTGATATTTCTCCTGGCAATCTTGATTCCAACTTCTGTTTCTTCCAGTCCAGCATTTCTCATGATGTACTCTGCATATAAGTTAAATAAACATGGTGACAATATGCAGCCTTGACGTACTCCTTTTCCTATTTGGAACCAGTCTGTTGTTGCATGACCAGTTCTAACTGTTGCTTCCTGACCTGCATACAGATTTCTCAAGAGGCAGATCAGGTGGTCTGGTATTCCCATCTCTCTCAGAATTTTCCACAGTTTATTGTTGTCTACACAGTCGAAGGCTTTGGCATAGTCAAAAAAGCAGAAATAGATGTTTTTCTGGAACTCTCTTGCTTTTTCCATGATCCAGCGGATGTTGGCAATTTGATCTCTGGTTCCTCTGCCTTTTCTAAATCCAGCTTGAACATCAGGAAGTTCATGGTTCACATATTGCTGAAGCCTGGCTTGGATAATTTTGAGCATTACTTTACTAGCGTGTGAGATGAGTGCAATTGTGCAGTAGTTTGAGCACTCTTTGGTATTGCCTTTCTTTGGGATTGGGATGAAAACTGACCTTTTCCAATCTTGTGGCCACTGCTGAGTTTTCCAAATTTGCTGGCATATTGAGTGAAGCACTTTCACAGCATCATCTTTCAGGATTTGGAATAGCTCCACTGGAATTCCATCACCTCCACTAGCTTTGTTCGTAGTGATGCTTTCTAAGGCCCACTTGACTTCACATTCCAGGATGTCTGGCTCTAGATCAGTGATCACACCATCGTGATTATCTGGGTCATGAAGCTCTTTTTTGTACAGTTCTTCTGTGTATTCTTGCCACCTCTTCTTAATATCTTCTGCTTCCGTTAGGTCCATACCATTTCTGTCCTTTATCGAGCCCATCTTTGCATGAAATGTTCCTTTGGTATCTCTGATTTTCTTGAATAGATCCTTAGTCTTTCCCATTCTGTTGTTTTCCTCTATTTCTTTGCATTGATCGCTGAAGAAGGCTTTCTTATCTCTTCTTGCTATTCTTTGGAACTCTGCATTCAGATGTTTATATCTTTCCTTTTCTCCTTTGCTTTTCGCTTCTCTTCTTTTTGCAGCTATTTGCAAGGCCTCCCCAGCCAGCCATTTTGCTTTTTTGCGTTTCTTTTCCATGGGGATGGTCTTGATCCCTGTCTCCTGTACAATGTCACGAACCTCATTCCATAGTTCATCAGGCACTCTATCTATCAGATCTAGGCCCTTAAATCTATTTCTCACTTCCACTGTGGGGAGGGAGGGACACTGCAAATAAATAGCATTGGTGTGTGATCGCAGTGCCTCAGCCACACTGGGCCTGCCCCCACTCACGGCGTGTGTAGCCTCCCTGCCTACACTGCTCAGGCTCTAGGTTGCTCCACCGGGAATCATCCACGGCCAGCCCTGAGCTGCTTGCACCTCCCAGTTCTAAGCCCCTCAGTTTCAGGCAGTCAGGTATTCATCAGAGGCACAGACTTGATTGGGCCTGCGTTTTTTGCCCTTCCCAGGTCTGAGCAGGGCAGGTGTTGAGTTGTTTGGCGAACGCGGTTGCTGCGACTTATCGCCTCCCCACCACTTGGTTATCTGAGTGTACAACCAGCACACCTTCTCAGGTGGATGTTGACTGTCCAGAGCCCCAAGAAGTCTTAGTTAGCAACGATGCCTGCTTCCAGTTTTGTAGATAATGTCTCTCTGGGGCTGCGATTGCCTTCCTCCTGCTCTGGTTGCCTGTCACCAGAGGGGGACAGTCTGCAGCCGGCTATCTCTGTACAGTCCTTTGTTCTGTGTGCGGGCCTGGTGGTATCTTATGTTAGGGCTGGCATTTCGCATGATAGATATCCCACAGTCTGGTTTGCTAGCCCAAATTATTTCGCTCAGGTAGCACTCGGGTTATTCAGGCCAGATCCTTACTCTAAGCAATGCAGCCTGCGCTGTGCCTCCCTGCCCAGCCTCTGCTTGCTAATGGCGGATGCAGGCATCTGCTCTGCTTCTTTGCTGGGGCAGTTACTGTTGGGCTCGTAATCTGTGGGTTTTAATTGTTTGTTTATTTTTCCTCCCTGTTATGTTGCCCTCTGTGCTTCCAAGGCTCGGCACAGCCTCGGCAGTGACAATGTTTCCTGGTGTTTGGAAACTTCTCTCTTTTTAAGACTCCCTTCCGGGGACAGAGCTCCGTCCCTCCCTCTTTTGTCTCTTTTTTGTCTTTTATATTTTTTTCCTACCTCCTTTTGAAGACAATGGGTTGCTTTTCTTGGTGCCTGATGTCCTCTGCTGGCATTCAGAAGTTGTTTTGTGGAATTTACTTGGCGTTTAAATGTTCTTTTGATGAATTTGGGGGGAGAAAGTGTTGTCCCCATCCTATTCCTCTGCCATCTTAGCTCCTCCCCTCCCAACAACTCTGTTTTTAAACACAGGTTATTTTTTTATGCACAGAGACACATTCTTAAAAGTATTCAGCTTGTTTGTAACTTGTTTGATCTTTGTATATGAAAAGAAATACAACAGAACCTGTTCTGTAGTCTGTCATGGGGAGGGCAAACAAATAGGATATTGACAATTCAGACCTGAACTTTTTCAGAGAACTGAAATGTTCTTAAGAGGTTGTGCAGGGCACAAAGGGCCTCCACTTAGGTGTGCCTCAGCAAGCTGATGGATTCCAGGTGGGTATTTGTATGGGGAAGAGGTGGTATTGAAGTTTTGCATATAAACACCTAGGAAGCAAAGAAAGTGAGCAGTGGGAGGGTAGTGCAGTAGAGGGGGCAAGATGGTTCGTATTTCTACTCCAGTCTGGACTAGGGACTAGATCCAAGGACTATAGCAAGATGGGCTATTGGAATGAGGCATTTTTGGAATTACAGGCCAGTATCACTGAGGAACATAGATGCAAAAATTCCCAACAAAATTCTACCAAACAGAATTCAATAACTCATTAACAAGGTCACACACCATGATCAGGTTGAGTTTATTCCAGGGATGAAAGAATTCTTCAATATATGCAAACCAATGTGATACAGCATATTAACAAATTGAAAGATAAAAACCATATAATAGATGCAGAAAAAGCATATGACAAAATTCAGCACCCATTTGTGATTAACACTCCAAAAAATGGCCATAGAAGGAAGCTACCTCAACATAGAAAAGTCCATATATGACAAGCCCACAGCAAACGTTCTCAATGGGGATAAACTGAGAGCATTCCCTCTAAAATCAGGGACACCCTCTAAGACAAGGGTGCCCACTCTCACTACTATTATTCAACATAGTTTTGAAGTCCTAGTTATGTCAATCAGAGAAGAAAAAGAAATAAAAGGAATCCAGATGGGAAAAGAAGAAGTAAAGCCTCACTGATTGCAGATGACATGATACTACACACAGAGAACCCTAAAGATACTATCAGAAAATTACTAGAGCTAATCAGTGAATTTAGCACAGTCACGGGATACAAAATCAATACACAGAAATCACTTACATTCCTATGTAGTAACAATGGGAAATCAGAAAGAGAAATTAAGGAATCAATCCCATTCACCATCACAACAAAAAGAATAAAATATCTCGGAGTAAACCTACATAAGGAGACAAAAGATCTGTATAACAAAATTATAAGACACTGATGAACGAAAGTGAAGATGACATGAAAAGATGGAGAGATGCTCCATGTTCCTGGGTTGGAAGAATCAATATTGTGAAAATGACTATGCTACCAAATGCAATCTACAGATTGAATGCAATCCCTATCAAAATACCAATGGCAGCTTTTCACAGAACTAGCATTTTTTCACGATTCATATGAAGACGCAAAAGACCCCAAATAGCCAAAGCAGTCTTGAAAAAAGCATGGAGCTGGAGGAATCAGCCTTCCTGACTTCAGATTATACAACAAAGCTACAGTCCTCAAAACATTATGGTATTGGTACAAAAACATAGATACAGATAAATGGAAGAAAATATAGAGACGAGAAAGAACCCCTGCACTTACGGGTACCTTCTTTTTGACAAAGGAGGCAAGAATATACAATGGAGCAAAGATAGTCTCTTCAATAAGTGAGCTGGGAAAACTGGATAGTTACATGTAAAAGAATGAAATTAGAGCATTTCCTAACACCATACACAAAGGTAAACTCAAAATGGATTAAAGACGTAAATGTAAGACCAGCAACTAAAGAACTCTTAGAGGAACACATAGGTAGAACGCTCAATGACAGAAAGCAAAGCAAGATCCTACAGTAATGAAAATAAAAACAAAAGTAAACAACTGGAACCTAATTAAACTTAAAGGTTTTTGTACAGCAAAGGAAACTATAACCAAGGTGAAAAGTCAGCCCTCAGAATGGGAGACAATAATAGCACATGAAACAACTGACAAAGGATTAATTTCCAAATATACAAACAGCTCATACAATACCAGAAAAACAAATAATCTAATTAAAAAGTGGGGAAAAGCCCTAAACAGGCATTTCTCGCAAGAAGACATATAGATGGCTAACAAACACATGAGAAGATGCTCAACATCCCTCATTATTCAGCTCACTCACTCAGTCACGTTTGATTCTTTGTGACCCCGTGGACTGCAGCACAACAGGCTTTGCTGTCCAGCACCAATTCCCAGCACTTGCTCAAACTCACACTCATCGTGTTGGTGATGCCATCCAACCATCTCATCCTCTGTTGTCCCCTTCTCCTCAGGGTCTTTTCTAAGGAGTCAGTTCTTTGCATCAGGTGGCCAAAGTATTGGAGCTTCAGCCCTTCCAATGAGTATTACGTCCTTTGTGATTGACTGGTTGTATCTCCTTGCAGTTCAAGGGCTCTCAATGAGAGTTCTCCAACACCACAGTTCAAAAGCATCAATTCTTCAGCACTCAGCTTCTTTATGGTGTTACTCTCACATCCATACATGACTATTGGAAGAACCATGGCTTGGACTATAGGGACCTTTGTCGGCAAAGTAATGTCTCTGCTTTTTAATATGCTGTCTAGGTTTGTCATAGCTTTTCTTCCAAGGAGCAAGCCTCTTTTAATATCATGGCTGCAGTCACCAACAGCAGTGATTTTGGAGCCCCCCAAAATCAGCTCTCTCACTGTTTCTATTATTTCCCTATCTATTTGCCATTAATTGATGGGACTTCATGCCATGATCTTAGTTTTTGCAATGTTGAGTTTAGGCCAGCTTTTTTATTTCCTGTTTCATTTTCATCAAGGCTCTTTATTAGAGAAATGAAAATCAAAACTATAATGAGACCTTGCCTCACACCAGTCAGAATGCCCATCATTACAAAGTCTACAAAAAATAAATGCTGGAGAGGGTGTGGAGAAAAGGGAACTCTCTTGCACTGTTGGTCAGAATGTACATTGGTACAGCCACCATAGAAGATGGTATGGAGATTCCTAAAAAACTAGAAATCCCACTCCTAGGCATATACCCTGAGGAAATAAAAATTGAAAAAGACACACGTACCCCAGTCTTCATTGCAATAATCTTTAAAATAGATAAAACATGGAGGCAACCTAGATGTCCATCAAAAGATGAAGAAATAAAGGAGCTCTGGTACATATATACAATGGAATATTACTCAGCCATAAAAAGGAATGCATTTGTCAGTTCTAAAGAGGTAGATGAACCTAGAGCCTATTATACAGAGTGTAGTAAGTCAGCAGGAGAAAGATAAATATTGTATACTAACACATATATATGGAAGCTAGAAAGATGGTACCAATGAATTTATTTGTAGGGCAGCAATGGAGAGACAGATATAGAGAACAGACTTATGGACATGGGAAGTTGGGAGGAGAGGGTGAGATGTATGGAGAGAGTAACATGGAAACTTAATTACCATATATAAAATAGATAGCCACTGACAATTTGCTATATAACTTGGGGAACTCAAACAGGGTCTCTGTATAAACCTAGAGGGGTGGGATGGGGAGGGGGATGGGAGGGAGATTCAAGAGGGAGGGGACAAATGTATACCTATGGCTGATTCATGGTGATGTCTGACAGAAAACAACAAAATTCTGTAAAGCAATTATGCTACTGCTGCTGAGTCGCTTCAGTTGTGTCCGACTCTGTGCGACCCCAGAGACAGCTGCCCACCCGGCTCCCCCGTCCCTGGGATCCTCCAGGCAAGAACACTGGAGTGGGTTGCCATTTCCTTCTCCAATGCATGAAAGTGAAAAGTGAAAGTGAAGTCACTCAGTCGTGTCCGACTCTTCACGACCCCATGGACTGCTGCCTACCAGGCTTCTCCATCCATGGGATTTTCCAGGCAAGAGTACTGGAGTGGGGTGCTACTTCAGTTAAAAAAATAAGTACATTTAAAAAAACATTTTCAGAAGCATGACACCCAGTATGCTCAGGAATAGGTGTAACATGTAGTGAAAAGGGAAAGGGGTGATAGAGCAGATATTTAATCTGGCCTGCCTGAAACATTTATCCTATTTTCAAGGTTCAGAAAGAGTTCAGTTGGGGATCACATGTCTAAAAATATTTGAAATGTTCAAATCAAATGATAAACCATTAAATAAGTTGTATCTCCTTCCATGACAAATGTACCCTCCTAATGAGCTGAAAGGCCAGGTTGGGATTTAGTATTCTCAGACTCCTTTAAGTTCTGCCCTGATGGTGTGGGAAGAGCTGCCCTCCTTCCCTCACCCCGCCCATGCCCTGGCTCCTAGGCCAGGCAGCATCCCTTTCTGGGCCTACAACCCCTCCTTGTGCCTGGGAGCATCCACCCCAGCAGTGAGTGCAGTCAGCCCTCGCCAGGACACGTCTAAGAGGAGCACACGGGCCCTGGAAGCAGGCTAGGGAATGTTCAGGGCTGCCAGGTACCTGGAGCATGGGCTAGCAGGGACATACCCCTTGTTCCCATGAGCTGGGCTCCTGGCCCTGGCAGGAGGGGTGTGGCTGGAAGAGGACCAGAGTGGCCCTCTAAAGCATAGAGCTCAAGACAGAGATACCTCTTGCCTGGGCCTGGAAGCAATACTGTTTTAACAACTAGCCCCACAGAAATACTAACAAATCAGAACCATGTTTAAGGTCCTCAAATTGTACTAGTTGACCTGCCCTTTTAGTTGAAATAATGGTGACAGGGAATGTTTGCCCTCTGTCTCACCATGTGGTTCTGGCCATAAGGAATAGTATAATACATTTTAAAATGTCAACACTGGTGACGAAAAAAAAAGAGTTTTGGGGATCTTAAGTTTCCTTCACTTTAATTGACATTAAATACCTACTAAGAGGAAAATTCATTGCCTAGGGCTTTGGGAAAGAAAGATAAATAAAACCCTTAAAGATCCCAGCCATTTAAAGGTTCAGTGCAGGGGTTGGTTTTGATGGAATAGGTGGATGTAGTGTGTGTATTTGCATGTGCACATAGTTAGAATATAAGACATGCCACCACAGAACATAACAGTATGTTATCAGTTATCTACAAGAAGGTCAGGAGCCGAGCCCGTGGGAACAAAGTATGCTCCAGCTAGACCATGTTTCAGATACCTGGGAAGCCTTAAGTAAATGCAGAAATGAGCCCATCTAGTCTCAAACCCCCAGGCCCTTCCCCTTCTCTGATCCTCCAATCTGGTCATCTACAACTTTATGTTTTTATTACTTTAAACAGAGTTCAAAGATTAAGTCCACTTTCTCCGTTTTCTCTTTTTACTTTTACTTATTGTGACATACTTCCGATCTGCACAAAATTATAAAGAATACTACTATAAACACTATTTACGCACCACTCAGTTTAAGAAATGTAAATTAGAGATACAGTTGTAGCCAACTACGTATCCCTCCCCAATAGGATCGCTGTCCTTTTCTTTCCCCAAGTGGTAACCACCGTCCTAAATGTGGTTTATCTTTCCACTGCATGCCTTTCTGTATGCTTGCATATGCATAAATCCTTACAGCCTACTCTGTAGGGATCTACTATCCATTCCTGCTGAGTGAAGTTTCTCTTAGACTTCACATATCCAGTATCATGCCTGTGACTTCCTGGACCCAGCTTTGTCCCTTGGATATTTTTCTGGTGCCATCCCCTATCCACCTTCTCTCTGTCTCAGCCCCTGTGAATCCAAATTTTCTCCCTGGTCCAGTCTCTACCGTCCTGTTCAATTTACCTCTAGCAACCACAAGGCAGTGAACAAAGGCTGGTCCCACCATAGGTGGGTCTCAACTTCTCCCTCTGTGGCTCTCAACCAGTGCTTCTCAAACCTTGGCTGCATCAGAATCCCCTGGAGGGCTTGTTAAACAGAGACTACTGGGCCCCACTCCCAGTTTCTGATTCACTGGTCTTGAGTGGAGCCTAAGAATTCGTGGGTGATGCTAATAATGCTATTTTAAGGACGAAACTTTGAGAACCAGTGCTCCAAATCAGTGTCTGGCCTCAGGTCAGCAGCACCATCTGGCCTCCAGGCAAGCTGGGCCATCCATCAGGTTTCCTTCAAAAGCACCCAGCAGTATTATGAAATAAACATATAACACAAATCATGTGTAATTTTCAATGTTCTAGTAGCCACATCTAAAAAGTAAAAAGAGGGCATCCCTGGTGGTCTAGTGGTTAAGAATCCACCTTGCACTGCAGGGGACACAGGTTCAATCCCCGGTACAGGAAGATCCCACATGCTGTGGGGCAACTAATCCCATGTGCCACAACTCTGAAGCCCATTTGCCCTAGAGCTCATGCTCCAAAAGAGAAGCCACCTCAGTGAGAACCTGTGCAGTTTAATAGAGATAGCCCACATATAGCATTAAATAAATTTTTGTAAAAGTAAAAAGGAACTGGAGAAAATAATTTTAATGCTATATTTAATACTAGATTATCATTTCAATGTGTAAGTAGTTATTCATGAGACTTTACACAATTTTTATATTTGTAGCACATTTCAACTCAGATTAGCCACATTTTCAATGCTCAGCAGCCACACATGGCTAGTGACTAGGACAGTAAACAAGTTCAGATCTAAAGCCTTAACCTCTATTTCTGTCTTTACAAAACTGTTTTAAATAAAAATTTCATTTTGGGCTGCAATAAAAGAATTTAAAACAGGCTTATCAAATGCAATGTGATGCCTTCCAGTGATGTAAAAAAGCTTCTCATTTTTTTAAAGATATTTAAATCAGGATTATTTATATACATAAATCTATCTACATTTCAGTTTACTACTTTAAAACTGAGTTTTAACTAGAGCAAATACTGTCAAATATATCTGTGAAAGATAAAACCCAATTAGATATTGGATTTTGTATTAGATATTGGATTTTGTATTAGATATTATTAGTTGCTTTTGGGGGACGTATTTTGGAAGGAAATCAATGTTAATAATATTTCCATGGGCTTATAAAAAAACAAAAAGAGCGAACAATGGATCCTTTCTTCTTTCTCTGTCTTCTTTCTAGTCTTCCAAACTGCAGGAAGAAATGAGAGAAAATGAACAGTTATATAGCATCAGTCCGCACCAAAACTTTCTAAACATAAGAAAAGAGTCAGCCTTATGTATATCTGCTGCATCTGAGGGTTGTACCTCAACAAGGAAAGAAGAAAAACACATTTTCCAATTGTAACCTTCACCCTGGATACTGGGTGCATGTGATGGCTTCAATCATGTGATCCTACCAATCTTGTCTCCCTCTTGCCCAACACCATAAATGCTTTTTTCCCCCTTAATTTGAGAGGCTACTCTGGGACTTACATCACACTTTCTGCCTTAAAAGCCTGTGCTCACTCCACAGATGATACTCCCTTTCCCTCCCAGACCCTCGGTTTCCATATCTACCATATGAGAAAGAGGCTGTTATTATGAAACACACCACTATGCAAATGAGGAAGCAAATGTTAATCATTAAAGACAAGATATATACCTTCACTACCAACTCAGTGATAAACAACAGTCATCCCAGGACTGTTTCTTTTGACTGCCACATAAAGTACACAAATCTGTAACTGAACAAATGTTTAAGTATTAATCACTAAATGTGGTCCTATTTGAAGTTCTGAACTTTTTGCTATTTGTAAGTAGATACATTCTAAAAGGTGTCTTCTCTTAGTGCAGGAGACTGCACTTCTGTAGTCAAGAAATGAAGGCCTAACTAGTGCACAGCCCAATTGCTGCTGCTTTTAGTCAGTTTTCTAAAGAAGTACTGGTCTTAGGTACTGATACATTTACAACTTGTTGGTAGTCTTACAGATAGAGAACAAAAGACCTCATAAGAACAAATGAGAAGCCATGAAGTATATTTCACTTCATGCTCTTTATATTACTGGGTGCAGGAATGTTGTATAAACATTAGGTAAATTTGAGTTGTTGAACTAATTTTAAAAAACGTGTTCTTAATTTACTCCAAGAATTAAAAAGCAAAAACAAAATTGGTAAATGCCTGGGAATAGCTGGGGTATTTTCAAAGCTATACACAGATACCTGGGCTTTCTGGGCCTGTCCTTTGCTGGGTCCAGATCCTTTTCTGGTTCTTGTTTTCTGTTATACTTCTTTTCTTTCCCCTCACTTTTGGTGCCCTGTGGCTCTTCTTTGGAGTTCTCATCGTGGCATTCAGCTGTTTCTTTACAGAAGAATAGTAGAATTTGCGACCAGACATTCACAGCAAAAAATCCCAACACCTAAGGAATGGCAAGATATCCAGTGCTCTACCCTTAGGAGAGGCAGTAGGCCAGAAGCAACTAAGAAAAGAGTAACTGGGGGCCTTCCTTCTGGTGGATATAACACTTCCATGGCCCTCACTTTGCTGCTGCTTGATCATTTTCACAATGACAATATTTCTTTTTTCCTAGTAAATCTGTCACCCTGTGCTACTGATTACTTGTGGTCGAGGATCAGAATCCTCTGGGTCTAATGCATTCTGGACGTTTTGGTCAGAACTTTCTCCCCAAATGTGCTTCACCTCAATAACAAAATCTCTGGGGAAGCTCCTGAGTTCCTCAATCCCCTGAATATTTCATTTTGACCAAGTGCTCCTTTATGAGTTCATAATATTTGGGGATCAACATTTTTAAAAGCTATGAACCAAATATGAGGTCTGCTATTTGCTCATTCTCTTCCATGTTCTCTCAAGCTCCCTCTCGGACACCTGCCTCCATTGACCTTCACCTGTGGGCTCTTAACTGGCACCAATCATCTCAGACTTCTTACCAGGGATGGTAGAGGGCAGCTTATTTTCCTCCCAAACCAAAGAAGTTGTTATGGAGTTGGGCGTCTACTGGCACCCTCTGGCCTTCCATTCAAGGAGGCCCTGACTCCCGGCCTCCCTTCCTGAGGCACCTCCCCCTCCCGCCTCTGAGCCTGCCTCCTCCTCGGCATCCCTGGTCCCCAGACCCAGCCTGCAGCTGCCAGTGTCTCCATCTCCCCCCCCAACTCCCCCCACCCCTCGAATACTCACTCTCAGGGGCGACCAGCTCCTGTGGCATCTCCCGCAAGCTGGGCTCCTCAGACTCCTTGGTGGCCGTCTGCCATAAAGAGGCCTCCTCCGCTTCCTTGGCCTCCTGGGCTTCCTCCGCCTGCTCCGCCTCCTGGGCTTCCTCCTCCTGCTCCGCCCCCTGGGCCAGGGCTTCCTCAGCCGGCCCCACCCCCGATTCATCTGGCACCTGGACCTCAGATAACCCGGACACGGCAGCTGAGCTGTGGTCGGACAAGCGCGGCCTGGTCTAGTGCCAGACCAACTCGTGGTCGTCATATTGTGGAACTATGACGTGGTTGTCAGACAAACGGTTCACCATCGAGTGCACCAGATTTAGAACCGTTAAGCGGAAGCCAGTCATGGGGAAGTGGCGTGACTCCACCATGCGGTTCACGCCCTCCGCCTGCTCCACCTCCTCTCCCTCCTCAGCCAGCCCGATGTCTGACACTTCCTCAGCATTCCCACCCTCCAGGGCCGCCTCTCTCGGGCCTCCTGCGGCCCCCACGACTCCACCCGCCTCAGCCTCAGGCATGGAGTCACCCCTGCGAGGCTCGGAGTTGCGGTCCACACTGTCATGGGCTCCAACCTGTGCCCCTGCTGCACCTGCTGTGCCTTCCTGCCCTCCAAGGGCCAGATTTCCATCCCCCTTGGTAGACATGGCAGCCGGCAGTTACCTCAGACAGATGGGCAACGATGGCAGTGGTGCAGGTGGTGGCACCTGAAGCGGCTGCCCTGAGAGGAGGCTGAGGGAAGTGAGATTTACCAAGGCAGTCACTGAGGGGAACACAGAGGAGGCCCCACGACCGGGAGGGTAGGTGGCCAACGGCTGAAGCGTCCGACGGAAGCCGGGCCTCAGGCAGTAGAGCCAGGCCACAGTCGAGGGGCGGGACTAGAACAGTTGACAGTGACCTGTGACCTCTTGTCACGAGCTTTGGGCTCATTTGCTGACAAACAAGGATTGACGTGCTTTGTGTCCAGTGAACGGCCAAGGCCCTTGGTTGTCAAATTGCTCACAATTGCCTACTTGTTCTTTGACGCATTAGGGTTCTGACATGTGTGGAGGTCTTCTAGGCTCGTGTCCTTTATGTAATTGTGCAGGAAGGTATTTATGAAGGCATTCTGGGCCATGTGAACTGTGAGAAATTTCCCACCTGGAAATTTCCACCTGGTAAAGGCTCATGTGAATAGAGACAGGGTCATAAAAATGTTGTATATCTCAGATGTTAGCAGTACTAATAACCTCCAAAGAAGAGAAAGAGAATTTGGACAATTTAAAGTAGTTAAAAATAGTTGGAAAAGAGTAGACAAATTGAAATGAATGCAATCACAACTGAATGTTCAGAAGTGTTCAAGAAGTTAGGAGCTAGAAGGTGTATAATGAATCCAGAAAAATTCACTTAAAGCTTTGAAGACTGAATAAAAAAAGAGAGGTTTCTTTAAAGGATCAGGTCATCTCCTAAGTGCTAATCATGATAGACTTTAAAATGGCCACCTTCCTATGTTTCAGAGGCAACAGTCCCAGACTTTTTATTGATCTCAAGATCCACTTAGTCCAGACCTCAAGTGTAATTTTGAAAATTATACAGAAATTAACTGCTTTTACAGTCATTCTGTTAAAAAAAAAAAAAAAAAAGTTTTGTAACACTAAAAATATTTTTTGAAAAAGACATAGCCAATTACTTCTGGATGTTACATTTAGGAAAAATACTAATAAGTCTCATAATTATAAAGAGGGATTTTTTTTTTTTCCTTTCATTCAGTTCAGTTCCAACCGAATTTCAGTGTTTTTGTTTTTCCTCTGTCTCACCTTGGGAATGGAGCATGGTGTTGCTGTAAATCATTGGTTTAAATTTGGAAGGCAATGTCAATAATCTCTAATCCAAAACCCTCATCATAAACACAGCAAAAAAGAGGCAGAATCGCAATCTGAGGTTTAACATTTGCTGCCCTAAGTGATCTTGAAACAGTTACTTCTCATTTCTAGGCCTCAGTTTTATCATCTGTATAGGTGGCGTTCAATGAAAATATGAGGTAGATGGAACAAGATGGAATTATATTTAGGATACTGAGCATTTGTTGAAAATGTGTTTTTAGTTTGATTTTGCCTTCTAAGTTGGTGAATGTTTCTAAGTATGTAGTTTTTCTTTTTTTTATGTTGTAAAATCTAATATTTTCTTTTTTCTTGGTTTTAACATCATGAATTTGTACATCTTTTCTCATCCAGAAACAATTTTTTTTTGTATTTTTAAAGCAAATTTATAGTTGCACAGTTATCCCCACAAGCCCATTTTATTTATTTTTGCTTGTCTCCTTTTTAAATTTTTTTAATTTTATTTTATTTTATTTAACTTTACAATATTGTATTGGTTTTGCCATATATCAAAATAAATCTGCCACAGGTATACATGTGTTCCCCATCCTGAACCCTCCTCCCTCCTCCCTCCCCATACCATCCCTCTGAGTAGTCCCAGTGTGCCAGCCCCAAGCATGCAGTATCATGCATCGAACCTGGACTGGTGACTCATTTCATATATGATATTATACATATTTCAATGCCATTTTCCCAAATCGTCCCACCCTCTCCCTCTCCAAGAGTCCAAAAGACTGTTCTATACATCAGTGTCTCTTTTGCTGTCTCGTATGCAGGGTTATTGTTACCATCTTTCTAAATTCCATATATATGCGTTAGTATACTGTATTGGTGTTTTTCTTTCTGGCTTACTTCACTCTGTATAATAGGCCCAGTATCATCCACCTCATTAGAACTGATTCAAATGTATTCTTTTTAATGGCTGAGTAATACTCCATTGTGTATATGTACCACTGCTTTCTTTATCCATTCAGCTGCTGATGGACATCTAGGTTGCTTCCATGTCCTGACTATTATAAACAGTGCTGCAATGAACATTGGGGTACATGTGTCTCTTTCAATTCTGGTTTTCTCAGGGTTTATGCCCAGCTGTGGGATTGCTGGATCATAAGGCAGTTCTAGTCCTAGTTTTTTAAGGAATCTCCGTACTCTTCTCCATAGTGGCTGTACTAGTTTGCATTCCCACCAACAGTGTAAGAGGGTTCCCTTTTCTCCACACCCTCTCTAGCATTTATTGCTTGTAGACTTTTGGATCGCAGCCATTCTGACTGGTGTGAAATGATACCTCATAGTGGTTTTGATTTGCATTTCTCTGACAATGAGCGATGTTGAGCATCTTTTCATGTGTTTGTTAGCCATCTGTATGTCTTCTTTGGAGAAATGTCTATTTAGTTCTTTGGCCCATTTTTTGATTGGGTCATTTATTTTTCTGGAATTGAGCTGTAGGAGTTGCTTGTATATTTTTGAGATTAGTTCTTTGTCAGTTGCTTCATTTGCTATTATTTTCCCCCATTCTGAAGGCTGTCTTTTCACCTTGCTTATAGTTTCCTTTGTTGTGCAGAAGCTTTTTAAGTTTAATTAGGTCCCATTGGTTTATTTTTGCTTTTATTTCCAATATTCTGGGAGGTGGGTCATAGAAGATCCTGCTGTGATTATGTCAGAGAGTGTTTTGCATATGTTCTCCTCTAGGAGTTTTATAGTTTCCGATATTAGATTTAGATCTTTAATCCATTTTGAGTTTATTTTTGTGTATGGTGTTAGAAAGTGCTCTAGTTTCATTCTTTTACAAGTGTTTGACCAGTTTTCTTAGCCCCACTTGTTAAAGAGATTATCTTTTCTCCATTGTATGTTCTTGCCTTCTTTGTCAAAGATAAGTTGTCCATATGTGTGTGGATTTATCTCTGGGCATTCTATTGTGTTCCATTTCTCTATATTTCTGTCTTTGTGCCACTACCATACTGTCTTGATGACTCTGGCTTTGTAGTAGAGCCTGAAGTCAGGCAAGTTGATTCCTCCAGTTCCATATTTCTTTCTCAAGATAGCTTTGGCTATTTGAGGTTTTTTGTATTTCCATACAAATTGTGAAATTATTTGTTCTAGATCTGTGAGGAATACCATTGGTAGCTTAATGGAGATTGCATTGAATCTATAAATTGCTTTGGATAGTATAATCATTTTCACTATATTGATTCTTCCAATCCATGAACATGGTATATTTCTCCATCTATTAGTGTCCTCTTTGATTTCTTTCACCAGTGTTTTATAGTTTTCTATATATAGGTTTTTAGTTTCTTTACGTAGATATATTCCTAATTATCTTATTCTTTTCGCTGCAATGGTGAATGGAATTGTGTCCTTAATTTCTCTTTCTGTTTTCACATTATTAGTGTACAGGAATGCAAGAGATTTCTGTGTGTTGATTTTATAGCAACTTTGCTATATTCATTGATTAGTTCTAGTATTTTTCTGGTGGAGTCTTTAGGGTTTTGTATGTAGAGGATCATGTCATCTGCAAACAGTGAGAGTTTTACTTTTTCTTTTCTAATTTGGATTCCTTTTATTTCTTTTTCTGCTCTGATTGCTGTGGCCAAAACTTCCAAAACTATGTTGAATAGTAATGGTGAAAGTGGGCACCCTTGTCTTGTTCCTGACTTTAGAGGAAATGCTCTCAATTTTTCACCATTGAGGATAATGTTTGCTGTGGGTTTGTCATATATAGCTTTTATTATGTTGAGGTATGTTCCTTCTATTCCTGCTTTCTGGAGAGTTTTTATCATAAATGGATGTTGAATTTTGTCAAAGGCTTTCTCTGCATCTATAGAGATAATCATATGGTTTTTAGTTTTCAATTTCTTAATGTGGTGTATTACGTTGATTAATTTGCAGATATTGAAGAATCCTTGCATTCCTGGGATAAAGCCCACTGGGTCATGGTGTATGACCTTTTTAATGTGTTGTTGGATTTTGATTGCTAGAATTTTGTTAAGGATTTTTGCATCTATGTTCATCAGTGATATTGGTCTGTAGTTTTCTTTTTTTGTGGCATCCTTGTCCGGTTTTGGTATTAAGGTGATGGTGGCCTCATAGAATGAGTTGGGAAGTTTACCTTCCTCTGCAATTTTCTGGAAGAGTTTGTGTAAGATAGGTGTTAGTTCTTCTCTAAATTTTTGGTAGAATTCAGCTGTGAAGCTGTCTGGACCTGGGCTTTTGTTTGCTGGAAGATTTCTGATTACAGTTTCAATTTCCGTGCTTGTGATGTGTCTGTTAAGATTTTCTATTTATTCCTGGTCCAGTTTTGGAAAGTTGTACTTTTCTAAGAATTTGTCCATTTCTTCCACCTTGTCCATTTTATCGCCATACAATTGTTGATAGTAGTCTCTTATGATCCTTTGTATTTCTGTGTTGTCTGTTGTGATGTCTCCATTTTCATTTCTAATTTTATGAATTTCATTTTTCTCCCTTTGTTTCTTGATGAGTCTGGCTAATGGTTTGTCAATTTATTTATCCTGTCAAAGAACCAGCTTTTGGCTCTGTCGATTTTTGCTATGGTCTCTTTTGTTTCTTTTGCATTTATTTCTGCCCTAAGTTTTAAGATTTCTTTCATTCTACTAACCCTGGAGTTCTTCATTTCTTCCTTTTCTAGTTGCTTTAGGTGTAGTGTTAGATTACTTATTTGAGTTTTTTCTTGGTTCTTGAGGTATGTCTGTATTGCTATGAACCTTCCCCTTAGGACTGCTTTTACAGTGTCGCACAGGTTTTGGGTTGTTGTGTTTTCATTTTCATTCGTTTCTATGCAAATTGTGATTTCTTTTTTTATTTCTTCTGTGATTTATTGGTTATTCAGCAGCGTGTTTTTCAGTCTCCATATGTTGGAATTTTTCATAGTTTTTCTCCTGTAATTGAGATCTAATCTTACTGCATTGTGGTCAGAAAAGGTGCTTGGAATGATTTTAATTTTTCTGAACTTACCAAAGGTAGATTTATGGCCTAGGATGTGATCTATCCTGGAGAAATTTCCATATGCACTTGAGAAAAATGTGAAATTCATTTTTTGGGGATGAAATGTCCTATAGATTTCAATTAGGTCTAAGTGGTCTAATGTATCATTTAAAGTTTGTGCTTCCTTGTTAATTTTCTGTTTAGTTGATCTATCCATTGCTGTGAGTGGGGTATTAAAGTCTCCCAGTATTATTGTGTTATTGTTAATTTCTCCTTTCATACTTGTTAGTATTTGTCTTACATATTGCGGTGCTCCTATGTTGGGTGCATATATATTTATAATTGTTATATCTTCTTCTTGGATTGATCCTTTGGTCATTATGTAGTGACCTTCTTTGTCTCTTTTCACAGCCTTTGTTTTAAAGTCTATTTAGTATTGCTAGTCCTGCTTTCTTTTGGTCCCTATTTGCATGGAAAATCTTTTTCCAGCCCTTCACTTTCAGTCTGTATGTGTCCCGTGTTTTGAGGTGGGTCTCTTGTAGACAACATATGTTGGGGTCTTGTTTTTGTATCCATTCTGCCAGTCTTTGTCTTTTGGTTGGGGCATTCAACCCATTTAAGATTAAGTTAATTATTGATAAGTATGATCCTGTTGCCATTTACTTTATTGTTTTGGGTTCGAGTTTGTACTCCCTTTTTGTGTTTCCTGTCTAGAGAATGTCCTTTAGTATTTGTTGGAGAGCTGGTTTGGTGGTGCTGAATTCTCTCAGCTTTTGCTTGTCTGTAAAGCTTTTGATTTCTCCTTCATATTTGGATGAGATCCTTGCTGGGTACAATAATCTGGGCTGTAGGTTATTTTCTTTCATCACTTTCAGTGTGTCTTGCCATTCCCTCCTGGCTTGGAGAGTTTCTATGGAAAGATCAGCTGTTATCCTTATGAGAATTCCCTTGTGTGTTATTTGTTGTTTTTCCCTTGCTGCTTTTAATATTTGTTCTTTGTGTTTGAACTTTGTTAATTTCATTAGTATGTGTCTTGGGGTGTTTCACCTTGGGTTTATCTTGTTTGGTACTCTTTGAGTTTCTTGGGCTTGAGTGATTATTTTCTTCCCCATTTTAGGGAAGTTTTCAACTATTATCTCCTCAAGTATTTTCTTATGGTCTTTCTTTTTGTCTTCGTCTTCTGTGACTCCTATGATTCAAATGTTGGGGCATTTACTATTGTCCTGGAGGAATCTGAGATTTTCCTCATTTCTTTTAATTCGTTTTTCTTTTTTCCTCTCTGATTCATTCATGTATTTCTACCATCCTGTCTTCTAATTCACTAATCCTATCTTCTGCCTCTGTTCTATTTGTTGCCTCCAGATTATTTTTTATCTCAATTTTTGCATTAGTAAGTCATTCAGTATATTCTCTTTTTTATTTCTTCCAGGTCCTTGTTAAACCTTTCTTGCATCTTCTCAATCCTTGTCTCCAGGCTATTTATCTGTGATTCCATTTTGATTTCTAGATTTTGGATTAATTTCACTATCATTATTCGGAATTATTTATCAGGTAGATTCGCTATTTCTTCCTTTTGTTTGGTTTTGAGGGCTTTATCCTGTTCCTTTACCTGCTGGGTATTCCTCTGTCTCTTCATCTTGTTTAAATTGCTGAGTTTGGGGTGTCCTTTCTGTATTCTGGCAGTTTGTGGAGTTCCCTTTATTGTGGCGTTTCATCACTGTGTGTGGGTTTGTACAGGTGGCTTGTTAAGTTTTCTTGGTTAGGGAAGCTTTTGTCGGTGTTCTGGTGGATGGAGCTGGATTTCTTCTCTCTGGGGTGCAATGAAGTGTCCAGTAATGAGTTATGAGATATGTATGGTTTTGGGGTGACTTTGTATATTGGAGCTCTGGGCTGTGTTCCTGTGTTGCTGGAGAATTTGCTTGGTATGTCTTGGCCTGGAACTTGTTGGGCCTTGTGTGGTGTTTGGTTTCAGTGTAGGTATGGAGCCATTTGATGAGCTCCTCTCAATTAATGTTCCTGGAGTCAGGGTTTGGACTTAAGCCTCCTGCTTCTAGTTGTTGGTCTTATTTTTACAGTAGTCTCAAAACTTCTCCTTCTATACAGCACCATTGATAAAACATCTAGGTTAAAGATGAAAAGTTTCTCTACCGTGAGGGTCACCCAGAGAGGTTCACAGCATTACATGGAGAAGAGAAGAGGGAGGAGGGAGTTAGAGGTGACCCAAATGAGATATGGTGGAATCAATAAAGGAGAGAGCGGGATAACCAGTAATCACTTCCTTATGTGCATTCCACAATTGGACTGCTCAGAAATGTTCACAGAGTTATACAGAAAAGAGAAGAGAGAGTAAGGAGACAGAGGTGGCCAGGAGGATAAAAGGAGGGAATGAAAAGGAGAGAGACAGATCCAGCCAGTAATCTGTTCCCTAAGTGTTTTCCACCGTCTGGAACACACAGAAATTCATAGAGTTGGGTAGAGTAGAGAGGGATTAGAGATGAGACGCAGGCGACCTGGTGGAGAAAAAGGAGAGTCTGGACGGGGAGAGAGCAGTCAAGCCAGTAATCTCGCTCCCTAGTAAAAATTGGGTACTGAAGATTGGGTTCTTAAAGGTACAAAATTGGTAACAAATACCTAAAAGCAAAAATTAAAAATCTAGAGTAGAGTTTGGAATTTCAAAACTACAATGTTAAAGAAAAGAAGAAGAAAAAGAGAAAAAACAAACAAACAAAGTCACAAAAATTATAAAGAAGATAGAGGTACAAATTGATAACAAATACCAGAAAGCATAAATTAAAGTTCTAGAGTAGAGTCTGGAATTTCAGGAATACAATGTTAAAGAAAAGATGAAGAGAAAGAAAGAGAGAGGGAAAAAATGTCACAAAAGTTATAAAAAATTATAGGTACAAAATTGACAACAAATACCAAAAATCTAAAATTAAAAATCTAGAGCAGAGTTTGGAATTTCAAAAATACAAAGTTAAAGATAAGAAGAAAAAAAGTCACAAAAGTTATAAAAATATATATATATAAGTTTGCTTTTTTAAAAAAAAGGGTCTTTTATTTATTTATTTATTTTTGCAATGTAGTAGTAGGTTATCAAAGTGAAAATTAAAGGAGTAATAGAGGACTTAAAATTTTGTTTTTTTAAAAAAAGGAAAGAATGATTGTAAAAATAGTAAAAATATATATAGGACTTTCTCTGATATTGTTGTGGGTATTATTGGTTCAGTTCATTTTCGGGTAGTTCCTTGTTCCGGCTTATATTTCTCAAGATCTATAGTCCCCTTCCTATGTAGTTGGTACTAACTATGGGGTTTTAGTTTATTGCCTCTCGCTTCCAAGGCGGTTCCCTCTGTTATAGCCTCTTCTGTTTGCTGGTCTCTTCAGTGTCTGATTTCTGCCCTGATCCAGAGGGAGCGGTGGTAAACACCTTTTTTTTTTTTTTTTTTTTTAAGGCTCACTTGTTCAGTCGTGCTGTGGGGAGGGAGGGACGCTGCAAATAAATAACACTGGCGTGTGCTTGCAGTGCCTCAGCCACACTGGGCCTGCCCCTGCTCACGGTGCGTGTAGCCTCTCTGCCCACACTGCTCAGGCTCTAGGTTGCTCTGCTGGGAATCATCCGTGGCTGGCCCTGAGCTGCTTGTACCTCCCAGGTCTAAGCTGCTAGGTTCAGGCACTCGGGTGGTTCTCAGAGGCCCAGACTCGGTTGGGCCTGCATTTTGTGCCCTTCCCAGGTCCAAGCAGCGCCGGTGATGAAGTGGTTAGCGAGCACAGCTGCTGCAACTTATCGCCTCCCCTCTGCTCCGTTTTCTGGGTGTACAATTGGCGCACCTTCTCAGGTGGATGTTGAATGTCCAGAGCCCCAGGAAGTCTTAGTTAGCAAAGATGCCTGATTATAGTTTTGTAGATAATTTCTCTCTGGGGCTGCAATTGCCTGCTTCTGGCTCTGGCTGCCTGTCACTGGAGGGGACACTCTGCAGCCAGCTGTCTCTGTACAGTCCTTTGTTCTGTGTGCAGGCCTGGCGGTGTCTTAGGTTAGGGCTGTCTTTTTGCGTGGTAGATATCCCACAGTCTGGTTTGCTCTCCCAAATTATTTTGCTCAGGTAGCGCTCAGGATATTCAGGCCAGATCCTTACTCTAAGCAATGCAGCCTGTGCCTCCCTGCCCAGCCTCTGCTTGCTAATGGCGGATGCAGGCATCTGCGCTGCTTCTCTGCCGGGGAAGTTACTGTTTGGCTCGTAATCTGTGGGTTTTAATTGTTTATTTATTTTTCTTCCCTGTTATGTTGCCCTCTGTGCTTCCAAGGCTCAGCACAGACTCAGCAGTGAGAATGTTTCCTGGTGTTTGGAAACTTCTCTCTTTTTAAGACTCCAGAATTGATGCTTTTGAACTGTGGTTTTGGAGAAGACTCTTGAGAGTCCCTTGGACTGCAAGGAGATCCAACCAGTCCATTCTGAAGGAGATCAGCCCTGGGATTTCTGTGGAAGGAATGATGCTAAAGCTGAAACTCCAGTATTTTGGCCACCTCATGCGAAGAGTTAACTCATTAGAGAAGACTCTGATGCTGGGAGGGATTGAGGGCAGGAGGAGAAGGGGACGACAGAGGATGAGATGGCTGGATGGCATCACTGACTCGATGCATGTGAGTCTCAGTGACCTCTGGGAGTTGGTGATGGACAGGGAGGCCTGGCGTGCTGTGATTCATGGGGTCGCAAAGATTCAGACACGACTGAGCGACTGATCTGATCTGATCTGATCTGATCCCGGGACAGAGCTCTGTCCCTCCCTCTTTTTCTCTTTTTTTGTCTTTTATATATTTTCCTACCTCCTTTTGAAGACAATGAGTTGCTTTTCTGGGAGCCTGATGTCCTGTGCCGGCATTCAGAAGTTGTTTTGTGGAATTTACTTGGTGTTTAAATGTTCTTTTGATGAATTTGTGGAGGAGAAAGTGTTCTCCCCGTCCTATTCCTCCACCATGTTAGCTCCTCCCCCAGAAATGAATTTTATACTTTCTTCTTTTTGGACATATTCTGAATGTTTACATTTAACTTCTTAATTTAGAATCAATAATGACTCACAGTGTTAAGATTAAAATCTCAGTTGATTTTTAAACATCTTACCTATAATACTATTTGTTATGCATTAATTCCCCTCTGTAAGGACTTGTGGGCTTCTGGGGTGGCGCTAGTGGTAAAGAACCTGCCTGCCAATGCAGGAGATGTAAGAGACTTGGATTTGATCCCTGGGTTGGGAAGATTCCGTGGATGAGGGCATGGCAATCCATTCCAGTATTCTTCCCTGGAGAATTCTAAGCACAGAGGAACCTGACCGGGGGCTATAGTCCATAGGGTCACACAGAGTAGGCCACAACAGAAGCAACTTAGCATGCACACACATAAGGATGTGTGGCCAAGTCCCCTTTAGCATTTTCTATAAAGAAAGAAGAGATGCAAGAGAAACACACATTCTCTTAGAGTTTCAGGTCTGGAAAGGCCTTTAGATATGGAATCTAAGGCCATTCTTTTTAAAGTAATTAACCTCCAATAAAAATAAATAAATACATAAAAATATCTACAAAAAAATTTAAATTTTAAAAATTAAAAAGTATAATAAATAGGGAAACTAAGGTTTAGAGCTGCTAACTGGCATCCCCAAAGTCATGCCAGTTAGTGGAAGAGCCATGACTAGGACCAATCTCCTGATCTTTAATCTGGAATTGAAACATACCTCACATATCAGCTTTGGCCATCTTCTTTCCTATTGGACTTGTCAAAAAACAGTGTCATAGAACATGAACGTCAGACATGGTCACTCTGAGACCATATTGAAAGGAGACAAGACAGGACCAAACAGAAGGTGATACATGACTAAACATTCCCCTCTCTTGGCTAAAATGAATGTCTACAACTTCTTTACCAATTACATCTTTATTTTGGTTCTAGTCTCCTCTCCCTATGGGGAAAATTTACTCAAATACCAATCAAAGAATTGCCTCAGATACCTAAATACATCTAATCTAGAGCAAACCCCTGTTTCTTTGAAGGAAAAACTTCCCCAAAATAACTCAACCAAACCCCAGCCTCTGTAACAGGTTCTTTCTGATACTTGGGAAGACATCACATGTTCCCCTGTGATGTGTGTTCTCCCTTACTGCAATGAATAGTAAACTGAACTCACTCAACTACAGGCATGTTTTTGTGATCTTTGGCTGGAGGACACTGACGGTGTAAAACATTTCCATCTTTACCCTGTAATGCATGAACTCAAACAAGTGAGTCAAAAGGCATTCAAAGTGTTTTCTGAGAAAAGGCTTCTCATAGGAGGGAGGTGTTGGACCCAAAAGATGGGCAACAGGCCCGAACTAAGGACAATAAAGACAGGATGTTGTCTCTGTGTGGCCCTTGATAAAATGGGCTTGTAAACCCCAGTGGGTCCCTGCTGTAAAAAAGCCTGTGGCCTTCCCTGGAGGCTCAGACAGTAAAGTGTCTGTCTGCAGTGTGGGAGACCCAGATTCGATCCCTGGGTTGGGAAGATTCCCTGGAGAAGGGAATGGCAACCCACTCCAGAACTCTTGCCTAGAAAATCCCATGGACAGAGGAGCCTAGTAGGCTACAGCTCATGGGGTTGTGAAGAGTCGGACATGACATCATTTTCACTTTAGGAATAGGAAGGTCTGTCTAGTCAAAGCTATGGTTTTTCCAGTAGTCATGTATAGATGTGAGAGTTGGACCATAAGGAAAGCTGAGCAGTGAAGAATTGGTGGTTTTTAACCTTGTGATTGGAGAAGACTCTTGAGAATGCCTTGGACTGCAAGGAGATCAAACCAGTCAATCCTAAAGGAAATCAGTCCTGAATATTCATTGGAAGGACTGACATTGAAGCTGAAACTCCAATAATTTGGTCACTTTATGTGAAGAACTGACTCATTTGAAAAGACTGGGGAAGATCCTGGGAAAGTTTGAAGGCAGGAGGAGACGGGGATGACACAGGATGAGATGGTTAGATGGCATCACCGACTGAATAGTCATGAGTTTGAGTAAACTCCAGGAGTTGGTGATGGACAGCTAAGCCTGGTGTGCTGCAGTTCATGGGGTCACAAAAAGTTGGACCTGCTGCTGCTGTGGCTAAGTCACTTCAGTCGTGTCCGACTCTGTGCGACCTCATGGACTGTAGCCCACCAGGCTCCCCCGTCCATGGGATTCTCTAGGCAAGAACACTGGAGTGGGTTGCCATTGCCTTCTCCAATGCATGAAAGTGAAAAGTGAAAGGGAAGTCACTCAGTCGTGTCCGACTCTTTGCGACCCCATGGACTGCAGCCTACCAGGCTCCCCCATCCATGGGATTTTCTGGGCAACAGTACTGGAGTGGGGTGCCAAGTTGGACCAAAGTGAACGACTGAACTGAACTGAGGGGCAGGAAGAGGAGGTAGATGTTGTTTCTGGGCAGAGGGCAGACCTGGGTGATGTGATGGAGGTCCTGGGGTGAGGAAGGAGCTTAATTAGGGTACTCCCATTTCCTATTCCATGCTGTGACAGGACTGCCTCCATTCTTCTTTAGCAGAGAAGCACATACTCCCAGGTAGATGGGGTTTTTTTCCCCCGCAAGAAGTTGCGACCCCATTGACTGTAGCCCACCAGACTACTCTGTCTATGTGATTTTCAAGGCAAGACTACTGGAGTGGGTTACCATTCCTTTCTGCAGGGGATCTTCCTGACCCAGGGATCGAATCCGGGTCTCCTAATTTTTACCATCTGAGCCACCAGGGAAGTCGCCCCACCCATGAAATCAGAGTATGGACTGTAGCCCATACTTTCTTTTTTTCCTCCTATCTCTGTACATTCTTTTTTCAGAACTTTTAACAAGACCATCACTATTCACTTTAGAGGAGATAGCATGTTAGCAAACAAAGCCAACAAAACAAAATAAATCATACAAATGTCTTTCCAGGTCAGGAACAACTAGTCTGTCCACTTGAAGCTATAGGACAAACACTCCAGACCCTAGTCATTTAAGCATTCACTGAGCACAGGTAAGCACCTACTATATACCTGGAATTATGTTCGGACTTGGGGACTCAGCTTTCTAAGACCCATGGCTTGTTCTGGTTTACGATCTAAAGGGTTAGACAGACACTTGGGCAATGACGACTCACTCTGTCAAGTGCTATAACAAGGATGAGCACAAGTGTTAAGGAAGCATGGGAGAGTGGATGATTGGCTATGGCCAGTAGATGAAGGGGGTTGGCTGGTGCCTGGGAAAGTGCTCAGGAGGGGGCATTTCAGGGGGTCCTGAAGCTAGGAGTTCAAGTGGCAGTAAAAAGGCAAGGGCAAGGAGGTTCCTATAGGTAAAGGAAGCAGCATGAAGAGTGGCAGAGGTGTGTTGGTGTGTACCTAGCCAGGGAGCAAAATGTCAGGAGTGTAGAGCAGAGTGGCAGACGGGCCTTTAAAGTAGATAGGGCTATGAAAGCTCCAGTAAAGAATTTGCCCTTTGCCCTGAAAAGGAGGTTGGCCTCCAAAGCAAAAATCCATTGAGATGATGGTGGAGTTAGCAGAAGAGTTTTGGTGCATTTAGGAATGAGTTGAGTCAAGAAAAGTTCTACTAAGGCCATCCAAAGTCTTTCTGGCAAGTTTTAAGATCCGATACTTTTCTTCTTTATAAAAATAATACATATTCTTTGTACAACAGATTAATAACACACAAGACTAAAGAGGGAAACAAAAATTCACACATATCCTTCCGATACAAATGAACAAGAAAATAATAGAAATATAAGCAAAAGACATGGGTAGATCAATCATAGTTACATACAAATGATTTTTAAACATATGGACAAATGGCTTTTAAACATATGGACTTATGCTGAAACAATTCAAATTAAAAATATATTTTAGTAATGATAATGATTAGCATTTATTAAGTACATATAGGTTGGGCACTTTTTTAAACACATAGATTATGTTATTTACTCCTTGTAACAGCCTTATGATGTGAGTACTCTTATTATCCATTTTTGCAAATAAGGAAACCAAATCAGAGATGTTTAGCAACATTCTCAAGGATACACAGCCAATGAGGAACTGAGCCTGGATTAAGAAGATAAAAATCACCCTTAATCTCAGTATCTAGAAATGGTCACTCTGCTATTTAGCAAATAGTTCAGTTTCATTTTTCTGAGTTGGCAAGAAACTCTGATTGTTAATTCTTCTCTTTGATTAGAGAATCCCAGTCTCCAACCCTTAAATAATAGGAAGTTGGCTGTTGATTGCAAACAGATATTCTTGATCATGTTATATTTTCTGTCCCTTTGTTGTTAAAAGCTGTGTGGCTTGGTGTACACTTTCCTACGGTCCTTAGTTTCATCTTAACAAAGAGAAAAATTACCACCCCACAGGGTTTTTGTGAATATTTAACATGATCATATACAATGAGCATTATCAGAATTAAGGGTTATTAGTGAGGTTTGTCCAGGTCTTCTCATCTTCTAAGCATGTCCTTTGTATTCAGAGGAAGCAGAATTTTAATTTGGTCCTCTTGTCCACACACAATCAGTAAATGCTTGCCTTCTGTACAGAAGAAATGCCTCCTCCCCCAATTGTATATTTTTTACGTTCTTAGTAATTTTCATGGGAATCTTCCTCCCAAATTGTCCTATGGCTGCCTCCTCCTTGGAATTCAGGTTTGTTTGTTCTTTTATTTTTTTTTAATTTATTTATTTTAATTGGAAGCTAATTACTTTACAATATTGTATTGGTTTTGCCATACATTGACATGAATCCACCATGGGTGTGGAATGCATGTTTGAGTCAAAGAACACTCACAGGGGATCATCGCTGACTACAACTTGTCACCCAGTACACCCTCAAACACTCTTATATTACCACCCTTTCTGTTTCCTTCATAGCTTTGAATGTTTCCCAGTTAATAAATTTTATCTTTGTTTTTATTACTCCTGTCCTAACTCCCCAGCGTCCTCGAGCACCACCAAGAGTTAAGTGCCTCAAAAGCAGAGTTTATTTTCTGTTTCTTCACTATGTCCACCAAACACCTAGAATGATATCTGGAACAGAATAAATACTCAGACATTTATTTGTTTATTTGAAAGATTTATTTATTTATGCCTGCACTGGGTCTTCATTGCTGCACAGGTTTTTCTATAGTCTCAGCAAGCAGGGTCTAGTCTCTAGTTGCAGGGTGCAGGCTTCTCACTGTGGAGGCTTCTCTTTTTGTGGAGCTTGGCTCCAGGCATGTGGGCTCAGTAGTGGCTCCTGGACTCTAGAACACAGGTTTCCTGGACCAGTAATTGAACCCACATCCCCTGCATTGGCAAGTGGATTCTTCACCCCTGAGCCACCAAGGAGGCCCCTTCAACATTTGTTAAGTGACTCTAAACAACTTGCTTCCTCTATATTGGTTAATTGTACAAGTTACAAAGTCAAATGCTACTATGTGTAGGATCACATTTATGAATTTGGAGAGCCCCCAGTGGGTGAGATTAAAGTTGAGCCTTGAATGTCAGTAAATCTGGGTAATTTCTCTCTATACTAGTACACCTCATATTGCCAGAGGAATGGTAAAAAATCTGCCTGCCATGGGGTAGACCCAAGTTCAGTCGCTGGCTTTGGAAGATCCCCTGGAGGAAGAAACATCAACCCACTCCAGTCTTCTTGCCAGGAGACTGCCATGGACCGAGGAGCCTGGTGGGCTACAGTTCATGAGGTTGTAAAGAGTTGGCCATGACTGAGTGACTAACACACACACATATCAGTATCTTTAGATTGAGGTGGACAAGTTCATAGAAAAAAAAGTCTTTCAATTTGGTCATTAAAAGTATATATAAGATGGCAGAGAATTGCATCAGTGTTAACGTTTGCTTTGTGGTTAGCTCATTCTAAATTTCAACTTTTGGAGGTCAGAGAGGTTACACATTAAATTGCTGTGTCTTTACATAATTTAAGTTAAAAATCCTCTACAATATTCTTCCCCTATTTTGCCACAAGGTCTGAATTTGCCTATCTTAGCATCATTTCATAGGACCTTTCAGAGACAAGTACATTGTATGTTAACATGGAATCACATCCTGCCTGTAACTACTATTATTTTTATATCATTAGCCAGGTATTACATTAGGCAGGGTCTTGAGGAATTGGGATAGGAATGTTGGGAGCAGATAAGTAGAGAAATGAAGGAAAGATCTGGGGGCATGGGGTGCTCACACGGAAAGGAGGCCTATGTGGGGAGTGAGAGTGACCCTGATTCTAGGTGCTTGGGGATGATGGTGGAATTGAGGAGGACAGCAGGGGCCACTGCTTGAGAGTTAACAGGATGTCACTGAAAAAAGACGTAAAGGATCTAGGGGTGCAAGTCTTGTTCCACTTTCATAGCTTTGCCTCAGGTCAACTTGTCTCTGGAGGTATTTTGTACTTTAAGACAGAAAGGAGAAGGAGATTCTTTGAGGTTCCATACAGTGAGGGTCTTGAGATGGGATGTAGGGAGCCTTCTTGTGAAGTATGCTATTGTAGCATACCAGAGAAGCAGTCTGCTAGTGGCATCCTGAATGGGTATCTATGTGACCTTAACTAATTGTAGAACGAGGCCTCCCCCCAAACTCCCTTTCTCTGATTAACTACCTTTCACCCACTTTCTTACCCCAATTCTAGAGATTAGGCCCATTTAAAGTCACACATAAAACTATAGGTATGAGCACTAATAGAAACTTCCTTGGAGCCCAGGTAATCTCTGCTGAGTTTAAGAAATAAAACAATAGAAACAGAGTTGGAGGTCTGTACATCCTTTCCTCAAATGGTACCTGGTGTCATGAGTTTGGTGTTTCATTCCCATGTACGTTGCCTACATTGATGGGAAATGAAAGAGCTTGTTAAATATACACTTCTATCCCAAAGTACATAGCATTTTTGGCATGTTTTAAAACCTTTTATAAATGGCATCACCGTGTCTATGTTCTTCTGTCATTAGGTATTGCCTTACACTTTTCTCGACTACCTCTAGGAAATCATTATCCTCAGAGGGGTGTGTGACTCAAGCTCCAAGGAGCTCTAGTCTCCTCTCCAGAGGAACCCTTGGTGTCCTAGTCACTTTACCTGCAACACTTTGGAGCCAGTGAGTTAAGGTTGTTCTTAGATGGAGGTGAGCCTCTTCCTCTGTTGTCTTAGCCAAAGTGCAGGGCTGGGCTCACTTGCACTGTGTGACCTCCTAGACCATTACACTGGGAGCCACACTTTGAAAACCAGTACTCTAGAGCAGGACACAGAGAATGAGATGGTTGGGTGGCATCACTGACTCGATGGACATAAGTTTGAGCAAACTCTGGGAGTTGGTGATGGACAGGGAGGCCTGGCTTGCTGCAGTTCACGGGGTTGCAGAGTCAGACATGACTGAGGGACTGAACTGACTGACTGACTCTAGAGCAGGCATCCCCAAACTCCGGGACATAGTGCCTCATGATCTGAGGTGGAGCTGATGTAATAATAATAGAAATAAAGTGCACAATGTATGTAATGCCCCTGAATCATCCCCAAACCATCCCCCTCCTCCCTGGTCCGTGGAAAAATTGTCTTCCTTGAAACTTGTCCCTGGTGGCAAAAACTTGGGGGACCACAGCTCTAGAGCATCTTTTGCCCCTTGATATTTTAGCCTTCTTTCAACAAAATAATCTGATACAAGTTTACCAAAAGGTCAACAGGTACATTCCTAGAAGATAGAGTGCTATAAAAACAGCTCTGCTAAGTATAAGAGGAAGACAAGACTTTATTAACACCCCAGTGATGAATCACTTGTCTCTAAATTTCTTTTCAATCAACCATCAGTACAAAGATCCTCAAATAAGCTGACAGTTTTTGAAGGTGGCTTACTGGAACCCTTAACCATGCACATGGTTCAGCTAAAAGTGCATTGATTACTAATGAGCGCAAGAGACTACCTTTCTACTGCACAATGATGAAGGCACAAGTCAAGTAAGCTAATTTGAAAACTACTTCAATCGGTTTCTCAGGAAGGCTTTCTAAACCACTCTTGGTTTGCATTAAGGATTCTGATATTTTATAGCTGTAGGTGTATACCTATGACAAAAGTACTTCACGAGAACCAAACTAAGGATGTTCAAGAATGCAGTAAATTATGTATCTGGCAGAAAAGTGGAGACCATTAAAATTCTAAGAAGAAAGCACTGGTTTTAAAACCTTTTAAAATCTGCTTATTTGGCTACCTAGAAACATTTTATTTTTTTAAAAAAAGAAAGGTATAAGCAGTGCAGAGTATGTGTAAGCTATTCTCTAATGATATATAACGCCCTTGGCTCACTGCAGCTTGCATTCAACAGAGTCGTGTTTATTTTAGGGTTCTTCTTCCACTTCTGGTTAATCTTTTTCTTCCTCTGTCTTTGCTTCTTCTCTCTTGATTCTTCGCCTGTGTCATAGTCATCATTCTGTGCGTCTTGTCCTGTTGAGTAAAATACTGATCTTGTACACTCATGAAAGGGAACTGCAATTGATCTTCAGGAATTTTACCTGTACCAACCCCACTTAGTATTCTAAATTTAGGAATTTCCAGAGTACAAAAGTAGCTGAAGCATGAGTCCTTGAAAGTCGTTTTGTACCCTAGTCTAGAAGTTCCATCGCCTTTGCTATCCTGTTCCTTAATGCTTTCTGAGTGACATTCTTCTTCCAATGTGTTTAGCACCCAATGCAGCCTATACCTTGTGGTCCGTGAGAACAGAAGGATCAAAATCATCCAGGTATGACTTTACTAGATATGTTTCAGTCAACACCTCATTTGAGAAATAGTCACTGGATTCAGAGAAGTTCAACTGTGAAATTCGTAGGCTCTCCAGCATCTGAGAAGTTGTGAACAAGTCTTTCAGGTGCTCTAAAATAGGCTCATCGACGTTCTGAATCATATTTCTGAGCAATTCTGCATTCTTCAAAACCTTCATGCCAAGACAAAGAATTCTTTCAGGGTGGCTTTTACCTTCAGACTTTTCCTCAAGGTTTCTTTTTCATTTCCTCAACAACTGCCTCCGCAATACCTGGTTTCCACTGATTTTCGTCATCTGTAAGCTCATAAAGTGATTTTGTATCTCTTATCATACAGGCTGATAGAGACATACTTTCTCTCAGTATCATAAATTACTTTATGATGTTTAGACTTTGTTTTTACCTGTTCTAACTGAAAGTTTCTGAAGGCATTAAGTTGCTTAACGATATTAATCAAGTCCTGAAAGCAGCTTACACATGCTGCAAGTGAAGCACCCCATCTTTCTTGGGAAGCCTGAGGAATCTGCCTCCACTCAACAGTTTTTTTCTTCCTTCCTGTTCTCAGCAGCATGGTGCCCCTCAATCGTGGCACATTGCAGTCTCCATGCCACAGACTCTGTGACAGAAAACAGAGTCTCCTGCACACAGCTTGAGGGTCTTTTGCTTTCCCACCTCAGGGCCCTTATGTTCCTCTGGTGAACAACGAGGCCAAGTGGCTCAAGTGTCCTATCATCTCATCAAGACAGGCAGGCCAGGAGGGTGTGGGTGGGGAAAGATGGTGGGCCTCCCAAAGCACCGTAGTCTGTCTTTCTGGCCCCTTGAGATGGGATCCCTCCTCTGACTTTCAAGAGCTGCCTCCCCCAAATCAAAGTAAATATTTAAAGTCTTCAACCCTCCCTTGGACACGACTGCCATCTTCCCCTTGTCCCCTTCCATCCTTCACAGCACAGGCTCTGGTTGGGCCAGTGGAGTTGGTTTTATGTCACTTTCATCCAACATAAAACTTGCTCAATAACTCTGGCTGGTAAGTGGGGGCAGAGGTGAGAGCCAACAGCGAAGGTGGCCTCAATGTTGCTGCTGGAGTGAGGGGACTCCTGTGGTGAGGGGGCTGCATAGCCAGGAGCATGTAGGACCAGGGTGCTGCTGGGGTGAGGGCACTGCAAGGCCGGGGACTGCTGGGGTGAGGGGGCTGCTGGGGCCAGCGGGGTGTGGGACCAGGGGGCTGCTGGTGTGAGGGTACTGCAGGGCTAGGGGCTGCTGAGGTGAGGGGGCTGCGGGGCCAGGGAACTAATGGGGTGAGGGGACTGCAGGGCTGGGGGCTGCCAGGGAGGATGCTGGGCTTTGGCCTAAGTGACAGCCACCCCTGCTGGGTGACCAGGATTAGGCAAGAATGGCCGAGGAGCAGAGTCCCTTCCCAGGATGTAAAGTCTGGTGGCCTCAACATAGGACAGGACTTCACTGTCAGGGTAGGAGATTCCCTCCGTGTCAGCTAGCCTTGAGCTGGCATTGAAATCTGACCTAGACCAGGGCATGTCGAACGGGAGCAGCCAGGCTCAGGGAAGGTTAGTCCCTGCTGTTCCCTCCAGCACGTTTCTCCAACTGGTGCTGGGGGCCTCTAAGCCTAAGAGAATTTGCTGCAAAAAGGTGATTGACAGGCCATCTCTTCCTTGCCCCTCCCCCTGCACCCCCTCCACCTGGCTTTTTTGGAAGAGAGGCTCATTGGTCCTCTCTCTAAGCAGACCCCAGGAAGAAGGCCTGGTTTAGGAGTACCAGCATGCCATATGCAAGTGAATCCAGACAGGGAGCTTTTAACATACAATAGCTGTAAGTTCCACCAAGGGGGTGGCCTTTATTCCCACTATTACAAACTGCAATCAGACTTTTCCTTTGTATACCACTCTTTGCTCCTAGGTTAAGAGTAGTGTGATTTTGTGCCAAATGGCCTGGAGGTCAATGCTCAGACATTCAGGAAAATGTCTAGAAGGGCCCTTAGACATCCTGGAATCCAGCGGTTTTCCAAACTTTGGCGCACATAGGAAGCACCTAGAGGGCTTGTGGGACCACAGATTGCTGGACCCCATCCCAGTGGTGAGGATTCTAGATCTGGGGAGACCTGAGAGTTTGCATTGCCAAGGAATTCTCTTGTGAGGTTCATGCTGCTGGTCTGGCCACTGCACTTGGTGAACCATGGGTCTAATGCAACGTCTTCATTTCATAGATGGATCAGCTGAGGCAGAACCCCAGCTGGGTTCCAGAATTGGCTTTAATGCTTACCAGGTGTTATGACTTTGCAGTCTCGTTTAGCTGTTCTGGGCCTGTGTTTTCTCATCTACAAAATTAGGTAAGAGCCTCGGTCATCCCTACCCCAGGTTCAGTTTGCAGGTGGCTGCTATTGGGTAGTTACTCAGGCTTTTAAAAACAGCCTTCTGGTTTGGGGGTGGCACTGTCACGTGGTTCTCAGGTCCTTGAGCTTACACAGCTTCCCTCTGGTTCCTGGGTCGGGTTTAGGCCCTGCCTTTCCTGTGTGGAGCACTGAGAGACGAAGATGCTATCAGGTGGAGGGTAGGACACAAAGCTTTGTTCTTTTTGTTGTGGTTTTCTCATTTTGCAGTTGCCTCTTATGTTTGCTTACATTTCTAAGAGTATTGGTTTTCTTTTCTGATGTAGAAAGTTTCCCAATATTTTCCTTTTCTTTCATATCCTTTGAATTTAAAAATTCTGTACAATCTCATAACCTATTCAAAGCTATAGAGCAACAACAATCAAGTTGCTCACTCGTGTCTGACTCTGCAACCCCGTGGACTGTAACCTACCAGGCTTCTTGTCCATGGGGTTTTTCCAGGCAAGAATACTGGAGTGGGTTGCCCTTTCTTTCTGCAGATATTTCCTTCCTATTTTCCTGTTGATTTTTACCATGTATACCCTTATCCCTCTGAAGTTATGAAGTTTGGATTTTGATAGGCTTTTATCATTCCCGTTTTTCCCAAACACCCAGTTCTGTTTGCTGAGTATTCCCTTTCCTCTCCCTCCTTGTTTTTCTGTGAAGTCTCTAACATTTCTCGTAATATGGAATAGGTGGCAGTGAGGTGGTGTTGTTGTTGGGTTTTGTTTTTTTGTTTTTTTTTTTTTTTTTGGTCCAAGCCTGCCCCCGCCCCCTTTTTTTTCAATTTGGGGAAGACGAGACCCAGAGCAGATAACTGGTTTTCCACAGGTGGTACTTTTTAATTCGGAAGCCATGACTGAAACCAAGATCCCTGACTTGTGAATTTGAGATATATCTGCTGCTTTTCTGTACAACTTGAGGGCTGGGGATTGACTAATGTCTCTTCATTTTTTGGTCCTGTGGGAACATAGCCTATACAGTTCAGTCTTCTAGTATTACAGAAGATGTTAATTGCCTTTAATTATTTATTTATTTGGCTGTATCGGGTCCTAGTTGTGGTACATGGGATTTAGTTCCCTGACTAGGGATGGAACCCAGGCCCCCCGCATTAGCAACATGGAGTCTTAGCCACTGGAGTACTAGGGAAGTCCCCTAATGACCTTATTTTTAATGTGAAGTCTCCTGAATTTTAAGTTTCTATTTCAGCCAAACACAGTATGCTTTCAGGCCACATGGAACCATTGATGGTTAACTTTTGACCTTTTTAAAGTATTTTGAGTATTGGTATGTGATTTGTAGTTTGATTTCTTTTCAAGTTATCCCAAACAAGGATTATTTAGCTAATATCAGAAGAGAAGCATTTCCTCATTCCTTTTCTTTATCTTCTCCTCCAAACAATCTAGCAGAGCAGCTTGTGTTAGTGTTCCTGGAAGAGATCAGCTGAATTAGATTATCTGAATTAGTTTATCGTATTAATATAATTTCTGTTGTGTGTGTCTGTGTGACCTTAATCCCTCAGTCATATCTGACTCTCTGTGATCTTCTGGATTGTAGCCCACCAGGCTCCTCTGTCCATGGGGTTTTCCAGTATACTGGAGTTGGTTGCCATTTCCTACGGCAGGGTATCTTTCCTACCCAGGGATCCAACTCAGGTCTCTTCTGTCTCCTCCATTGGACAGTGGATTATTTACTACTGCGCCGCATGGGAAGCCCACCATTTCTCATAGTTCCCTGATATTGACTTGAACTGTAGTCTAGGATTAGACCAATATATGGCAGGTTACTCTTCACTATAGTTACTGTAGTGATGAAAATCCATGGCCCATAACTGACTTAGTGAGATAATGAAGATACAAGTATGCTGGACTTTTGAAGAAAACCAACAGTAATTGCATACTAGTGCCTCTTCCTTTCATTCACCTTTTCCTTAACCCAGAGATAGCCCTGGGTGAGCTTTCAGTATCCATTCCATAGAAGTTTAACAAAAATCTTGAATCCTCTGACTTCCTGCCTGAATTTGTGTTAGCTAACAAATGTGCTATTAATATTTAGACAGTGGTTCATTGATGTACTATTTAATTAGGAAATGCTTAATGGATGTTTGAGGGAGAACTAAGATTTTATAATATGGAGAATAAAAACATCAAGCATTTAAGCGGTGGTATGGCTTTTTGTGGAGAAGGCAATGGCACCCCAATCCAGTACTCTTGCCTGGAAAATCCCATGGATGGAGGAGTCCATGATGCCATCCAGCCATCTCATCCTCTGTCATCCCCTTCTCTTCCTGCCCCCAATCCCTCCCAGCATCAGAGCATTTTCCAATAAGTCAACACTTCGCATGAGGTGGCCAAAGTACTGGAGTTTCAGCTCTAGTATCATTCCTTCCAAAGAAATTTCAGGGCCGATCACGATGTTGTGATCACTCACCTAGAGCCAGACATCCTGGAATGTGAAGTCACGTGGGCCTTAGAAAGCATCACTATGAATAAAGCTAGTGGAGGTGATGGAATTCCAGTTGAGCTATTTTAAATCCTGAAAGATGGAGTTCCTCCCCTGAGACTGAGGAGGCCAGTGGGTGAGAACTATCTCCGAGCTCTCTCTCTAGCCTCCTCCAGGACGCCGGTGTCTCCACTGTATTTCCTGGAATATTTCCACAGAGATGTCAAACTGCCCTTCAGAAAGATTACACCGAGTTTTTAAAACCCAGCTCCACCCACCAGAACACTGACACAAGCTTCCATAAACAAGAAACCTCGACAAGCCACCGGTACAAACCCACATATAGTGCAGAAACGCCACAATAAAGAGAACTCCACAGACTACCAGAATACAGTAAAGACACCCCAAAATCAGCAATTTAAACAAAATGAAGAGACAGAAGAATTCCCAGCAGGTAAAGGAACAGGATAAATGCCCACCAAACCAAACAAAAGAGGAAGAAATAGCGAACCTACCTGATAAAGAATTCAGAATAATGATAGTGAAATTAATCCAAAATCTGGAAAACAAAATGGAATCATGGATAAATAGCCTGGAGAAAAGCATTGAGAAGATGCAAGAAAGATTTAACAAGGACCTAGAAGAAATAAAAAAGAGTCAATATATAATGAATAATGCAATAAATGAGATCCAAAACACTCTGGAGGCAACAAATAGTAGAATAACAGAGGCAGAAGATAGAATTAGCGAATTAGAAGATAGAATGGCAGAATTAAATGAATCAAAGGAGAAAAAAGAAAAACGAATTAAAAGAAATGAGGACAATCTCAGAGACCTCCAGGACAATTTTAAACGTTACAATATTCGAATCATAGGAGTCCCAGAAGAAGAAGACAAAAAGAAAGACCATGAGAAGATACTTGAGGAGATAATAGTTGAAAACTTCCCTAAAATGGGGAAGGAAATAATCACTCAAGTCCAAGAAACCCAGAGAGTCCCAAATAGGATAAACCCAAGGCGAAACACCCCAAGACACATATTAATCAAATTAACAAAGATCAAACACAAAGAACAAATATTAAAAGCAGCAAGGGAAAAACAACAAATAACACACAAGGGAATTCCCATAAGGATAACAGCTGATCTTTCCATAGAAACTCTCCAAGCCAGGAGGGAATGGCAAGACATACTTAAAGTGATGAAAGAAAAGAACCTACAGCCCAGATTATTGTACCCAGCAAGGATCTCATTCAAATATGAAGGAGAAATCAAAATCTTTACAGACAAGCAAAAGCTGAGAGAATTCAGCAACAACAAACCAGCTCTCCAACAAATACTAAAAGACCTTCTCTAGACAGGAAACACAAAAAGGATATATAAATTCAAACCCAAAACAACAAAGTAAATGGCAACGGGATCATATTTATCATTAATTACCTTAAATGTAAATGGGTTGAATGCCCCAACCAAAAGACAGAGACTGGCTGAATGGATACAAAAACAAGACCCCTACATATGTTGTCTACAAGAAACCCAACTCAAAACAGGGGACACATACAGACTGAAAGTCAAGGGCTGGAAAAAGATTTTCCATGCAAATAGAGACCAAAAGAAAGCAGGAGTAGCAATACTCATATCAGATAAAGTAGACTTTAAAACAAAGGATGTGAAAAGAGACAAAGAAGGTCACTACCTAATGATCAAAGGATCAATCTAAGAAGAAGATATAACAATTATAAATATATATGCACCCAACTTAGGAGCACCGCAATATGTAAGACAAATACTAACAAGTATGAAAGGAGAAATCAACAATAACACAATAATAGTGGGAGACTTTAATACCCCACTCATACCAATGGATAGATCAACTAAACAGAAAATTAACAAGGAAACACAAACTTTAAATGATACAATAGACCAGTTAGAACTAATTGATATCTATAGGACATTTCATCCCAAAACAATGAATTTCACCTTTTTCTCAAGCGCACACGGGACCTTCTCCAGGATAGACCACATCCTGGGCCATAAATCTAGCCTTGGTAAGTTCAGAAAAATTGAAATCATTCCAAGCATTTTTTCTGACCACAATGCAGTAAGAGTAAATCTCAATAACAGGAGAAAAACTATTAAAAAGTCCAACATATGGAGGCTGAACAACACACTCCTGAATAACCAACAAATCACAGAAGAAATCAAAAAAGAAATCAAATTCTGCATAGAAACGAATGAAAATGAAAACACAACAACCCAAAACCTGTGGGACACTGTAAAAGCAGTCCTAAGGGGAAAGTTCATAGCAATACAGGCATACCTCAAGAAACAAGAAAAAAGCCAAATAAATAACCTAACTCTACACCTAAAGCAACTGGAAAAGGAAGAAATGAAGCACCCCAAGGTTAGTAGAAGGAAAGAAATCCTAAAAATTAAGGCAGAAATAAATGCAAAAGAAACAAAAGAAACCATAGCAAAAATCAACAAAGCCAAAAGCTGGTTCTTTGAAAGGGTAAATAAAATTGACAAACCACTAGCCAGACTCATCAAGAAACAAAGAGAGAAAAATCAAATCAACAAAATTAGAAATGAAAATGGAGAGATCACAACAGACAGCACAGAAATACAAAGGACCATAAGAGACTACTATCAGCAATTATATGGCAATAAAATGGACAATGTGGAAGAAATGGACAAATTCTTAGAAAAGTACAACTTCCCAAAACTGGATTAGGAAGAAATAGAAACTCTTAACAGACCCATCACAAGCACGGAAATTGAAACTGTAATCAGAAATCTTCCAGCAAACAAAAGCCCAGGTCCAGATGGCTTCACAGCTGAATTCTACCAAAAATTTAGAGAAGAGCTAACACCTATCCTATTCAAACTGTTCCAGAAAATTGCAGAGGAAGGCAAACTTCCAAACTCATTCTATGAGGCCACCATCACCCTAATACCAAAACCTGACAAAGATCCCACAAAAAAAGAAAACTACAGGCCAATATCACTGATGAACATAGATGCAAAAATCCTTAACAAAATTCTAGCAATCAGAATCCAACAACACATTAAAAAGTTCATACACCATGACCAAGTGGGCTTTATCCCAGGAATGCAAGGATTCTTCAATATCCGCAAATCAATCAACGTAATACACCATATTAACAAACTGAAGAATAAAAACCATATGATTATCTCAATAGATGCAGAGAAAGCCTTTGACAAAGTTCAACATCCATTTATGATAAAAACTCTCCAGAAAGCAGGAATAGAAGGAACATACCTCAACATAATAAAAGCTATATATGACAAACCCACAGCAAACATTATCCTCAATGGTGAAAAATTAAAAGCATTTCCTCTAAAGTCAGGAACAAGACAAGGATGCCCACTTTCACCATTACTATTCAACATAGTTTTGGAAGTTTTGGCCACAGCAATCAGAGCAGAAAAAGAAATAAAAGGAATCCAAATTGGAAAAGAAAAAGTAAAACTCTCACTGTTTGCAGATGACATGATCCTCTACGTAGAAAACCCTAAAGATTCCACCAGAAAATTACTAGAACTGATCAATGAATATAGTAAAGTTGCAGGATATAAAATCAACACACAGAAATCCCTTGCATTCCTGTACACTAATAATGAGAAAATAGAAAGAGAAATTAAGGAAACAATTCCATTCACCATTGCAATGAAAACAATAAAATACTTAGGAATATATCTTCCTAAAGAATCTAAAGACCTATATATAGAAAACTGTAAAACACTGGTGAAAGAAATCAAAGAGGACACTAATAGATGGAGAAATATACCATGTTCATGGATTGGTAGAATCAATATACTGAAAATGAGTATACTACCCAAAGCAATTTATAGATTCAATGCAATCCCCATCAAGCTACCAACGGTATTCTTCACAGAGGTAGAACAAATAATTTCTCAATTTGTATGGAAATACGAAAAACCTCAAATAGCCAAAGCTGTCTTGAGAAAGAAGAACGGAAGTGGAGGAATCAACCTGCCTGACTTCAGGCTCTACTACAAAGCCACAGTCATCAAGACAGTATGGTACTGGCACAAGGACAGAAATATAGATCAATGGAACAAAATAAAGCCCAGAGATAAATCCACGCACATATGGTCACCTTATCTTTGACAAAGGAGGCAAGAATATACAATGGATTAAAGACAATCTCTTTAACAAGTGGTGCTGGGAAAACTGGTCAACCACTTGTAAAAGAATGAAACTAGAACACTTTCTAACACCATACACAAAAATAAACTCAAAATGGATTAAGGAGCTAAATGTAAGACCAGAAACCATAAAACTTCTAGAGGTAAACATAGGCAAAACACTCTCTGACTTACATCACAGCAGGATCCTCCATGATCCACCTCCCAGAATATCGGAAATAAAATCAAAAATGAACAAATGGGACCTAATCAAACTTAAAAGCTTCTGCACAACAAAGGAAACTATAAGCAAGGTGAAAAGACAGCCTTCAGAATGGGAGAAAATAATAGCAAATGAAGCAACTGACAAACAACTAATCTCAAAAATATACAAGCAACTTCTACAGCTCAATTCCAGAAAAATAAATGACCCAATCAAAAAATGGGCCAAAGAACTAAATAGACATTTCTCCAAAGAAGACATACAGATGGCTAACAAACACATGAAAAGATGCTCAACATCACTCATTATCAGAGAAATGCAAATCAAAACCACCCTGAGATACCATTTCACGCCAATCAGAATGGCTGCTATCCAAAAGTCCACAAGCAATAAATGCTGGAGAGGGTGCGGAGAGAAGGGAACCCTCTTGCACTGTTGGTGGGAATGGACACTGGTACAGCCACTATGGAGAACAGTCTGGAGATTCCTCAAAAAACTGCGAATAGAACTGCCTTATGATCCAGCAATCCCACTGCTGGGCATATACACTGAGAAATCCAGAATTGAAAGAGACACGTGTACCCCAATGTTCATAGCAGCACTGTTTGCAATAGCCAGAATGTGGAAGCAACCTAGATGTCCATCCACAGATGAATGGATAAGCAAGCTGTGGTACATATACACAATGGAGTATTACTCAGCCATTAAAAAGAATACATTTGAATCAGTTCTAAGGAGGTGGATGGAACTGGAGCCTATTATACAGAGTGAAGTAAGCCAGAAACAAAAACACAAATACAGTATACTAACGCATATATATGGAATTTAGAAAGATGGTAAAAATAACCCTATTTACGAGACAGCAAAAGAGACACTGATGTATAGACCAGACTTTTGGACTCTGGGACCAGGAGAGGGTGGGATGATTGGGGAGAATAGCATTGAAATAAGTATAATATTATATCTGAAATGTATTAATTGTTCAAACTAATCACTGTCATGTTACAATTTGTTCATATTAGATGTTTGTAATGTTTCTGATAATCAATAAAAGAGATTCTTGATACTAAAGAAAAAAAAGTAAAATAAATCCTGAAAGATGATGCTGTGAAAGTGCTGCACTCAATATGCCAGCAAATTTGGAAAACTCAGCAGTGGCCACAGGACTAGAAAAGGTCAGTTTTCATTCCAATCCCAAAGAAAGGCAATGCCAAAGAATGATCAAACTACCGCACAATTACACTTATCTCACACGCTAGTAAAGTAATGCTCAAAATTCTCCAAGCCAGGCTTTAGCAATATGTGAATCGGGAACTTCCAGATGCTCAAGCTGGTTTTAGAAAAGGCAGAGGAACCAGAGATCAAATTGCCAACATCTGCTGGATCATCAAAAAAGCAAGAGAGTTCCAGAAAAACATATATTCTGCTTTACTGACTATGCCAAAGCCTTTGACTGTGTGGATCACAATAGACTGTGGAAAATTCTGAAAGAGATGGGAATACCAGACCACCTGACCTGCCTCTTGAGAAATTTGTATGCAGGTCAGGAAGCAACAGTTAGAACTGGACATGGACCAACAGACTGGTTCCAAATAGGAAAAGGAGTACGTCAAGGCTGTATATTGTCACCCTGTTTATTTAACTTATATGCAGAGTACATCATGAGAAACGCTAGGCTGGAAGAAGCACAAGCTGGAATCAAGATTGCTGGGAGAAATATCAGTGACCTCAGATATGCAGATGACACCACCCTTATGGCAGAAAGTGAAGGGAACTAATAAAGCCTCTTGATGAAGGTGAAAGTGGAGAGTGAAAAAGTTGGCTTAAAGCTCAACATTCAGAAAATGAAGATCATGGCATCCGGTCCCATCCCTTCATGGGGAATAGATGGGGGAAACAGTGGAAACAGTGTCAGACTTTATTTTTGGGGGCTCCAAAATCACTGCAGATGGTGACTGCAGCCATGAAATTAAAAGATGCTTACTCCTTGGAAGGAAAGTTATGACCAACCTAGATAGCATATTCAAAAGCAGGGACATTACTTTGCCAACAAAGTTCTGTCTAGTCAAGGCTGTGGTTTTTCCAGCAGTCATGTATGTATGTTAGGGCTGGACTGTGAAGAAAGCTGAGTGCTGAAGAATTGATGCTTTTGAACTGTGGTGTTGGAGAAGACTCTTGAGAGTCCCTTGGACTGCAAGGAGATCCAACCAGTCCATTGTTAAGAGTAAGGAAGTCTTTATTTTGCCTTCACTTATTCCTTTTCTGATGCTTTTCCTTTCTTTAGATCCAAGTTTTTGACCTCTATTATTTTCCATCTCTCTAAAGAACCTCCTTTAACATTTCTTCCAAGGCAACTGTATTGGCAACAAATTCCCTCATTTTTTGTTTATATGAGAAAGTCTTTATTAAATGTTTTCTCCTTTCTCTTCTTTTTTACATGTTTCTGAGGAGAAATAAGATATACATCTTTTTCTCCCCCTCTGTAGGTAATGTGTGTTTTCCTCTGGCTTCTTTCATGATATTTTGTCTTAGGTGTATCATCTTCAAATTATAGAAAGCCTAGGTGCAGAATTTTTTTTTAATTTATCCTGCTTGATAATCCCTGGATTTCCTGGATCTGTGGTTTGGTGTCTGACATACATTTTGGGAGCTTCTTGGTCCTTATTGTTTCAAATATTTTTATTTTCTATCTTCTTATTTTAGTATTCCCATTATGGATATGTTATCATCTATAATTGTCCCACAGTCCTTGGGTTATTCTGGCTTTTTTCAATCTTTGTTCACTTTGCTTTTCAGTTTTTGAGGATTCTATTGACGCATTCTCTAGCTCAGATTATTTTCTTGCCTGTGTTCAGTCTTCTGTGCCTATCAAGGCTCTCTTTATTTCTGTTAGTGTTTTTGATCTCTAGGATTTCCTTTTGGTTCTTAAGATTTCCATCTCTCTGTTTATATTACCCATATGTTCTTGCTTCTGGTCTACTCTATTCATGAGAGCCCTTAGAGTGATGTCTCTTCAAGTTATATTTTAATAGTAATCATAGTTGTTTTAAATTCTCAGTCTGATAGTTCTAATATCCATGCCATATCTGGTTCTGACGCTTGTGGTGTCTCTTCAAGTTATGATTGTTTGCCTTTTATTATACATTGTAATTTCCCCATGATAACCAGACATGATATACCAGGTAAAAAGAGACCTTTGGTAATGTGTTAGTGAAATATTGGGGGAGAGGATACATTCTATAATTCTATGACTAGGCCTCAGCCTTTCAGTAAGCCCATGCCTCTGGACTATGAACCTCTCAGAATTTCCCCTTCCACCCCTTTTAGGTGAGAGAAGATGACTAGAGTGGGCTGGAGTTAAGTATCTTCCTTCTCTATGTCAGTTAGGCTCTGATATAGCCCAGCAAGTTAGACTCTTTCTAGTTTCCCCAGAGGGCAGGTCTTTTCAATAACAGAGTTCTCTGGGTATTTCAGGATGGTTCCTTTTTCTCCACCCTCCCAGAAGCCTGAGTGGACTTCCCCCAACCCGCCCCTCCCCCACCCCCGCTGTATTTACTGTGGGAATCTGGTTGAGCTGCTGGAGATAAGCCGCACAATATTGTGGGTCTTGAACCCACAATATGACTGGGGTCTTCTGGAATTTTTAACTCAATTTCCCATGCTGAGACTTCAGCAGTTCATCAGTTGTAGTTTAGGTTTTCCTCCCCTGGCATTGGTTCTCATGGTGGTTTCTGCTCCTGAGTCTCTGCTATAGTAAGCCACAACTCCCTGTATTTGCTTGTATATTTCTCCAAACTTGGGGCATAGGGCTTTCCCTGTGTCCTCCTGTCTCTCATGGGTCCAAGAAGAGTTACTACTTTTAGTCTGTTCAGTTTTTAATTGTTAGGAGGAAGTGGCGACTTCATGCTCATTACATGTGAAACTGGAAGTCTGAAATAGAATCTTTAGAAAGGTAATCAAGTAAAAATGGGACATTATTCTAATGTGTCTGATGGGGCCTATTCCAGTGTTTCTGTCCTTGTGTTGGCTTTTTGTGAAACAAGTTCATGCAATTTCAGTTGACTCCTTTGTATCTGTATCTCTATTGAAATTCTTCAGCTTTTCATGCTTGGCATTTTCACTCTCTCCTTTCACATAATTGATTTAATATAACGAATCCATTAACATAATATAAAATACCTTCAGGACATCATGGTCTTCAAATTCTTCTAGTAGTGTGCTATTATTATCTTGTGCTTCAAATAGTGGTTGGATTACCAGATGGTTTTTTCTTCAGTGTTTCAGTCATCTCTCAATGCCTGCACCAAAGGGAAGAGGATGTCTCTCTCCATGCACTTTCCTGTCTGACAGTGGTAAACTACTGTTGCTTATTACTTGTGCTCTACAAATTGTGTTTGGGGGTAGTTCTCTGTTGTTCTGATCCAGTCTAGTCTTCAGCAGATCCTGTTATTTTACCAGTTTACAACTTTTATAACAGCTTCAACTGAAATCTGCAAACTCAGGGGGAGAAAACTCTATGTAAAATTCAAAGCTTTCTTTCCATTTCTATCCCAGAAACTCCATCTCAGTGTTCCTCACATTTACATTAATTCTAGTTCTATTGGCTGATCATATTCTCTATCTCATCGCAATAATAGTTAGTCATATCTTTTAGAGAGATGTTCTTGAATCCAAGAAGGCTTCATGAAGATAGTTTTATTGAGTTGGGATCTGAAAGATGACCAAGGTTTCCATAGGGAGAAATGGGTGGACAGCAAATTGCAGAAACAGCAATTAGTTCAGTTCAGTTGCTCATTCATGTCCAACTCCTTGTGACCCCATGGACTGCCATACACCAGGCTTCCCTGTCTATCACCAACTCCCGGAGCTTGCTCAAACTCATGTCCATTGAGTTGGTGATGCCATCCAACAATCTCATCCTCTGTCATTCCCTTCTCCCACTGCCTTCAATCTTTCCCAGCATCAGGGTCTTTTCCAATGAGTTGGTTCTTCGCATCAGGTGGCCAAAGTATTGGAGTTTCAGCTTCAGCATCAGTCCTTCCAATGAATATTCAGGACTGATTTTGTTTAGGATTGACTGGTTTGATCGTCTTGCAGTCCAAGGGACTCTCAAAAGGCTTCTCAACATCACAGTTCAAAAGCATCAATTCTTCAGCACTCAATTTTCTTTATAGCCCAACTCTCACATCCATACATGACTACTGGAAAAACCATAGCTTTGACTAGATAGACCTTTGTCGGTAATGTCTCCGCTTTTTAATATGCTGTCTAGTTTGGTCATAGATTTTCTTCCAAGGAGCAAGTGTCTTTTAATTTCATGGCTGTATTCACCATGTGCTGTGATTTTGGACCCTAAGAAAATAAAGTCTGTCACTGTTTCCATTGTTTCCCTGTCTATTTGTGATGGGACCAGATGCCATGATCTTCGTTTTTTGAATGTTGAGTTTTAACCCAACTTTTTCACTCTTCTCCTCCACTTTCATCAAGAGGCTCTTTAGTTCTTTGCTTTCTGCCATAAGGGTGGTGTCATCTGTGTATCTGAGGTTATTGATATTTCTCCCAGCAATCTTGTTTCCAGCTTGTGCTTCATCCAGCCCAGCATTTCACATGATGTACTCTGCAAATAAGTTGAATAAGCACAGTGACAATATATAGCCTTGACATACTCCTTTCCCATTTTGGACCAGTCTGTTGTTCTATGTTCGGTTATAACTGTTTCTTCTTGCCCTGCATACAGATTTCTCAGGAAGCAGGTAAGGTGGCCTGGTATTCCCATCTCTTGAAGAATTTTCGGCAGTTTGTTGTGATCTACACAGTCAAAAACTTTGGTGTCATTAATAAAGCAGATGTTTTTCTGGGACTCTCTTGCTTTTTATATGATCCAGTGATGTTGGCGATTTGATCTCTGGTTCCTCTGTGTTTTCTTAATCCAGCTTGAATGTCTGGAAGTTCTCGGTTCATGTACTGTTGAAGCCTCACCTGGAGAATTTGGAGCATTATTTTGGTAGAGTGAGATGAGTGCAGTTGTGTGGTAGTTTGAACATTATTTGGCATTTCCTTTGGATTGGAATGAAAACAACTGACCTTTTCCAGTCCTGTAGCCCCTGCTGAGTTTTCCAAATTTGTTGACATATTGAGTGCAGCACTTTCACAGCATCATTTTTTCAGAATTTGAAATAGCTCAACTGGAATTTCATCACCTCCATTAGCTTTGTTCGTAGTGATACTTCCTAAGGCCCACTTGACTTTGCACCCCAGAATGTCTGGCTGTAGGTGAGTGATCACACCATTGTGATTATCTGGGTTGTGAAGATCTTTTTTGTACAGTTCTTCTGTATATTCTTGCCACCTCTTCTTAATATTTTCTGCTTTTGTTAGGTCCCTACCATTTCTGTCCTTTATCGATCCCATCTTTGCATGAAATACTCCCTTGGTATCTCTAATTTTCTTGAAGAGATCTCTAGTCTTTCCCATTCTATTGTTTTCCTCTATTTCTTTGCATTAATCACTGGGGAAGGCTTTATTATCTCTCCTTGCTATTCTTCGGAACTCTACATTCATGTGGGTACATTTTCTCCTTTGCCTTTAGCTTCTCTACTTTTCTCAGCTATTTGTAAGGCCTCCTCAGACAACCATTCTGCCTTTTTGCATTTCTTTTTCCACTGAAGGCCTTTTTGCATTGAAGTGGGGGAAAGAGCCATAACCCAAAGCAAAAGTAGTCTATGTTGGAAGAGGTATGGTGTGCCTCTCTAATGATGTAGTCATGTTTGAGGGTTTCATCTAGATGCCCACAAAGTTCCCTGATGTATAAATGGAACTATTCTGTGAGAATTGCAGCCATATTTGTATCACATGCTGGTGAAACAGACCATACTTGTCATCTAAGTGCAGTGTTTGAGGATATGAGCCTATCATATCATATACTTTCACATTTTCATCTGCCTGCTGTGGCCCAAAGGAATAGCCCCATATTCCAGAGAGGAATGTTTCTAGGAACAATGATCATAAGAACATGAATTCAGATGCATAGATTGTGAAACACAAATCATTGTCCTGTCTTTACAGTGTAAAATACTGTGCCCATTTTTATCTGAACTAGAAACCAAAACCCAGTAAGAATTCTGAGGATCAACTTGTATAGAGGGTAATCACTACAGTACCATATTGTGTCCCATTCTTTTCCATGGCACCTCCAGCCACCTGCCCATCTATATCTGTTGGTAAGAACAGTCAAGGGAGAGGGGAATGAAAACTCTACTACAGTGAAGAGAACAAAACTCCTGTTCATTTCTCCTTTGCTGCTCAAAAACAAGAGAACTTCAGAAAATGCAAATAATTCAGTATCTAGATTTCCTGGATTTATTTTGTTTATCAAAAGCAATTTATCCAGATAAACCTTCATTATACTACTAAAGATCTTCACAACTCAGATAAATCATGATGGTGTGATCACTCACCTAGAGCCAGACATCCTGGAATGTGAAGTCAAGTGGGCCTTAGAAAGCATCACTACGAACAAAGCTAGTGGAGGTGATGGAATTCCAGTTGAGCTATTCCAAATCGTGAAAGATGATGCTGTGAAAGTCCTGCACACAATATGCCAACAAATTTGAAAACCTCAGCAGTGGCCACAAGATTGGAAAAGGTCAATTTTCATCCCAATCCCAAAGAAAAGCAGTGCCAAAGATTGCTCAAACTACTGCACAATTGCACTCATTTCACACGCTAGTAAAGTAATGCTCAAAATTCTCCAAGCCAGGCTTCAGCAATATGTGAACCGTGACCTTCCTGATGTTCAAGCTGGTTTTAGAAAAGGCAGAGGAACCAGAGATCAAATTGCCAACATCTGCTGGATCATCAAAAAAGCAAGAGAGTTCCAAAAAAACATCTATTTCTGCTTTATTGACTATGTCAGAGCCTTTGACTGTGTAGATCACAATAAACTGTGGAAAATTCTAAAGGAGAGGGGAATACCAGACCACCTGATCTGCCTCTTGAGAAATCTGTATGCAGGTCAGGAAGCAACAGTTGGAACTGGACATGGACCAACAGACTGGTTCCAAATAGGAAAAGGAGCACGTCAAGGCTGTATATTGTCACCCTGTTTATTTAACTTATATGCAGAGTACATTATGAGAAACGCTGGACTGGAAGAAACGCAAGTTGGAATCAAGATTGCCAGGAGAAATATCAATAACCTCAGATATGCAGATGACACCACCCTTATGGCAGAAAGTGAAGAGGAACTAAAAAGCCTCTTGATGAAAGTGAAAGTGGAGAGTGAAAAGCTTGGCTTAAAGCTCAACATTCAGAAAACGAAGATCATGGCATCCGGTCCCATCACTACATGGGAAATAGATGGGGAAACAGTGGAAACAGTGTCAGACTTAATTTTTCTGGGCTCCGAAATCACTGCAGATGGTGACTGCAGCCATGAAATTAAAAAAACACTTACTCCTTGGAAGGAAAGTTATGACCAACCTAGATAGCATATTCAAAAGCAGAGACATCACTTTGCCAACAAAGGTTCGCCTAGTCAAGGCTATGGTCTTTCCTGTGGTCATGTATGGATGTGAGAGCTGGACTGTGAAGAAGGCTGAGCGCCGAAGAATTGATGCTTTTGAACTGTGGTGTTGGAGAAGACTCTTGAGAGTCCCTTGGACTGCAAGGAGATCCAACCAGTCCATTCTGAAGGAGATCAGCCCTGGGATTTCTTTGGAAGGAATGATGCTAAAGCTGAAACTCCAGTATTTTGGCCACCTCATGCGAAGAGTTAACTCATTGGAGAAGACTCTTATGCTGGGGAGGGATTGGGGGCAGGAGGAGAAGGGGACGACAGAGGATGAGATGGCTGGATGGCATCACTGACTCGATGGATGTGAGTCTGAGTGACCTCCGGGAGTTGGTGATGGACAGGGGGGCCTGGCGTGCTGCAATTCATGGGGTCGCAAAGAGTTGGACACGACTGAGCGACTGATCTGACTGATCTGATCTGATCTGATACTACTTTTGTAGTTGCTAATATCATCAGAAAAAGATACTGAATTTTAAGAAAATACTTGTTATTTAAAGCTTATGAGAAATAAGCTTGAGGAAATAAATCATGATATAAAAATACCTAGTTGTAACCCTAATCAAACTACTTCTTTATCATTATTACCATTTTTATTTTTGTTTTGTTTTAATTAACAATATTATTCTGCTGTGCAAGGTCTTAGTTGCAGCATGTGAACTCTTAATTGCGGCTTGTGAGAGCTAGTTCCCTCATCAGGGATTGAACGCAGCCCCCTGCATTGGGAATGTGAAGTTTTAGCCACCAAACCATTAGGGATGCCCCACCATTTTTGTTTTATCACTTTTAAATTAGTTGGTAAGTGAAAAGAGTGTGTCACCATACCTCTGTGTAATGATATTGCTGGGAAGCTTTCATCTTGATTTAAACAGAGCCTTCTCACTGATGCGGAAATGGTGCTGTTATGTGAGATTAGGGGGAATTCCTGCAGCTTGTGTATACTGAAGAACATTATATATTCATGTCCAGATCTAGGTTTGTTTCAAGGTTTGTTTTTCCTTGGCTCTGCCTACTAAATGGACGAGGGATTCAGTCTTCTGTTCTAGGGCTTATCCTAAGGGAAAGAGATGGCATTCTTTCATTTTTATATAAAAAGGCTGATTTCCTCTTACTCAAAGCCTCCATTTTGTGTTCTAAAAGAAAAACCAAAGAAGGATACAGCTGATGAGGTCCATCCCTCCAGAGTATGGTAGAGGACCAATGATACACTGTGTGTGATTGCTTTTGCTGATATTTGGTGTGCTTATAAACAAACAATAACAAGCTTTCATTAGATTTTAACTTTGTAAGTTGTAAGCACCGTTGTTGTTGTTTAGTTGCTAAGTCATGTCAGACTCTGACCCCATGGTCTGTAGCCCACCAGGCTGCTCTGTCCATGGAATTCCTCTGGCAAGACTACTGGAGTGTGTTGCCTTTTCTTTCTCCAGGAGATCTTCCTGACCCAGGGATTGAACCTGTGTCTCCTGCATGGCAGGTAGATTCTATACCACTGAGCCACCAGGGAAGCCTGTAAGCAGTTTGTTTCATTTAATTTTTCCAATAGCCCTGTGAAGTAAGTGCTTTTATTTCCAGTTTATAAAGATAGGAAACTGAGCTTCAGAGTTGAAGTGATTCGCCCTAGGCACACAGTTAGTCAGGGTTGGAGCTGGAATTTTAGCACAGGCAGGCTAACGCTAGATTCCATACTCTTAATTGAGGATTTGCAAGTTTTTCTGTAAACGGTCAAATGGTAAGTGTTTTAGATTTTGCAGGCCATATGATCTCTGTTCCAATTACTCAACAATGCTGTTGTAGCATAAAAGTAGCCGTAAACAATGTATAAATTAATGGATATGACTGTCCTCCAATAAAATTTATTTATAAAAACAGAGGGGGCTGTTGTTTGTTGTATTGCTTGTTGAACTCTGCCCTTACCCACTGTGAAATACTGTCACATTGTTAAGGATTAACAATTCATGAGTAACCAAGGTGTTTTCCTTGTTCTTTTGTGGGTGATATGGAATGCTCTTAGTCTTACACAATAAAAAAACAAAAGGATGCTTAGTATTTGTATCCTTTCATTTATAAAAATATCGCCATATTTATATCTACTTATACATCAATCTATATAAATGTATATACATAGATGTGGGATGCATGCAAGGGTTTGTGTGCTTATATGTGTGCATGTGTTTGGGATATATATATATACACACATACATATCTATTTTCTATATGTGTTGAAGGACAGACATTAAAATGTTAATTGTGCTTATCTCTTGGTTGAATTGGGGAATGTTCTGAGTTTTCTTCTATAAAAGTGCTGACTTTTCCAATTTTTTCTATAATGCATATTTATTACTAACCTAGAATCAGACCAAATTAAAATTACAAAGATACATTTATCAAGTTTTTTTTTTTTTTTTTTTCCCCCTGGGCAGGAGGTAGAGGAGAAAATGAGAGAAGACATAGCATTGGGTATAAACTAGAGCCAGGCAAAACAGGCTGCTCAGCAACCTCCCAGGTTTAATAGATCTGACAGTATGAGTTTTTTGATTTTGAGCTCTCTATAGATCCTTACTGTCTGATCTGTGAGAATGAATATTGGCCTTTTAAAATGGCTTTCTTTTTCTAGTTATCATGATATCAAGTTTTTTTCAGCAGGTACTAAAGAGATATTAGAAGAAATTTAACTTTCTGTTTCATATGTAACTCAAACAATAGACTCCTACAGGGCTGGAGGCTTCCCTAGTGTCTGGCTCCTGTAGTGTGGGTGGCTTCTGCAGTGTGTGGGATCCAGCAGTTCGCAGCTGTTGAAAAATTAACTCTGGTAACCCCTTCTTAGGTGGGTTTTTGTAGGGAAGTGTCTATGATGAGAGATACTTCCCATGAAACCACATTGAGTGTTTGAAAGTTCCGAAGAGCGGATTTCTAGCAAGTTTTACTGATGCGGCACCACAGCAACTTCTCTGCCATCTGTTTAGTCATGGATAGCTCCTCTCCATCCATGTCTGGATCTCAGACCTGTCAGGGGTGGGTGGTGGCTCTGGGGATAAGGAGAAACTCCTATTTGGGCATTCTATCTTACCCTTAGGGATGGCAATTGCTCTTTATATGCACTATTTCTGTCTTTAGAATTGTCTTCACTTCATGCTAACCAGTCCCTAGTTACTGCAGTCTCCTGTTGTAATGAATAATTCTTTGTGTTAAATTTCCCATGTTAAAATTTTTATGTCATTTGTTTCTCCTGAGTGGAGGCAGGCTGATACACAGCATACTGAACATGGCTGCTTAGGATGTCTGAGGATCAGTAGACAGATTCTATTTTTGTTGTTGTTGTTTGTTTGTTTTTTAAAAGATTTTTTTTTATATGGACGATTTTTAAAGCTTTTATTGAAAGTTTTTTATAATATTGCTTCTGTTTTATGCTTTGGTTTTCTGGCCCTGAGGCATGTGGGATCTTAGCTCCCTGACCAGGGATTGAACCCACAACCCCTCCATTGGAAGGTGAAGTCTTAACCATTGGACTGCCAGGGAATTCCCTCTTTTTTTTTTTCTTTTTAAGACAGATTCTTTTAGGTAACCTGCTAATGCTATGCTAAGTCACTTCAGTCGTGTCCGACTCTGTGCGATCCCATAGAATCCCTGGAATTCTCCAGGCAAGAATACTGGAGTGGGTTGCCATTTCCTTCTCCAATGCATGAAAGTGAAAAGTGAAAGTGAAGTCGCTCAGTCGTGTCCGACTCCTAGCGACCCCATGGACTGGAGCCCACCACGCTCCTCTGTCCATGGGATTCTCCAGGCAAGAGTACTGGGGTGGGGTGCCATTGCCTTCCAGGTAACCTAGAAGGAGCAAATTAATATGGGAACATGAACATTGACCTTTCTCACAGCTACAGAAGGGCTAAATCAGGAGTGGGCTTATAATCCAGAGCCAAATGCAGTTGCTCTTATTTTCTGAGTTAGATGAAACTGCTCTCAGTCTTTCCTTGGTACCTTTCATATTGCCTAACTGATACAGACTTTAGATCTGAAAGTTAGTTTCATGCATGTGATTAAATGTTTTTTTTCTGGAATGGGAATGTTATATAGTGACAAACATAGGTTCTGGGCCAGGCAGATCTATTTGAGTCCTGGCTTTATCATTTAGCTATGTGACCTTATGTAAATCAATTAGTCTTTATAAGTCAGTTCGGTTTCCCTCTTTGTTTGAAATAGGGACAGTGCTACCTACCAAAAATGTTACTCAAGGATTAAGAACAATGAGTATAAAAGCCATAATATAGCATTTTGTACATGTGCTGTGCTCAGATGCTTAGTCTTATCAGACTTTTTGTTACCTCGTGGACAGTAGCCCACCTGGCTCCTCTGTCCATGGGATTTTCCAGGCAAGAATACTGGAATGGGTTACCATTTCTTTCTCCAGGGGATCTTCCCAACCCAGGGATGGAACCTGTGTCTCCTGCATTGGCAGGCAGGTTCTTTACTACTAGTGCCACCTGGGAAGCCCTGTCAAATATAGTAATTGCTAAGCAAATGGTAGCTAGTAATTGTTGTTGTTCAGTGTGTACAGAAACCTACTCTCTAAGGAGATGCAGAGAAAATAAGGAGGAAGCTTCTGATCTCAAGGCCGGACCCACACATTTGTCAGGAGCAGATTGTAACATGACAGTGTGAATGAGTCTTTACCTTAGCTCCTTTCCTTGCAGGCAGACCACATCTATAGCCTATAATTGGACAAAGAAGAGTCAGGGTGGAGTCCCAGAACAGATGTTGGAAACAGCACAAGTCCTGTTAGGTTCTGACTGAGCTCGGTGTGTGAAAGAGGCTGGCTATCATTTATAGGGTGATAGTGATTGGGTAATGATCATATGATGCCAATAGCTATGACTCCTCTCTGCATGAGTAAGCTTGTTCCTGATTCAGACTCCCATGATTCCTTGGGAATACAAAGAGGTCTTTTTTGATATGCATACCAGGATGTGTATATGTGTTGGGGTGGTGAGTTTCTCTTAGCTGGGCTCCTGCTATGATTGACTCTTCACAAATAAAATGTACATGTCGCTTGGATGCCTGTTCATGTGTCTCCAAAACAAGACAGGTTCCCATTCTTCTTGCCTGGGACCACGTCATGGCTAGGCTTCTGGTGTGTCACATCTGTTTATCTGTATGTATCTGTCTGCCTCTGTACTTGTCAGCAACATTCATCAGTGGAAGGAAGAACAGAAATGAAAGTAACTTCTGCAGTCACAACTCTGTAGATGACTAAGTGCATTATGCCTAGATTAGGCTGGTCTTCCATGGAGGTTGAGTAGGTGATTTTTTTCATTAAGTTATTAAGAATTCCTATTAATGTTTATTGACTACTTCATTGGTGTATCATTCTGAAGCAAATGTAAACAAGTTATCTAATGTTAAACCTCGGAAGATTACTATGAAGTAGGTGATGTTATTTTTGTTTTGCTTTTCTTTTTAAAAATGTTTTGTTTCCATCTTTATTCAGGAGTTGGAAAGGCTTCAAAACCTCTCCCTGAGAATAAATTGCTTGCTTAAAAGGACCACTCTCTACAGAGATGTGGATTTTATTACTAAATCAAGTAGGTTCTGCTATCTACTTTTATAGATGGGAGAACTCAGGCTTATGTCAGGTGATTTATCCAAGGTCACACAGCTAAAAGTGGCCTTCATTCACTGATGAATTTTTTGAACATCTTGAGCAACTTTTATGTATGTGATATTGTTCCAAGTGGTAGAGAGATAACTGCAAACAAAAGACAAATCTCTCTGTCCTCATGGAGCTTACATTTTGAATGGTAAACTGCTGCTAAGTCGCTTCAGTCGTGTCCGACTCTGTGCGACCCCAGAGATGGCAGCCCACCAGGCTCCCCCGTCCCTGGGATTCTCCAGGCAAGAACACTAGAGTGGGTTGCCATTTCCTTCTCCAATGCATGAAAGGGAAAAGTGAAAGTGAAATCGCTCAGTCGTGTCTGACCCTCAGCGACCCCATGGACTGCAGCCTTCCAGGCTCCTCCGTCCATGGGATTTTCTAGGCAAGAGTACTGGAGTGGGGTGCGATTGCTTTCTCCATTGAATGGTAAAAGGTAAATAAAAAATGGAATCTTACACCGTTGACCCCTGAACAACACAGACTTGCACTGCATGGGTTCACTTATATGGGGACTTGTTTTCAATAAATATGTAGTACAGTACTACATGATCCATGCTTGGTTGGATCCATGGATGTGGAACCACAGATGTGGATGTCCAACTTTAAAGTTATATGTGAATTTTTAATCATGCAAAGGGTCAGTGCTCCAACTGCTATGTGGCAAGGTTCAGCTGTATAGTTATAAGTGTTAAGGAGAAATATAAAAGCTGAGAAAGTGGTACAAGGAATATATTTGTAAGACTGCAGTTTAGAGAAGATGGTCAGAAAAGATGTCATTGAGAAGGTGACATTTGAGTAGACCTTTCCCTTGTGGCTCAGCTGGTAAAGAATCCGCCTGCAATGAGGGAGACCTGGGTTCAATTCCAGGATTGGGAAGATCCCCTGGTGAAGGGAAAGGCTACCCACTCCAGTATTCTGGCGAGGAAAATTCCATGGACTGTATAGTCCATTAGGTCGCAAAGAGTAGGACACGACTGAGCCACTTTCGTTTTCACTTTGAAGGAGTGAGTGAGCCCTGAGAATATTTGTAGGGAAGAGCATTCTAGACAAAGGGAACAGAAATATCAAAGGCCCTGGTACAGAAATATTCTTGCCATGGTCAAGGAACAACAGGAAGACCAACATACAGTAACTGGAGCACAGTGAGCAGAACAGAGGAGGAGATAAGATCAGAAGTAACAGGGCTGTAACGGTCCTTCAGTTCGGTTCACTCAGTTGTGTCCAACTTTTTGTGACCCCATGGACTGCAGTGTACCAGGCTTCCTTGTCCATCACCAACTCCTGGAGTTTGCTCAAACTCATGTCCATCAAATCAGTGATGCCATCCAACCGTCTCATTCTGTGTTGTCCCCTTCTCCTCCTGCCCTCCATCTTTCCCAGCATCAGGGTCTTTTCCAATGAGTCATTTCTTTGCATCAGGTGGCCAAAGTACTAGAGTTTCAGCTTCAGCACCAGTCCTTCCGGAGAGCCATTGTAAATATTTGGCTTTTACTCTGAGACTGGAGAGTCTGGACAGAGGAGTGGTATGTGAATGATAGGCTGATCCTGTTGAAACAAAAGCCATATCTGTTGCATTGAGAATAAACTGAGAAAAGGGGTTCTAGTAAGAAGGAAAAATCACTAAATGATTTGTCTAATCTTTGAGTTCAGTAAACACTGAGTGTAGGATTGGATCCAGCGTTTTGTGGCATATGAGGCTTTATACAACTTTGGGAGCCTTCTTTAAGTGAAGGAATTCAAAAATAGGTGTGAACATGGACCTTTTGAAGTAAAAAGGGAGAGGAACTGGGAAAGGCTCTGAGTAAATAAAGGGACTCTGAAGCATAAGCTTCATTAGCTTCTCTGCCTCTGAGTGAATTACTATGTACCAGACTCTATGCCAAGCCCTGGGAACAAAGGGATGGATAAATCAATAGTTAGACTTAACACCTGGACTGTTGTAAAGCCATCTGTGTGACTTTCCTTATCTTCTTCTTCAATTTACTGAGCATATACCTAGAAGATTTATTTTTCTGAATCACTGCTCTATCATTGTAGACATCCCCCTTGAAACAAAAACCCTTTAATTGGCTTTCCATTGAGATTTTCTATTGCCCAAAGGACTTCTTACATTCTATCAGAATGAGTTTGGGGGAGTGGTGAGGTGGTACTTGTTGAAAATGCAGATTTCCTAGACCGAGCCCTAAACCTACTGAATGAGAGTTACTTTGGTTGGGGCTATAATTCATTTAAATTGTCTTCCCCAGGTGATTCCGATGCAGTTGGCTACTTTAGTAGTTAATGGGCTAAGGCCAAAGCTCCTTCATATGGAATAGGATCCTTAATCTTGACCCAGCTGCATTCTTTCCTATTCTTCAATTTAGACCCCTCCCCCATTCTAGCTATTGTCCCCCAGATGTGCTTTACACATTCTTGACTCTATAGAACCATTGGTCATTTTGTTCCATCTGGCTGGAATGCCCTTCATCTCCCTGCTGCCTCTTCAAATCTTAGCCATACCTTAAGTCCTGATTCAGATCTAGTCTTTCTTGATGACCCATGAATCCCAACCTCCAAGTTCCCAGAGTACTCATCAGCAACCTTGTCATATTTATTGCATTGTTTTACTTCTCAGAGATGTGTTACCTCCACCAGACTATAAACTCCTTCAGGGTAGGGTCCATTCTTTTATCTTTTTGTATCTCCCAAGGGCATTACCCAGTACTGAGTAAGGAGAGAAACAAAAGGAAGAGGCAAGAAAGAGTGTTTATATTCATAATGGACTATATTTTTTGCCTTTATACTCATTTAGTAGAGCATAACAAATTCCCAAACAACTACTTTTCGATGAACAACACAGATTTTGTTCATAAATATACATTCCAAAAATACATTGAAGGTGAAAACGTCTTTGGCTCAGATTCTCTCATTACAGGAAGATATTGGATGATATACTACTGGATACTGGCTGCTGTTTTAGTAAATATTTCAGAAATCAATTTATTCAGTGCTGTTATTTTTATCTTTTCATCCAAGGTTGTATTTTATGTTTTACTGTTCATAAAGGAATTGATCTGCATGCTGAAATAGTCTAGTCCTAGGCTATTCGGATGGAGAAGGCAATGGCAGCCCACTCCAGTACTCTTGCCTGGAAAATCCCATGGATGGAGGAGCCTGGTGGGCTGCATTCCATGGGATCTCTAAGAGTCGGACATGACTGAGAAACTTCACTTTCACTTTTCCCTTTCATGCATTGGAGAAGGAAATGGCAACCCACTCCAATGTTCTTGCCTGGAGAATCCCAGGGACGGGGGAGCCTGGTGGGCTGCCATCTATGGGGTCGCACAGAGTCGGACACGACTGAAGTGACTTAGCAGTAGCAGTTGGGGCATTGATTTGAGACTTTTTCTCTTTTCTAATACAGTAGTTCCTCCTTACCTGTAGTTTCACTTTCTGTAGTTTCAGTTACACATGGTCGAACAAGGTCCAAAATGTTAAATAAAAGATTCCAGAAATAATTCATAAGTTTTAAACTGGGAGCTGTTCTGAGTAGTGTGATGAAATCTCACACCTTTCCATCCACCTGAGATCTGAATCATCCCTCTGTCCAGCACATCTTAGTAACTTAGTCGGCATCTCAATTATTGGGCTGACTGTCATGGTAGCACAGTATTCGTGTTCAAGTAACCCTTATTTTACTTAATAGTGGCCCCCAAAGTGCAAGAGTAGTGACTCTGGCAATTTGGATATACCAAAGAGAAGCCATAAAGAGCTTTTTCTGAAAGCAATTCAAAAGAAAATTGAAAGGGTAAGACTTGATAAGAAAAGGAGATAGTTATGCTGAGGTTGCTGAGATCTATGGTAAGAAAGAATCTTCTATCTGTTAAATTGTGAAGAAAGAAAAATTTGTGCTGGTTTTGCTGGTTTGCAACTCAAACTGTAAAAGTTATGGCCACTGTACATGATAAGTATTTAGTTAAAATGTAAAAGACTTTAAATCTATAAAAATAAGGCACTTTGAGAGAAAGACCACAGTCACGTAACTTTTATTACAGTATATTATAATCCTATTTTAATATTTTATTATGCCTAATCTATAAATTAAATTTTATCATAGGTATGTTTGTATAGGAAAAAATATAATCTTAATATATATAGGGTTTGGTCCTATCCATCATTTCAGGCATACATTGAGAGTCTTGGAACACGTCTGCCGCACATAAGGGGAGACCACCATCGAAGCATTCAGTGCTTTAAATTTTCTCTCAGTACTTCTTTAGCTGTATATCTCAAAGTTTGATCTGTTTATTTTAATTTTTATTCAATTCAATGTCTTTTAATTCTTTTGAGACTTACTCTTTAAGGATTACTTAGAAGTATGTTGATTTGTTTCTAAGTGTTTAGAGATTTTCTTTTTTTTTAACTTATTTTATTTGGAGGCTAATTACTTTACAATATTGTGGTGGTTTTTGCCATACATTCACATGAATCAGCCATGGGTGCACTTGTGTTCCCCCATCCTGACTCTCCCTCCCACCTCCCTCCCCATCCCATCCCTTGGGGTCATCCCACTGCACCAGCCCTGAGCACCCTGTCTCATGCATTGAACCTGGACTGGCGATCTATTTCACATATGATAATGTACATGTTTCAATGCTATTCTCTCAAATCATCCCACCCTCACCTTCTCCCACAGAGTCCAAAAATCTGTTATTTACATCTGTGTCTCTTTTGCTGTCTCTCATATAGGGTCATCGTTACCATCTTTCTAAATTCCATATATATGTGTTAATATACTGTATTGGTATATTTATTTCTGACTTCGCTCTGTATAATAGGCTCCAGTTTCATATACCTCATCAGAACTGATTCAAATGCATTCTTTTTAATAGTTGTGTAATATTCCATCAGGTATATGTACCACAGCTTTCTTATCCATTTGTCTGCCGATGGACATCTAGGTTGCTTCCTGGAGATTTTCTTATTATCTTCCTGTTACTGATTTCTCCTTTGATTCTAGGGTGATTGGGCAGCATACTCTTTATGGTTTCAATTAAAAAATTTTTGTTCACATTTGTTTTGGCACAGGAAATGGTCTATCTTGACATATGTTCTGTGTGCATGTGACAAGAATGTATATTCTACTGTTGACTAGTGTGTGCTTGCTAAGTCCCTTCAGTTGTGTCTGACTCTTTGTGACCCCATGGACTGTAGCTTGCCAGGCTCTTCTGTCCATAGGATTCTCCAGGCAAGAATACTGGAGTGGATTGTCAGGCCCTCCTCAAGGGGATCTTCCCGACCCAAGGATCAAACCCACATCTCTTATTTCTTCTGCATTGGCAGGCGGGTTCTTTACCACTAGCACCACCTGGGAAGCCCACTGTTGACTAGAGTGTTCTACAAATGTCAGTTAGACACTGTTTGTTGATGGTACTGTTGGATTCTTCTATATTTCTGATTTTCTGTCTAATGTTTTCAGGTTTTGAGACAGGTGTGTTGAAATATTCCATTATTAATGTTTGTCTATTTCTCCTTTGATTTCTGGAAGTATTTGCTTCAGATATTTTGCAGCTCTGTTTGGGGCATAAATATTGGCCTTGTGTTATGTCAACTTGGGTTTTAATGTTTTGCATTTTGTTATTTCTCCTCTATCTCTGATTAAGTAGGATGCTAGCTAGCTATGGGGTCTTTGTAGATGCCTTTTATCAGACTGAGGAAGTTTCACTCTATTCCTATTTGAGTGTTTCTGATGAAAATATGGTGAAATTTGTCACTTTTTTCCCTGCATCTATTAAGATTATCCTTAAAAAAATTCTGTTCAATATGGTATAGACATTATTTTGAACTTAATATATCCTTGTCTTCCTAGGATAAATCCAAGCTAGTCATTGTGTATAATTCTTTCTATATGTTGATGGATTTGGTTTGCAAGTAGTTTTGTTGAGGGCTTTTGAGTCTATATTCATGAAAGATGCTGGTCTGTAATTTTTTTTCCCCCACATGATGGCATTATCTGATTTTGGTATCAATATAATAACAGTCTCATAGAATGAGTTGGGGAATGTTCCCTCTTCTATTTTGGGGTTTTTCAAGAATTGATATGAATTCTTCTTTAAGTATATGATAGAATTCATGTATAAAGTCACTTGGTCCTGGGCTTTTCTTTATTGGGAGGGATTTGTTTACTGAATCAATCTCTTATTAAAAGTCTTCATATTTTCTATTTTTTTCTTGAGTCAGTTTTAGTCATTTGTGTTTCCTAAGAATATATCCATTTCATCTGTTATCTAATTTATTGGCATGCAGTGGTTCATACTATTCATGCTGCTGCTGCTAAGTCGCTTCTGTCGTGTCCGACTCTGTGCGACCCCAGAGATGGCAGCCCACCAGGCTCCCCCGTCCCCAGGATTCTCCAGGCAAGAACACTGGAGTGGGTTGTCATTTCCTTCTCCAATACATGAAAGTAAAAAGTGAAAGTGAAGTTGCTCAGTCATGTCCGACTCTTAGCGACCCAATGGACTGCAGCCCACCAGGCTCCTCCATCCATGGGATTTTCCAGGCAAGAGTACTGGAGTGGGGTGCCATCGCCTTCTCTGCATACTATTCATAATCCTGTTTATTTCTGCCATATCAGTGTTTTAGCTTGGGCTGCTATAACAAAGAACCTGGCTGTCTTATAAGCTGTGCACATTTATTTCTCAGAGTTCTGGAGGCTGGATGCTGAGATCAGGGTAACAACATGGTCAAGTTCTGGCAAGACCCTCTTCTGGGTTGTAGACTGACATCTTCTTGCTGCATCCTCACATAGCAGAAGGGGGCAGGGGAGCTCCCTTGAATCACTTATCCTATTCATGAGGGCTCTACACTTACGACATCATAATCTCCCAAAGGCCCCACAACCAAATATCAATGCAGTGGGGATCAGGTTTCAACATAGATATCTGTGGCAGGGGACACAAACATTGGGTCTATAGCAGCTACATATTTTATTTTATTTCTGATTCTAGTAATGAGTCTTTTCATCCCCCCCTTTTTAAAAAAAAATTATCTATTTTATTGAATAAATGCTATACAGAATTTTGTCGTTTTCTGTCAAATCTCAACATGAATCAGCCATAGGTATATACATATCCCCTCCCTTTTGAACCTCTCTCCCATCTCCCTCCCCATCCCATTCCTAAGTTGATACAGAACCCCTATTTAAGTTTCCTGAGCCATACAGCAAATTCCCGTTAGCTATCTATCTTACATATGGTAATGTAAGTTTCCATGTTACTCTTTCCATACATCTCACCCTCTCCTCCCTTCTCCCCATGTCCATAATTCTATTCTCTATGTCTCTTTCTCCATTGGTGCCCTGTAAGTAAGTTCTTCAATACCATTTTTCTAGATTCCGTATATGTGCATTAGTATGCGATATTTATCTTTCTCTTTCTGACTCATTTCACTCTGTATAATAGGTTCTAGGTTCATCCACCTCATCAGAACTGACTCAAAGGTGTTCCTTTTTATGGCTGGGTAATATTCCATTGTGTATATGTACTACAACTTCTTTATCTATTCATTTGTTGATGGACATCTAGGTTGCTTCCATATTCTAGCTATTGTAAATAGTGCTGCATTGAACAATGGGATACATGTGTCTTTTTCAATTCTGGCTTCCTGAGGGTGTTTGCCTAGGAGTGGGATTTCTGGGTCTTCTGGTGGTTTTATTCCTAGTTTTTTAAGGAATCTCCATACCATCTTCCATAGTGGCTGTATCAATTTCCATTCCCACCAACAGTGCAAGAGCATTCCCTTTTCTCCACACCCTCTCCAGCATTTATTGTTTGTGGACTTTTTGATGATGGCCATTCTGACCAGTGTGAGGTGATACCTCAGTGCAGTTTTGATTTGCGTTTCTCTAACAATGAGCATTGTTGAACATCTTGTCATGTGTTTGTTAGACATCTGTATGTCTTCTTTGGAGAAATGTCTGTTTAGGTCTTTTTCCCACTTTTTGATTGGGTTGTTTGTTTTTCTGGTATTGAGTTGTGTGAGCTGCTTTTATATTTTGGAAATTAATCCTTTGTCAGTTTCATTTGCTATTGTTTTCTCCCATTCTGAGGGTTGTCTGTTCACCTTGCTTATAGTTTCCTTTTCTGTGCAAAAGCTTTTAAGTTTAATCAGGTCCCACTTGTTTACCTTTGTTTTTATTTCCATTACTGTAGGATCTTGCTTTTATTTCTGTCATCAAGTGTTCTGCCTATGTTTTCCTCTAAGAGTTTTATAGTTTCTGGTCTTACAGTTAGCTCTTTAATCCATTTTGAGTTTATCTTTTTGTATGGTGTTAGGACGTCTTCTAATTTCATTCTTTTACATGTAGCTGTCCAGTTTTCCCAACACCCTTTATTGAAGAGGCTGTCTTTGCCCTATTGTATATTCTTGCCTCATTTGTCAAAATTAATGTACCCATAGGTTCATGGGTTTATTTCTGGGCTTTCTATCTTGTTCCATTGGTCTATGTTTCTGTTTTTGTGCCAGTAACATACTGTCTTGATGACTGTAGCTTTGTAGTATAACCTGAAGACAGGAAGGTTGATTCCTCCAGTTCAATTCTTCTTTCTCAAGACTGTTTTGGCTATTTGGGGTCTTTTGTGTTTCCATATGAATTGTGAAATTTTTTTTTTTTTTTCTAGTTCTGTGAAAAATGTCATTGGTAATTTTTATAGGGATCACATTGAATCTGTAGATGGTGTTTGGTAGCATAGTTCATTTTCACAATGTTGATTCTTCCTACCCAGGAACATTGAATATCTCTCCATTTGTTTATGTTGTCTTTCTTTCACTGAAGTGAAGTTGCTCAGTCGTGTCCAACTCTTTGTGACCCCATGGACTGCAGCCCACCAGCCTCTTCCGTCCATGGGATTTTCCAGGCAAGAGTACTGGAGTGGGTTGCCATTTCCTTCTCCAGGGGATCTTCCCAACCCAGGGATCGAACACAGGTCTCTCACATTGTAGCCGGATGCTTTTACCGTCTGAGCCAACAGGGAAGTTAGTGTCTTATAATTTTCTGTGTACAGTTCTTTTGTCTCCTTAGGCAAGTTTATTCCTAGATATTTAATTCTTTTTGTTACAGTGGTGAATGGAATTGATTCCTTAATTTCTCTCTGATTTTTTTTTTATTGTTAGTATATAGAAATGCAAGTGATTTCTGTGTATTGATTTTGTATCCTGCAACTTTGCTAAATTCACTGATTAGCTCTAGTAATTTTCTGATACTATCTTTAGGGATTTTTATATATAGTATCATGTCACTTGCAAACAGTGAGAACTATACTTCTTCTTTTCTGATCTGGATGTCTTTATTTTTTTTTTCTTCTCTGATTGCTGTAGCTAGGAATTCCCTAACTATGTTGAATAATAGTGATGAAAGTGGACATCCTTGTATTGTTCCTGATCTTAGGGGGAATGCTTTCAGTTTTTCACCATAGAGAATAATGTTTGCTGTAGGCATATCATATATGGCCTTTACTCTGTTGCGGTAAGTTCCTTCTATGCCCATTTATTGAAGAGTTTTAATCATAAATGGCTGCTGAATTTTGTCAAAGGCTTTTTCTGCATCTACTGAGATTATCATATGGTTTTTATCTTTCAATTTGTTAATATGGTGTATCACACTGATTGATTTGTGTATATTGAAGAATCCTTGCATCCCTGGAATAAACCCAACTTAATCATGGTGTATGAGTTTTTTGATGTGTTGCTGAATTCTGTCTGCTAAAACTTTGTTGAGGATTTTTGCATCTGTATTTATCAGTGATATCTGCCTGTAGTTTTCTTTTTTTGTGTGTTGCCTTTGTCTGGTTTTGGTATCAAGGTGATGGTGGCCTTGTAGAATGAGTTTGGAAGTGTTCCTACCTCTGTAATTTTTTGAAAGAGTTTTAGAAGGATAGGCATTTTCTCTTCTCTTAATGGCTGATAGAATTCTGTGAACCCATCTGGTCTTGGGCTTTTTTTTTTTTTCTTGGAAGATTTTGATCACAGCTTTAATTTCAGTGCTTTTATTTGGGTTGTTCATAATTTCTATTTCTTCCTGGTTCAGTCTTGGAGGATTGAACTTTGTAAAGAATCTGTCCATTTCTTCCAGATTATTCATTTTATTGGCATATAGTTGTTCATAATAGTCTCTTATAATCCTTTGTATTTCTGCATTACTTGTTGTAACCTCTCCTTTTTCATTTCTAATTTTGTTGATTTGACTCTTGTCTCCTTTCTTCTTGAAGAAAGGTTTGTCAATTTTATTTACCTTCTCAAAGAACCAGCTTTTAGTTTTATTAATATTTACTATTGTTTCTTTCATTTCTCTTTTATTTCTTTCTGCTTGGATCTTTATGATTTCTTTCCTTCTAATTTTGGGTGTTTTTGTTGTTCTTTTTCCAGTTCTTTTAGGTGTAAAGTTAGGTTGTCTATTCAATGTTTTTCTTATTTCTTAGGGTAGTATTGTATTGCTATAAACTCCCATCTTAGAACATCTTTGTTCTAAGAACATCTTAGAACATCTTTGCTGCATCCCATAGGTTTTGAGTTGTCATGTTTTCATCGTCATTTGTTTATAGAAATGCTTTTATTTCCCTTTTGATTTCTTCAGTAACCTGTTGGTTATTTAGAAATGTATTGTTTAATCTCCATGTGTTTGTTTCTTACAGTTTTTTTCTTGTATTTGATATCTAGTTTCATAGCATTGCAGTCAGAGAAGATGCTTGATATGATTTCGGTTTTCTTAAATTTATTGAGGTTTGATTTGTGACCCAAGATATCTATCCTGGAGAATGGTCCATGTATACTTGAGAAGAAGGTGTATACTTCTGCATTTGGATGGAATGTCCTGAAGATATCAATGAGATCCATTTCATCTAATGTATCATTTAAGACTTGTGTTTACTTATTTTCTGTTTTGATGATCTGTCCATTGGTGTGAGTGGGATGTTAAAATCTGCTACTATTAATGTGTTACTGTCAATTTCTTCTTTTTATGTCTGTTAGTGTTTGTCTTATTGGAGAAGGAAATTGCAACCCAGTCCAGTGTTCTTGCCTGGAGAATCCCAGGGATGGGGGAGCCTGGTGGGCTTCCGTCTATGGGGTAGCACAGAGTTGGACATGACTGAAGCGACTTAGCAGCAGCAGCAGCAGCAGCAGCAGCAGCAGTGTTCGTCTTATGTATTGAGATGCTCCTATGTTGGGTGCATAGATATTTACAATTGTTATGTCTTCCTGTTGGATTGATCCCTTGATCATTATGTAGTATCCTTCCTTATATCTGTAATCTTCTTTATTTTAAGGTCTATTTTGTCTGATATGAAGATTGCTACTCCAGCTTTCTTTTGCTTCCCATTTGCATGGAGTATATTTTTCTATCCTCTCACTTTCAGTCTATATGTGTCTTTAGGTTTGAAGTGGGTTTCTTGTAGATGGCATATATATGGGTCTTGTTTTTGTATCCATTCAACCAGTCTGTATCTTTTGGTTGGTGCATTTAATCCATTTACATTTAAAGTAATTATTGATATACATGTTCCTACTGCCATTTTCTAAATTTTGGGGGGTTGATTTGTAGTTTTTTTTTCTCTTTATTTCTTAACTATATAAGTCCCTTTAACATTTGTTGTAGAGCTGGTTTGGTGGTACTGAATTCTCTTAACTTTTTGTTTGTCTGAAAAGCTTTTTATTTTTCCATCAATTTTGAATGAGATCCTTGCCGAGTACAGTAATCTTGGTTGTAGATTTTTCCTTTTGGTACTTTAAATATATCCTGCCATTCCCTTCTGGCCTGCAGAGTTTCTGCTGAAAGACCAGATGTTAAACATATGGAGTTTCCTTTGTATGTTACTTGTTGCTTTTCCCTTGCTACTTTTAATATTCTTTCTTTGTGTTTAGTCTTTGTTAGTTTGATTAGTATGTGTTTTAGCATGTTTCTCCTTGGGTTTATCCTATATGGGGCTCTTTGTGCCTCTTGGACTTGATTGTTTCCTTTTCCATGTTGGAGAAATTTTCAACTGTAATCTCTCCAAAAATTTTCTCATACAGTTTTTTTCTCTTCTTCTTCTGGGATCCCTATAATTCGAATGTTGGTGCATTTGATATGGTCCCAGAGGTGTCTGAGACTATCCTCAGTTCTTTTCATTCTTTTTACTACCTTATTCTGCTCTTCTGAAATTATTTCCACAATTTTATCTTCCAGCTCACTGATTCATTCTTCTGGTTCAGGTAATCTGCTATTGACTCCTTCTAGAGTATTTTTAAATTCAGTAATTGTGTTGTTTGTCTCTGTATGTTTATTCTTTAATTCTTCTAGGTATTTGTTAATTGATTCTTGGATTTTCTCCATTTTGTTTTCAAGATTTTTGATCATCTTTATTATCATTCTGAATTGCTTTTCAGGTACTTTGCCTATTTCCTTTTCATTTGTTTGGAGTTCTGTGTTTCCAATTTGTTCCTTCATTTGTGTAGTATTTCTCCACCTTTTCATTATTATTATTTTTTAAGTTATTGTGTTTGAGGTCTCCTTTTTCCAGGCTTCAAGGTTGAATTCTTTCTTCCTTTTGGTTTCTGCTCTCTTAAGTTTGGTCGATTGGTTTGTATAAGCTTTATATAGGGTGAGATTTGTGTGGAGTTTTTTTGTTTATTTGTTTTTCTTCTGATGGGCAAGGCTGAGTGAGGTGGTAATACTGTCTGCTGATGATTGGATTTGTATTTTTGTTTTGTTTGTTGTTTAGATGCACAGGGTGCTGCTGGTGGTTGGATGATGCAGGGACTTGAATTCAAGTGGTTTCCTTTGTGTGAGTTCTCACTATTTGATACTCCCCATGGGCTCAATAAAGGACAGAAATGGTATGGACCTAACAGAAGCAGAAGATATTAAGAAGAGATAGCAAGAATACACAAAAGAACTAATCAAAAAAGATCTTCACGACACAGATAATCACGATGGTGTGATCACTCACCTAGACACAGACATCCTGGAATGTGAAGTCAAGTAGGCCGTAGGAAGCATCACTATGAACAAAGCTAGAGGAAGTGATGGAATTCCAGTTGAGCTATTTCAAATCCTGAAAGATGATGCTGTGAAAGTGCTGCACTCAATATGCCAGCAAATTTGGAAAACTCAGCAGTGGCCACAGGACTGGAAAAGGTCCATTTTCATTCCAATCTCAAAGAAAGGCAATGCCAAAGAATGCTCAAACTACTGCACAATTGCCCTCATCTCACACACTAGTAAAGTAATGCTCAAAATTCTCCAAGCCAGGCTTCAGCGATATGTGAACCAGGAACTTCCAGGTGTTCAAGCTGGTTTAAGAAAAGGCAGAGGAACCAAGAGATCAAATTGCCAACATCTGTTGGATCCTGGAAAAGGCAAGAGAGTTCCAGAAAAACATCTATTTCTGCTTTATTGACTATGCCAAAGCCTTTGACTGTGTGGATCACAATAAACTGTGGAAAATTCTGAAAGAGATGGGAATACCAGACCACCTGACCTGCCTCTTGAGAAACCTGTATGCAGGTCAGGAAGCAACAGTTAGAACTGGACATGGACCAACAGACTGGTTCCAAATAGGAAAAGGAATACGTCAAGGCTGTATATTGTCACCATGTTTATTTAACTTCTATGCAGAGTACATCATGAGAAATGCTGGCCTGGAAGAAGCACAAGCTTGGAATCAAGATTTCCAGGAGAAATATCAATAACTTCAGATATGCAGATGACTCCACCCTTATGGCAGAAAGTGAAGAGGAACTAAAGAGCCTCTTGATGGAGGTGAAAGAGGAGAGGAAAAGTTGGCTTAAAGCTCAACATTCAGAAAACAAAGATCATGGCATCTGGTCTCATCACTTCATGGGAAATAGATGGGGAAACAGTGGAAACAGTGTCAGACTTTATTTTGGGGGGCTCCAAAATCACTGCAGATGGCGACTGCAGCCATGAAATTAAAAGACGCTTACTCCTTGGAAGGAAAGTTATGACCAACCTAGATAGCATATTCAAAAGCAGAGACACTACTTTGGCAACAAAGGTTCGTCTAGTCAAGGCTATGGTCTTTCTTGTGGTCATGTATTGATGTGAGAGTTGGACTATAAAGAAAGCTGAGCACAGAAGAATTGATGCTTTTGAACTGTGGTGTTGGAGAAGACTCTTGAGAGTCCCTTGGACTGCAAGGAGATCCAACCAGTCCATCCTAAAGGAGATTAGTCCTGGGTTTTCATTGGAAGGACTAATGTTGAAGCTGAAACTCCAATACTTTGGCCACCTGATGTGGAGAGCTGACTCATGTGAAAAGACCCTGATGCCTGGAAAGATTGAGGGCAGGAGGAGAAGGGGACGACAGAGGATGAGATGGTTGGATGGCATCATTGACTCAATGGACATGGGTTTGGGTGGACTCTGGGAGTTGGTGATGGACAGGGAGGCCTAGCGTGCTGTGATTCATGGAGTCGTGAAGAGTCGGACACGACTGAGTGACTGAACTGAACTGAGGGTTAGTTCTATGGTAGTCTAGGGTCTTGGAGTCAGTGCTCCCACTCCAGAGGCTCAAAGCTTGATCTCTGGTCAGGAATGAAGATTCCACAAGTGGTTTGTTATGGCATTAAGTGAGATTAAAACAAATAGCCAAAAATGAGAAAGCAAAGATGAACCCCAGACAATGGCAGTTATAAAATCAGGGAAATAATAATTAAAATAATGGAATACACACACACACACACACATACACACACATATATATACACACATAAACAAAATCAAAGCAGTCCAAAATGTACAGTAGATTGACCTGGCAAATAAAGGAAATCAAAAGTTATATTTACCAGTTAAGAACATGATTAACTAAATCACAAACTGGAAAACAAAACTTAAAGCACCTTGCCAAGTGGGGTTAAAGCAGTGAAAACAAAACTAATAAATATGTTGAGAGGAAAGGAAAGGAAGAAAGAAAGAATTGATATGCAAAGTTAAATAAAGGTAGTTAAAGAAGATATATATACATTAAAGATTAATTGGAAGGGGAAAAGAACAGTAGGAAAAGCAAGCAAAGGAATAAATGTAGAAAAAATAATAATAGGTTTAAAAAATGAAAAAAAAAATAGAAAAGAAAAGAAGAGAACTCCAAAGAACTGCTAAAGCCCAACATATAGGCAGAGATTTATAACAACAATAAAAAATGAGGCTGAGAAAAAAATAAGAAGCTCCAAAGCTTAATTATATTTCATAGTGCCAATAAAATTGACAACTACAATAGAGGCGGGGGGAAGGAATTTTAAAAAAATCCAAAAGAATCTACAGAACAAGTCAAAACATAATAATAAATGTTTTTCTTGAGTGACTGCTGTCATAGTCCTTTCTCTCGCTCAGAGTCACAGTCCACCTCACCTCCCTAGGATGCCCTTCAGCACTGTGCTGATCTCTGGACCTTCTGTGGGGGCTGCTCAGATTCTAATCTGGTCCTACTCCTGTGTGTTCTCGCCTCCAGTGTCCACAGCTATCAGAACTAGTGTGTTTTCTTTTGTGGGAGCTCTCAGTGTCCTTTTATATTTTCCATAGACAGAATCTGCCTAGTTGATTGTGTGGATTTAATCTGCAGCTTGTCCAGCTGGTGGGAAGGTTTTGGGTCTTCTTCCTTAGCCACAGTGCCCCTGTGTTTCAATTGTGCTTTTATTTCCACCTCTGCATGTGGGTCATCCACTGGGGTTTGCTCCTGAGGCTGCACTGGAGGGCTTGGGTTTGCCCCTGTGAGGTGTGGAGGTGGTGCAGCTGCTTGGGCTGCAGGGGTTCTGGAAGCACCAGGTACTCAGGGAAGTTGGTGGCTAGGGCAGCAGGAAATATAGTGCTCTAGAAGGGTACGGCAATTGTTATTGGCCAATACACTCCAGTCTTCTTGCCTGCATCACCCCCCCCCCCCCCCCCCCCCCCCCCCCACACACACACAACCTGACAGAGAAGCCTGGCAGGCCACAGTCTATAGGGTCACAAAGAGTTGGGCATGATTGAAGTAACCCTGCTTGCATATATGCAAGCCTTTTTTTTTTGCTTGTGGCAGCTCTGCCCCAGTGAGAGTTGAGCATGAAGGTGATGCAGCTGCTTGACTTGCAGGGACCCTGGCAGCACCAAGTGTGCATCGACACGGGAGTGCCTCCACCACAGGAGTTATGGCCCTATCAGAGACTTTTTATGAGCCTCTTGTAGCTGGTGATCAGAAGGCCTCTTTGGTCAGTCTTTCTCCTAGCTCTACTGGTTCAGGCACTTAGAGGGCTCCATTGCCCCTGTGGTCCTTCTCTGTTATTTGGAACATCAGGCACATAGAGGGCACTGCTCCCCCAACCCCCACCCTGACTGGGGTCCTACTCTGTAGATCCGAGTGTCAGCCACTTAGAGAGGCACCCTGGGTGGAGTCCTACTCTGTGGTTCAGGGCATCAGGCATTTGATGGGCCAGCCTCTTTATTGTTCAGCAGCTGATGCTGGCCATATGAAGAGAGTCTATGGTGGTGGCTCCACCCTCTACATGTGACTCAGCAGTATTGCCTTGCTTCCATGGCTGCCTGGCTTTCCTCCAGAGGCATTTCCCACCACAATCTCCTCCTTCATATCCCCTCAATCTGTCTCTCTGCAGTCAAGAGCAGCCCTTCCCCTGGGATTGCTCCACAATCCCTAAACTCCAGCTCCCAGCCACTGTGCCTTCCAGGGGATCTACATCCCTGTCTGGGGTATGTATGGCTGCTGCAATGGCTGTCTGATTCTCAGTCCATTTAGGCTGCCACAGATCAGCTGTTTCACTCTCAGCCTTAAATGTTTCTCCTCTGACTCAGACACCTGCCCCAATATGGGGATCAGACCCCTGCTTCAGTTGCCCCACCCACTGAGGGCAGGTCCAGTCCTACTAAAACTCCTATTTTTCCTCCTCCTGAGTTTTACATGGTTCTGTATATTCTTTTCCACTGGCCAGGTACTCCTGTCCACTCTCAGCTGGTGTTCTGCATCCATTTCTGTGTCTGAAGGTGTATTCCTGGTGTATCCGTGGAGAGAGATGTACTCCCCATCCACCTACTTCTCCACCATCTTATCTCCCCTTTTCCCCCTTTTGATCAGCCTGGCTAAATTTTTATCAGTCTTATCTTTTTAGAGAACCTAATTTCTTGGTTTCATTAATTTTTCCCTCTTTACCTGTCTATTTTCTTTACTTTTGTTCTAAAGTTGTTTTTTTTATTTTTTGCCTCTGTTTTAGTTTGGTTTGCTCTTCTTTTTCCAGTGACTTAGGGTGGAATTTTAGCCTCTCAGCACTGCTTTCACTGGATCTCATAAGTTTTACATTCACCTTAAATTTCTTTTGTAATTTCTTATTTGACCCACTTGTTATTTAGGAATGTTTAATTTCACATATTTGTGAATATACAAATTTCCTTCTGTTACTGATTTATGATTTTGTTCTCTTGTGGAAAAATATATGGTTTCCATCCTTTTAAAGGTGTTCAGACTTGCTTAATAGCTCACCATATGGTCTGTTATACAGAATATTTTGTGTGCACTGAGAATGTATATATTATACTCTGCTGTTGTTGGGAGGTGTGTTCTATATATGTCCTTTGCTGCTGCTGCTAAGTCACTTCAGTTGTGTCTGACTCTCTGTGACCCCATAGACAGCAGCCCACCAGGCTCCCACGTCCCTGGGATTCTCCAGGCAAGAACATTGAAGTGGCTTGCCATTTCCTTCTCCAATATATGTCCTTTAGACATAACTATTTTATATGTTGTCCAATTCTGTCTCCTTGTTAATGTCTTTTTGTATTATCCATTATTAAAGGTGGATTATTGATGTCTCCAAGAATTATTGTAGAATTGTGTATTTCTCCCTTATTTTGTCAGGTTTTGTTTCACAAAATTTGGTCCTCTGTAATTAGGTACATGGCCTTCCCTGGTGGTCCCTGATGGCTCAGTGGTAAATAATCTACCTGTAATGCAGGAGACTTGGATTTGATTCCTGGGTCAAGAATATCCCTGTGGAGAAGGAAATGGTAACCCACTCCAATATTCTTGCCTGGAGAATTCCATGAACAGAGGAGCCTGGAGGGCTACAGTCCATGGGGTCACAAAGAGTTGGAGTGACTAAACAAAAACAGCAACAGCAATTAGGTGCATATGTTTATAATTATCATATATTCCTCATGGAATATCTATTTTATCATTATAAACCTTTACCTCTAAACCACTGTTTGTTTTAAAGTCTGTTTTGTCTGCTATTAGTTTTGTCTGCCATTCTAGTTTTCTTACTGTTGCTCTTTGCATATCTTTTTCCATTCTTTTATTTTCAATCTATTTATATCTTTGAATCTTAAGTTGTATCTCCTATAGATAGCATATACTTAGATCTTTTTGTTTTGTCCATTCTGACAAAATCTGCCTTTTGATTTTATGTTATTGATATAATTTGCTTTATGTAAATTTTTATTTTTTTGTTTTCTATATGTTCTGTGCTTTTATGTTACTCTAGTCCCCATTTTGTTACTCTGTTCCTCATATTGCTGCTTTCTTTTGCATTAACTGGATATTTTCTAATGTAAAATTTTCACTTCCTTAATAAATTTTTTATAGTGTCATGTTAGTTCCTTCACAGTTTGTTTGTGGTTTCTCAGGCTTACTATATAAATCTTAATTTATCAGAATCTGCTACAGATTTATACTAACTTAATTCCAGTGAGATATAGAAATGTTACTCTTGTGTAGTTCAATCTTTTTTTTTTTTTTGATAGTTTTTTAAGTCTTTAATTAGAAAACTCAACAAAAATATATATTTTACATAATGCATACATTCTTAATATCTGCAGGTAAGATAAATAACAGAAGGCAAAAGCAGATATACTGTATTGCTTCTCTTTGGCAAGTCACCAGTATTATCCTCTGCAGAAACATAGGATATGTGTATAAAATACACAAAACAAATCCCTACCAGTCTTAACTGTCGCTTAGTACAAACAAAATATTTAGCAATAATACAGCAGATGGATTTTTCAAATTGACTAAAATTTATAGTACTTTATTTATACCACAGGGGTTAAATTAGCAAGCTGCTTTCCAAAATTAAGGCCTGCAGCAACAGTTGGGGGGGGGAAGGACACGCCTTTTTCCTGGTTATATCCTATTTTTAATTTAATAATGTCACATTCAAACTCTACCTCTCAGATGCCACTCCTAACAAAAACAAAGTCCTTCCCTCTACAGAAGCTGTGTTTTACTTGCAGGTCAGTTGTCTGACCACCCCACAACCAAATACACATTTTGTATGGTGCAATTCAGCTTTCTTAAGTTAGTATTTACCAGCTAACTCAGTGTTACAGAATAATAAAAAGTTACTTCCACTTTACAGCAAAGATATATATTGCGGCTCTACTGAAGCAACATATACATGCTGAAACTAAGAATGAGAAAAGCAAAAGGGTCCATTCAACACATAGCAGCTTATATATAAATATATACATGTATGTATATGTTTTCACAGTTAAATTTTAGAAAAAAATTTACATTTGATATGTTCAGAAATATTTCTAAGGTCTATAAATAATATTTTAAAAGCTGAACTGATCAAAATGCAATACAAGAATGTATCAAATTAAATAAATGTCCTAAACCTTGAAGTCAGTACAGCTTGAGGTTTGTGTAAAGTGTGTTCAGTCCCGAATACTAGGGAAGGCAGCGTCCTCTAAACACGGTAGGAGAGAAACTAAAACTTTGGAAGGAACCGGCAGCTCCTGGACTTCTTGGGTGGGCATCATTCTCCGGATTGACATGCGACATAAATGTTGAAGGCTAGGGACTTGCCTTGGGGTTGCCCAAAAATACACACTTCCGTCATGTGTCCCAGCAGCTAAAACACTGCCATCAGTAGAAAAGGCACAGCAGAGACCATTGCTCAAAGGTGCAACCTGTACAGGATAATCCTCATCAATTCTCCAGAACCTCACCATTTTATCGTCAGCAAGGCTTGCAACGTGCAGTCCATCATGACTAAACGATACAGATCGTACCCATCGGTCATTTACTCCTCCAGCAAATATTGGAGTGGGTGGGGGAAACAGGTGCCCAAATTCCATCAGAATGGCTCCAGTGTGTGGATCCCAGATATACACTCGAGTATCATAAGATGCCGTAGCCAGCAATGCTCCATCAGGAGAAAAGTCACAAGCTACAACATCATGGTGATGCCCTTCTAGTTTTCGTATCATGGTGTATTTATCCATATTCCAAAGGAAAACTGCTTTACTGGCTCCCACTGAACACAGCATAGAAGAGTCAGGAGAGAATCCACAGCTATACACCCCGTTCCGATGGCCCCGCAATACTTTCATCATGTTTCCATCATCTTTCAGGTCCCACACTCTCAGAGTTTTGTCTCTTGAAGCTGACACCAGGATCAAGCTCCCATCTGGAGCAAAAGTTAAATCTCTGACCACTTCAGTATGATCTACCAAGTTAAGGAAGAGTTTTCCTGTATATACATCCCATATTTTGATACGTCCATCGTTCAACCCTGTGGCAAGGAGTAGCTGATCTTGTCCAAATCTGAATCGATGCCATTCTATATTTACACAGCGACTCTGTTTCTCTGGAACTGACGATCCAAAAGCAAGACTCCAGACTATATCGCCACAGTCTATAATATGTTTACGAGGCTTATTTTTCTGACCACCATCACTGTTTTATCTTGATAATCTTAAACTACTTGAATTGGTGATATTCTTGGTGCCATGCAAGAGAAAGTTCTTAAGGCACTGGGACCACGGAACAAGCTTCACTGTGCGATGTCCTTGCGACCAGGCAAAGTAGGAACCATCTGGGGCAAAAGCAACAGTCCAATTTTCACGACCACATTTCTTGTCGAAAGGAGCTGCTGGAGCTAAAAGTTCACCTATAGTACATGATCTCACGATCACTTTCTCGTTGACCCTCGGGGGAAAGCTGGCCATCTATGGGATACCGTCTGATTCCGGGGTCGCGATGCGGACGCAACGACAGAGAGGCTACAGGCGAGCGCCGAGGGGCGTGGCACGGGCTGGGTCCCTCCTGGTCCCGGGGACAGAGGGGAGGGACGGGACGGTCGCAGAGGCTCCTGCCGACTGCCCCGGGGAAAGCTCTGGGAGGCCTCTGACCGAACTACGGAGTTAAACACAGACAATAGATGCTGGTCCCTTCCTCCCGCCTACGGAGGAAGACACTTGCCTCCACGCTGCCGAAAGCAAATGAGACACTCTTCTTTTTCCTCTTTTTGTGATTATTGTTGCTATGCTTTTACATGTTAAAAACACAACACAGTGCTGTAATTAATACTTTATACAAGTTTAAATCTTTTAAAGTAACTAGAGCAAGGGGAACCATATATATTTGTAGCTTTTCTTACATTAACCTGATTTCCTTTTTGTGGTTTCTTCCTTTATTCTTATTGATTCATGTTGACATTAAGAATAATTTCCTTAATTCAATACACCTTTGCTCCCCATCACCTCCCTTATGTTGTTTTTGGCAGATATATTACATTTCTATATGTTATAGTTCCAATAGTACAATGATATATTTTAAAACTGCCTCTAAAAAATTGGTTAAGAGAAGAAAGGAAAGAAATATGCACTTATTCTGCCTTTTATAATAACATAATGTCCTTTACAAGTGCTTTTTCCTTTCTTTGTGAAATTGGAAATACTGTCTGGGGCCACTTGCTTCCAGCCTAGTATCTCTTGTATGGTGGGTCTACTACTGACAGATTCTCAGATTGTGTTGATCAAAGAATACCTTTATTTCAGATAGCTTTTAGGATATAAGACTCTAAGCTGACAGTTTTTTTGTTGTTATCTTGAGCACTTTGAATATGTTTCCCCCTTGTCTTCTGGCCTCTATTGTTTCTGATGACAATTCAGCTATTAATCTTATTGGGGTTTTCTTATAAGAGACACTTTGTTTTTCTCTTGCTGCTTTCATGATTTTCTCTATGGGTTTTGGCTTACAGTATTTTTACTATTATGTGTTTTTTTTTTTTTTGTGGATCTGGTTTCTTTTATCATACTTGATATTCATTGCGCTTCTTGAATGTACATATTAGTTTTTTTCATCAAATTTGAAAATACTCAGCCTTTATCTCTTTGAATTTTTTTTTTTCTGTCCCATTCTTTCTCATTTCTCTTCTGGGACTTCTGATGCTTGCAAGTTTGTGTACTTTATGGGGCCCCATATTTCTCTGAAGCTCTTTTCATTTTCTTTTTTCACCCCCTTTATTTTTTGAATTGCAAATAACAATGGTCTCTATTCAAACTTAGGCTTCCCTGGTGGCTCAGACAGTAAAGAATCCTCTTGCAATGTGCAAGACCTGGGTTGGGAAGATCCCCTGGAGGAGGGCATGTTAACCCACTCCAGTATTCTTGCTTGGAGAATCCCCATGGACAGAGGAGCCTGGTGGGCTGCAGTCCATGGGGTTGCAAAGAGTCAGACAAGACTGAGTGACTAAGCACAGCACAAATTCAAACTTAGTGATTCTTTTACTGTCAGTTCAAATCGAGTGTTGAGCCCATCTAGTAAAATTTTCCTTTTTAATTATCATACTTTCAGCCTCATAACTTCATTGCATTTTCCCTTATAGTTTCTATCTTATTTCCAGTCTGTATTTGAGACATTGTCATCACACCTTTGTTTATTTAAGCATGGTATCACTTAGTGCTTTGAGTATGTTTCTAGTAGGTACTTTGAAATTTTTGTCCATCAAATTTGACATTGGTTCACTCATAAGAATTTTCTCTTGCCTGCTTGTTTCTCCATACATGGGTCAGACTTTACTGTTTCTTTGCATGTCTTGTCTCATTCCCAAAGGGAAACAAATACATTTTAGGTAATATATTGTAGCAACTCTGATTACTGGACCACATTCCTCCCCACCCTTGAGGGTGGCAGCTTATTATATTTATTTGTAGTTTGTTTATTGCTAATGCAGTCATTTGATTGAAATGTATTTCCTCCTCATAGTATGACATCTCTGATACTCCTTAAGTGACAGCCTTTGGCACAGGTACAGTCACCCTGGCATAATAGTCATTTTGGCAGTACTCTCTTTTATCTAAAGGATAAATTACTCCACAGACTGATCCAGTTAAAATCTGATCCTTAGTTCAGATTTAAAAACAAAAACAAAAACAAGAACTGTTTCCTACAGATCCATCTTTTCAGATATTTTCTCTTCTTTTCCTCCCTCCTTCCTTCCCTTCCTCTTGTAATTTTTCACTCAGCTTTAGTGAGATATAATTGACATATAACATAGTGTAAATTTAAATTGCATAACATGATTTGATACACACACACACACACACACACACACACAAACACACACATATATATAATGAAATGATTACCACAGTAAGGCTACTTAACACTTCCATCACCTCACATAATTACTCTTTTTTTTTTTTTGTGAGGAGAACATTTACTCCCTTAGCAGTTTTCAAGTATAAAATACAGTATTATTAACTATAGTCACCATGTTGCACATTAGATTACCAGAACTTACTTATCTTAAAACTCCAAATTTGTACCCTTAGACCAATATCTCTCCATTTCCCCCATCCTTAAAACCTGGCATGAACTATTCTACTCTCTGTTCTATGAGGTTGGCCATTTTAGATTTCACATATAAGTGAGATCATATATCTGTCTTTTCACTGTCATTAATTAGCATAATGCCAAGGTCCATTGATGTTGTTGTAAATGTGAGGATTTCCTTCTCTCTCATGACCAAATACTATTTCTTTGTGTATGTGTATAAGATATAATACCTTCTTATTCTATTAATTCATAGACATTTAGGTTATTTCTGTATTTTCTTGTCATTCAGTCGCTTGTTCGTGTCCAACTCTATGTGACCCCATGGAATGCAGCACACCAGGCTTCCCTGTCCATCACCATCTCCCAGAGCTAGCTCAAACTCATGTCCATGGAGTCAGTGATGCCATTCAAGCACCTTGCACTCTGTCATAACCTTCTTCTGCCTTCAGTCTTTCCCAGCATCAGGGTCTTTTCCAATGAGTCAGTTCTTCGCATCAGATGGCCAAAGTATTGGAGTTTCAGCTTCAGCATCAGTCCTTCCAATGAATATTCAGGACTGATTTCCTTCAGGATAGACTGGTTGGATCTCCTTGCAGTCCAAGGGACTCTCAAGAGTCTTCTCCAACACCACAATTCAAAAGTATCAATTCTTCAGTACTCAGCCTTCTCTGTGGTCCAGCTCTCACATCCATACATGACTACTGGAAACACCATAGCTTTGACTATTTGGACCTTTGTCAGCAAAGAAACATCTCTGCTTTTTAACATGCTATCTAGGTTTGTCATAGCTTTTCTTCCAAGGAACAAGCATCTTTTAATTTCATGGCTGCAGTCACCATCTGCTGTGATTTTGGAGCCCAAGAAAATGAAGTCTGTCATTGTTTTCATTGTTTCTCCATTTCGCACCAAGTGATGGGACTGGTTGCCATGTTCTTAGTTTCCTGAATGTTGAGTTTTAAGCCACTTTTTTCATTCTCCTGTTTCACGTTCATCAAGAGGCTCCATACCTTTGTTATTGTGAATAATGCTGCAGTGAACATGGGAGTCCAGATATCTCTTTGAGATCCTGATTTCATTTCCTTTGAATATATACCCAGAAGTGAAATTGCTGGATTGTATGGTAGTTTTATTATTAATTTGTTTGAGGAACTTCCATACTGTTTCCTATAGTGGCTGCACCAGTTTTCATTTCCCCAACAGTGTGCAGGGGTTCCCTTTTCTCCATATCCTTGTCAACACTTGTTATCTTTTGTATTTTTGATGATAGCCATTCTAACAGATGTGAGATAACATCACATTGTGGTTTTCATCTACATTTCTCTGATTAGTGATATTGAGCTGCTCTTTGTGTGCCTGCTGTCCATTTGTTTGTCTTTTTTTGGCCCAGCATTTTTTTTTAAATTGTATTTAAAATTTTTTTTGCTATGGTGTTGTGAGTTCCTTATACACTTTGGATATTAGCATGTTATGAGATGATTTGCAAATATTTTCTCTCATTCTGTAGGTTGACCTTTCAATTTGTTGATAAAGTTTTTTTATTTTTGCAGTGCAGAAACTTTAGTTTGGTAAAATCCCACTTGATTTTTTTGCTTTTGTTGCCTGTGTTTTTGGTACCATATCTAATAAACTGATTGTGAAGGCCCATTTCAAAGAGCATTTTCTGTGTTTTCTTATAGGAGTGTTATGGTTTCAGATCTTAATTTAACTAATTAAATATATTTTGAGTTAGTTTTTGAGTGGTATAAGACAGGGGTCTCTTTTCTTTCTTCTGCATTTAGTGTGTTTCAAGTACCATTTATTGAAGAGACTGTCCTTTTCCCATTGTATATTCTTGGCCCTGTTGTCACATATTAGTTAATTATATATGCATGTGTTTATTTCTAAGCTCTCAGGTCTGTTCCATTGGTCTATGTGTCTAGTTGTTATGCCTGTACCATACTATCATACTATTTTGATTACTTTGTTGTTATTCAGTCACTTAGTTGTGTCCAACTCTTTGAGACCCCATGGACTACAGTATATCAGGCTTCCCTGTTCTTCACTATCTCCTGGAGTTTTCTCAAACTTCTGATACCATCCAATCATCCAACCATCTCGTCCTCTGTCCCTCCCTTCTCCTCCTGCCCTCAATCTTTCCCATCATCAGGGTCTTTTCCAATGAGTTGATTCTTTGCATCAGGTGACCAAAGTATTGGAGCTTCAGCATCAGTCCTTCCAATGAATATTCAGGGCTGATTTCCTTTAGGATTGACTTGTTTGATCTCCTTGCTTTGATTACCACAGCTTTGTAAAATAGTTTTAAATCAGGAAATGTGCCTCCAGCATTATTCTTCTTTCTCAAGAAGATTACTTTGACTATTTGGGGTCTTTTGTTGTTTCATACAAATTTTAGGAGTGTTTATTCTATTTTTGTGAAAAATATCAGTGAAATTTTGAGATTGCATTGAATCTAGAGATGGCTTTAGGTAGTATGTATATTCTAGCAGTATTCTGATTCATGAACATGGGATACCTTCCCACTTATCTTCATTTTCTTCAGTTTCTTAAATCAGTGTTTTTTACTTCTTAGTATACAGATCTTTCCCTTCCTTAGTTTAAATTTATCCCTCTGTACTTTACTGCTTTGACATTGTATGTGGGATTGTTGTCTTTTCTTTTCAGATAGTTCATTGTTAGCATATAGAAACTCAAGAGGAAAAGGAGAGTCTGTCGCATTTACCCAAAATTTTACTCTTCTAATTATACTTTTTTTCCTTCTTGATGCTCCGAAGTTTCTTTCATCATTTCCTTTCTGCCTCATGAATTTTCTGTAGCCATTGTTTTAGGGTAGGTCTGCTGATGGTAAATTCTCCTAATTTTTCTTAAAAATAGACTTGACTTCCCCTTTTTAATGAATATTTTTACTAGATACAGAATTCTGCCAGTTAGGGATGGAAGTTCTTGTTTTTCACTTGGCCACCTTTAGTGTTCCAAAGGGAGGAGTTTCTTGTTATTTCTGGGCAGGGATAGAATTTCAAGTCCCCATTAGGCCTCTGCTGATACCACCCATACTGGAACGGGAAGGGATGCCTTGATACTGCACTTAACATGGCCTCCATTGTCATCATGGAAGGGGGCCTCCTTACCACTGAGAAAAAAATGAAAGTTCTGGTTATCTACTCAGCCTTATGTGTCACTGTCCTGACAGAGGGGAAGAGGTGCCTAGTTACAGCTTTGTAAAGGTGGATGTCTAGGTTTCCTACTTGGCCTATGCTGTCATGGATTGAGGTAAGAGCACAATATTTGCCCCATGGTGTTTGGCTAATGTAGCATTATTATTGTCTAAAAGTATTCTGTCTTACTAGGCTGCCTTTATCCTGGTCCTTTGGCTAGAGAGAGTAGGAGCATTTTTTTTTCCTAAACATATTAATGTGTCCTGGTTACAGGCTTCTACTGCACCCAATCCAGGGTATGTTAGGGAGAAAGAAAATCCAAAGAACTTACCATGCCATTCCTTGAGTCCTAGAGTCCCTATGTTCTTTCTCTTCTCCACCTTCCAAAGTCAGCCTGTGTTTTTTATATATAATGTCCAGTGTACTTAGTGCATCTACTTCTCCATCTTATCACAAAACCAGAAGTCCAAGGAACAATTAGATATAGATATTTTAGGTACTGGATACATTTTGATGCAGATATAGTGTTAGAACCATTATGATAAGCAATAATATTTTTATTACTAGGAAATAAATACTCTTGTTACTAGATTAGAATCATTCCTGCCTCTTGCTTCATAACATCTCTGACCTCCTTGGCAGTGGGAACTCCTTTATCTCTCCAAAGGAAAGCGAAACTGCCTGAGATTAATGGGTTCTCTAATGCTGGTGGGAGATTGCTTAAGAGGCCTTGTGTTGAATTTCAACCTTTGGCTTCTCCTGAGGTGATGCCCATTGATGGCTTATATGATTACCTCAGGAGAAAAGATAAAGCTTTTAACCAAGGTGGAAATAGAAACAGAAGTTAAAGTCTGTAGCATCTGAGTTATCCTTGCAGGAAATGAAGACTTAACTCAAGTACTACTCTGAAGTAGTTATTAAAGTGGAAATGCATACTGTGATCAGCTTTGAGGTCAGTAATAGTAAAACTGTATTCCAAGGCTACAAAAGCTACTGAAATAGTGTCTTAACTGCCAGACTTTATGACCAGAACAAGGGTACAACCATAACCAAAGGGTAAATGGCTTGCTACTTTCCTGGAAATGTAATCACTATGTTATTGTTTATAGAATTTTTTTCCTCATCTCTTTCAACTTGAAATGATGTTTTTTTGTTGTTGTTGTTGTTCCACCAGCATCTTAACTCCTATTCTTGGGGACTGTCAGTTGGAAAGGGACCGAAAAGTAGGGCTTTGACTACCTACCTGTTAATAGCTCTAACCTTGGAGTCAGACTACATGGCTTCAACTTCTGGCTTTTCCATTAAGTACTTGTTAGCCTTTGGCAAGTTATCTAACCTTCCAAAGTCTTGATTTCTTTAGTGATAAAGTGAGCATTATGGTAGCACCTACCTCTTAGAGTTATTGTGAGATTTAGATGCAATAAAAATTACAAATGCCTAAAAACCCTGGCCCATTGTAAGCATTCAATACATGTTAGCTATGTGAATGGGTCCTAACTGCTGACAATATTTAACGGCTCTTGTTTTCTCCTTTTCTGACCTCTAAAGTGTAGAGTTGGATCGTGTTTTAGCTTTTGGCCACTTCATAGTATTACCAGTACCTCAAATTCCATTTTGGGGTCTTTCTATTATATGAGATGCTGTAGAATTCTAAGACATTTATCCAGAAAATCTGGGCACTAGATTATTATGGCTAACAATTTTTAGAGATCTAAATTGATGTTTAAAAAATCAGGCAAACCAGCTTGATGAAGCTGTTGCTAAGTCACTTCAGTCGTGTTTGACTCTGTGCAACCCCATAGACGGCAGCCCACTAGGCTCCCCCGTCCCTGGGATTCCCCAGGCAAGAACACTGGGGTGGGTTGCCATTTCCTTCTCCAATGCATGAACGTGAAGTCGCTCAGATTTGTCTGACTCTTAGCGACCCCATGGACCACAGCCTACCATGCTCCTCTGTCCATGGGATTTTCCAGGCAAGAGTACTGGAGATGAAGCTGTTATCCTTCTCATTTCACCATGGTCTGGGTCTCCTGTGAGAATGTATACTGTGAATACACCTATGTCTTGAAATGATGCACCTATATGTAACATTCAGGCAGTACCTTAATCCCCCTTCAGGGAATACTGATACATGTGTACAGTTATTAATAACATCTAGAATGACTTGCTTATTATGATACGTTTATGTCCAGATAAAGCATTAGTAGTTTGGACTTTTTGGTCTCCTTAAAGGGAATATGATATTTGGTTATCTAAAGAGTCATGCCATACTATTTAGCTACAGCTAGGAAATAATCATTCTTCATCTTAAATTTTTAGAAAAATCTATGTTTAAATGTTTGAAGAAAGATGGAACACATTAGAAATGAATATATTTTAGTTTGAAATATTAACTTGAACTGCAATTATTTCTTGTGCCAAAATTTCAGTCATTGGTTATACAAACCTTAGTTGTTAAAGTGTTTTCTTTATTAATTCACTAAAATTTGCCAATTACCTGCTCTTTGTTAGGTACTTTGTTAGGCTATGGCTGCTGCTGCTACTGCTGCTGCTAAGTCGAGTCAGTCGTGTCCGACTCTGTGTGACCCCATAGATGGCAGCCCATCAGGCTCCCCCGTCCCTGGGATTCTCCAGGCAAGAACACTGGAGTGGGTTGCCATTTCCTTCTCCAATGCATGAAAGTGAAAAGTGAAAAGTGAAAGTGAAGTCGCTCAGTTGTGTCCAACTCTTCATGACCCCATGGAATGCATCCTACCAGGCTCCTCTGTCCATGGGATTTTCCAGGCAAGAGTACTGGAGTGGGGTGTCATTGCCTTGCCTATACAACAGTAAATAAGATGAATAAGGCATCTGAACTCATGGCACTTCAATTTAGTGTGGAGATGAAAGATAAAAAGTTAAACAGATAAGGAAAGTTAAATTCAGAATGAGGGTTCTGAAATAAGCAGCATACTGTGATAAAGAATAAGTAGAGATGACTATTAGCATGATTTGGGAAGGCCTCTATGAAGGAGAGACAGAAAGCTGAGATTTGAGGATGAGCTGATTATTTAAGGGCATCCTGGGTGCCTCAGCAGTAAAGAAAGGTTATTAAAGATGTGGGAGAAGAAATTCTAGGAATTAGAATGCATGACAGGAGGGAACTTTGTTATTGTGACTGAAAGATTAATAATTCTTGAGAGAATAGGATACTGTTACATGTTAATTCTTCTTTGAATGTTTGGTAGAATTTACTATTTTAGCCATCTGGTCCTGGACTTTCTTTGAGAGGTTTTGATTATTGGTTCATTCTTACTTGTTAAGGCCTATTAATATTTTCTATTTCGTTTACTTTAGTAGCATGGTAATTTGTTGGCATAAAATTGTTCCTAATATTCATTTATAATCCTTTTTGTTTCTATAAATTTTGGAATAATGTCACCTCTTATATTTTTAGTTTTCACTATTTGGATTTTTCTCTACATTTTTTTAAATCCCGGTAAAGTTTTGTCAATTTTGTTGATCTTTTCAATAAATTAACTTTTAGTTTAAGTGATCCCTTTTTCTGTTTTGTATTGCATTGATCTGTGCTCTAACCTTTATTATTATTTTCTATTGCTAGCACACAATAGTTAGGACCACACCCTTGTCTAACTCAATGAGATTAAGCCATGCCCGAGGGGCAACCTGGGATGGGTGGGTCATGGTGGAGAGATATGACAGGGTGTGGTCCGCTGGAGAAGGGAATGGCAAACCACTTCAGTATTCTTGCCTTGAGAACCCCATGAACAGTATGAAAAGACAAAATGATAGGATACTGAAAGAGAAACTCCCCAGGTCAGTAGGGGCCCAATATGCTACTAGAAATCAGTGGAGAAAAAACTCCAGAAAGAATGAAAGGATGGAGCCAAAACAAAAAGAATACCCAGCTGTGGATGTGTCTGGTGATAGAAGCAAAGTCCGATGCTGTAAAGAGCAATATTGCATAGGAACCTGGAATGTCAGGTCCATGAATCAAGGCAAATTGGAAGTGGTCAAACAAGAGATGGCAAGAGTGAATGTTGACATTCTAGGAATTAGCGAACTAAAATGGACCGGAATGGGTGAGTTTAACTCGGATGACCATTATATCTACTACTGTGGGCAGGAATCCCTCAGAAGAAATGGAGTGGCCATCATGGTCAACAAAAGAGTCTGAAATGCAGTACTTGGATGCAATCTCAAAAATGACAGAATGATTTCTGTTCGTTTCCAAGGCAAACCATTCAATGTCACAGTAATCCAAATCTATGCCCCAACCAGTAACGCCGAAGAAGCTGAAGTTGAAAGGTTCTATGAAGACCTACAAGACCTTTTAGAACTAACACCCAAAAAAGATGTCCTTTTCATTATAGGGGACTGGAATGCAAAAGTAGGAAGTCAAGAAACACCTGGAGTAACAGGCAAATTTGGCCTTGGAATACGGAATGAAGCAGGGCAAAGACTAATAGAGTTTTGCCAAGAAAATGCACTGGTCATAGCAAATACCCTCTTCCAACAACACAAGAGAAGACTCTATACATGGACATCACCAGATGGTCAACACCGAAATCAGATTGATTATATTCTTTGCAGCCAAAGATGGAGAAGCTCTATACAATCAGCAAAAGCAAGACCAGGAGCTGACTGTGGCTCGGACCATGAACTCCTTATTGCCAAATTCAGACTGAAATTGAAGAAAGTAGAGAAAATTACTAGACCATTCAGGTATGACCTAAATCAAATCCCTTATGATTATACAGTGGAAGTGAGAAATAGATTTAAGGGCCTAGATCTGATAGATAGAGTGCCTGTTGAACTATGGAATGAGGTTTGTGACATTGTACAGGAGACAGGGATCAAGACCATCCCCATGGAAAAGAAATGCAAAAAAGCAAAATGGCTGTCTGGGGAGGCCTTACAAATAGCTGTGAAAAGAAGAGAAGTGAAAAGCAAAGGAGAAAAGGAAAGATATAAACATCTAAATGCAGAGTTCCAAAGAATAGCAAGAAGAGATAAGAAAGCCTTTTTCAGTGATCAATGCAAAGAAATAGAGGAAAACAACAGAATGGGAAAGACTAGGGATCTCTTCAAGAAAATCAGAGATACCAAAGGAACATTTCATGCAAAGATGGGCACGATAAAGGACAGAGATGGTGTGGACCTAACAGAAGCAGAAGATATTAAGAAGAGGTGGCAAGAATACACAGAAGAACTGTATAAAAAAGAGCTTCAAGACCTAGATAATCATGATGATGTGATCACTGACCTAGAGCCAGACATCTTGGAATGTGAAGTCAAATGGGCCTTAGAAAGCATCACTACGAACAAAGCTAGTGGAGGTGATGGAATCCCAGTGGAGCTATTCCAAGTCCTGAATGATGATGCTGTGAAAGTGCTACACTCAATATGCCAGCAAATTTGGAAAACTCAGCAGTGGCCACAAGATTGGAAAAAGGTCAGTTTTCATCCCAATCCCAAAGAAAGGCAATGCCAAGGAGTGCTCAAACTACCGAACAATAGCACTCATCTCACACGCTAGTAAAGTAATGCTCAAAATTCTCCAAGCCAGGCTTCAGCAATATGTGAACCGTGAACTTCCTGATGTTCAAGCTGGTTTTAGAAAAGGCAGAGGAACCAGAGATCAAATTGCCAACATCCGCTGGATCATGGAAAAAGCAAGAGAGTTCCAGAAAAACATCTATTTCTGCTTTATTGACTATGCCAAAGCCTTTGACTGTGTGGATCACAATAAACTATGGAAAATTCTGAAAGAGATGGGAATACCAGACCACCTGATCTGCCTCTTAAGAAATCTGTATGCAGGTCAGGAAGCAACAGTTAGAACTGGTCATGGAACAACAGACTGGTTCCAAATAGGAAAAGGAGTACGTCAAGGCTGCATATTGTCACCATGTTTATTTAACTTATATGCAGAGTACATCATGAGAAATGCTGGACTGGAAGAAACACAAGTTGGAATCAAGATTGCCGGGAGAAATATCAATAACCTCAGATATGCAGATGACACCACTCTTATGGCAGAAAGTGAAGAGGGGCTAAAAAGCCTCTTGATGAAAGTGAAAGTGGAGAGTGAAAAGGTTGGCTTAAAGCTCAACATTCAGAAAACGAAGATCATGGCATCTGGTCCCATCACTGCATGGGAAATAGATGGGGAAACAGTGGAAACAGTGTCAGACTTTGTTTTTCTGGGCTCCAAAATCACTGCAGATGGTGACTGCAGCCATGAAATTAAAAGACGCTTACTCCTTGGAAGGAAAGTTATGACCAACCTAGATAGCATATTCAAAAGCAGAGACATTACTTTACCAACAAAGGTTCGCCTAGTCAAGGCTATGGTCTTTCCTGTGGTCATGTATGGATGTGAGAGCTGGACTGTGAAGAAGGCTGAACGCCGAAGAATTGATGCTTTTGAACTGTGGTGTTGGAGAAGACTCTTGAGAGTCCCTTGGACTGCAAGAAGATCCAACCAGTCCATTCTGAAGGAGATCAATCCTGGAATTTCTTTAGAAGGTATGATGCTAAAGCTGAAACTCCAGTATTTTGGCCACCTCATGCGAAGAGTTGACTCATTGGAGAAGACTCTGATGCTGGGAGGGATTGAGGGCAGGAGGAGAAGGGGACGACAGAGGATGAGATGGCTGGATGGCATCACTGACTCGATGGATGTGAGTCTGAGTGACCTCCGGGAGCTGGTGATGGACAGGGAGGCCTGGCGTGCTGCGGTTCATGGGGTCGCAAAGAGTCGGTCACGACTGAGCGACTGATCTGATCTGATTGCTAGCAAAGTAAGGTTATTTGTTTGAGGTATATCTTCTGTTTTAATGCATGCATTTAGAGCTATACATTTCCCTCTGAGCACTGCTTTCACTACCTCTTATAATTTTTGGTATGCTGTGTTTTCGTTTTAATTTGTATCAAGTATCTTCTGATTTTCCTGTGATTTTTTTTCCTTTGAGGTTAGAGTGTGTTAATTTCCACATATTTGTGAATTTTCCAGTTTTCCTTCTGTTACTGATTTCTGAAATAATTCTATTGTGGTCAGAGAAAATACTTTGTATGACTTCTACCCTTAAAATATTCTAAGACTTGTTTTGTAGCCTAACATATGAGCTGTCCTGAAGAATATTCAGTGTGCACTTGAGAAGGATGTATATTCTGCTGATATTGGATGGAGTGTTCTGCCTATCTATTCGGTGTATTTGGTTTATACTATTGTTCAAATCCTCTATTTCCTTATTGATCTTCTGTCTAGATGTTCTATCCATTATTGAAAGGAGAGTATTGAAGTCTCCAACTTTTATTGTAAAACTATTTCTTCTGTTCCATCAATGATTTTTTCATAATTTTGGGGGCTCTTTTGTTTCTGCATATGTCTATAATTATTATATCTCCTTGATGAATTGACCTTTTTATCAATGTATGTCTTTTTTGTCTCATAACAATTTTTGACTTAGTCTATTTGTTTGCTGTTAGTATAGCTACTCAAGCGTTAGTCACTCTGTAGCTACTCAAGCTCTCTTTTGTTTACTGTATCTATGGAATGTTTTTTCCATCCTTTTACTTGCAACCTATTTGTGTCTTTGTATCCAAAGTGAGTCTATTATTGACATCATATAGGTGAGTCATTTTTAAAATCCACACTGTCTTTTAATAGGTGAGTTTAATGCATTTACACTTAAACTAATAATTGAGGAAAACTTTGGGCATTTTGCTATTTGTTTTCTATACTGCTTCTATTATTTTTATTCCTTAATTACTTCAATACTGCCACCTTCTGTATTTCTTTCCTATTGTACCATTTTGATTCCTTCCTCATTTCCTTTTTTGTATGCATTTTAGGTATTTTATTAGGTACCCTGGGAATTGCAATTAAGTAGGCAGTTGAGCATACAGAGCTGGGAGAAGTCAAGGCTGGAGAAATAAATTTGAGAATAATTGGTGTGGTGATGGTATTTAAAGCTGTGGGACTAGATGAGGTCTTTTAGGAAGAGAATATACCCAGAGGAGAGCAGAAAAATGCAGGAGCAATCCCATAGAACTTGAAAACCTCACTTATTGATGGAAAAATTTGTATCCTTTAAATCTTATGAGGTCTTCCCTGGTGGCTCAGTCAGTAAAGAGTCTGCCTGCAATGCGGGAGACCCAGGTTCAGTCCCTGGGTTGGGAAGATCCCCTGGAGAAGGAAATGGCAACGCGTTTCAGTATTCTTGCCTGGAGAATCCCATGGACAAAGGAGCCTGTTGGCTACAGTCCAATTCAGTTCATTTCACTCAGTCATGTCCAACTGTTTGCAACGCCACGAATCGCAGCATGCCAGGCCTTTCTGTCCATCACCAACTCCCGCAGTTCTCCCAAACTCATATGCATCGAGTTGGTGATAACATCCAGCCATCTCATCCTCTGTCATGTCCTTCTCCTCCTGCCCCTAATCTCTCCCAGTATTAGGGTCTTTTCCAATGAGTCAACTCTTTGCATGAGGTGGTCAAAGTATTGGAGTTTCAGCCTCACTCCTTCCAATGAACACCCAGGACTGGTCTCCTTTAGGATGGACTGGTTGGATCTCCTTGTAGTCCAAGGGACTCAGAAGAGTCTTCTCCAATACCACAGTTCAAAAGCATCAATTCTTTCGCGCTCAGCTTTCTTCACAGTCCAACTTTCACATCCATACATGACCACTGGAAAAACCATAGCCTTGACTAGATAGACCTTTGCTGGCAAAGTAATATCTCTGCTTTTTAATATGCTATCTAGGTTGGTCATAACTTTCCTTCCAAGGAGTAGGCGTCTTTTAATTTCATGGCTGCAGTCACCACCTGCAGTGATTTTTGAGCCCCCCAAAATAAAGTCTGACACTGTTTCCACTGTTTCCCCATCTATTTCTCATGAAGTGATGGGACCAGATGCCATGATCTTCGTTTTCTGAATGTTGAGCTTTAAGCCAACTTTTTCACTCTCCACTTTCACTTTCATCAAGAGGCGTTTTAGTTCCTCTTCACTTTCTGCCATAAGGGTGGTGTCATCTGCATATCTGAGGTTATTGATGTTCTCCTGGCAATCTTGATTCCAGCTTGTGCTTCTTCCGGCCCAGCGTTTCTCATGATGAACTCTGCATAGAAATTAAATAAGCAGGGTGACAATATACAGCTTTGACATACTCCTTTTCCTATTTGGAACTAGTCTGTTGTTCCATGCCCATTCTAAATGTTGCTTCCTGACCTGCATATAGGTTTCTCAAGAGGCAGGTCAGGTGGTCTGGTATTCCCATCTCTTTCAGAATTTCCCACAGTTTATTGTGATCCACACAGTCAAAGGCTTTGGCATAGTCAATAAAGCAGAAATAGATGTTTTTCTGGAACTCTCTTGCTTTTTTGGTGATCCAGCAGATGTTGGCAATTTGATCTCTGGTTCCTCTGCCTTTTCTAAAACCAGCTTGAAAATCTGGAAGTTCACAGTTCATGTATTGCTGAAGCCTGGCTTGGAGAATTTTGAGCATTACTTTCCTAGTGTGTGAGATGAGTGCAATTGTGCGGTAGTTTGAGCATTCTTTGGCATTGCCTTTCTTTGGGATTGGAATGAAAACTGACCTTTTCCAGTCCTGTGGCCACTGCTGAGTTTTCCATACTTGCTGGCATGTTGAATGCAACACTTTCACAGCATCATCTTTCAGGACCTGAAATAGCTCAACTGGAATTCTGTAACCTCCACTAGCTTTGTTTGTAGTGATGCTTCCTAAGGCCCACTTGACTTCACATTCCAGGATGTCTGGCTCTAGGTGAGTGATCACACCATTGTGATTATCTGGATCATGAAGATCTTTATTGTACAGTTCTTCTGTGTATTCTTGCCACCTCTTCTTAATATCTTCTGCTTCGGTTAGGTCCATACCATTTCTGTCCTTTATTGAGCCCATCTTTGCATGAAATATTCCCTTGGTATCTCTGATTTTCTTGAAGAGATCTCTTGTCTTTCCCATTCTGTTTTTTCCCTCTATTTCTTTAGGTTGATCGCTGAGGAAGGCTTTCTTATCTCTCCTTGCTATTCTTTGGAACTCTGCTTATATGTTTCCTTTTCTCCTTTGCTTTTTGCTTCCCTTCTTTTCACAGCTATTTGTAAGGCATCCTCAGACAGCCGTTTTGCCTTTTTGCATTTTTTTTCCATGGGGATGGTCTTGATCCCTATATCTTGTACAATGTCACGAACCTCTATCTATAGTTCATCAGATACTCTATTAGATCTAGATGGCTACAGTCCATGGGGTCACAAAGAGTCAGACAGGACTGAGTGACTAGCACTTTCACTTTAAGTCTTATGAACAGGTGACATAACTGTCACTTGGACATCTTCATTGACTCTCATTGCTGAAGATACTAAGCTAAGAGATGCTAGCTGAGTATTAGAAAAGATGAGTCCCATTTTTTCAGTTCTAAGGTTGTCTTTCAATTTTTTCTTTTTCTTGCCAATTTCAATTCATTATTTATCAATTAATTTAAAAGCCATCTTTTTCTTCCCAGAGCTGCCATTAATCTCTCTAATTTTCTCCCTGGATATCATTCCTTTCCAGAGAAAGTAACAAATTCAGTGTTTGCATTTGATAGGAATCAAACCTCAGATAAGGCTGATTGATGAGGAGAGACTTGTGCTAATGAGGTCAAGGGCATGCATATAAACCACATGCATAGTATGTACAAGCCACATATGTCTTGTTCTTTGGCCACAAATCGCATTCCTGACTTGACCAGCGTTCTCTTAAAAGCATATCTTTAATCTTAAGGTTGAAGGAATAGAGATGATTGTTATGGAAGAGCAACTCTGCATACACATTTTGGTGGGGGAAAGCCAAAATTGTTACCTTTATATCTGAATGACACTGTTGTGACCCCAACATAGCTCTCTGTAGGAGGCAGATGGGTTATTAATGGCCATGCCTTGCCTACACTGAAAGTTTAAAAAATAGGTAATAATAGAGGTCAATTGAACAGAGTTTACCATTTGTATCTTGCCTGATGTCTAATTTGTTATTTACTGTACACAGACTGTTTCATCCTTGCCTCTCTCAGCTGCTTGCCATCTGAAAAATAGATCTCTTGCTGTTTGACTCTTGGTATCTGAGAATTGGAGCACCGGCGAGTTGATATTCTGAAATACCCATTAGAAAAAGCAGACTTGGGAGGGTGGTGAGCAGTGCCTGATTGTGGAGGAGCAGAAACATTTTTCTAGCATAATTGCAATATCACTTGAGCAATGTGGATAACATGACCCTTGAAATTTGGATGAGACCCTTTGAGAAAACTTTGTTTTCTTGGACTATTCTTCCCACCCTGCCTTCCATTTTTGCCTGATTTACAGAAGCTAGAAGACATTTTTGCTAAACTATAAAATTGAATTCTTAATCTCCTCACCATGGCAACCCCATCATTGCCTAGACATATGCCATATGTAGTCCTTTTGAGAACCCAAGTGTCTGTTAAAGGAGCCCACACAAGTCTTCTGTGGGGTTTTAACAGCCTTTTTAGAGAAGTTCTCATGTCATTCTCAGGGTAAGGAGGACTTAGGCTCCTATTTTACTAGAGACAGAGTGGTGCGTGATGACACTTGTATCAGGACTTCTTAGCCTGGTCTGTCGGGAGTCTGTGAACCTCCATAAACTGAAATTTGATGTGCATGTATTTTTTTTTTTTTCTCCAGAGGAAAGAGTGAAGATTTGTAGCATTCATCAGGTTTTCAGAAAATTGGAAAACCACCCATAAGGGTGGTTTTGAGAGCTGTTGAGAGCCCGTGCCTTAATTTCTAGATAAATCTGGAATTTGCTATATATAATTTTTAACCTTCATTAATATACTGTGAAAATAAGTGAGTCAAAATGGAATTTTTAAGGAAATGAGAGGAAGCCTCAATTCACATTAAAACCTGCTTGCTACTCTGTTACACTGGTAACTGACAGCCACACCTCAAAATCAACCACATTAAATGGCATGTGGTGTTCCCTGGAAAAGGGTACTGCCATGAGCTAAATGGTGGCTGGGGATACTCACTGCCATTGAGGGATTGGTGTGGCATTGACCCCAGACCAAATTATGAGGCACAATGAAAAAATAAATGTTGTGGTGGTTTACTGTCAGGTCCTCTGCTACATATTTCCATAACTTTTTTTTTGCAACCATATTGTGAGGTAAATATTACCATCCTAATTCTATGAATTCAGGACAGTGAAAGACTTGCTCAAGGCCTTAGAATCAGCAGATTCAAAACTGTGATTATTTCTCTTATTTCTCTCATTGCCTGGGATCTTATGAGAGTCTAGAATTTGAAGTAGGAGAGCATCACATGGAATGTTTAAGCCAGATTCTTGTCTTTGAGCCTGAGAAGTAATTTACTTCCCACTCCTTTAGGAGGTGGGCAGTCTGTGCTCCACAACGATTCAGTGGCTCTAGCAAGTACAAGTCCCTATTGCTGGGGAGGCCACTGTTCTGTCCTCTTGAACAGCTCTGTCTTGATTCTGTTTGCATGTTCTCTAAATAACCCTGGCATTAGCCCACACTGAAACCACCTACTCAGGATTTTGAAGTGCTGTACAAACAGTTAAGAGACAGCATTGTCTAAAGGCATATGAAAGAACTAGAATTTGTCTGGTGAACACAAATTTTGCAATCATAACACCTTTTACTCCCACGGCAAGCAGAACTTTGTGAAGGAAGCAAGCAAGCATTCCATTTACAGAATAGCGATGTTCTTTAAAGGGGCAGAGCCAGCAGTTTAGCGCTTGACTTCCTTCTCTTTGTATTTAACCCCATCAGAGAGGAAAAGCAGATTTCTAGATGCAATTCTTCAAAGCTCTTGAAAGTAGAATTTGTGTTCCAAAAAAAAAAAAAAAAAGAATTTGTTTCTTACTGAATTACTTGAATGGATCATTGGGCTTCATTGACAAGCTAGTAAATTTAAATTGTGGACCACAGCATCCCATGACATCAAAATCACCTGAATGCTTAGATAAACTGCAGATTTCTGGACTCTACCTTATATGTACTGACTCAATCTCTTGTTGGGGGTAGGAGGAATGCAGCCCAGGAATATGCATTTTAGCCACCCCTACAGAGATTTTAATGCAAACAAAATATGAAAATCACTGCAGTGAAAGTATAAACTTCATGGTAATCCAAGTTAGAGTATTTTTGTTATAACGGTGTTGGGCTAAAGTGAATCCAGCAACTATAATGCAAGGACCTTGACAGAAAGCCAAGTTAAATGCAGCTTTTCTGTAGTGAATTCCCACATGAAAAAGAGGTGGGAAAATATGTGGATTCAGGAATTGACTGCCTTTAAGAGCTTGAAGGGCTGGTAGCTCTATTCTGTAATACCACAGAGGTCAGAACTCATGTTGTGTCTTAAAACAAGATGGGGCAGACTTGGAAAAACTGAGACCTGCAACTAGACTGGCCTAACGGGATTGAGGCAGGCATAGACTCAGCTGCAGGGTGTAGGTGGACATTCACAGTTCAATAGGCAGAACTGGATAACTCAAAATATGGGAAACATATGGAATATTGAGAGCCCAGGCCAGTAAATTACTCTGTGTGTGTGTGTGTGTGTGTGTGTGTGTGTGTGTGTGTGTATGTGTGTGAGACAGAGAGAGAAAGAGAGAGAGATGGGGATAAGGTGTTGCAATGGGAAATGAAAGGTAAACAGTATAACAAAGGCCCTCTTACCTGACTAGGATTAGAGTTAGCTAATAATAATAAATCACACCAGGAAATTTTTTTAAATTATTGGGGTATAATTGCTTTACAATGTTGTTACTTTCTGCTGTACAATGAAGTGTATCATCTATATGTATACATATATCTCCTCCCTCTTGAACCTCCCTCCCACCCTACTATCCCACCCCTCTAGGTCATCACAGAGCACGGAGCTGAGCTCCCTGTGTTATACAGCAGATTCCCACCAGCTATATTTTACACATCGTAGTATATATATGTCAATACTACTCTCAGTTCCTCTCACCCTCCCCTTCCCCTGCTGTGACCACACGTCTGTTCTCTATGTCTGTGTCTCTATTCCTGCCCTGCAAATAGGTTCATCTGTACCATTTTTCCGGAGAAGGCAATGGCACCCTCCCATGGATGGAGGAGCCTGGTGAGCCACAGCCCATGGGGTCGCTAAGAGTTGGACATGACTGAGCAACTTCACTTTCACTTTTCACTTTCATGCACTGGAGAAGGAAATGGCAACCCACTCCAGTGTTCTTGCCTGGAGAATCCCAGGGACGGGGGAGCCTGGTGTGCTGCCGTCTATGGGGTCGCACAGAGTAGGACACGACTGAAGCAACTTAGCAGCAGCAGCAGTACCATTTTTCTGGATTCAATATATATGCATTAATATATGATATTTATTTTTATCTTTCTGATTTAGCTTCACTCCGTATGAGACTCTAGGTCCATCAAGGAATCTTAAAGATATATATTTAAATATTTCATTCTAACTTAAAATACTATTTTTAAGAGCTTTACTATTATTCGCTATCAAATGACATATCCCCAAATATCCTGGTATTAGTCACACTTCCTCTAATTTTCTGTCTGAAGTTGGGAATCTTCAAATTGTCTTGATGGTCCTGAACTCCCCCACCCCAGTCCAGAGCCAAACTTCTGTGGGGAGTTTAAGATGAAAATTCTAGCTATGGAAAGTGTTCTACCCTCTTTTTACTTCTTCCCCCTAGGGAGGAAACTAAATCAATGATATCTAATTATGACTTCCTTTGCCATTTTTGGAATACAAAGGGGTAGATTTCTCCCTAATTTTTCTATGGAGACACACACATAAAAGAGTAAGCAAACAAGCAAGCAAGTGAACAAGCAGTGTTTCCAAATTAAGGAGATGCAATCAGGATGCCACCAGATGTTACTCATTTTCCCTTAATGAAGATAAGCAACTTTAGGAACAGAGCTCAGTGACTTTGTCCTACCTTCGTGAAAACAATAGTCCTAATTTATTAATTTCCTCTGTTTTGGGGAAAATAGAATTTGGATTTTGCATCATAGGTAATTTTGAGCTCACGTCTGTTTGACTCCAGAACCATGAGTCTAGATTCAAGATCTAGCCTCGGAAGGAATTGAACAAGTGTGAATGGGTAGACCCCTGGGCAGTAACTCAAGCCAGGTGTATTAGATGTCATCCCTTTCCTCCTCCTAATCATGTCTTGACCTTTCCATTTTGAGGTATTTCATCCCAGGAAAAATTAGAAATAGTGCCAGGAAGAAATTATTTTTAAATTTAATTAGAAAATTTTATCAAAGTGATATGTGCTCTTAGTTTAAAAGTTAAACTACTAGTACTGCAAGGCACATGTGTGAAAGCATTAGTCCCTGACCTGTCCTCATCACTCCTGAGTCCTGTCCCCCAGGGTTATTTCTTCTGTTATTACCTTCATATTTTAAAAGGCTTTGTTGTTTTTCTTGATTTTTAACTTTAGCATTATCTATTTCATACTATTTAATATGGAGATTTAGTTATCAAAATCTTTCTTCCCTCACACACACTTCTTTTCCTATTGTCCCAATATACAGATAAATCAGTATTATTTACAGCTATATAAATATTGTGCACAGCCAGCTGAGTTATGTATTATTACTTTCTTTTTGCTATGATCTGAATGTTTGTGTCTCCTTAAGATTCCTATGTCAAAATTCTAACCCCCAAAGGTGATAGCAGGTACGGGTCTTTGGGCAATGATAACATGGTGAGGGTGGAGCCCTCAGTGGGATTAGTGAGATCCCACAGGACTAACTAGCCCCTTCTGTCACAGGAGGATACAAGAAGAAATCTGCAGTGCAGAAGAGAACTCTCACCTGCCCATGCTGGCACTCTGATCTTGGACTTTAGTCTCTAGAACTGTGAGAAATAAATATCTGTGGTTTATAGGCTACCCAGTCAGTGGTGTTTTGTTATATAGCCTGATTGGATCAAGACACTTTGTTATAAATTCTGTTATACTTTGGGATTAAAAATGTGTTCATATTTGGTGTAAGTTTTCTATGTAAGTTTCATAATCCCTCCAGAGTTGTAAGCTTTTCTTAATACTGGAAGGCACAGGAATTAATTTGTTCTACTTTTTTTTCTTGGAGACATGCCTCCTGAAGTTCCCCATCATGTCATTTCAGTCGGGACTGGCTGCTCTTTAGTTCTGCTGTATAACTGTTATCCTGGAGCTGCCTTTCATCATTATAAAACAAACAGAAGATACAAAATATTCTTTCTCTTAGGTACTTCTCTCAGATCAGATCAGATCAGATCAGTCGCTCAGTCGTGTCCGACTCTTTGCGACCCCATGAACTGCAGCACGCCAGGCCTCCCTATCCATCACCAGCTCTCGGAGGTCACTCAGACTCACATTTGAGTCAGTGATGCCATCCAGCCATCTCATCCTCTGTCGTCCCCTTCTCCTCCTGCCCCCAATCCCTCCCAGCATCAGAGTCTTCTCCAATGAGTCAACTCTTTGCATGAGGTGGCCAAAATACTGGAGTTTCAGCTTTAGCATCATTCCTTCCAAAGAAATCCCAGGGCTGATCTCCTTCAGAATGGACTGGTTGGATCACCTTGCAGTCCAAGGGACTCTCAAGAGTCTTCTCCAACACCACAGTTCAAAAGCATCAATTCTTCAGCGCTCAGCCTTATTCACTGTACTTCTCTAGTGGTTCTGTTTTCCGGATCTCCTGGTGCCATCTTTTCTTTGTTTACTCACTTCTTTCTGATGGAGCTCTTTTTATTTTTTGAGACCTTATATGTCTCCAGTGTCTTTATAGTCTCTCTTTGTATTTGATTGATATAAAGTATGGCATTCATGGTCCAAAGAATTTTCCCTCAGAATTTTGAAGGCATTCATCCTCTTTTACTTTCTAATGTTGCTGTTGAGAAACATAATGTCATTCTCTTCTGTATTTCATTGTGTGTTTCACATTCTTTCTCTCTGAAAACTTTTAAAATCTTCTCTCTCTACTGGGTGTTCCAAAGTTTTGTGATGATGTGCTTTTTTGTGGGTTAATCATTGTGCTGGACCTTTTTCTTTTAAAACTGAAAACATGAGTCTTAAATATAGAAATTTTCTCTGATTATTTCTGAAATTTTATATTTTTTTCCCTTCTCTGAAAGCAGTATTGAATGACCTGGGTTGATCCTATATTTATTTATTAATTTTTTATTTTTACTATCTCTGTCCTTTTGTTCTAAAGTTTTAGGAAAAAATTTTGAATCTGTAACTTATTTTTAATTATATCTCATATATAGATGAGTGAATATATATAACTATATACACACATGTATATTTGTATATGTGTATATTTCATTTCTAAGACATCTTTCTTCTCATTTTTCCTTTTCTTACAGCATGTTTTCCTTGTTTAATGGATTGAAGATCATAACTCTCTAAAGATATCATAGTTCTAAAAAAAAGAGTTTTCTTCCGCTTTCTATATTAAATTCTTTTGTTTGCTTCCTGTGTTTCATGTTAGAGGCTCTCCTCAAATACATAGTGATCTGTCACATATTTAAGTGTGAGGCATTTAAAGCTAATTGAGAAGCATTTCTGACCATGATGAAGTAACCGATACAGATTTGCCCTCCTGCCAAAAAAACTAGAAAATTGTACAAAATATGCAACACAACTGTTTTTCAGATTTCGGACTAGAGCCATTACAGGTCTATGATTTCTGAGGGAAGGGAAACAAGCTGAGCTCTGTGATCATATCCATTTTCTGCCTAGAGGCACTTTTCAGACTTCAGGATAGGAAGAAGGTACCCAAGCAAATAAATGGAAGTCTCACTGAATTGAGGACCTGGAGACTACAGTTTGGGCAGTCTGAGGCATTTGGAGTTTGTACTGCAGAATATCTTAAAATCGACTATGTTTGGAGAATTTATACCTTCAGTTCAGTTCAGTTGCTCAGTCATGTCTGACTCTTTGTGACCCCATGAATCTCAGCACGCCAGGTCTCCCTGTCCATCACCAAATCCTGGGGTTCACCCAGACTCATGTCCATCGAGTTGGTGATGCCATCCAGCCATCTCATCCTCTGTCGTCCCCTTCTCCTCCTGCTCCCAATCCCTCCCAGCATCAGAGTCTTTTCCAATGAGTCAACTCTTCGCATGAGGTGGCCAAAGTATTGGAGTTTCAGCTTTAGCATCAGTCCTTCCAAAGAACACTCAGGACTGATCACCTTTAGAATGGACTGGTTGGATCTCCTTGCAGTCCAAGGGACTCTCAAGAGTCTTCTCCAACACCACAGTTCAAAAGCATCAATTCTTTGGCACTCAGCTTTCTTCACATTCCAACTCTCACATCCATACATGACCACTGGAAAAACCATAGCCTTGATTAGATGGACCTTTGTTGGCAAAGTAATGTCTCTGCTTTTGAATATGCTATCTAGGATTTATACCTTGGCAGTCAGCAAATGCTACAAATCAGCATTTTTTGTTTGGTCGTTTGTACCCATGTTCCCAAAGTGCCTGTTGGTAAACATTTACCAGCATGTTGCTGGTAACATCTTTTTCCTTAAGTATACTGTGACTTAGAGAAACAAGACAGAACAGAGTGTCCAGAAATAGACCTACCCATATACGTTCATTCAATTTTTGATGAAATTGCCAAGGTAATTGACTGGAGAAAGATAGCCATTGAAGCAAATGGTATGAGAACAACTGGAAATAAATGAATGTTGGCTATTACTTCATATCAACACAAAACCTACTTTAAATTCCTTATAGAACTAAACATTAAAAAAATAACATTTCTAAAAGAATCATGGGAGGAAATCTTTGCAGCCTTGCACTAAAACATAAAAGAAAAAAACACTTCTGTTCTTCAAGAAGAAAATTGAAAGGCAAGTCATGAGCAGGGTGAAAATATTTGTAATACATGCCTCTGATAAAGGACGTTCATCCATAATATACAAAGGACTCTTACATCTCAATAAGACAAGCAATACAACATAAATGAGAAAAAAGATTTAAACAGACACTTCACAAAAGATATGAATAGTAAGTATATTAAAAGATGTTTAACATCATTAGTCAACAGAAAGATGCAAATAAAAAACACTATGAGATACTATATACCACAATGTCCTAAATTAAAATGACTGTTAAGTTTCAAGTTTTGGGGCAAATGTGGAACCATTGGGATTCATATATGTTGCTGGGGGTTGTATAAAATGGCACAGCTATTTGGGAAACTAGTTGCACAGTGTTTTTAAAATAAAGGTCAATGTTGACTCTTAGTTTGCTATTTCAAATCCACTTGTTTATGACGAAAGTGAAGTTTTAATTTACTTGTTTATGATAAACACAAAACAGTTGTTTTTAGAAGTAAAATTGTTTTGATATAAGAATGAAGTACGTTGTCATCTGTTGTGATTGATAAGCGCTTGGTAGCCCAGCTGCTGAGGGGCCCTTCTAGGGGTTTATTGGTTAGAACAGGTGGAGAAGCAACTGTGGCAAGAGATATTTAGACTGTAAATACTGATAATTTGTGACAAATATCTGAGTTTCAGTCTGTGTAGAAGCTACCCTTTGCTAACAGCTCTTTGAAGACGTTGGGGCATTAGTTCTACCTAGGTAAAAGGCAATGCCTTTATTGGCAGTGGTCTGATCTGTAGCCAGAGAAGTTCAGCATACCTATGGGCACAGGCACCACTGTTCCCTAGTAACACACTCTAGCAACTAGGGTCTTTTATTTTTATGGTAGCAGCTGGAAGTCAGATCTTGGTTGGCAAAGCCTTCTCTCAGGAGAAGCCAAAACTCTTAGAAAAGATACACCTTAACTAAATTGGACTTTATTCGTTTCATCTAACCTTGCAACAGTGTACAACAGTGTAATTAATCTATCGTTTGTTTTGAGTATGTTATTTTTTTATTGGTTTATTCAGAGACATCCTATATTATCTTGGCTAGTGAAATTATCATAATTCCCACAGTGAATCTGTGTTAAATTAATTGCTGGCAAAGACAAACTCAGCTTCTGAGCTTAATTTGCCCCCAAAACAAAAGAGTCAAAATACTTTTATGATATAACCTAGCATTTTGGACTTCCAAAACAACCTAGCATTTAGAATGTACAAAAATGTTGTACATTCCAAATAAAATGAAACCTGTTTACAAAATAACTTACACATGAAATGTGTTCATAGCAGTTTTATTTTAGTCTCAAACTAGAAATCAACCAAAATATCAACATTTAAATGGGAAAAAAGTGGTATATTAATACAATGGATTAATATAATTAACATATTAATAATAATGGATAAAATTAAAATCTGACACATTCAACAGCATGAATTTCAAGAAATTAGCTAAATTGAACAAAAAATCAGAAAGAAAAATTCACATACTTCCATTTAGATGAGATAATGCAATATGCAAAACTTATCCACAGTAACAAAATAGATTGGAGATTGTCTGAGGCTAGTGGTGGGGTGCAGATTGAGTGCAGAGGGACTGAAGGGAACTTTTTGTTGTATGGAAATGTTCTATCTCTTGATTGTGATATATGCTAGGGTACATATTTGTCAAGACTCATAACCGTACATTTAAGTGGGTGCATTTTACTAAGGGCTTTACTCCAGTGAACTTGACTTAAAAAAAAAACTGATTGGAAGTTATTTATTTATGGATTACTGGGGCTTACCTTTTTGTGGGCCTCACTTTAGGGTGACCATTTGTTTTGTTTTTTCCACTAGGAGACTGCCAAATGTTAGTAGGTCTTTTCAAAATAATATAGCTTTTTACGGAAACATCTGTGTGTGTAGTCATGTATCATCGTTTTGTCAATTCTATTTTATAATGTAAGTTCAGGTGATTTACAATAGATTTGGAAGCTAAAATATTTGACACTTAAGCATATAATTCAACTGATTTTTAACTGAGTTTTTCTTAAGCCCCAATAAATTTCCCTTCACAGAACATACATTATAATTACAGAATAAACTAGGCCCTTCTGTAAATATTCAATCTTCCCAAATACTTCTCCCAGATATAAAACACAAACACATGGTCATTATCTAGTATCAAAGTCCTACTATGAGACACCCACTGAAGGGTATAGATTAAACTTTGTAGGGGAGAAAAAAATAATTTTCCCTCTCCCCTTCTAGGTTCTTGGTTGAAACCCCTTTGTAATAAAAGATTAACAGAAACACAAACAGAAGTTTAATAACATATACACATATGCTTCCTTGGAAGGGGTTCCTTGGTGGCTCAGTGGGTAAAGAGTCCTGCAGTGTGAGAACCATGTTTGATCCCTGGCTTGGGAAGATCCCCTGGAGAAGGAAATGGCAACCCACTCCAGTATTCCTGCCTGGGAAATCCCGTGGACAGAGGATCCTGGTGAGCTGCAGTACATGAGGTCACAGAGTTGGACATGACTGAGCAACTTTTATTCACTATACCTCCCATATACATGGGAGAGATCCAGGAAAACTGAGTAACTCTCCAAAATGGCCCAAGCCTTCAACTTATATACCATTTCCAGCTAAGACAACTAAAGATATTGGAGGTGGGCTGGCAGTTATGGGAGGTGACTAGGCAACACACAGAAAACTATGATATAGTTGTTATGCAGATTTGAGGTGCTACCTTCTCCACTGATAAGTTTCTGGATGTTAAATCATCTTCCTTTTGCTGGTACAGAGAGGAAGACACCCTTAGGAATGAAGATTTCTCTTATAGATGTAAATATCTCTTATAAAAGGGTAACTTCCACTCTACTAATAGTTTTTCCTGTATCTGCTATTTCTTAAAAATAAGCAACTTAAGGTAATCCTTATGGCAGAGAAGCATTTTAGGGGGTGGCAAATTCTCCCCTTCAACTTCCATTATTCAAGATACATGGCTCTAATCATTTATGTCTTGAGGGCAAACCCAACTTCTGGGCCATTTTTCACCTCTAACTCAGTAGTTACCCATGGATATTTAACTATTATAAATAGTATCAGGTGGGCCAAAAAGTTTTAGATTTTTCCGTAGTATCTTGCAAGAAAATCTGAACAAACATTTTGGTCCATGCAATATAATAGGCATGTTTGTCTGCACTAGAACTGGAACAACTTGTATCCCAAAGTGACTAACAGTGACATTATACCTGTCTTCTGTTGTCTCTATCCATAAATGCCAGCTTCCTGTCTTTCTATTAATAATCATATATACTAATACATATATAGTAATCATTTCTATTAGTAGTCATATAATCATATATTACTAATCATGTATACCACCCTTACAATCAGGCTAGTTAACAAAACATTATTTGTGTCAAATTTGGGGCTTGAGTATCTGGATGCATATTAGTTATTTTCACCTTAATATTACAAAAAGTTTGTAATGAATACAGTTCTATTTTTTAATGCCAATAATCAAATTGTTGGATTTATAAGCCCGGGACCTGTCCATACTGGGAGTACAATTTAGAGCCGATGAGAAATGTGTGACTCTACGAACCATTATGGGAGTACAGAGAGTGGTGTAACAAATAACCTGTTTGCTTGCTAGTAAACTGTGATTCTAAGAGTAACGAAACAACAAATAATTCACTACTATACTACTATTCCTCAATATTTTGAATAAGATAACAAGGCAGTCCAGTCTGAGAATAATAATAAGTTCTTTAATACCTCCTTTCAGTTGAGTTCAGTACCAACACCATTTATTCCAGAAAATTTAAGTTTCAAGTCATTTTTGCAGACGACAGTTGAGTCCTCTTGAAGAGCTGACTTCATGTGGGAAGCATGAACCTAAATGGGTTTTCTTTCACTTTGGCCATTTGGGTGATCAGTAGCACCTGAAATGGCCCCTCTGCATGGTGACAATGCATCTTTTCTCCAGAGCACTTTTATGGAAACTAAATTGTTCAATTGAACAGGAGTGGCAGACTTCTTCCAGTAGGTCCCTCTAGGGTCTTCTGACTTTGTCTCAGGGTTTCTAGGGAAGATAAAAGCCATTTTAGGTATCAAACATGATAATGAGAGAATTCAGTTAAATCAAAGTGAAGGAAGTGATTTCATACCCAAATTCATAGACCTGCCAAATGTAAGTTCTAAGAGAGAACATTATTGCTTGCAAGAGCTGCTCTAACTTTTAACAAAATTATTGGTAACTTTCTAGGCCATTTTACCCATAGATCACTGAATCTCAGCCAATGAATTTGTTAGAGTTTGAGTTTTTTATTCTACTTGGAATATGAAAGCTTTTTGGAGTCTGAAAACATTTGCATAATTCCTCAACAACAATAGACATAAAATGATCTCTTCCATCTGATTGAATAAGCTCTGGTATCTCAACAGTGGGGATTATGAACATGAAGGACTTTACCCCAATTCCTGAGGATCTGGTTTTGAAGAGGGAAAAGACATCATACATACACCACTAGACAAATCTACCTTCCATGGGCCTCAATTCTATGAAATCTAAGTGCCACTGGGTTCCTGATAAAGTTGGTCAGGGAAAACTTTCTGCACCTACATTGGCAGTGGTCTGTAAAGATGTCTGCTAACAAATAACAAAACTCTTTAATATGTTTTGAATAATTTCTTTTTTTGATAGATGTAGTATTAGTCTAGTGCCTTTAATAACTCCCTTCGGTTTGATTTTGTTGATAACATAATAAACTAATCAAGAAAATAAAAACTGTGATACAGGAATCATTTTGTTAGTAATTCCTATAGTTCAGTTGAATTTCTTTTAGCCCCATTTTCAATCCATTTGTTCATTTCCCTTTGTAAAGCTTGTTTTAGAAGATGGATAGAGGTTTCTAGTATTAGAAATGGGGCTTCTATATTTGGAGTCTGTCATGTTTTAATAGTGGCTTCTGCAGCTCTTTCAGCATAATCATTGCCTTCACAAATTGCATCATTTTGCCCCATATGACCTCTGCAATAGATTACCGATAATCTGAATAGGCAGTTGAAAAGCCTCTAACAAATCAACTTTCAAATCTCCACAAGATGTTTCAGTTCTCATAGAAACCAAGAACCTCCAATTTTTCTAAATTTTCTCTGTTGCACGACAGTTACCAAACACACATTTAGCAACAGTAGAACCAGGGATTTCAACTCTAACAATGGCTATTAACTTATCTGCTTGTGCTAATTTAATATCAGACACAAACTTCATGATAAGTCACCATAGCAAAGAAAGCCTTAAATCAGCCACTTTGGTCTCTGGTAAATGACCTGTAAGTCAACATGAGAGCTGCCCTCAAAATGATTATCAAATAAATCAGACTGGGGCCTAGTGTTTTCTTCTATTGTCATTGTAGAATCATGATCATCTATTTGATTAGGATCTGGTAAAACAATAGCAGAAAAAAAAAAAAAAAAAACACGAGAGTTCCAGAAAAACATCTATTTCTGCTTTATTGACTATGCCAAGGCCTTTGACTGTGTGGATCACAATAAACTTTGGAAAATTTTGAAAGAGATGGGAATACCAGACCACCTGACCTGCCTCTTGAGAAACCTGTATGCAGGTCAGGAAGCAACAGTTAGAACTGGACATGGAACAACAGACTGGTTCCAATAGGAAAAGGAGTACATCAAGGCTGTGTATTGTCACCCTATTTATTTAACTTATATGCAGAGTACATCATGAGAAACGCTGGGCTGGATGAAGCACAAGCTGGAATTAAGATTGTTGGGAGAAATATCAATAACCTCAGATATGGAGATGACACCACCCTTATGGCAGAAAGTGAAGAAGAACTAAAGAGCCTCTTGATGAAAGCGAAAGAGGAGAGTGAAAAAGTTGGCTTAAAGCTCAACATTCAGAAAACTAAGATCATGGCATCTGGTCCCGTCACTTCATGGGAGATAGATGGGGAAACAGTGGCTGACTTTATTTTTAGTTAAGTCATTCAGTCATGTCTGACTCTTTGGGACCCCATGAATTGCAGCGCGCCAGGCCTCCCTGTCCATCACCAACTCCCAGAGTTCTTTCAAACTCACTTTATTTTGGGGGCACCAAAATCACTGCAGATGGTGATTGCAGCCATGAAATTAAAAGACGCTTATTCCTTGGAAGGAAAGTTATGACCAACCTAGATAGCATATCAAAAGGCAGAGAGATACTTTGTCAACAAAGGTCTGTCTAGTCAAGGCTATGGTTTTTCCAGTAGTCATGTCTGGATGTGAGAGTTGGACTATGAAAAATGCTGAGTGCACCAGAATTGATGCTTTTGAACTGTGGTGTTGGATAAGACTCTTGAGAGTTCTTTGGACTGCAAGGAGATCCAACCAGTCCATCCTAAAGGAGATCAGTCCTGGGTGTTCATTGGAAGGACTGATGTTGAAGCTGAAACTCCAATACTTTGGCCACCTGATAGGGAGAGCTGACTCATTTGAAAAGACCCTGATGCCTGGAAAGATTGAAGGCAGGAGGAGAAGGGGACGACAGAGGTGTCACCGACTCAATTGACATAGGTTTGGGTGGACTCTGGGAGTTGGTGATGGACAGGGAGGCCTGCCATGCTGCAGTTAATGGGGTCACAAAGAGTTGGACATGACTGAGCAACTGAACTGAACTGATCACTTATACTTCCTCAATAATGCAATCTTAAATTTGGAGAATGTAATCCATCTGGCTAGTATCCCAAGAATAGAGTACTAAAAAGAATTTTTATAATTCGGGGTCTCTGACATGACTGTTGCATGGCCACAAGACTTTGAGTTGATCCACCCAATTCAGGAACTGCTAGATGGGTCCTATCCTCATTGTCAAATTGTTGGGGAAATAACAATTAAGTATAAAATTCCTGCCAACCCAATAAAACCTCTCTATAAAGCATGGAGGAAAATGACAAGGTTTATTAATTGATAAGCATTAAATCAGACTGCAATGTGGACCACAGTCAATCTGCTAAAAGAGATTTGTCAGTTCAGTCGCTCAGTCATGTCCGACTCTTTGCAGCCCCATGAATTGCAGCATGCCAGGCCTCCCTGCCCATCACCAACTCCCGGAATTCACCCAAACTCATGTCCATTTAGTTGGTGATGCCATCCAGCCATCTAATCCTCTGTCGTCCCCTTCTCCTCCTGCCCCCAATCCCTCCCAGCATCAGTCTTATCCAATGAGTCAACACTTAGCATGAGGTGGCCAAACTACTGGAGTTTCAGCTTCAGCATCATTCCTTCCAAAGAAATCCCAAGGCTGATCTCCTTCAAAATGGACTGGTTGGATCTCCTTGCAGTCCAAGGGACTCTCAAGAGTCTTCTCCAACACCACAGTTCAAAAGCATCAATTCTTCAGTGCTCAGCTTTCTTCACAGTCCAACTCTCACATCCATACATGACTGCTGGAAAAACCATAGCCTTGACCAGACGGACTTTGTTGGCAAAGTGATGTCTCTGCTTTTGAATATGCTATCTAGGTTGGTCATAACTTTCCTTTCAAGGAGTAAGTGTCTTTTAATTTCATGGCTGCAGTCACCACCTGCAGTGATTTTGGAGCCCTAAAAAATAAAGTCTGACACTGTTTCCACTGTTTCCCCATCTATTTCCCATGAAGTGATGGGACCAGATGACATTATATTCATTTTCTGAATGTTGAACTTTAAGCCGACTTTTTCACTCTCCACTTTCACTTCATCAAGAGGCTTTTTAGTTCTTCTTCACTTTCTGCCATAAGGGTGGTGTCATTTGCATATCTGAGGTTATCAATATTTCTTCTGGCAATCTTAATTCCAGCTTGTGCTTCTTCTAGCCCAGCGTTTCTCATGATGTACTCTGCAAAGAAGTTAAATAAGCAGGGTGACAATATACAGCCTTTTCCTATTTGGAACCAGTGTGTTGTTCCATGTCCATTTCTAACTGTTGCTTCCTGACCTGCAAATAAGTTTCTCATGAGGCAGATCAGGTGGTCTGGTATTCCCATCTCTTTCAGAATTTTCCACAGTTTATTGTGATCCACACAGTCAAAGGCTTTGGCATAGTCAGTAAAGCAGAAATAGATGTTTTTCTGGAACTCTCTTGCTTTTTTGGTGATCCAGCGGATGTTGGCAATTTGATCTCTGGTTCCTCTGCCTTTTCTAAAACCAGCTTGAAATCTAGACGTTCACAGTTCATGTATTGCTGCAGCCTGGCTTGGAGAATTTTGAACATTACCTTACTAACGTATGAGATGAGTGCAATTGTCCGGTAGTTTGAGCATTCTTTGGCATTGCCTTCTTTTGGGGTTGGAATGAAAACTGACCTTTTCCAGTCCTGTGGCCACTGCTGAGTTTTCCAAATTTGCTGGCATATTGAGTATAGTACTTTCACAACATCATCTTCCAGGATTTTAAATACCTGAACTGGAATTCCATCACCTCCACTAGCTTTGTTCCTAGTGATGCTTTCTAAGGCCCACTTGACTTCACATTCCAGGATGTCTGGCTCTAGGTGAGTGATCACACCATTGTGATTATCTGGGTGATTATCTGTGAAGATCTTTATTGTACAGTTTCTGTGTATTCCTGCCACCTCTTCTTAGTGTCTTCTGCTTCTGTTAGGTCCATACCATTTCTGTCCTTCATCGAGCCCATCTTTGCATGAAATGTTCCCTTCGTGTCTCTAATTTTCTTGAAGAGATCTCTAGTCTTTCCCATTCTGTTGTTTTCCTCTATTTCTTTGCGTTGATCACTGAGGACGGCTTTCTTATCTCTCCTTGCTATTCTATGGAACTCTGCATTCAGATGCTTATATATTTCCTTTTGTCCTTTGCTTTTGCTTCTCTTCTTTTCACAGCTATTTGTAAGGTCTGCCCAGACAGCCATTTTGCTTTTTTTGCATTTCTTTTCCATGGGGATGGTCTTGATCCCTGTCTCCTGTACAATGTCACGGACCTAGGGGAACACAATTCACCACCCTAAAATGTGTCTCTTTGGCATGAGAATTAATTTAATGACTTTCCTTCAAACTGCCTAAAGGAATGTAGATAGTGGATTTGCTCTGGAATAGTATTATCACTGAGATAGCTGCAAATAATATGGGCTAGGTATGGTAGGGGAAACTCTGAAAGTGAAAGTGTTAGTTGCTCAGTTATATCTGACTTTTTGTTACCCCATGGACTGAAGCCCACCAGGCTCCTCTGAACATGGAATTCTCCAGGCAAGAATTCTTGAGTGAGTTGCCATTTCCTTCTCCATTGGATGTTCCCAATCCAGATATTGAACCTGGTTCTTCCGAATTGCAGGCAGACACTTTACTGACTGAGCCACCAAGAAAAACCTAGGGGAAACTCTAGGCAGAGCCACAGAAACAATGGGACGCAGAGTAGAAACTGATTTTCTTAAGGGAAACTCTAGGCAGGGCCTAAAAATCAGTTTCTGCTCTGTGTCCCACTTTTTCTGTGTGGCTCATGAGCATTTGTTTACAAAATATTCGTTTTTCTATCTCCATGTGACTTGCTTTCCTTCCCTTTGAAGTCTCAAACCAATACCCACAACATCCTCTTCTGTCTTTAGCTGAAGATGGTGTTTAAGGTAATGGCTTTGACCATTTTGGCCAATTACTTATTTTTCCTGAGTATCTCCCATGTATATATGGGTTTCTTAAACTTTTGTGTAATTTTTTTTTTCCTGCTGTTAACCTGTGTCATTTAATTCTTGGACCAATCAAAAAATCTAGAAGTGTAGAAAAGAATTTCTTCCTCTGCAATAGACTGCAAAGACAAAAAAAAAAAAAAAAAAAAGGCAGAAGAACTCTTATCCTTTTATATACTTGTTGACCCATTAACATGTGTATATATAAATGTTAACCCATTACATACACATCAGTTGTATCTATCAGAGGAAAAATAAAATTTCTCACTCTTTTACAAGCAAGAAGTTAAGTCTTAGAACTAAATGCCCACAGACAGGGAGACAGGGTACCACTTTTGCTTGTTTATTGTTCAAACAAATGGCTCCTTGCAGGCTCAGTCACTTTGCTGCTGCTACTGCTGCTGCTAAGTCAATTCAGTCATGTCCGACTCTTCACGATCCCATGGACTGTAGCCTACCAGGCTCCTCCATCCATGGGATTTTCTAGGCAAGAGTACTGGAGTGGGGGTGCCATCGCCTTCTCCACTCAGTCACTTTAGTCATGTCCAACTCTTTTCGACCCTATGGACTGTAATCCGCCAAGCTCCTCTGTCCATGGGATTCTTTCCAGGCAAGAATACTGGAGTGGGTTGCCATTCCCTTCTTCAGGGGATCTTCCTGACCCAGGGACTGAACCTGGGTCTCCTGAATTGCAGCCAGATTCTATGCCATCTGAGCTACAAGGGGAGCCCAATTATAGCTTTGGCTTTCCAATGAATGGAATCTTAATCTAATCACCTTACCAACACCAAGTGGGTAATCTAATCCCTGCCAATGCTTAAGGGAAAGTAAACTTGCAATAAACAATCTGCTTTTTTGACTAGGATAACATCCTTGTTCCTATTTCCTTCTGCCTATAAAAGTTGTTCTTTTTATACAGCTCCTCAGATCTCCTCCTTGTTAAATTGAAGGCTTCCTGATTTGAATTCATTTTTACTTAAACTTTAAAACTTGTAATATGCCTCAGTTCATCTTTTAACATAGGAAGTGAGCAGTGCCCCATTAAAACTGGGACATAAGATCAGGGTTGGACATTTGAATCATAGGTGTCCTAGAAGAAGAAGACATAAAGAAAGGGCATGAGAAAATACTTGAGACAATAGTTGAAAACTTCCCCCAAATAGGGAGGGAAATAGCCACCCAAGTCCAAGAAACCCAGAGAGTCCCAAACAGGATAAACCCAAGGTGAAACACCCCAAGATACATATTAATTAAACTAATGAAAGTTAAACACAAAGAGCTTATATTAAAAGCAGCAAGGGAAATGTAACAAATAACACACTAGGGAATCCCCATAAGGATAACAGCTGATCTTTCAATAAAAACTCTTCAGGCTATAAGGGAATGGCAGGACATACTTAAAGTGATGAAAGAAAAACCTACAACCAATATTATTGTACCCAGCAAGGATCTCATTCAGATATGAAGGAGAAATAAAAAACTTCACAGACAAGAAAGAGGTGAGAGAATTCAGCACCACCAAATCAGCTCATCAACAAATGCTGAAGGATCTTCTCTAGACAGGAAACACAGAAAAGATTTATAAAAAAAAAAAAAAATCCAAAACAACAAAAATATATGATAACATGATCATACTTATCAATAATTACCTTAAATGTAAATGGGTTAAGTGCTCCAACCAAAAGATAAAGACTGGCCAAATGGATACAAAAATAAGATCCCTATATATGCTGTCTATAAGAGATCCACCTCAAGCCTAGGGACACAGACAGACTGAAGGGCTAGAAAAAGATACTTCATGCAAGTGGATACCAAAAGAAAGCAGGAGTTGCAATACTCATATCAGATAAAATAGACTTTGAAATAAAGACCATGATAAGAGACAAAGAAGGACACTACATAATGATCAAAGGATCAATCTAAGAAGAAGATATAACAATTATAAATGCACCCAACATAGGGGCACTTCAATATGTAAGGCAAATGCTAATAAGTATGAAAGGGGAAATTAACAGTAATACAATAAGAGTGTGGGACTTCAGTATGCCACTCACACCTATAGATAGATCAACCAAACAAAATTAGCAAGGAGACACAAGCTTTAAATGATACAATGGACCAGTTAGACCTAATTGATATGCACAGGGCATTCCACACCAAAACAACGGATTTCACCTTTTTCTCAAGTGCACATGGAACATTCTCCAGGATAGATCATATCCTGGGTCATAAATCTAGCATTGGTAAATTAAAACAAAAAAACACAAAAACTGAAATCATTTCAATCTTTTCTGATCACAATGCAATAAGATTAGATGTCAACTACAGGAAAAAAAAAAACAAATAGAGGTTAAACAACAAGCTTCTGAATAACCAACAGATCATGAAAGAAAGCAAAAAGAAAATCAAAATATTCATAGAAAGAAATGAAAATGAAAAGATGACAACCCCAAACCTATGGGATTCAGTAAAACAATGTTAAGAGGGAGTTTCACAGCAATACAAGCCTATCTCAAGAAACAAAATCAAATAAACAATCTAACTTTATACCTAAAGCAACTAGAAAGAAGAATGAAAGAACCCTAAGGTTAGTAGAAGCAAAGAAATCATAAAAATCAAAGCAGAAATAAATAGATATGAAGGTGACTATGGCAAATATCAACAAAACTAAAAGCTGGTTCTTTGAGAAGATAAATAGACAAACTGTTAGAATTATCAAGAAAAAAAGGAGAAGACTCAAATCAACAAAATTAGGAATGAAAATGGAGAAATCACAACAGACAACACAAATACAAAAGATAAGAGATGACTATGAGCAATTATATGCCATTAAAATTGGACAACTTGGAAGAAATGCACAAATTTCTTAGAAAAGTATAACCTCCCAAAACTCAGTCAGGAAGAAATGGAAAATCTTTACAGATCCATCACAGGTGTGGAAATTGAAACTGTAATAAATGGCTTCACGGATGAATTCTACCAAAAAATTTAGAGAAGAGCTAACACCTACTCAAACTCTTCTAGAAAATTGCAGAGGAAGGTGAACTCCCAAACTCATTCCATGAAGCCACTATCACCCTAATACCAAAACCACACAAAGATGCCACCAAAAAAGCAAACTACAAGCCAATATCACTGATGAACATAGATGCAAAAATCCTCAACAAAATTTTAGCAAATAGAATCTAACATATTAAAAAGATCATACATCATGACCAAGTGGGCTTTATTCCAGAGATGCAAGGATTCTTCAATATTCACAAATCAATCAATGTGATATACCATATTAACAAATTGAAAGATAAAAACCATATGATTATCTCAATAGATGCAGAGAAAGCCTTTGACAAAATTCAACATCCATTTATGATAAGAACTCTCCAGAAAGCAGGCATAGAAGCAACATAACTCAACATGACAAAAGCAATATAAGACAAACCTACAGTGACCATTACCCTCAATGGCAAAAAATTGAAATTGAATTGTTCCTCTAAAATCAGGAACAAGACAAGGGTGCACATTCTCACCACTACTATTCAACATAATTTTGGAGGTCCTATCCACAGCAATCAGAGAATAAAAAGAAATAAAAGGAATCCAGATTGCAAAAGAAGTAAAACTCTCACTGTTTGCAGATTACATAATCCTCTGCATAGAAAACCATAAAGATACCACCAGAAAACTACTAGAGCTAATCAATGAATATAGTAAAGTTGCAAGGCATAAAATTAATACACAGAAATCCCTTGCATTCCTATACACAAACAGTGAAAAAAACAGAAATTAAGGAAACAATTCCATTCACTATTGCAACTAAAAGAATAAAATACTTAGGAATAAATTTATCTAAGGAGCAAAAAGAAGTATAAAGCACTGATGAAAGAAATCAAAGAGGACACAAATAGATGGAGAAATATACCATGTTCGTTGATTGGAAGAATTAATATAGTGAAAATGAGTATATTACCCAAAGCAATCTATAGATTCAATGTAATTCCTATCAAACTACCAATGGTATTTTTCCCAGAACTAGAACAAATAACCTCACAGTTTGTATGGAAATGGCAAAAACCTCAAATAGCCAAAGCAATCTTGAGAAAGAAGAATGGAACTGGAGCAATCAACCTTCCTGACTTCAGACTATACTACAAAGCTATAGTCATCTAGACAGTGTGGTACTGGCACAAAAGAATATAGATCAATGCAACAAAATAGAAAGCCCAGAGATAAATCCACACACCTATGGACACATTAATTTTGACAAAGGAGGCAAAAATATATAATGGAGAAAAGACAATCTCTTTAACAAGTGGTGCTGGGAAAACTGGCCAACCACCTATAAAAGAAGGAAACTAGAATACTTTCTAACACCATACACAAAAGTAAACTCAAAATGGATTAAAGATCTAAATGTAAGACCAGAAACTATGAAACTCTTAAAGGAAAACATAGGCAGAACAATCTGTGACATAAATCACAGCAAAATTCTCTATAACCTACCTCCCAGAGTAATGGAAATAAAAACAAAAATAAGTGGGACTTAATTAAACTTAAAAGCTTTTGTACAATGAAGAAAACTATAATCAACATGAAAAGACAGACTTCAGAATGGGAGAAAATAGCAAATGAGACAGCTGACAAAGAATTAATCTCCAGAATATACAAGCAGCTCATGCAGCTCAATTCCAGAAAAATGAGCAACTCAATCCAAAAGTGGGCCAAAGAACAGTCATTTCCCCAAAGAAGACATACAGATGGCTAATAAACACATGAATACATGAAAAGATGCTCAACGTCACTGACTATTAGAGAAATGCAAATCAAAACCACAATGAGGTATCATCTCACACCATTCAGAATGGCTGTCATCAAAAAGTCTACAAACAATTGCTAGAGAGGGTATGGAGAAAAGGAAACCCTCTTACACTGTTAATGAGAATGCAAACTGGTACAGCCACTATGGGAAAACAGTGTGGAGATTCCTTAAAAATCTGGAAATAGAACTGCCATATGATCCAGCAATCCCACTGCTGGGCATACATACCAAGGAAACCAGAATTGAAAGAGACACATGTACCCCAATGCTCATTTAGCACTGTTTCCAACAGCTAGGATATGGAAGCAACGTCCATCAGCAGTTGAATGGATAAGGAAGTTGTGGTACATATACACAACGGGATATTACTCAGCTATGAAAAAGAACACATTTGAGTCAGTTCTAAAGAGGTGGATGAAGCTGGAGCCTATTATACACAGTGAAGTAAGTCAAAAAGAGAAATAACAGTACAGTGTGTTAACACATATATATGGAATTTAGAAAGATGATAATGATGATCCTATGTGAAAGGCAGCAAAAGAGACAAAGATGTAAAGAACAGACTTTTGAACTATGTGGGAGAAGGCAAGGGTGGGATGATTTGAGAGAATAGCATTGAAACATGTATATTGCCATATGTAAAATAGATAACCAGTGCAAGTTCAATGCATGAAGAAGGGCACTCAAAGATGGTGCTCTGGGACAGTCCAGAGGGATGGGGTGGGGAGGGAGGTTGGCAGGGAGTATTCAGGATGGGGGGGACACATGCACCCATGGGTGATTCATGTCAATGTATGACAAAACCCACCACAATATTCTAAAGAAATTATCTTCCAATTAAAGTAAATTAATAAAAAAATAAAAGTCACTCATATCTTAAAAAAAAAAATAAGGTCAAGGTTGGAGTAGTAAGAGGGATTTGATGCTGGATTTGACAGATCTGGGCTGCTGCTAAGTCGCTTCAGTCGTGTCCGACTCTGTGCGACCCCATAGATGGAAGCTCACCAGGCTCCCCCGTCCTTGGGATTCTCCAGGCAAGAATACTGGAGTGGGTTGCCATTTTGGCTAGAGCTGCCTAAATACTGCTGGTTTGTGTGATGTCAAGAATCCAGGTCAGGGCTCAGCCTGAAGATGGTTTGGGTCACACAACCTAAGTTATAGTAAAAAAAAAAAAAGCAATTTGGGCCTAGAAACAAAAAATGGTACAAGTTATAAGGAGACAGATTTATGTTTTTTTTTTTTTTTTTACAAGCATGTTGAAATTTGTTTTTATACAGATTAGTCAGTCAGGTAAGTCACTAAGTCGTGTCTGACTCTTTCAACCCCATGGACTGTAGCCTGCCAGGCTCCTCTGTCCATGGGATTATCCAGGCAAGAATACTGGAGTGGGTTGCCATTTCCTTCTCCAGGTTAGGAAAATATATCACAAGAAAACGTAAATATTGGAATTTAACAAAAACAACACTTTTGAAAGAAAAACACAGCACCACCCTCCAGTGCCTCTGGAAATAATATTACAAATGGTCACTTCTGGGTCAGTTTACCATACTATAGGAACAAAGTTGTTAAAGCATAGTTATTCTCAACTGAGCTGCTTATCTGTACTATAGTAAAGTACTTAAAATCACTCCCAATATCAAGCCTTAAAACCGTTTCAAGTGGTTTTAAATGTTTTATAGCCATTTCTTTTTTTTAATAGCCACTTCTGTAAGAGGGTGCTTTTCTTTCCCCAAATGTTCAAAGCTTAGATGGTTGACAATACTTCCCTGCCTCCATAGAATCTTCTGTTTAAAATAATATTACTACTGGTAACATGGTTTATATCTTGTGTGATCTAGGAAATGTAGTCCAAGAAATGAGGTTTGAAAAAGGCAGACACTGTTTTCATGGTGGAATGGGTACAGAGCACATACTATGACTTACTTCCCCTAGTAATATGAATGAAGTGCTCAGAGTTCTTTGATCTTAGGTAAACCGGGGTAAAGAGTAAGCATTATAATGGTGAGAAGGGTGTATACTTACAGGTGGATTATCCTATTGAGGTGAGACACGTCCTGGTGGAAAATTTTCATACAAGGTGTCATCTGAGCAATAAGATGTCTATGCAGAAGGCGGTGGAATAGAAGTCACCAACGTATCTGAAACTTGGCTATGAATCAAGTGAAAAGTACCTGTGGCCTGGGAATGATGTGCCCTTAGATGACATTGGTGGCAGAGGAGGTAGTGTGGTATAGAATATCACTGTGATGGCATAGTGTAATGAGAGTTCAGTACCACTGGTTGACTATGATATTCAGGATGATGGTGAGCAGTTGCAGAGACAGGAGGTAGTGTTTCTCAGGTACCTGAATTTGTATCAATCTGAATAGGAACAGTTTTAAAATCACTTTGTTTTCTTGTTGGGACAAAAAGACTTTTTGAGTCAGTTTCTTCACTCATTGAAAGATGTAGAGACCAAGCCACGGACAATTAATTCTGCTGTAGGAGCATGAATATCTTGTGGCTGATTATGTGGCTTGGGCAACTCCTTTGCAAATAAAGTGGTGGTATCATAAAGTATTGCTTTGGTATAATATCGTTCATATGATGCTTGTATGACAGCTTTTTAAGATAATCATAGATTTTAGCTGGTGGTGGGACAAGATGCTGAATGAACATTTTCAAGTATGGGGAATAGAGTTTCCAGCTCTCACATGGCGGAAGTTGATATGAGCCTCTAAGTCTCTCTGAGATAAATAGGATCTCTTGCATCCTTGAACAGTGCTACACACAAAGAGAGAACCTTGACTATGCTTCTGAATTTTCTGCACAGAATTACCACAGGCTGGGCACATCATATCCCTTTCTTTTCCATGTAAAATAGCACAAGCGTAGCAAAAAGCATGTTTGCATGGAATCATCCGCCCATAGATTCTAATCGGTAATTCGCATTTGTCACAGAAATGTACTATGGTTTCATCCTTTTTACCTAAAATATTTATTTTAAAGTCCCAAAAAAGATTTTCAACAGATTCTCGCTCATTTCGAAAAGATTTGCCCCCAGTGGAATCATACTGGTTCTCCTCAAAAGAGAGAGAACATCGCTCTGCGTTCTCCATGACTCCACTCACAAAGCACAAGAGGAGCCGAAGTCAACCTTATTGGCCCAGAGAGTGCATGCGCTGTACTCTCCTGAAGTCAGGAAGTAAAAGTATATCCAGATCACCTTACTTTTTACCCTTTATTACCTACTGAAGTGTTTCAGTTCTGAGGTTGCTTAGGCGACCCACTCCAATACTCTTGCCTGGAAACTCTCATGGACGGAGGAGCCTGGTGGGCTGCAATGCATGGGGTCGCGAAGAGTTGGACACGACTGAGCGACTTCACTTTCACTTTTCACTTTCATGCATTGGAGAAGGAAATGGCAACCCACTCCAGTGTTCTTGCTTGGAGAATCCCAGGGATGGGGGAGCCTGGTGGGCTGCCGTCTATGGGGTCACACAGAGTCGGACACAAATGACGTGACTCAGCAGCAGCAGCAGCAGGCTTCTCTTGTTATGCTTTGGGGGGGCAGAGTGGGGGTGGAGCAGTGCAGGGGAACCAGCCTTTAATTGGAAAAAGAGTCTAATCTGGAATGGGGAAAAGGGAAAACATGCATGTACATCACGGCATGCGAAGCAAGTGCAGTAGTACCTGAAGGCAGAAGCCTAGATGCTGTAGATTTAGCATCTCAAACTTTTCTGACAGTGTAACCCATAATGGGAGAGAAGAGTAAACTTTTAACTGTGAGAGTAAGAGGGGCAGAGATCTAAGTACTTTTGAAAGTAAGACATTTCTTTGAATAGTTGTACTTTAAAATTATGAGAATACTATATGCATATAGTTTTCTTTTTAAGAATGTTTGTTTTAATAAAAATACTGCTTTTGATTACTTGATTAAGTCACTTGAATCTTTCCCTGCCCCTAAAGTCTTTGAGTAATAGTGAAGTCCCAGGAATTTGTTCCAGGATATGTACCAAATCTTGTCACAGTCACACACCGCTGAATCTCCCCACACTATTGGCACACTAGTTTGTGATGCACAATATAGAGTGGTTCCTTTACTGAATACAAGGTCGTCCAGTAGGACTTGGAAATCCTTTTTATACAGAATCCTTTAAGTATTTGTATATAAGAGCATTTATTTATACATGAAAGTTCAAAGTTAAAAGCCCTGATGAATAAGAGACGTGATTTGTAACATTATAAAATGCCTTCCCATATCCCTCAATTTCTCATTTTGTTTCTTTAAATATTATATTCTCTTGGTATATTTGTATGTTTAAAATCAGTAGTGACGACTACTCAAAGATGGATACAAAACATGTTAGAAATGATCATATTTGTTTGTGGAAAGATAGAGTTGGTTATACAGAAATGTCATTTGTACTCTCCTTTTGGGAACCTAGTCTGCTGTAAAGTGAGGCTCACCCTTCCTGTGAGAGTTTCATTTCATACTGTACAGAATAAGTGTTCTCATTCTTAATTACAAAACAACTTTGCAAAGGGCGTGATGAACTAACATGACCAAATATGCCAAATTGCTACCTAGGCTTTTGATTTCTTTGGCCTTCTGCCAAATAGCTAATATATAAGCAAATATATGTGTACAAGGGGACCTTGTGACTCAGTGCACACCCTTCTTTTTGCAAACTACCTGAAGTTGTTTTCAAACCTTTTTCTATATTCAGAAGGCTGCAGCTGCTCTGAGTGAAGTCAGAGTTGGGGAGTCCTGAGTCTTTCCTCCATAACACTCTCGCACCTCTGGCATCCTTTTGCCCCCTCCTATAGTCATCTTTTAGGCAGTTCAATGAAGCACAGTTTGACTACCGCTACTCAAATACATATTTTCTCAACTGATATATAAAATGTTTATAACCATGTCATATATCTAAGAGAATAATAGATAAGCATCATATATCTACCAGCTAGCTTAAGAAATAGAGCATTATCAGTGCACTTGAAAACTGCTGTATCCTCATGATAGGAAGGAACTGTACTGAACTGTGTATTCACTGTCCTCTTTTTTCAGTTTTAAAAATCACATACATATGTATGTGTGTGTATGTATATATATATATTTATAAAAATATTGTTTATATTTGCATGTTTTTCACTTCATAGGGATGGAATAATACTGTGATTTTATTTATTCCATAAACAGTATATTTCTGAGATACTTTTATGTCATTGCATGTATTTTATTCTTTTTCAGTATTGTACACATATTTTATAATTTAAATTTTTCCTATTGATGAATAAGTGGTTTATTCTCAGGTTTTGGCATATAAATGCTGCTGTTAAACATTTTTCTTCTTTATTTACATTTATTTTTAATTAGAGGATAATTGCTTTGCAATATTGTGTTGGTTTCTGACATATATCAACATGAGGCAGCCATAGGTATACCTATGTCTCCTTCCTCTTGAGTTTCCCTCCCTGAAACACTCTTGTAGATGTTTCTTGTACATGTTCAAGAATTTTTCTAGGGTATGTAAATAGAAGAGGAAGTTACTTGATGATAGAGAATAAGCGTATTCAGCTTTTCCAAAGAGTTCATATCAATGTATCAGCAGAGTGTAAAAGTTTTGTTACTCCTCATCTTCACCAACGTTTATTAACAGACTTTTAATTTATTATAAATTTTGTTGTAAAATTCATATCATTATGTTTTTATTTTGTGTTTCTCTGCTTAAAACTGGTTTGTGGCTTTTCTTGTCCCCCTGCCCTCCACCACACACAGCTAAAGACTTTTATTGGGAAAAGGAAGTTGATTGAAAAGTGGGCCCCAACATCCTCACTGCCTGACACAGCCAGAGCCTCCTCTACAAAGTCCAGGAAAGAAGGGACCATCCTCAGTAGGCTCAGATGTAGAGGTCAAAGTCAGTCTGTTTGGATTTCTAGAACTGGTGACCAGGAGGATCCAGCTTCCAGCAATAAATCCCATCCTGAAAGTAGCCTTCATGAGGGGAACTGGGCTACCTAGCCTGCTTTTTGCCCCCATTTGCCTCCCCCTCAAGTTCCCAGACGCCTCAGTGCCCAGCCACTGTCTCTCTTGGCAACATCAGCTCTAGACTGCCCTCCAGGAGGGCTTGGGTGCTCATTGGAGTCTGGCCAAGCTGTCATCATCCTCTGAGTCTGACAGAGGCTGCTGATCAGGTGGCTGCTCTCTGATCTTCACCCAATCAATGTTGTCCAGCCAACTGTCTCAGATCTGAGCATCCCAGTTCAGGAAATAGTTGCCATCAGCCTCAAAGTGACCTTCCTCTATCTCCTCCTGCAGCTTGAAGAGTATGATCCACACACCTCCATCACTGGAGAGTGTGGCTGCTTCCTGACCTTCCACATCCTCTGAGGCCAACATATCATATTTGCTGGACCCTTGATCATCATTCTTCTCATCACTGTCCAAAGAGTGTTTGCCTTCGAAGTGGCTCCCAGGACCCCCTACCCCCAGCCACAGGGTTCACTAATTTTTTTATTGGGGACACTGATTTTATCCTCCTCATCCTCATCTCTAACACTTTGGAAGGTAACTTTCCTCTTTGGCATGAATGGAAAGAAGGACTGTCCCCAAACTAAGGATCTGGAAAAGATGGGGGAAGAAAGGGAGAGAGGTTTTCTCTAGGGCTGCATCCAGGCCACCTACCCACCACCTGCTTTTCATGTTTTATAAATGAAAGAAAGTGAAAATTGTTCAGTCGTGTCTGACTGTTTGCAACTCCATGGATTATACAGTCCATAGAATTCTCCAGGCTAAAATACTGGAGTGAGTAGCCTTTCCCTTCTCCAGGGGGATCTTCCCAAACCAGGGATCGAACCCAAGTCTGTATTGCAGGCGGATTCTTTACCAGCCGAGCCACAAGGGAAGCCCATGTTTTATAGGCCACTTAGAATTCTTTGGTCAAAAACCTGTTCATATCATTGGACCATTTTTCTATTGCACAATTTGTGTTTTCCCTATTTATAGGGATTGTTTATGTCTTTCTGATACTAATTCTTTGCTAGTTGCATGACTTAATAATTTCATCTCCTCTAAGTTTATAAGTTGCTTTTTAACTACTTTGTGGTGTCTTGTGATACACAAGTTCTCAATTTCGATGCTTCAGACTTATCAGTCTTTTCTTTATGATAGGCATTTTACTGATATACTTAGAACGTTTTCTCTAACCTGAGATCCTAAAAATATTTTCCATTAAATTTTTCTTTAAACTTTCACCTTTCAAATGAAGTCTCCTTTAATTGATCTGCAACTGATTTTGTATGGTGTGATATAGGGATTCAGTTTTATTTTTTCATCCATATAAATAGCCCAGAACCATTTATAAAATAGCCCATTATTTCCCTTCTGATCTTTAGTGGCTAACTCTGTCATATATCTGGTTTTCATATATGCAAAGTTTTATGTTCTGGATTCCCCATTCCATTGGTCTATTTTCTTATCTCATCCTAATTAGTGTCACTTTATAAGCTTTTAAGATTTTGGAGAGGGGAGCAAATTTCCTCAGCTTTTCAGGATCATTTTGTCTATTCTTGGCCATTTGCTCTGTGAAGATATTTTAGATTGGTTGGATATTGGAGAGAGGGATGAAGGAGTTATTAAGGAAAAGAAAGGGAGAGAAGGTTTACAAATAAACATTGGCTCATGCTACAGTTATTCTAAAGTTACTCTAAAAGTCAACTCTGCTTTTGAAGTCAGATATTTTCAAAGATCAGAAAATCTGCCTGCCTATATTTATTGGCATCACTGTAAATACTCTGTGAGATGCACAGGGATGATGTCATTTTTATTTCTTCTTAGATTTATTTCTTTGGGATCTCACTGTTTCTTGGGATGCATCGTGATAAACATGGCCTCTGCTGTCTGGCATACTTCTGTTTAAATTCCTGCTCTGCTTCTTACTACCTATGTGACCTTAGGAATAATACTTAATCATTCTGAGACTTAATGTCTTTTTGGTCTGTGGGTGGTGGTGGTAGAGATTATGATGATGATGATAATAAAATAACTATCATTAACCTACTATATTAGTTTTATATATTGTTGCTATAACAAATTACCAAAAACTTAGTGCCTCAAAACAACACAAATTTAATATCTTATGGTTCTGTAGGTCAGAAGTCTGACAAGGCTCTTCTTGGACTAAAGTTTTCCAAAAGATTCCTTTCTGGAAGCTTTGGGGGGATTCCATTTCCTGCTTACTCAGATTATTGGTAGAATTCAGCTCCTTTCAGTTCCCTGTTGGCTGTCTCTAATAGACAATCCAGCTTGTGGAGGTCACCTGCATTTCTTGGCTTGTGGCCTGCTTCCTGCATCTTCAGAGCCAACAGTGGTGGATGTGAGTCCTTACCTTTCGAATCTTTCTTGACTCTTTTTCCATCACAGAGATACGAAAGAGGAGCACAGGAAAAAGACCATGTAATGATCGAGGCAGAGTGGAGTGATGATGCCAAGAAAAGCCAAGAATTGCAGGCCACCACCAGGTACTAGGAAGTGGAAAGGTTCTCCCCTAGAGCTTTCAAAAAGAGCATGGTCCTGATAACACCTTAATTTTGCATATCTAGTCTCTAGAACTGTGAGAGTATACATTTCTTTTGTTGTGAGCCATCTAGTTTGTGGAATTTTGTTATGGTAGGCCAGGAAACTAATATAACCACTTACCATGCTTTCTCAAATTTGTTTTTCTTTGAAGTAGCATATGAAAAATGCTCTTGTTAATTTCCAGTGTTCTTGCCTGGAGAATCCCATGGATGGAGGAGCCTGGGGGGCTACAGTCCACGGGGTCGCAAAGTGTCGGACATGACTGAGCGACTTTACTCACTCAATTTCCAGTGTATAAAGACACCTACATTCGAACATATGTCCTAAGGTTCAGGCAGTATCCTAAGAAAGATTTGTTTGGCATAGCCCCTAATAGTAGAATGAAGATCAATGAGGGAAAGTTCTAAGGAAACCAATTTTTAGTTCAATATATAAAATAGAGGTTTCTAACAATTATAATAGTACATGGCCATAAGAGCTACCCTCATTGTCAGACCCCAAACTTTTGGTTGAGGTCATGAAACTAGTTTTTCATGAACGTTTTGGATAAAAAATTATTTTTAAATGGAGTTAGATGGGAAGGAAAGGATTGGGAGTTTGGGATTAGCAGATGCAAACTATCACATGGGATGGAAAACAATAAGGTCCTACTGTATAGCATAGGGAACTATGTTCAATATCTTGTGATAAACTATATTGAAAAAGAATATGAAAAAGAATATTTATGTATAACTGAGTCACTTTCGTATACAGCTGTACTTCGATAAAATTTAAAAAAAAATAAAGAGAATTAGGTATTTTCATGGTAAACAATTTTTTTTCCATTTTAACATAAATGTCTGAACTGTTGCTTGCTTACGTAGATGTATATAAGAAAAATACAGAATGCTCTTACCAACATTTTTTGTGTGTAGTTCAAACAGTTGATTGATCTGGAACAGAACTCAGTTAAGTTATTGTTTATATTATAAGGCTATATCCTGATCAATTGGTAGAATTTTTTTTTGAAAAGCAGTAAGTTATCCCTTTATTGAGTGTTCCCTGTGTGGTAGAAGAGCTATAGATGATGTCATCACTGCCTTAGTTGATTTTATATTCTGGCTGAGTTGTGTAGTAGACGTTTGCTGAGTGCATTTACAGGATACATTCTCTTCCTAACAATACTCAAATTTTCCTTGTTATATCCACCCCTGTCCTTCATAAACTATGTGTTTCAGGTTACTATGTGTTTCAGGTTTGAGGGTGAGTTTTAGTTCTCTTGTTTGGAATGCTGCTAAGATGTCTGTGTGTCCCTTTGGAGATTAATAAGAAATATGTAGTCTTAATCGTGGCAGGCAACTGTATAATTGCCAAGAGAAGAACCAGTTTTAGGATAAAGCTGACATTGAGGATGTCAGAGCAGAAAGATGTAAGGAAATTGAGTCCTTGAAACATCATTGAGATATTGGGTCAACCAATATCTGGATGATCCAGTTAAGTGAGAAAATAAATATACTTTACATTTAAGTCAGATTGCATTGAGTTTTCTGTTTATTCCAGCATAAAATCTTATCTAATATGTTCATAAATCAATTGAAGAACAATAAATGACAATATATAAAATACACAGTCCAGTGCTAGATATACTAAACCACTAGCAGCATCAGCATCATTCCAGGGAACTTGATAGAAATGCAAATTTTCAGGCCTCAAACTTTCTGATTCAAACTCTGCAGGTGAGGCTCAGGAATCTTAGTTTTAACAAGCCCTACTGGGGATTCTGAGGTATGCTAAGGTTTGAAAACCACTACCCCAGAAGTTTGGGAAAGGAAGACTTCATGGAGAGCGTGAGACAGACTAAATATAGCAGCAAGATAGACTTTTGAAAGGAAGACATGTGAACCAGAATGAATAAAGGCACAGAGGTAGGAATGAATGTTATTTATTGAGCATTATCTGGCTAGTTGTGACTTTAATAAAATAGTGAAGTGTTAAAATTGCCTGGGAAGTAGGGTAGTAGAGAGTTGGTGGCTGATATTGTTTTTATTTTTTGTCCTGTTACTCTCATTTTATCTGAACTCATTAAAAGTTCCTGAGCAATAGAATGAAATATTGCAACTCTCGGCAATATATGTTGAGATCAATCTGACTGGACTATAGCCATAGAAAATTAAAGGCATCATGTCACAACACGAGGATGGTCTAGTCCTACTTGTATTGGTGTCAGGTAGATAGAGAAGCCTCCTTCCTGTATTTCAAAATTTTGTTTTTTTTTTTTTTTAATTTTTCTTAACTTTACAATATTGTATTGCTTTTACTATACATCGAGATGGATCCGCCACCAGAATACACGTGTTCCCCATCCTGAACCCTCCTCCCTCCCCCCTTCCCACACCATCCCTCCAGGTCATCCCAGTGCTCCAGTCCCAGGCATCTGTTATAGGGCATCATACCTGGACTGACTCGTTTCTGATATGATATTATACATATTTCAATGCTATTCTCCCCAATCGTCCCACCCTCTCCCAGTCCCAGAGTCCAAAAGTCTGTATTACTTTTATCTTGTCAAAATCTGACACAGGGTGACACCAGCAGTAAGAATTTAACCTGCCCTGGCTTTATGAGATTTTGGGTATAATTCTTTGTCTTCTTCCTCCTTTCTTGCCATATTTTGTGGGAGAAGTTTCCACCTTAAACACTGATGTCCTGTCCAAGGTTGTCCACCACCTGCCCATATTTCAGGCTGTTTGATAATGTGTGCTCGGATGGAACTGTTTACATTTCACCTTTTCCCTAAAGTACTGTGAGCCATGCACAATGACGAAGCCTGTGGAATTATGGAATGGGAGCTCACTTTGGCTTGTAGGGAGTGCTAGAAAACGAGAGAGAAGCATTTTATAGGCTGAAATGCTAACTGCTGCAGTAAACCAAACTCTAGATCTTAAAGTCTAAGTCTTTCCCAGAACTTGTCTAGACCTAAGTTTATGGTGGTAGTGGTGTGTGTGTGTGTATAAGTGACAGGGGGTGTTGAAGGAGGAGAAGGAAGGGTTTTAACCTAATGATGCAAACACTCTTCCTTATTGACAGCTAGCTTTCTGCTAAGGAGCGCCAGAACAGTGAAGAAGCATTTCTAAAGCAAAAGCACTGCTTAGTGTATTTAGGCATTGTTTAATTAGCCTTGCTAATGGGGCTTTATTTTATAGAGGATTTAATGGTCTTGATATTGAGTGACCTTGGTATAGCAAAGACAGGTGTGTGTCCTGTTTGTAAAATGCAAATAATGGAAGTGGCTTTGGAGTTGAGCCAAAGAACCATCAGCACCAAGCTAAGGTTACTTTACATCTGCTCACTTTGCAGGTCAGATTGAAGGATGCCTGAGACGAGCAATAAATCCTTCCACTCTGCCACTATCGCAGGACAAGTTAGCCAGTCAATCACTTATTTTTTGTTCAGATAGACCAACCCATCATTTCCCTTGCTTTGGGGGTCTAAAGTTTAATTTTTTTTTCCATTTCTTAGGGGATAAGGGAGTGATTGTGGGAAGAAAATGGTCAAATTATGGGCCACTAGTGAATTGTAGGGCTAGATAAGTCATTTTGACCTCACACTGTGCTTGGAGAAGCACCTTGGAGCTATGCTATCTTGTTCCCTGGTGGGACAATTTCTGCAGGCAGAATGGTTTCCATGGGCACAAGCTGGCAGAGACTTGGATTTTCAATGCATTTTTTTAAAATTTTTTTTGAAAAGGTGGTGCTTTAATAGTCTTAACAAAAAACTGATAGTGTAATTGCTGCACATTATCCTAGAGTATCTTACCAGTTTTTGCTAGCTCTGGGCTGTGAGGCTATTTGGGGGATGAATATGTGCATGGCTTCCCTTCTGTACTTGGAAGGTTTCAAGCCCTGGTATGTTTCTAACGGACCCTTTTAAATGCTCCACTTCTGGGTTCATTTTCGATTATGAAATGCATCTCTGGCACTCAGTGTGAGTTGTTTGAAGCTAAAGGAAGACATTTAGTTTGACAACCCCACAGTGTCTGTTGTGAAATGTTTAACATGGGATAAGGCCCTGCTGCAGTCAGCATACCCATGAGACAATTGACAGGTATGTAGTAAACATCTACTAATGATTAGACACTGGAGTCAAAGTGAACATACAAAGATGTTAAATACTTAAGTTATCTGCATACAATTGGTTTAGTGATTTTGTTATTATGTTTATTGTACAAAATTTACTGTTTGTTTGTTTTTTTTTTTTTTGGTTGGTTTTCTTGTTGGTAAGTACAAATTACCCTTAGAATGCAGTTCTGCCTCTCTACTTTCTCAACAGTGTGCCTTTGGGTAAGTCTTACCCTCTCAGTCTCAGTTAACTGTAAAAAGAGAAAACCCTTGAACTTTGTCAGACATAAAGTTATTGTAAGTGTAGTGAATAGTCCCACTTGAAGTCTAAGCTGGTATTACTCTACTAATTGGGCATCTCTGGGCACATCTGGAAGGACTGTGAGGCACATTTGCCAAGAGTCAGTTCTTATAAAGGACCTCAGAGTCTCTTGGAAAAGAACTCCTAAGGAAAAAAGCTTAAGTCACATGAACTTGCCATAGAACATAGTGCTCAGAAGCCAGAAAAAGGGAAATAGCAGAGTCTTGACACTAAAGACTAAACAGAAAGATAGTTGGTGCACTTTAGTCTAAGCAACAGGCCAGAACAAACTATATTGGAGTTTTAGGGAAAAAATGTAGGAGATTAAAAAACTGGAAATAAAACTGCCTTATGACCCAGCAATCCCACTGCTGGGCATACATACTGAGAAAACGAGAATTGCAAGAGACACATGTACATCAATGTTCATTGCAGCACTGTTTATAATAGCCAGGACATGGAAGCAACCTAGATGTCCATCAGCAGACAAATGGATAAGAAAGCTGTGGTACATATACACAATGGATTATTACTCTGCCATTAAAAAGAATACATTTGAATCAGTTATAATGAGGTGGATGAAACTGGAACCTATTATACAGAGTGAATGAAGTAAGACAGAAAGAAAAACACCGATACAGTACACTAACGCATATATATGGAATTTAGAAGGATGCTAACAATAACCCTGTATACGAGACAGCAAAAGATACACTGATGTATAGAACAGTCTTTTGGACTCTGGGAGAGGGAGAGGGTGGGATGATTTGGGAGAAAGGCATTGAAATATGTATAATATCATATATGAAATGAGTCGAGAGTCCAGGTTCAATACACGATACTCGATGCTTGGGGCTGGTGCACTGGGACAACTCAGAGGGATGGTACGGGGAGGGAAGAGGGAGGAGGGTTCAGGATAGGGAACACGTGTATTCCTGTGGTGGATTCATGTCAATGTATGGCAAAACCAATACAATATTGTAAAGTTAAAAAATAAAATTTTTTAAAAAAAGGGAATTCACTTAGGGAGGGCTAAGCAAAAAGCTATGACAAGAAAGGAAATGAAAGTCACTAGAGACTGGGTTCCATAGTCCTTCTAAGCATCAGGAGAGAGGTTGTCTCTATTATCCGTTCCTGGACTATGGAGTTTACACACTAGACAGAACAGTAGTTTTACATTTCCTCTTCAATTATAGATAGTAAATCAGAGATCTTGTTATAAATCAAATTTGACCAAACAAAACTGATTAGTTCAGTTAAGTCGCTCAGTCGTGTGCGACTCTTTGAGACCCCATGGATTGCAGCACACTAGGCCTTTGTCCATCACCAACTCCTGGAGTTCACTCAGACTCACATCCATCGAGTCAGTAATGCCATCCAGCCATCTCATCCTCTGTTGTCTCCTTTTCCTTCTGCCCCCAATCCCTCCCAGCATCAGAGTCTTTTACCAATGAGTCAACTCTTCTCATGAGGTGGCCAAAGTATTGGAGTTTCAACTTTAGCATCAGTCCTTCCAAAGAACACCCAGGACCGATCTCTTTAGAATGGACTGGTTGGAACTCCTTGCAGTCCAAGGGACTCTCAAGAGTCTTCTCCAACACCACAGTTCAAAAGCATCAATTCTTCAGCACTCAGCTTTCTTCATAGTCCAACTCTCACATCCATACATGACCACTGGAAAAACCATAGCCTTGACCAGACGAACCTTTGCTGTCAGTGTAACGTCTCTGCTTTTGAATATGCTATCTAGGTTGGTCATAACTTTCTTTCCAAGGAGTAAGCGTCTTTTAATTTCATGGCTGCAGTCACCATCTGCAGTGATTTTGGAGCCCCCCAAAATAAAGTCTGACACTGTTTCCACTGTTTCTCCATCTATTTCCCATGAAGTGATGGGACTGGATGCCAGGACCTTAATTTTCTGAATGTTGAGCTTTACGCCAACTTTTTCACTCTCCTCATTCACTTTCATCAAGAGGATTTATTAGTTCCTCTTCACTTTCTGCCATAAGGATGGTGTCATCTGCATATCTGGGGTTATTGATATTTCTCCTGGCAATCTTCATTCCAGCTTGTGCTTCTTCCAGCCCAGCATTTCTCATGATGTACTCTGCATATAAGTTAAATAAGCAGGGTGACAATATACAGCCTTGACGAACTCCTTTTCCTATTTTGAACCAGTCTGTTGTTCCATGACCAGTTGTAACTGTTGCTTCCTGACCTGCATACAAATTTCTCAAGAGGCAGGTCAGGTGGGCTGGTATCCCATCTCTTTCAAAATTGTCCACAGTTTGTGGTGATCCACACAGTCAAAGGTTTTGGCATAGTCAATAAAGCAGAAACAGATGTTTTGCTGGAACTCTCTTGCTTTTTCAATGATCCAGCAGATGCTGGCAATTTGATCTCTAGTTCCTCTGCCTTTTCTAAAACCAGCTTGAACATCTGGAAGTTCACGATTCATGTATTGCTGAAGCCTGGCTTGGAGAATTTTGAGTATGACTTTACTAGTGTGTGAGATGAGTGCAAATGTGTGATAGTTTGAGCATTTTTTGGCATTGCCTTTCTTTGGGATTGGAATGAAAACCAACCTTTTCCAGTCCTTTGGCCACTGCTGAGTTTTCCAGATTTGCAGGCATGTTGAGTGCAGCACTTTCACTGCATCATCTTTCAGGATTTGAAATACCTCAACTGGAATTCCGTTTCTTCCACTAGCTTTGTTCATAGTGATGTTTTCTAAGGCCCACTTGACTTCACATTCCAAGATGTCTGGCTCTAGGTCAGTGATCACACCATCGTGATTATCTGGGTCATGAAGATCTTTATTGTACAGTTCTTCTGTGTATTCTTGCCACCTCTTCTTAGTATGTTCTGCTTCTGTTAGGTCCATACCATTTCTGTCCTTTATCGAGCCCATCTTTGCATGAAATGTTCCTTTGGTATCTCTGATTTTCTTGAAGAGATCTCTAGTCTTTCCCATTCTGTTGTTTTCCTCTCTTTCTTTGCATTGATCACTGAGGACGGCTTTATTATCTCTCCTTGCTATTCTTTGGAACTCTGCATTCAGATGTTTATATCTTTCCTTTTCTCCTTTGCTTTTTGCTTCTCTTCTTTTCACAGCTATTTGTAAGGCCTCCCCAGAAAGCCATTTTGCTTTTTTGCATTTCTTTTTCATGGGGATGGTCTTGATCCCTGTCTCCTGTACAATGTCACGAACCTCATTCCATAGTTCATCAGGCACTGTATCTATCAGATCTAGTCCCTTATATCTATTTCTCACTTCCACTATATAATCATAAAGGATCTCATTTGGGTCATACCTGAATGGTCTAGTGGTTTTCCCTACTTTTTTTCAACTTAAGTCTGAATTTGGCAATAAGGAGTTCTTGATCTGAGCCATAATCAACTCCCAGTATTGTTTTTGCTGACTGTATAGAGCTTCTCCATCTTGTGTACAATTTCCTAAGGAAAATGGGTCTGTTGGTTCACTCCTTTCCCAGAGGTAGTGTTCGGAGTATAGGGAATGTGCGTGCCTGTCCAATCAAGGCTCCAGTAAATTCTGTGGAAAAGGTGGTGTTGGTGGTGAAGTCTGGTGTTTGTTCTTTATCAGTGGGCCTTGGATGTTGAAAAAATCAATTAAGGATCGTGAGTGCAACATGGGCAGAAGCTCCTCTGTGGGAAAGAAGTTGGCTGTTGCTCTTAGGAGAGCTGGCTTCTGCTTCACAGAGTAGGATAAGGAGGCAGGCAGGTAGGCCTTATCAGAGAGGAGCTTACAGGAAGATTACATTATACAGCGTCAAGGCTGTATATTGGCACCCTGCTTATTTAACTTCTATGCCGAGTACATCATGAGAAATGCTGGGCTGGAAGAAGCACAAGCTGGAATGAAGATTGCCGGGATAAATATAAATAACCTCAGATATGCAGATGACACCACCCTTATGGCAGAAAGTGAAGAGGAACTAAAACGCCTCTTGATGAAAGTGAAAGAGGAGAGTGGAAAAGTTGGCTTAAAGCTCAACATTCAGAAAACGAAGATCATGGCTTCTGGTCTCATCACTTCATGGGAAATAGATGGGACAATAGTGGAAACGGTGTCAGACTTTATTTTGGGGGCTCCAAAATCACTGCAGATGGTGACTGCAGCCATGAAATTAAATGAGGCTTACTCCTTGAAAGAAAAGTTATGACCAACCTAGATAGCATATTGAAAAGCAGAGACATTATTTTACCAATAGAGGTCCGTCTAGTCAAGGCTATAGTTTTTCCAGTGTTCATGTATGGATGCAAGAGTTGGACTGTGAAGAATGCTGAGTGCTGAAGAATTGATGCTTTGAACTATGGTGTTGGAGAAGACTCTTGAGAGTCCTTTGGACTGCAAGGAGATCCAACCAGTCCATTCTGAAGGAGATCAGCCCTGGGATTTCTTTGGAAGGAATGATGCTAAAGCTGAAACTCCAGTATTTTGGCCACCTCATGCAAAGAGTTGACTCATTGGAAAAAACTCTGATACTTGGAGGGATTGGGGACAGAAGGAATAGGAGACAACAGAGGATGAGATGGCTGGATGGCATCACTGACTTGATGGCCATGAGTTTGAGTGAAGTCTGGCAGTTGGTGATGGACAGGGAGGCCTGGCGTGCTGCGATTCATGTGGTCGCAAAGAGTCGAATACAACTGAGTGACTGAACTGAACTACAGGAAGATTGACCATGCATCCCAGACTGCCCCCAGATAAACCCAATACGTACCTGTAGTTATGGCATGATTATTAAGGGGATCCTCTTTTCATCCCTCAAATTCTCCTGTTTTAGATGGCAGATTATATGGCAAGGCACTTGAGGGAGGTTGAAATGTCGTTTTGAATTCCTATGGTGCTCTGCTGTCTGGCCCTTCAGTTGGCCATTCACTTTGCCTGAGGCCTCTAAAGTGCTCTGCTCCCCTTTTGTTAGGTTCCTCTTTTGTCTGCTTCCTTGTTACTCTTTCCATACATCTCACCCTCTCCTTCTTCCCATCTCCTGTCTGCTTCCTTATCTTCTCTTTTCCCCATCCCAGGCTCTTGGGAAATTCTTTATGCTTGTGACTTTTATGACCATGGGGATTGTATAGCCTGACCCTGGCTTTGTATCAGGCTGAAGTGGCCTTAACACTTGATTCATTTTTGTCCTTTTGCCATTTTTGAATTTGATGACCAAATGCACAAACAAGAATTGTCTCTGTTCTATTAGAAGAAGTCAGCCTTGCACATCATTTGCATATCTTTTGTAAAAAGTATTTGTTTTATTTATTTTTTAATTGGTAGAAAATTGCTTTACAATTTTGTGTTGGTTTCTGCATATGTACAACACAAATCAGTCATAATTTATATTTATATATGTATATATCCCTTCCCTTCTAAACCTCCCTTCCCTCCCCTCATCCCACCACTCTAGGTCATCACAGAGAGCCAGGGTTGGCTCTTTGTGTTATTTAGCAACTTTTCACTAACTCTTTTACACATGACAGTGTCTGTATGTCAATGCTACTTTTTCAATTCCTCCCACCATCACTTTCCCTCACCGTGTCCACAGGTCCATTCTCTTCTAGGTTCATCAGTACTGTTTTCCAATACTAGATTCAATATATATGAGTTAATATATGATACTTATTTTTCCCTTTGTGACTGCCTTCACTCTGTAAAAGAGGCTCTAGGTTCATCCATCTCACTACAGCTGACTCAGATTTCTTCCTTTTTTTGGCAGAGTAATATTCCATTGTATAAATGTACCACAACTTATTTATGCATTCATCTATCTATGGACATTTAGGTTGCTTCCATGTCCTGGATATTGTAAAGAGTGCTGCAATGGACATTGGGGTACATGTGTCTTTTAGAGTTGTAGTTTTCTCAGTATATATGCCCAGTAGTGGGATTGCTGGGACATATGGTAAATTTATCCCCAGTTTTTTAAGGAATCTTCATACTGTGTCCCTTAATGGCTGCATCAGTTTATGTTCCCACCACCAGTGCAGGAGGATTCCATTTTCTCCACACCCTCTCCAGCATTTATTGTTTGTAGGTTTTTTGATGATGGACATTCTGACTGGTATGTGGTGATACCTCATTATAATTTTCATTTGCATTTCTCTAATAATGAGCAATGTTGAACATCTTTTCATGTATTTATTTGCCATCCGTATGTCAGAGCCAAGGCTTTGTGAAATTTGGTACTGCCTACCTGTTACTATGGTCCTGGTCTGAGAGATGATTAACCTTCACTACAGCAAATACTGATAGCAATTTTCCCCAATGTGTACCACTATCCTTAAAGTAATTGTTAAGAAAATAAAAGTTCCTTGGGGATCACCAGGAAAGCCTAGTCATCCTACCCAGACTTCTGCTAATAGATACCATTTACCTAATGTCAGGATTTAGCCCACTCACACTCTTCCAGCATAGGACAGTGAAACCAATAGTTTTATGAAATGTGTAGATTGTTTATTCATCTTCATATCATTCAGTTTTTATATTTCTAAGGAGTGAAGACAATTAAACACAAGAGCAATTTTATAGGTTTGTCAGGGCACTGATGTCATCTGGGGATAGCATACTTCACTTACGAATCATGTGTGAAAAACAGAATCAGACACAAATCACTGAGAAATGCAGTTAATGTTTTATGAGTTCATAAATCCAGAGCTATGGCTAACACTGGGACCTCCAGTGGAAGCCTCCAGCCTTATAACTCAGCAGCTCCAAGGATTAATTTTATCACACAGACTTTGGGCTGGAAGCTGAAATACATCTGCATGCAAATTCAGACCATGGAAAATAGCTGAACACATTTCTGCATGGAGATTTGTGAATGTGCACTGGTGAAATAACATCATAAGGGGCCTTTGAGGTGTCACTTGCTTGTTCCACATACAGTGCAAAGTATCCGGGACAGTAAACCTTCTGTTCAAAGCAATCATCAGTGTTTAATAATAAGAAAGCTAGTCATATTAAATTTGTGATTAACAGTCATTGTCTCATATGATTATGTAGATTTGTACCCCAATTTTACAGAGAGAAAATTGAGGTTAAGAAATGTTAAATACACTGCTCAAGATCACAAAGTTGTAGAATTGGTCTTTCTGATTCCATGGCTGATTCTCTTCCTATAACATCACACTGTCTCTAACAAGAATCCAGTGAAACCAGCCCATCTCTTTTGTACTTTCATACATATTAGCCTTCATGGATGGTGACATATACATACAGCAAGATACATAAATGAGGATGTTTTGAGGAGGACATCCCTATGTATTCATATTGTATTCACCAGGAAAGAATTTGATCAGAACTGGAGCTCCACTACACATCAATGCTAAGGGGAAAAAGGCCCCTGTTTTCTATCTAATGATCTATTTTGTACAACCATAGTGGATTTCCGGCAGCCAAGGCTGACCTTACATGGAAGCAGAGTTGATGACTACTTCCATGGTATGAACTAAAGGTACTGGGGATGCTACCTTCCCATCAACACTAGTAGAGATTTATTATTTATTCATCTCTACTGAAAGATAAGTATAACTTTTTATTTTGAAATAATTAAAGACCATGGGAAGTTACAAAAATAGTACAGAGAGTTTCTTGTGCACTCTGCTTAGCTTCCTTTAATGTTAATCTTACATAAAATTGTTGAATAATTTCAAAACCAGGAATCTGACATTGGTATAATACTGTTAACTAGACTACAAGACTGATTTCAGTTTTATTAGTTTCTGCATATACTTATTTATGTCTATCTGTGTGTAGTGTTTGTGCAGTCAAAGTCACTTCAGTCATATCCAACTTTGTGTGACCTATGGACCATAGCACGCCAGGCTCCTCTGTTCATAGGATTTTCCAGGCAAGAATACTGGAGTGGGTTGCCATTCCTTTCTCCAGGGGATCTTCCTGACCCAGGGATCAAACCCAGTCTCATGTCTCCTGCATTGGCAGAAGAGTTCTTTACCACTAGCACCTATGTGTAGGGCTCTATATAATTTTATCTCTAGGTTTTTTTTTTTTTTTAGTTTAAGTCTCATGTCCTTATTGTAATACAGTCTTCTCCTTGGAGAGAGGTAGTGTGTTGTGACAGAAAGAATATGGGCTTTGGAACTTGATAAGCTTTGGATTTCATGTCCTTGGGCCTCAGTTTTCTCCTCTATGAAATGGGCATAATAGTTTCTAAATCACATGGCTTTTGTGAAGAAGAAATGGGATGATACATATAAAATGTCTGACCCAGCAAATGTTTCTCTCCCTCATTTCTCATTCCTTGAGTGAGGTAGCATTTGAAGCTGTTCTCAGTTCTTTGTACCCTTGATTCTTTCCTAATAAGAGCAAGTTTTAACAGGCAGAGATGAGAAATGGATTAAAGCATTGTGAATAGTGGCATCAAAGAAATATTTCAATGATTTAATAATTTTGCCTGGCAGTAATCCTCTTGGTGGTAGTCTGTGGGTTGTTCCTGTATAATATGAATGTTCATAATATTCTTACCCCTATATTTTGCTTTTGTCATAAATTAATATTTAGTACACATCATAGTCATCACTTCATATTGGTCTTATCTAGAAATTCTACTTATCATTCTTATCACAAATTCAGAATCATGTGCTGAGGGGAAGTCTGAGGGAGCGATAGTGTGAAAGTCAAACATTTCTAGAAATTTGACTATTAAACAAATAGCCACTAGTAGGTGTGAAGGCTATACAATATGTGAAGGCTAGCCTGAGTATAAGATTAGGTTGTTTCTAAGGCTTATTTACTGGGTAAGAGTGGTGCCCACAGGATGGAACTGTGTCTATGACTGGAAAGATGATTCTTTCCCCCAATATGGCAGAGGAGGAGATACTACTTATTTTTTTTTTTTAAGTTAAGGTTTTGTTTCATTTATGGGGAAACAGTGGAAACAGTGTCAGACTTTATTTTTCTGGGCTCCCAAAATATGGCAGATGATGATTGCAGCCATGAAATTAAAAGACACTTACTCCTTGGAAGGAAAGTTATGACCAACCTAGATAGAATATTCAAAAGCAGAGACATTACTTTGCCAACAATGGTCCATCTAGTCAAGGCTATGGTTTATCCAGTGATCATGTATGGATGTGAGAGTTGGGCTGTGAAGAAAGCTGAGCGCTGAAGAATTGATGCTTTTGAACTGTGGTGTTGGAGAAGACTCTTGAGAGTCCCTTGGACTGCAAGGAGATCCAACCAGTCCATCCTAAAGGAGATCAGTCCTGGGTGTTGATTGGAAGGACTGATGCTGAAGCTGAAACTCCAATACTTTGGCCACCTGATGTGAAGAGCTGACTCATTGGAAAAGACCCTGATGCTGGGAGGGATTGGGGGCAGGAGGAGAAGGGGACGACAGAGGATGAGATGGCTGAATGGCATCACCGACTTGATGGACATGAGTTTGAGTGAATCCCGGGAGTTGGTGATGGACAGGGAGGACTGGCATGCTGGGATTCATGGGGTCGCAAAGAGTCGGACATGACTGAGTGACTGAGCTGAACTGAACTGAAAAGTCCGATTTAGCAATCTTTTCAAAGAACTAACATTTGATTTCATGATTCTTTTCTATCATTTTTTTTTGTTTTATTGACTTTTGTGTAGTTTCATTATTCTGATTGCATTAGCTTTGATTTCTTTTTCTAGTCTTAAGATGAAATTGACACCATTGATTGAAGCCTTCTCTAATTATAGCTGTTAAATGCTATGTAAATTTCATCCTAAACACTACTTTAGCTGCATCCAGACAAGTTTTAGTACATGTGTTTTTATTGTTATTCAGTTCAGTTCAGTCGCTCAGTCATGTTAGACTCTTTGTGACCCCATGAATCGCAGCATGCCAGGCCTCCCTATCCATCACCAACTCGCAGAGTTCACTCAAATTCATGTCCATCCAGTCGGTGATGCCATCCAGCCATCTCATCCTCTTTCATCCCCTTCTCCTCCTGCCCTCAATCTTTCCCAGCATCAGGGTCTTTTCAAATGAGTCAGCTCTTCACATCAGGTGGCCACAGTATTGGAGTTTCAGCTTCAGCATCAGTCCTTCCAATCAACACCCAAGACTGATCTCCTTTATGACGGCCTGGTTGGATTTCTCTGCAGTCCAAGGGACTCTCAAAAGTCTTCTCCAACGCCACAGTTCAAAAGCATCAATTCTTCGTTGCTCAGCTTTCTTCACAGTCCAAGTCTCACATCCATACATGACCACTGGAAAAACCATAGCCTTGACTAGACAGACCTTTGTTGGCAAAGTAATGTCTCTGCTTTTTAATATGCAATGGGTCATGTAGAGGCGCACTGGCTGTGACGGACTGCACAGAAGTGTGGCCGAGAGGAACTACCCCACGCCCGAGGTCAGGGGCGGTGGCCGAGATGAGCAACCCCACGTCCAAGGAGCGGTGGCTGCGTGGGTGCAGGAGGGCCGAGAGGAGCTACTCCATGTTCAAAGTCAGGAGGGGTGGCTATGAGGAAATACCCCTCGTCCAAAGTAAGAAGCAACTGCTGCGCTTTGCTGGAGCAGCTGTGAAGAAATACCCCACGTCCAAGGTAAGAGAAACCCAAGTAAGATGATAGGTCTTATGAGAGGGCATCAGAGGGCAGACACACTGAAACCATAATCACAGAAAACTAGCCAATCTGATCACAAGACCATAGCCTGTCTAACTCAATGAAACTAAGTCATGCCATGTGGGGCCACCTAGGATGGGCAGGTAATGGTGGAGAGGTCTGACAGAATGTGGTCCACTGGAGAAGGGAATGACAAACCACTTCAGTATTCTTGCCTTGAGAACCCCATGAACAGTATGAAAAGGCAAAAAGGTAGGACACTGAAAGAGGAACTCCCTGGGTCAGTAGGTGCCCAATATGCTACTGGAGATCAGTGGAGAAATAACTCCAGAAAGAATGAAGGGATGAAGCCAAAGCAAAAACAATACCCAGTCGTGAATGTGACTAGTGATAGAAGCAAGGTCCGATGCTGTAAAGAGCAATATTACATTAGAAGAGGTCAAACAGGAGATGGCAAGAGTGAACGTTGACATACTAGGAATAAGAGAACTAAAATGGACTGGAATGGGTGAATTTAACTCAGATGACCATTATATCTACTACTGTGGGCAGGGATCCCTTAGAAGAAATGGAGTAGGCATCGTTGTCAATAAGAATCCAAAATGCAGTACTTGGATGCAATCTCAAAAATGACAGAATGATCTCTCTTCGTTTTCAAGGCAAACCATTCAATATTATTATTCAGGAGTTTGCTAATTTCCAAATATTTGGAAATTTTCCTTTTTTTGTTGTTGTTATTAGTTCTACTTCATTACCTTTTCAGCCAGAAAATATACTAAATGAATTCAATTTTATTAAAAAAAATTGAGGATTAGCTTTTGATCTAGATATAGCCTATTTTGATGAATTTTCCATGTGCACTTTTGTGTTTGAGTGGAGTGTTATATAAATTTTAGTGAAATCAGTTTAGCTGCCAGTGGTATTCAGGTTTTTTGTATATCCCTAGATATTATCTCAGAGAAGGCAATGGCAACCCACTCCAGTATTCTTGCCTGGAGAATCCCAGGGACACAGGAGCCTGGTGGGCTGCTGTCTGTGGGGTCGCACAGAGTCGGACATGACTGAAGTGACTTATTAGCAGCAGCAGAGATTATCTGTCTACTTGTTTGATCAATGATTGAAAGGATATTGAAATATTCAACTATAATTTTGGATTTGTCCAGTTCCGTTTGCAATTCTATCAGATAAGGGTTGGGTTTATGGAAGGTTTTTTTTTTTTTTTTTTTTTTTTTAGTGTTTTCCTGCACCACCCTTGACTTTCAAGCTTACCCATGCATCTGTATCTTGGAGGGGTGTGTGGGGGTGAGTTTCCTCCCATATTCTTGCCTCCCATGCCAACAGTAGACTGCTGTTGCTGGTTACTTAATGCTTGGTAGTGTGGTGCTGACCCACTCCAGTGTTCTTGCCTGGAGAATCCCAGGGACAGGGGAGCCTGGTGGGCTGCCGTCTATGGGGGTCGCACAGAGTCGAACATGACTGAAGTGACTACGCAGCAGCAACAGTGTGCTACTGGGGCCAGAGGAGGTTCTCTGGTTTCATTTTTAGGCCTGTGTGTCTGGGTCTCATGGGTTGGAGTTTTATGAGTTATTCTTCCCTTTCCAGCCAAACTCTGCCTTGTATCATTGGATCTTGGACAGGAGAGTTTCCTGCCATCCCCCAGTGGCAAGAGACTACTAATGGTTTTAGCATAGGCTCCAGAGCCCTGGACTACTTCCTGCTTCTCCCCCAGTGGTGGAATAGTTTTTTGTTTTTTTTTTTTAACTGCTCCTCTGCTAGTGGCTTAAAGACTCTTGATCTCTGGGGATAAGAGTCTGGGAGGAGTTTGCGCCTTGCCTGCAGTGGCAACCTCACCAAGTCTATACCACTGAGAGGCTCTTTGCATTCTCCCTCCTGCGAAGTCTTTCCAGGGAACACCTGACAGAAGTCTTTGTAGAGGAGTCTGTGAATAGGGGTAAATTCCCCTGTGTCTGAGGTGCCCAAGAGTTCAATTAGGCAATTCTTGTTTTTTAATAGTACATTGCAGTTATAGCTCAATTCTTCTTACTCAGTTATATGGTACTGTGTCTCTTTCTCCTGTGCCCTACCATCGGTAAGCCAGTGTTTGTGACCTCTATTTGTCATGGGAGGTGCCCGTCTTTCCTTGGGTTTCAGATTAGTTCTTTCCCCTCTGATGTCAGTTCTCTGGTGGCAGCAGATAAAAGTACGATTTTGTTGTTTATCTGGATGTTTCTTGTTAAGTTGATAATAATGCTCTTTCTAGCTTTCTGCATGCCAGATGAAATGCCTTTTTTGAGCAGTTGTTTTATTTATAAAAGTATTAAATAAACAGGGTAAAAAATTCAATGGGTATATAAAATGTTAGGCAAAATTTCCCACAAGCCCTACTCACTAGAGGCAGCAAGTACTAAGAAACTTTCTGTTTTCAATTCTTCCATTTCCAGTGGCACCTGGGGACAGGGTCATTATGAGAACACATCATCAATTTTTCAGGAATTTTACAAGTCCATTGGTGTCACATTGGTGCTTACAATTGGCTATAGTGGGAATATTATGGCACAGAAACCAGCAAAATCTGTAAATTAGAACTCCCTTGCAGGCAGCTGGCTGGAAACATTGACCAATACACCGTCAATTATAATTCTAAGTGCCATACTTACAGCCCTATTTCTTGATTTGTTTTCTTTAAATAGTAATTATGAACTCCCCACAATGAAATGTAAATTTAACACATCATCAAACACCCTTTCCTCCCATGTTTTTATTTTTAAATCTTGTATTCTTTGCCTTTATGATATTAAATAAAAAACAGATTCTCTCCTTTTCCATCTATTCATTACTCCTGGTCTTCGACCCATAGTTGCTAGTTTAAATCATTTCTTTTTTTATGCCTTTTTGTTAATTACCATAATTCTAAACATGTTTGCATCCATCTTTTGATTTAATGTTAAACAATATATTGACTCTAGCTATGATGCACCCTTGTCTGCTTCTATCTCCTCTATTTCCAAAGTTTTAATGTGACTATTATTTTTACATTGTTCAGAATTTTTAAATGTTACAATCTCTTATGTACCTAACTATAACTTTTTCTGTTTATGTTAATTCTAAAACCATGTTAAACTAATAAGACCACAGTTATAATTACAGAAATATGGAAATAATATTCACTGTGGAATCACAGGGATTTTAGTCAAAGAAAAGGAAATAAGTTGTTAAATCCTTGCCTCTAGCAGGAAAATTGGATGTTTCAGGTGTATCACTTCAGTTCACTTCAGTCACTCAGTCTTGTCTGACTCTTTGCGACCCCATGAATCACAGCATGCCAGGTCTCCCTGTCCATGACCAACTCCCGGAGTTCACTCAAACTCACGTCCATCGAGTTGGTGATGCCATCCAGCCATCTCATCCTCTGTTGTCCCCTTCTCCTCCTGCCCCCAATCTCTCCCAGCATCAGAGTCTTCTCCCATGAGTCAACTCTTCTCATGAGATAACCAAAGTACTGGAGTTTCAGCTTTAGCATCAGTCCTTCCAAAGAACACCCAGGGCTGATCTCCTTTAGAATGGACTGGTTGGATCTCCTTGCAGTCCAAGGGACTCTCAAGAGTCTTCTCCAATACCACAGTTCAAAAGCATCAATTCTTTGGTGCTCAGCTTTCTTCACAGTCCAACTCTCACATCCATACATGACCAGAGGAAAGACCATACATAGCCTTGACTAGACGGACCTTTGTTGGCAAAGTAATATCTCTGCTTTTCAATATGCTATCTAGGTTGGTCATAACTTTCCTTCCAAGGAGTAAGCATCTTTTAATTTCATGGCTGCAGTCACCATCTGCATTGATTTTGGAGCCCCAAAAGTAAAGTCTGACACTGTTTCTACTGTTTCCCCATCTATTTCCCATGAAGTGATGGGACCAGATGCCATGATCTTTGTTTTCTGAATGTTGAGCTTTAAGCCAACTTTTCCATTTTCCTCTTTCACTTTCATCAAGAGGCTTTTTAGTTCCTCTTCACTTTCTGCCATAATGGTGGTGTCATCTGCATATCTGAGGTTATTGATATTTCTCCCAGCAATCTTGATTCCAGCTTGTGCTTCTTCCAGCCCAGCATTTCTCATGATGTACTCTGTATATAAGTTATATAAGCAGGGTGGCAGTATACAGCCTTGATGAACTCCTTTTCCTATTTGGAACCAGTCTGTTGTTTCAGGTGTATTGTTTACTCTTAATGCTTTTTACATTTCTTGACTTCCTCTGGGTTATTCTCATCTGCCACTGTTCCTTGTATCCCATGGTTTCCTCCTCCTTGAGTTAGATTTTAATTTTATTGATTAATCATCTCAATTAAATTTTTAAAATATTATGAATGGATATTAAACTTTGAGTCCTTGCATGTCCCCAAAGTTATGTTTTGTCTCATCCTTGATCAGTACTTGGTAAGGTTTACAGTGCTAGACACAAGGCCATTTTCCTTTAAACTTTGGAGATTCACTTCTGTTGTCTTTTAGCATTTGGTGATGTTGACAAAGTCTTACACTAGTCTGTTTATTTTTTGGTAGGGAGATTATTTTCAGTGTTTTATTATGATATTTGATACATTTTAAGAATAAATATAACACATTATAACTGGTGAATTTTGATAAAATGAACATCTATAAAGCCACCACCCAACTAGAACACTGCCATACTCCTGCCATCTATCTGTATGTTCCTTCCACTTTCCACCCTTAATTCATTCCAGTATGATTGTTTTGAGTTTTTTGTTTACTGTTTTTGTTAGTAATGTCTATTGAATATGTATGAATCCCTATACAATATATTACTTACTTTTTCTTGTCTTTTTTTTCCTAGTTATAGTTTGTTTTATTGTGGTAAAATATACATAACATAAAATTAACTATTTTAATAATTTTCTGGTGTCCAATTCAGTGGCATTAAATCCAGTCATACTGTTGTGCAGCCATCACTGCTATCCATCTCCAGAGCTTTTATAAAAATATCATTCTAAAACAAAGTCCTTTTTACCCATTGCTTTCTACCCATTCCCAGTAACTCCTATTCTACTTTCTGTCTCTCTGGATTTCCCTATTCTAACTACCTAATGCATATGGAATCATTGAATATTTGTCCATTTGTGTCTAGCTTTTTTTATTTAACTTACCATAATGTCTTCAGGGTTCATCTGTGTTGTGGCTTGTGTCAGAATTCATTCCCTTTTTACTGCCGAATAATATTTCACTGTGTGTATATACACACTACATTTCATTTATCCATTCATCTGTTGATGGGCAGTTGGGTGATTTTCACCTTTTAGATATTGTGAATTCTGTTGCTGTGAACATAGATGTATATGGATTATCTCTTTGAATTCTTGTTTTCAATTCTTTAGAGCGTGTATGTGAGAGCAGAATTGCTGGTTCACATGGTAATTATGTTGAACCATTTGAGAAACTGTCAAACTGTTACACAAAGTGGCTACAATGTTTTACATTACCACCAGCTACGTGCAACAACATACAGCATTCTCCATATCCTTGTCAACAATTGGTATTTTCTCTTTTTTATTATGGCTATTCTACTTAGAATATAGTATTACATTGTAGTTTTTTTGATCAAAAGCTTTTTAATGCAAACATTTCTTCTGTAGTTATACATTTCTTTTATAAAAACAGTTTTCAAAGTGAGTTTTTTTTTAATTTTATTTTTATTGACATATAGTTGATTTTACAGTCTTGTGTTAGTTTCAGGTATACAGCAAAGTAGTTCAGTTATACATACACACACACACACACACACACACATACTCTTTTGCAAATTATTCTCCCTTATGTATCATTATAAAATATTGAGTATAGTTCTCTGTGCTATATAGTAGGTCCTTGTTGATTATCTATTTTATATATAGTAGTGTGTATCCATCCCCCATTTCCCCTTTGGTAAACAGAAGTTTATATTCTGTGTCTGTGGGTCTATTTGTGCTATATAAATTCATTTGCATAATTTTCTTTTTGGATTCCACATATAAGTGATATATTTGTCTTTGGCTTACTTCACTTAATTTAATAATCTCTATAACATATCTTCTTTATCCATTCACCTGTTGATGGACATTTAGGTTGCTTACACATCCTGGCTATTGTAAATAGTGCTTCAGTGAACACTGGGGTGCTGTATCTTTTTGAACTATGGTTTTCTTTGGATATATGCCCAGGAGTGGTATTTGCAGGATCATATGAAAACTCTGGAGAAGGTAATGGCACCCCACTCCAGTACTCTTGCCTGGAAAATCCCAGGGCAGAGGAGCCTGGTGGGCTGCAGTCCATGGGGTTGTGAAGAGCTGGACATGACTGAGCGATTTCCCTTTCACTTTTCACTTTCATGCATTGGAGAAGGAAATGGCAACCCACTCCAGTGTTCTTGCCTGGAGGATCCCAGGGACGGTGGAGCCTGGTTGGCTGTCATCTATGGGGTCACACAGAGTCAGACATGACTGAAGCAACTTAGCAGCAGCAGCATGATAACTCTATTTTTAGTCTTTTAAGGAAATTCTGTACTGTTCTCTGTAGTAGCTGTACCAATTTACATTCCACCAACAGTGTAGGAGGATTTCCTTTTCTCCATATCCTCTCCAGCATTATTATTTGTATACATGTTGATGATGGCCATTCTGATGTATAAGGTGATACTGTACTCACTGTAGTTTTGATTTGAATTTTCCTAATAATTAGCAGTGTTGAGCACCTTTTTGTATGCTTTTTAGCCATCTGTGTGTCTTCTTTGGAGAACTATTAATAGATTTTCTTCCCATTTCTTGGGTTTTTTTTTTTTTTTCTTGGTAGTGAACTGCATGAGCTGTTTATATTTTGGAAGTTAATCCCTTGTTCTTGGTATAGTTTGCAGATCCTTTCTCTCATTCTGTGGGTCATCTTTTCATTTTATGATTTCCTTTGCTGTGCAAAAGTTTAATTATGTCACATCAAAAAATTTTCTTTCATTACTCTAGGAGGTAGATACAAAAAAATATTGCTGCCATTTGTGTCAAAGAGTGTTCTGCCTGTGTTTTCCTCTAAAAGTTCTATAGTTTCTGCTCTTACATTTATGTTGTTAATCCATTTTGAGTTTATTATTGTGTATGGTGTTAGAGAATGTTGTAATTTCATCCTTTCACATGCAGCTGTCCAGTTTTCCCAGCACCACTTACTGAAGAGACTGTCTTTTCCTCATTTTTATTCTTGCCTTCTTTGTCATAGATTAATTGACCATAGGCACATGAATTTATTTCAGGACTTTCAATCCTGTCCCATTGAGCTATATTTCTGCTTTTGGGTCACTACCATACTGTTTTGATATAACACTGTAGCTTCGCCTTGGTGGCTGCGACCTGCACACTAAGCACGGCCGAGAGGAGCTACCCCACAACAAAGGTCAGGAAGGGCAGCGGTGAGCAAAAAGACTACCCAGCTGTGGATGTGTCTGGTGATAGAAGCAAAGTCTGATGCTGTAAAGAGCAATATTGCATAGGAACCTGGAATGTCAGATCCATGAATCAAGGCAAATTTTTAAGTGGTCAAACAAGAGATGGCAAGAATGAATGTCAACATTTTAGGAATTAGCGAACTAAAATGGACTGGAATGGGTGAATTTACCTCAGACGACCATTATATCTACTACTGTGGGCAGGAATCCTTCAGAAGAAATGGAGTGGCCATCACAGTCAACAAAAGAGTCCGAAGTGCAGTACTTGGATGCAATCTCAAAAACGACAGAATGATCTCTGTTTGTTTCCAAGGCAAACCATTCAATGTCACAGTAATCCAAGTCTATGCCCCAATCAGTAAGGCTGAAAAAGCTGAAGTTGAACGGTTCTATGAAGACCTACAAGACCTTTTAGAACTAACACCCAAAAAAGATGTCCTTTTCATTATGGGGGACTGGAATGCAAAAGTTGGAAGTCAAGAAACACCTGAAGTAACAGGCAAATTTGGCCTTGGAATATGGAATGAAGTAGGGCAAAGACTAATAGAGTTTTGCCAAGAAAATGCACTGGTCATAGCAAATACCCTCTTCCAACAACACAAGAGAAGACTCTATACATGGACATCACCAGATGGCCAACACCGAAATCAGATCGATTATATTCTTTGCAGCTAAAGATGGAGAAGCTCTATACAGTCAGCAAAAACAAGACCAGGAGCTGACTGTGGCTCAGACCATGAACTCCTTATTGCCAAATTCAGACTTAAATTGAAGAAAGTAGGGAAAACCACTAAACCATTCAGGTATGACCTAAATCAAGTACCTTGTGATTATACAGTGGAAATGAGAAATAGATTTAAGGGCCTAGATCTGATAGATAGAGTGCCTGATGAACTATGGAATGAGGTTCATGACATTGTACAGGAGACAGGGATGAAGACCATCCCCATGGAAAAGAAATGCAAAAAAGCAAAATGGCTGTCTGAGGAGGCCTTACAAATAGCTGTGAAAAGAAGAGAAGCGAAAAGCAAAGGAGAAAAGGAAAGATATAAACATCTGAATGCAAAGTTCCAAAGAATAGCAAGAAGAGATAAGAAAGCCTTCTTCTGCGATCAATGCAAAGAAATAGAGGAAAACAACAGAATGGGAAAGACTAGGGATCTCTTCAAGAAAATCAGAGATACCAAAGGAACATTTCATGCAAAGATGGGCTCGATAAAGGACAGAAATGGTAGGGACCTAACAGAAGCAGAAGATATTAAGAAGAGGTGGCAAGACTACACAGAAGAACTGTACAAAAAAGAGCTTCACGACCCAGATAATCATGATGGTGTGATCACTGACCTAGAGCCAGACATCCTGGAATGTGAAGTCAAGTGGGCCTTAGAAAGCATCACTATGAACAAAGCTAGTGGAGGTGATGAAATTCCAGTTGAGCTATTCCAAATCCTGAAAGATGATGCTGTGAAAGTGCTGCCCTCAATATGCCAGCAAATTTGGAAAACTCAGCAGTGGCCACAGGACTGGAAAAGGTCAGTTTTCATCCCAATCCCAAAGAAAGGCAATGCCAAAGAATGCTAAAACTACTGCACAATTGCACTCATCTCACACGCTAGTAAAGTAATGCTCAAAATTCTCCAAGCCAGGCTTCAGCAATATGTGAACCATGAACTTCCTGATGTTCAAGCTGGTTTTAGAAAAGGCAGAGGAACCAGAGATCAGATTGCCAACATCTGCTGGGTCATGGAAAAGGCAAGAGAGTTCCAGAAAAACATCTATTTCTGCTTTATTGACTATGCCAAAGCCTTTGACTGTGTGGATCACAACAAACTGTGGAAAATTGTGAAAGAGATGGAAATACCAGACCACCTGATCTGCCTCCTGAGCAATTTGTATGCAGGTCAGGAAGCAACAGTTAGAACTGGACATGGAACAATAGACTGGTTCCAGATAGGAAAAGGAGTACGTCAAGGCTGTATATTGTCACCCTGTGTATTTAACTTATATGCAGAATACATCATGAGAAATGCTGGACTGGAAGAAACACAAGTTGGAATCAAGATTGCTGGGAGAAATATCAATAACCTCAGATATGGAGATAACCGGAGAAGGCAATGGCACCCCACTCCAGTACTCTTGCCTGGAAAATCCCACGGATGGAGGAGCCTGGTAGGCTGCAGTCCATGGGGTCGCTAAGAGTCAGACATGACTGAGCGACTTCACTTTCTCTTTTCACTTTCATGCACTGGAGAAGGAAATGACAACCCACTGCAGTGTTCTTGCCTGGAGAATCCCAGGGACGGGGAAGCCTGGTGGGCTGCCGTCTATGGGGTCACACAGAGTCGAACACGACTGAAGTGACTTAGCATAGCATAGCATGGAGATAACACCACCCTTATGGCAGAAAGTGAAGAAGAACTCAAAAGCCTCTTGATGAAAGTGAAAGTGGAAAGTGAAAAGGTTGGCTTAAAGCTCAACCTTCAGAAAACGAAGATCATGGCATCTGGTCCCATCACTGCATGGGAAATAGATGGGGATATAATGGAAACAGTGTCAGACGTTATTTTCTGGGCTCCAAAATCAATGCAGATGGTGACTGCAGCCATGAAATTAAAAGATGCTTACTCCTTGGAAGGAAAGTTATGACCAACCTAGATAGCATATTCAAAAGCAGAGACATTACTTTGCCAACAAAGGTTCGTCTAGTCAAGGCTATGGTCTTTCCTGTGGTCATGTATGGATGTGAGAGTTGGACTGTGAAGAAGGCTGAGCGCTGAAGAATAGATGCTTTTGAACTGTGGTGTTGGAGAAGACTCTTGAGAGTTCCTTGGACTGCAAAGAGATCCAACCAGTTCATTCTGAAGGAGATCAGCCCTGGGATTTCTTTGGAAGGAATGATGCTGAAGCAGAAATTCCAGTATTTTGGCCACCTCATGGGAAGAGTTGACTCATTGGAGAATACTCTGATGCTGGGAGGGATTGGGGGCAGGAGGAGAAGGGGACGATAGAGGATGAAATGGCTGGGTGGCATCACTGACTCGATGGATGTGAGTCTGAGTGACCTCTGGGGGTTGGTGATGGACAGGGAGGCCTAGCGTGCTGCGATTCATGGGGTCACAAAGAGTCGGACACGACTGAGCAACTGATATGATCTGACCTGAGCTTTGTAATGTAGTCTGAAGTCAGGCAGCCTGATTCCCCGAGCTCTGTTTTTCTTTCTCAAGATTGCTTTGGCTACTTGGGCTCCTTTGTGTTTCCATACAAATTTAAACATTTTTGTTTTTAGTTTTGTGATAAATGCCATTGGTAATTTTTTTTTTTTTTTTTAATTTTTGCAGGGGAAAATGGACAAAGGAAAGGATCAATGAGGGTGGGAGGGAAATGGGAAGAAAGAAGGGGAGTGATGGTGGGGAGGAGTATACGTAATTTCTTAACCAATGGCTTTCTGTTTTTAATCACAAAGAACACTAAAAAAAATCATGGTGAGTTCATCTTATATTAAGAGGTTTGTTCTCGAAATGAAAAGTTCAGGAAACAAAAAGTCCAGTTTGGGTGTCCTCATCTTTAGGCACATCTTGGTATTTTGTATTGGTAAGTCTATCTTTACCACAATATATTATTTAGGACAGGATCACATTTGTCACCTCTTCCTCCCTACTACCCAAAGTGGTACCAAACCCACAAAATAGTCAATAAACCTCCACAGAATGAGCAAATAAGTCTTTTTTTTTTTTTTTTTTTTAAACTCTCCTCAGTGAACTGAATTTTTTGAGGCTCATAAGTAAATATGTTTTCCTCTTTACTTTGTCTATTACAGCCAGATTATATGAGTGGGGTGTTAAAGTCTCCCACTATTATTGTATTGCTCTAGAGAATGTCCTTTAGTTTTTGTTGGAGAAATGGTTTAGTAGTGCAAAATTCTCTCAACTTTTGCTTATCTGTGAAGCTTTTGATTTCTCCTTCATATTTGAATGAGATCCTTGCTGGATACAATAATCTAGGCTGTAAGTTATTTTCCTTCATCACTTTAATTACGTCTTGCCATTCCCTCCTGGCTTGGAGAGTTTCTATTGAAAGATCAGCTGTTATCCTTATGGGAATTCCCTTGTGAGTTATTTGATGTTTTTCCCTTGCTGCTTTTAATATTTGTTCTTTATATTTAATCTTTGTTAATTTGATTAATATGTGTCTTGGGGTGTTTCGCCTTGGGTTTATCCTGTTAGGGACTCTCTGGATTTCTTGAACTTGAGTGGTTATTTCCTTCTCCATTTTAGGGAAGTTTTCAACTATTATCTCCTCAAGTATTTCCTCATGATCTTTCTTTTTATCTTCTTCTTCTGGAACTCCTATGATTCGAATGTTGTAGCGTTTGATGTTATCCTGGAGGTTTCTGAAATTGTCCTCATTTCTTTTGATACGTTTTTCTTTTTTCTCGTCTGATTCATTTATTTCTAGGATTCTATCTTCTAGTTCACTAATCCTATCTTCTGCCTCTGTTATTCTACTATTTGTTGCCTCCAGGGTGTTTTGGATCTCATTTATTGCATTATTCATTATGTGTTGACTCTTTTTTATTTCTTCTAGGTCCTTGTTAAACCTTTCTTGCATCTTCTCAATCCTTGTCTCCAGACTCTTTAACTGTGATTCTATTTTGATATCGAGATTTTGAATTAATTTTGCTATCATTATTCGGAATTCTTTATCAGGTAGATTCCCTATCTCTTCCTCTTTGGTTTGGTTTGGTGGGCATCTATCCTGTTCCTTTAGCTGCTGGGTATTCTTTTGTCTCTTCATTTTGTTAAAATTGCCAAATTTAGAGTGTCCTTACTATATTCTGGTAGTTTGTTGAATTCTCTTTATTGAGGCAGTTTACAGGTCTTTTCAATATCTGATCTCTGCCTTGTTACAGAGGGGGCGGAGATGAACACCCAAATCTAAACCAGCCAGGTTCAGGCACTCAGATAATCCTCAGAAGCACAGGCTTGGTTGAGTCTGCGTTTTATGCCCTTCCCAGATCCGAGTAGCGCAGGTGATGAAATGTTCAGCGAGCGCAGGTGCTGCGACTTATCGCCTCTCTGCCGCTCAGTTTTCTGGGTATACAAACAGCGCACTTTCTCAGGCAGATGTTGACCATCCAGAGCCCCAAGAAGCGTGAGTCAGCACAGAAACCTACTCACAGTTCCGTTAGACAGTGTCTCTCTAGGGCTATAATTGCCCGCCTCTGGCCCTGGCTGCCTGTCACCGGAGTGGGACGGCCTGCAGCCGGCCAACTCTGTGCAGCCCTTTGTTCCGTAGGTAGTCCTGGTGGTGTCTTAAGTTAGGGCTGGCTTTTGATGTAGTAGATAACCAACAGTCTGGTTATTTCGCTCAGATAGCGCCCGAGATAGCCAGGCCAAATCCTTTCTCAAAGCAATGCAGGCCTCACCGCTCCTCCTAGCCCAGCCCCCGCTTGCCAATAGCAAATGCTGGTGTCCGCGCCAGTTCTCCGCAAAAGGAGTTACCGCAGGGCTCGTTTTCTCGTTTTGAAGACAATGAGCTGTCTTTCTAAGTGCCTGATGTCCTCTGCCGGCATTCAGAAGTTGTTTTATCGAGTTTATTCAGCATTCAAATGTTCTTTTAATGGATTTGTGGAGGAGAAAGTATTCTCCCCGTCTTACTCGTCCGCCATCTTAGCTCCTCCCGCCATTGGTAATTAGATAGGGATTTCATTGCATCTGTAGATTGCTTTGTGTAGTATAGAAACTTTGACAATATTGATTCTTCTAATCCCAGAACACGGTATATCTTTCCATCTGTTTGTCTCATCTTCAATTTCTTTCATCAGTGTCATATAATTTTTGGAATACAATTCTTTTGACTCCTTAAGTACGTTTATTTCAGATTTTTTTTTCCTTTTGTTGCAAAAGTAAATGGGATTTTTTCTTAATTTTTGTTCCTGATCTTTTGTTGTTAGTGTATAGAAATGCAAGATATTTCTGTGTGTTAATTTTGTATCCTGCAACTTTAACTGAATTCATTAATGAACTCTGGGCTGCCCTGGTGGCTCAGATGGTAAAGAATCTGCCTCCATTGTGGCAGACCTGGGTTCAGTCTCTCGATCAGGAAGATCCCCTGGAGAAGGAAATGGCTACACATTCCAGTATTCTTGCCTAGAGAATTCCATGGACAGAGGAACCTGGCAGGATAAGTCTGTGGGATTGTAAAGAGTTGGACACAACTGAGTGACTGACACTTTTACTTAATGAACTCTAGTAGATTTCTGGTAGTGTTTTTAGGATTTTCTATGAATAGTATTATGTCATCTGCAATTCCCTAATGATTAGTGATGTGGACTATATTTTCATGTGCTTATTTGTTATTGACCGTTTATATTATCTCTGAATAATGTCTATTAAAGTCCTTTGAATATTTTTGAATTGTTTATATTGGTTTGTTTATAGTTCTTTGTTTTCTGGATTTTAATCTCTTATCAGGTGTAAGATCTATGAATATTTTCTCCTGTCTTGTTAGTATTTTTTGATATATAAAGAATTTAAATTTTTATGAAATCTAACTTATCTGTTTTTTTCTTTTGTTGACTCTCATGTCGTAGAAATAACTCAAATTCAATGCTCTGAAGATCTTCTCCTATCTTTTTTCATGGATTTTACTATTTTTCCTCTTAAATTTAGGTCTTTGTTTCATTTTGAGTTAATTTTTATATATAGTGCAAGGTAAGGATCCAGATTTATACTTTTGCAAGTGGATATTTAGTTTCCCCAGCTTTATTTGTTGAATGACTCTTTTCCCCATCAAATGATCTTGGTACCTTTGTTTAATAAATCAATTGATCATATATGTAGGGGTTTATTTCTAGGCTTTCTATTCTAGTCCATTTGTTTATACATTTGCCCTTAGGCCTGTACTGTATTGGTTTAATTACTATACCTTTGTGTAATAAGTTTTGAAATCAGGAAGTGTAAGTCCTCCAATGTTTTATTCTTTTTCAAGATTGTTTTGTTTTTTTCTGGGTCCCATGAAATTCCATAAATTTTAGGATAGCCTTCTCTATTTCTATGAAAAGCATCATTAGGATATTCAAAGAGATTGTATTGGATCTTTAGACCACTTTTGGATAGAATTGTCATTTTAACAATATTAAATAAATATGGGCAGTTTTTTTTTGTTGTTTTTTTTACTTACGCCTTCTTTCATATGTTTCAGCAGTGTTTTGTAGTTTTCATTCTATAAATCTTTACCTCCTTGGTTAAATTTATTTCCAAATATTTTATTCTTTTTGATGGTACTGTAAATGGAAATGTTTCCTTAATTTCTTTTTTTTGGATATAGAAATATAACTAATTTTTTCATATTGACTGTGTGTTCAGAAACTTTGAGTTTGTTAGCTGTAACTTTTTTGTGTGGAATATTTAGAGTTTTTACACATATGATCATGTTGTCTGTGAACGAGGTGGTTTGACCTCTTCTTTCTAATTTGGATACATTTTTTTTATCATCCTTGCCTAATTGCTCTGTTTAGAATTTCCAATAGTATATTGAGTAAAAGTGCAAAAATAGGCATACTTCTCTTGTTCCTGATCTTAGGGGATCTTGTCATTTTTAAAATGTGCCATGTTATATGCTGTTGTCTACAAATTCATTGTTATATTTGCAAATTTTCTAACAGTTTCATTCAAAGCTTCTAAAATACTTTCTTTTGTGTATTTGTAGCAAACTAAATTTTACTGACAAATTATATTTCCAAGAATATTACATATCTATTCTTTAACCACTAGACATTGTGGTTGTTTCCATTTTTCTGCTATTACAATGTTACCATGAAGATATTTCAGCTTATCTTTCTGTATGCCTCTGCAAAGTTTCTCTACAGTATATACATAAGAGTAAAATTGTTAGGTCAAGGGTGAGCAAGTTTCCAATTTTAAAAGATAATACTAAATTGTTTTCTAAAGTGGATCTTTAAGTTTACATTTCCATTGCAGTAAGTGAAAGTTCCTGTTCATCTGCATCATTACCACCCTGTAGAACTATCAGATTTCTAAAGTTTTGCTTATTTTGAGGGTTTAAAATAGTATCTCATCATGATTTTAATTCACATTTCCCTGATTCCTAATGGAGTTAAGAATCTTTTTCCTGTGTTGATTCAAAATTTGTTTACTTTTCTGTGAAATGCCTGTTTGTGAGCTTTAGTATTTATTTGTAGGATTGCTGTATATTTTCTTTATATAAGAGGCACATGTATTCTGTATTATTTTTTTGTATATAAGATGCACATATATTCTTCCATTGTCCCACTTTCCTTGTGTCTCTTTTTTTTTTTTATTGAAGTGTAGTTGATTTCCAATGTTGTGTCAGTGTCTGGTGTATAGCACAGTGATTCTGATATATATACATATATATATATATATATGTGTGTGTGTGTGTGTGTGTGTGTGTGTGTGTGTTTGTATATACTTTTACATTATGGGTTTTTTATAGAATGTTGTTGATAGTTTCCTGTAGTATATAGTAGTACCTGCTTGTTTATCTATTTTATATGTAGTTTGCGTCTGCTAATCCCAAACTTTGAATTTATCCTTCTCTCACCCCTTTCCCCTTTGGTAGCCATAAGTTTGTTCTCTATATCTGTGAATCTGTTTCTGTTTCATAGGTATGTTCATTTGTATCATCTTTTAGATTCTACATGTAAGGGATATCATGTGAGATCTTTCTCTGACTTACTTCACTCAGTTTGCAGGGTTTCAAGAAAAAGGGTAGATTTAGTTCTCAATGATTCTAAGCCAAAAAGATGGGAAAAATTATAGAGAGTTGTGACCAGACATTGGAGGAAACTATACTTTAGCATCAGTCCAATTTATAGGCAGAAAACACAAACCTTCAAAGACAAACAATAGAATCTTATATTCACAAATATGTGTTACTGAAGCATATTTTTTCTCTCTAAAGTCACCATCATTCTCACCTAAGATAACCAAATTGAGACTAATTTGTTTGTAAAATAAGTCTAGTCTCAGCAAACTTTGCTTGAACATTTGTGTAAGTACAGCAAGACTAGTCATGGACCATGTAGGCTTTTAAAAATCTATTTTGCTGGAACTTTTCATAAGAGATCTCAAATTGGACTTTTAAAAGCCTCAAAGCTAGGAAGGCAAAACAAAGAATTATCATCAGACTTGGCAGCAGTATCTATAAATTTGAGTTAATTCCTCCCTTCTCTAAGTCCCCCAGATATCTGGAGTTTCCTGCACTTGCCAGGAATTGACCTTTCTTATACACCTAGTAAGGCTGCTGGGGACCCTGTTAGCAAGGTACCAGACTCCTTTTCCAAGGGGCTTTGTTGACTGTATAAAGTCAATCTTGGCTACTTAAAGCTGTCTCGTCATATGTGAGTCTATACATGCCTCTTTCAAATATGATATTCCACACAAATCCTTGGTAATTAATGTATGAAGTGTTTCCAATTGTGTCCTCTTACAAGGAGAACAAATTGTTAATCAACTTAGGCGAATAACTATATTGCCATGAAAATAAGAATACTCAGAGTTCTGAGGGGGAGTCAGGTAGGGAGAAATGTTTCATCTTTTTTCATAAAGATATATTTTACCAAATTGCTGTAGGTCAGAGGTAGCTTAAGAGAAAAAGTTTTCTTTAAATCTGAAAAAACAAAACATTAAAAAAGCAATATTTCATGTAAGTAGTCATTAAAATTTATAATCATAATTCTCAGCTTATTTAGTCCCATTTTATTAATATTTATTCTGCTTGTATCATTCTCCCAGTAGTTCTGGAAATTCTTACCCAGTTCAATTGTATGATGTTAAAGTTATCAGAAAGCTATACTTGTCAAAAGTGTTTTCCCTGAATCTCTTTGAGGGTGAAGCACTTTTGCAGTTATGCTTTTGTAAAAGCATCAGAGTAAAACAATAATTCTCTGTAAATGAAAAAAGACTAAAAAATGCTCATTGTTAAATATCTGATGAGAATTTATTATGATGGAAATGCCAAGAAGTGGGTTATTTCTATTATGTATAGCATTTTAAGATAACTTGAGTTATAACTGATAGCATTATACAGGACATATCAGATTTCTAGGGATTTCAATTTCAGAATACTTATAGTATATACACAACATAAAGAAAATAGTATTGTTTCTTATTTTACAACTCTTCCCAGTGGCTCAGTGGTAAAGAATCTGCCTGCAATGCAGGAGACACACAGCAGCCAAGGGTTCAATCCCTGGGTCAGGAAGATCCCCTGGAGAAGGAAATGGCAACCCACTCCAGTGTTCTACCTGGAAAATCCCATGGACAGAGGAGCCTGGCAGTCTAGAGTCTATGGGGTTTTTAAAGAGTCGGAAATGACTTAACTACTAAAACAAACCCGTGTAATTTAACATATCAAATAAGCCTAACTCCTGTCACATTTTCCTATTTATAAGGAAAGAGAACAAATCTTTTAAAATATTCCAGGGCCCTCTGGGGAATTTCAAAATTAGTTTGAGGTAAAAAACCAAAAACAAACCACACTTCATTTAGAATTTGACTTTGGGAAGTTTGTCAAAAATAAGAAAAAGGTTTTCATACACTTGGTGAAATAGAATCATAGTTCACTGTGAAATAATGCTTCAGTTCAGTTCAGTCGATCAGTCGTGTCCGAATCATTGCAACCCCATGAACTGCAGCATGCCAGGCCTCCATGTCCATCACCAAGTCCCAGAGTCCACCCAAACCCATGTACATCGAGTCGGTGATGCCATCCAACCATCTCATCCTCTGTCATCCCCTTCTCCTCTTGCCTTCAATCTTTCCCAGCATCAGGGTCTTTTCCAGTGAGTCAGTTCTTCGCATCAGATGGCCAAAGGATTGGAGTTTCAGCTTCAGCAACAGTTCTTCCAATGAATATTCAGGACTGATTTCCTTTAGGATGGACTGATTGGATCTCGTTGCAGTCCAAGGGACTCTCAAGAGTCTTCTCCAACACCACAGTTCAAAAGCATCAATTCTTTGGTGCTCAGCCTTCTTTATAGTCCAACTCTCACATCCATACATGACCATTGGAAAAACCATAGTCTTGACTACACAGACCTTTGTTGGCAAAGTAATGTCTCTGCTTTTTAATATGCTGTCTAGGTTGATCATAACATTCCTTCCAAGGAGTCAGATCAGATCAGATTAGATCAGTCGCTCAGTCGTGTCTGACTCTTTGCGACCCCATGAAGCGCAGAACGCCAGGCCTCCCTGTCCATCACCAACTCCCGGAGGTCAGTCAGACTCACATCGAGTCAGTGATGCCATCCAGCCATCTCATCCTCTGTTGTCCCCTTCTCCTCCTGCCCCCAATCCCTCCTAGCATCAGAGTTTTCTCCACTGAGTCAACTCTTCGCATGAGGTGGCCAAAATACTGGAGTTTCTGCTTCAGCATCATTCCTTCCAAAGAACACCCAGGGCTGATCTCCTTCAGAATGGACTGGTTGGATCTCCTTGCAGTCCAAGGAACTCTCAAGAGTCTTCTCCAATACCACATTTCAAAAGCATCAATTCTTTGGTGCTCAGCCTTCTTCACAGTCCAGCTCTCACATCCATAAATGACCACAGGAAAGACCATAGCCTTGACTAGACGAACCTTTGTTGGCAAAGTAATGTCTCTGCTTTTGAATATGCTATCTAGGTTGGTCATAACTTTCCCTCCAAGGAGTAAGCATCTTTTAATTTCATGGCTGCAGTCACCATCTGCCGTGATTTTGGAGCCCAGAAAAATAAAGTCTGACACTGTTTCCACTGTTTCCCCATCTATTTCCCATGTAGTGATGGGACCAGATGCCATGATCTTCGTTTTCTGAATGTTGAGCTTTAAGCCAAACTTTTCACTCTCCACTTTCACTTTCATCAAGAGGCTTTTGAGTTCTTCTTCACTTTCTGCCATAAGGGTGGTGTCATCTCCATATCTGAGGTTATTGATATTTCTCCCAGCAATCTTGATTCCAGCTTGTGCTTCTTCCAGCCCAGTGTTTCTCATGATGTACTCTGCATATAAGTTAAATACACAGGGTGACAATATACAGCCTTGACGTACTCCTTTTCCTATTTGGAACCAGTCTGTTGTTCTATGTCCAGTTCTAACTGTTGCTTCCTGACTTGCATACAAATTTCTCTAGAGTAAGCGTCTTTTAATTTCACAGCTGCAATCACCATCTGCAGTGATTTTGGAGCCCAGAAAAATAAAGTCAGCCACTGTTTCCACCATTTCTCCATCTATTTGCCATGAAGTGATGGGACCACATGCCATGATCTTAGTTTTCTGAATGTTGAGCTTTAGGCCAACATTTTCACTCTCTTCTTTCAATTCCATCAAGAGGCTCTTTAGTTCTTCTTCACTTTCTGCCATAAGGGTGGTGTCATCTGCGGTTATTGATATTTCTCCCAGCAGTCTTGATTCCAGCTTGTGCTTCTTCCAGCCCCGTGTTTCTCATGATGTACTCTGCATAGAAGTTAAATAAACAGGGTGACAATATACAGCCTTGACGTTAGTTATCCTTTTAATCAAATTGACAACAGATGGTATTAAAGGCTAAATAGTAAAAAAAAAAAAAAAAAAAAGCTAAGTAATTGCAAAAAAAAAAAAAACCCAAACAAAACCTTATCTCTTTTAATACAGAGAAGGTTCAGTTTTCTAAACACAGGAAATTATTTTTAGAAAACACAGAACCCTTGCTTTTTAAAAGCAGATTATTTTAAAAGGTGTAAAATGAAGTCTTTTCAGTCTCTTATCAAAAGCAGACAAATAGTGAAAGAAAACTTCATCCTTTTAACAGAAAACTCAATTTACACTTTGTATCAGCTTAATTTTAATATAAAAACTTATTTGCTTAATTAAATTCATTGCAAACTTAGTTTTGACCACACATAAAATTGCTTTCCAAAGATTTTCTCATACAGAAATGTTCCCTTTATTATTTCTAGTAGCTTTAATCACATATATTAGATTTTTTTTTTTTTAGCCCTTTCTTGTTGTTCATTCGCTCAATCGTGTCTGACTCTTTGCAACCCCATGGACTTCAGCATGCCAGGCTCCCCTGTCCTCCACCATCTCCTGGAGTTGGCTCAAATTCATGGCTATTGTGTTAGTGAATACTATCTAACCATTTCATCCTTTAACCTGTAACCCTTAAAACCATTAATTTCTAGTGAAAACTGAAAAAGTAAGTCATTGTGAACTGTCTCTTAATTAGTGTTTTGTATATTGGAAAATTTATAAATACTTTTTGTAATTTCTAGAAATGTGGTTTTTCATAGAAAATTTCTCAGCATGGCACCAAATGAGTTAACAAATACACTCAAATATCTTTAGTTTTTCTGCAAGAGAAAGCCACCATGGATAAACCTATATTTAGTAATTAGGTAATTAGATTAGGGAGCCCTGGAAAGGAGGAAGAATTTTAAGGGACAGCAAAGCATCCCTATTACCTATCTTGAGTGTTTCTACTAAATTCATTTCCTGGCTTTCTGAATTTACATGAGTAACCTGGTATACTCTGGGCCTTAAAGTTAGGCTGGAGTGCTATCTGTAAGTCTTGTAAAGAGAGGGGAGTCAAAACAGGCAATTGAGTGTTTAAGAGGTTTTTCTGGGAAAGTTAGAGGAGTTTGGATGTTTTAAGAAATTTGCTGAGCTGATGGGACTGGATTTTGAGAGGAAATTTATGTTGGATGTAGACATTATTTTCTGTTCTAAATCTAATTTAAAAAAATCTTATTAAGGGCATCCCTAAGACTGTTATGCATCCCCTTGTCCTTTTCTTAAGTTGGTCTTTCCATAGGTATTAATGTGACAATTATTTAGGATGAAAGCTCTCCTAAGAAAAATTAAATATAGCCAATTTTGAGCTTCCCTGATGGCTCAGGGGTAAAGAATTTGTCTGTAGTGCAGGAGACACAGGTTAAATCCCTGGAGGAGGAAATGGCAACCCACTCCAGTATTCTTGCCTGGAAAATTCCATGGATGGAGGAGCCTGATAGACTACAGTCCATAGTGTTGCAGAGTAGGACAGGACTGAGCATGCACACACGTGCTGTTTAGGTCTGAGGTGAGGAACCTTAATATAGCCAATTTAAAGGATTCTTCATTTGGTGATTAAAAAAGATTTTATATTAACCTTGTTCTGTTCAGTTCAGTCACGTCTGACTCTTCGTGACCCCATGGACTGCAGCACACCAGGCCTCCCTGTCCATTGCCAACTCCCAGAGTCCACTCAAATGTGTGTCCATTGAGTCGGTGATGCCATCCAACCATCTCATCCTCTGTCATCCCCTTATCCTCCTGCCTTCAATCTTTCCCAGCATCAGGGTCTTTTCCAGTGAGTCAGTTCTTTGCATCAGGTGGCCAAAGTATTGGAGTTTCAGCTTCAGCATCAGTCCTTCCAATGAGCTCTTAGGACTGATCTCCTTTATTATGGACTGGTTGGATCTCCTTGCAGTCCAAGGGCCTCTCAAGGGTCTTCTCCAACACCACAGTTCAAAAGCATCAATTCTTTGGTGCTCAGCTTTCTTTATAGTCCAACTCTCACACATACATGACTACTGGAAAAACCATAGCCTTGACTAGATGGACCTTTGTTGGCAAAGTAATGTCTCGGTTTTTTAATATGCTGTCTGGGTTGGTCATAACTTTCCTTCCAAGGAGTAAGCATCTTTTTATTTCATGGCTGCAGTCTCCATCTGCAGTGATTTTGGAGCCCCCCAAAATAAAGTCTGCCACTGTTTCCACTGTTTTTCCTTGATAGTGACCTTGATATTAACTTAATATTCCTTGATATTAACCTTGATAGTGACTCAAACCAATAACCCTTTTCCTGGCTTACCCATGAAGGCAAGGAGCATCTTCAAAAGAGAATGCAAACTATGCAGCCCTCAAAAGATCCAGAAATTTTATCAGAATTAGCCTAAGAAAGCAAGAACTGTTGTCACAGGCCATATGAATAGTATAGAGCAAGCAGTGTCTCCAGTTTCCTGTGAGAATGGGAGATACCTCCAGGTGTAGACCCACTATCGTGACACTGGGAAAGCCCTACTGGAATGAAACTTTTTCAGCACTCAAGAGACAATGAATGTTGACACAAAAAAGTCCTCTAATGGACTGGGACCCCCTTTGATGAAGTCTTCTGAGAGCCTTCATTTGTAGTCAGCTTTCGTTTGACTGTAGCACAAACAGAATGCCAAAATACCAGTCATAAGCCCAGGTTGTTACTTGTGCTTCTAACCAGCAAGTTTATCGGTCCCACAGCCTACTCAGTTTTGTTTCCAGATTCATGTCAGTACATACATCTGCCAGTTGCTGGAGAGACTATTCTCACTGGTTCTAAAGCCAAACTCTCAGAACATGGACTACTGAGACAAAACAATGAATGAAAATCTATGGGAGGAAAGGGATCAATAGAAAATAAGAGTGCTCATAATACATTTTTACCAAAGTTGCTATACCTAAGACATTAGTTCCACAAATATTTCCTCCAGCTAATCTAAATTTAGAATCAGAAAAAGGCTGTCATTACTCTTAGTTTCCTTCAGACCCTGCAGGTAAAGGGCTTTTTGTCAGAGGTCCCAGGATTTCTTAGCTACAGTAGCCTTAGAGGCAGGTGAGTCCAGCCAGGGCAATTTATCTTGCTAACTACATCAATTTTGGGGGAGGAAAAATTTTTTTCTTTACATTTCTGCGTTCTTTGGCTAGTCTATAATAAATAAGTTACTATAAGAGAAATTAACAAGGGGAAAACAAGTTTAAAGACATATGTGTATATGGGATTGACCCAGGAAAACTGAGTAACACTCCAAAATGGCCCATGTCATCATCTTAAATACCAGTTTTAGTCAAAGACAAAAGAAGTTGTTGGGATTAGGGAGTCAGTTAAGGGAGGGTAACAAGAAAATACTTTGGCCACCTGATGTGAAGAACTGACTCATTTGAAAAGACCTTGATGCTGGGAAAATTGAAGGCAGGAGGAGAAGGGGACGACAGAGGATGAGATTGTTGGATGGCGTCATCGACTCAATGGACATGAGTTTGGGTAAACTCCAGGAGTTGGTGATGGACAGGGAGGCCTGGCATGCTGCAGTCCATGGGGTCGCAAAGAGTCAGAGGCGACTGAGCAACTGAACAAGAAAATCACAATAGATGAATATGGTTGTTATGCAGATTTAGGTGATTTGTTTCTGAATTGATAACAGTTTCTAGAGATTTATATGTCTTCCTTTTCCTAGCACAATGAGGTAGACATCCTTACAAGTAGAGGTTACCCTTGTAAACGTAAATGTTTCTTTAAAAAGGGTAGCTTCTATTCAACTTTCAGAGCTTCTGCTGTATCTACGGTTTCTTAAAAATAATCAGCCTAAATTAATCCTTATGCCAAATACACATATTTTGGGGTGGCATATCTGATTCGCTATAATTATTATTTAGTATTATTTACTGTACATATGACTTCCCTGATGGCTCATATGGTAAAGCATCTGCCTACAATGAGGGAGACCCGGGTTCAATCCCAGGGACAGAGGAGCCCAGTGGGCTGCTGTCTGTGGGGTCACACAGAGTCGGACACGGCTGAAGCGACTTAGACTCTGTGTATTCTTGCCACCTCTTCTTAATATCTTGTGCTTCTGTTAGGTCCATGCCATTTCTGTCCTTTATTGTGCCCATCTTTCCTTGAAATAGTCCCTTGGTATCTCTAATTTTCTTGAAAGATCAGGCAGGTATATTTATAGTGACTACCCACAATCTCCAAAGTAAGGTGAGATTTACTGGGAGTGTGGTTTAAATGACTTAATCATTATTTTTCCTGAATAGAAATAGTTTGCCTTTATTCTCCCTTCCTTTATCAATTGTGTTAGTGCAGTCTCTGAGCTATTTTGGCGGTATGTTTAAACACTCACATTAGAAATGTACCCCTCCCAAAAAATGTATCCTATATTGACTGAGTACTTTAAAATATTATTATTTTTGTCTGTGCTGGGTCTTCGTGGCTGCAGGAGCTTTTCTCTAGTTGTGGCAAGCAGGGGCTGCTTTTTAGTTGCGGTGCTCGAGCTTATCACTGAGATGGTTTCTCTTGTTATGGAGCACAGACTCTAGGGCATGTGGGCTTCAGTAGTTGTGGCACATGGGCTCAGTAATTGCAGCTCCTGGGCTCTACAGCACAGGGTCAGTAGTTGTGGTGCACATGCTTAGTTGCTCTGCGGTAGGTGGGGTCTTCCTGGACCAGGGATGGAACCTGTGTCTCCTGCACTGGCAGGATAATTCTTTACCACTGAGGTGCCAGAGAATGCCCTAAGTGAGTACTTTTAAAAAGATAAGATTTGGAGCTTTTTTCTAGGGCTGCTGCTGCTGCTGCTGCTAAGTCGCTTCAGTCGTGTCCGACTCTGTGCGACCCCATAGACGGAAGCTCACCAGGCTCCCCCGTCCCTGGGATTCTCCAGGCAAGAATACTGGAGTGGCTTGCCATTTCCTTCTCCAATGCATGAAAGTGAAAAGTGAAAGTGAAGTCGCTCAGTCGTGTCCGACTCTTAGCAACCCCATGGACTGGAGCCTACCAGGATCCTCCGTCCATGGGATTTTCCAGGCAAAAGTACTGGGGTGGGGTGCCATTGCCTTCCCCATTTTCTAGGGCAGTGGTTCTCAAAGTGAGGTCCGGACAACAGTATTCAAGCATCACTTGAAATCTTAACAGAAAAACAAATCCTCAGATCCCACCTCAGAATACGGAATAAGAAATTTGGTGGGGTGGGGGAGGGGTGTGGAAGGATAAAGTCTAGAAACATACATTTTAACAAGTTCTCCAGCTTATTCTGATACACGCTTAAGTTTGAGAATAGCTGTGTAAAGAGCAAAAGCTGCTGTTGCCAGTTGCTCTTTTTATTTCTGAGAGGGAGTGGAATCCCCTTGGTTCAGGTGTTTTGAATGCAGTTTATTAAATGAAATAAGCTGATAAATGCTCCTGGGCCCAGTCGCTGCCTTGGTTTTGTTTTCTCCTGATTAAAATTTCACTTGTGCCTCTTTTTAGAAAAACTGTACTTTGCTTTCGGAGAAGGCAATGGCACCCCACTCCAGTACTCTTGCCTGGAAAATCCCATGGACGGAGGAGGCTGGTAGGCTGCAGTCCATGGGATCGCTAAGAGTCAGGCAAGACTAAGCGACTTCACTTTCACTTTTCACTTTCATGCATTGGGGAAGGAAATGGCACCCCACTCCAGTACTCTTGCCTGGAGAATCCCAGGGACGGGAGAGCCTGGTGGGCTGCCATCTAGGGGGTCACACAGAGTCAGACACGACTGAAGCGACTTGGCAGTAGCAGCAGCAGACTTTGCTTTACTGTCTTGGGATGAGGTTTCATCTTCTCTGCTCATTCACCAATCCAGTATCATTTGACTTTTACATTCGAAGAATTACTTAAAGATCGTCAATGGTACCTTTTCTTGGTTTAGTCTTGGTAACTGTTTTATTCTCAAAAAAAAAAAAAAAAAAAATCCCTTCATTTATTTCAGTCAGACCGTGGCCAGCATGGGAAGGGGAGAAGATATTGTTTGCTTCTGGTAAAATGTCTTTGAAGTTAAAGCCTTTCCAACTTAGGGTTCATTGGGAAATAAAGTTGGCTTTCTGACTCCTTTTGATTTATTTTACAGAATTGTGTAAATTCATAGCCATAGGTAAGTATTGAACATTAGAACTGTAGAAAAAATAATGAAAACATTAAGGTTGAATTTTAGCAACCATCCAGTCCTGTATACCCACTTTACATACAAGGAATTCAGGAGTTAAAAAGGGGAGGCAGCTTGCCAAGGTTCAGACGGCAAGTTATTTCATAGCTGAGACTTAAGACTAGAATGGACTGGTGATTCTCTGTTTCTAGAGGGAGTCCAGAAGAAAGAAACAGAGCAACTTTCTGGTTTGAACAGACTTAACTCAAGAATAACTCCATTTCTTTTTTTTTTTTTAATATAAATTTATTTATTTTAATTAGAGGCTAATTACTTTATAATATTGTATTGTTTTTGCCATACATCAACATGAATCCACCACAGGTGTACATGTGTTCCCCATCCTGAAACCCCCTCCCACCTACCTCCCCATCCTATCCCTCTGGGTCATCCCAGTGCACCAGCCCCAAGCATCCTGTATGGTGCATCGAACCTGGAGTCGTGTTTCGTTTCACATATGATGTTATACATGTTTCAGTGCCATTCTCCCAAACCATCTGACCCTCGCCCTCTCCCACAGAGTCCAAAAGACTGTTCTATACATCAGTGTCTCTTTTGCTGTCTCACATACAGGGTTATCATTACCATCTTTCTAAATTCCATATATATGTGTTAGTATACTGTATTGGTGTTTTTCTTTCTGGCTTACTTCACTCTGTATAATAGACTTCAGTTTCATCCATCTCATTAGAACTGATTCAAATGTGTTCTTTTTAATGGCTAAGTAATACTGCATTATGTATATGTACCACAGCTTTCTTATCCATTAGTCTGCTGATGGACATCTAGGTTGCTTACATGTTCTGGCTGTTATAAACAGTGCTGTGATGAACATTGGTGTACATGTGTCTCTTTCAATCTGGTTTCCTCAGTGTGTATGCCCAGCAGTGGGATTGCTGGGTCATAAGGCAGTTCTATTTCCAGTTTTTTAATGAATCTCCACACTGTTCTCCATAGTGGCTGTACCAATTTACATTCCGACCAACAGTGTAAGAGGGTTCCCTTTTCTCCACACCCTCTCCAGCATTTATTGCTTGTAGACTTTTGGATCACAGCCATTCTGACTGGCGTGAAATGGTACCTCATTGTGGTTTTGATTTGCATTTTTCTGATAATGAGTGATGTTGAGCATCTTTTCATGTGTTTGTTAGCCATTTATATGTCTACTTTGAAGAAATGTCTGTTTAGTTCTTTGGCCCATATTTTGATTGGGTCATTTATTTTTCTGGAACTGAGCTGCAGGAGTTGCTTGTATATTTTTGAGATTAGTTATTTGTCAGTTGCTTCATTTGCTATTATTTTCCCGCATTCTGAAGGCTGTCTTTTCACCTTGCCTATAGTTTCCTTTGTTGTGCAGAAGCTTTAAATCTTAATTAGGTCCCATTTGTTTATTTTTGCTTTTATTTCCAATATTCTGGGAGGTGGGTCATAGAGGATCCTGCTGTGATTTATGTCAGAGAGTGTTTTGGCTTATGTTCTCCTCTAGGAGTTGTATAGCTTCTGGTCTTAGATTTAGATCTTTAATCCATTTTGAGTTTATTTTTGTGTATGGTGTTAGAAAGTGTTCTAGTTTCATTCTTCTACAAGTGGTTGAGCAGTTTTCCCAGCACCACTTGTTAAAGAGATTGTCTTTAATCCATTGTATACTCTTGCCTCCTTTGTCAAAGATAAGGTGTCCATAGGTGTGGGGAATTATCTCTGGGCTTTCTATTTTGTTCCATTGATCTATATTTCTGTCTTTGTGCCAGTACCATACTGTCTTGATGACTGTGGCTTTGTAGTAGATCCTGAAGTCAGGCAGGTTGATTCCTCCAGTTCCATTCTTCTTTCTCAAGACTGCTTTGGCTATTCTAGTTTTTTTTTGAATTTCCATACAAATTGTGAAATTATTTGTTCTAGCTCTGTGAAAAATACTGTTGGTAGTTTGATAAGGATTGCATTGAATCTATAGATTGCTTTGGGTGGTATACTCATTTTCACTGCATTAATTTTTCCGATCCATGAACATGGTATATTTCTCCAACTACTAGGTCCTCTTTGATTTCTTTCACCAGTGTTTTATAGTTTTCTATATAAAGGTCTTTAGTTTCTTTAGGTAGATATATTCCTAAGTATTTTACTCTTTTCGTTGCAATGGTGAATGGAATTGTTTCCCTAACTTCTCTTTCTGTTTTCCTATTATTAATGTATAGGAATGCAAGGGATTTCTGTGTGTTAATTTTATATCTTGCAACTTAACTACATTCATTGACTAGCTCTAGTAATTATCTCGTGGAGTCTTTAGGGTTTTCTATGTAGAGGAACATGTCATTTGCAAACAGTGAGAGTTTTACTTCTTCTCTTCCAATCTGGATTCCTTTTATGTCTTTTTCTGCTCTGATTGCTGTGGCCAAAACTTCCAAAACTATGTTGAATAGTAGTGGTGAGAGTGGGCACTCTATCTTGTTCCTGACTTTAGGGCAAATGGTTTCAATTTTTCACCATTGAGGATAATGTTTGCTGCGGGTTTGTCATATATAGCTTTTATTATGTTGAGGTATGTTCCTTCTATTACTGCTTTCTGGAGAGTTTTTAATCATAATTGGATGTTGAATTTTGTCAAAGGCTCTCTCTGCATCTACTGAGATAATCATATGGCTTTTATTTTTCAATTTGTTAATGTGGTGTATTACATTGATTTGCGAATATTGAAGAATCCTTGCATCCCTGGGATAAAGCCCACTTGATCATGATGTATGATTTTTTTAATGTGTTGTTGGATTCTGATTGCTAGAATTTTGTTAAGGATATTTGCATCTATGTTCATCAGTGATATTGGCCTGTAGTTTTCCTTTCTTGTGGCATCGTTGTCAGGTTTTGGTATTAGGGTGATGGTGGCCTCATAGAATGAGTTGGAAGTTGACCTTCCTCTGCAATTTTCTGGAAGAGTTTGAGTAGGATAGGTGTTAGCTCTTCTCTAAATTTTTGGTAGAATTCAGCTGTGAAGCTGTCTGGACCTGGGCTATTGTTTGCTGGAAGATTTCTGATTATAGTTTCAATTTCCGTGCTTGTGATGGGTCTGTTAAGATTTTCTATTTCTTCCTGATCCAGTTTTGGAAAGTTGTACTTTTCTAAGAATTTGTCCATTTCTTCCAAGTTGTCCATTTTATTGGCATATAATTTCTGATAGTAGTCTCTTAGGATCCTTTGTATTTCTGTGCTGTCTGTTGTGATCTCTCCATTTTCTTTTCTAATTTTATGGATTTGATTTTTCTCCTTTGTTTCTTGATGAATCTGGCTAATGATTTGTCAATTTTATTTATCCTGTCAAGAACCAGCTTTTGAGTTTGTTGATTTTTGATATGGTCTCTTTTGTTTCTTTTGCATTTATTCCTGCCCTAATTTTCAAGATTTCTTTCCTCCTACTAACCCTGGGGTTCTTCATTTCTTCTTTTTTAGGTGCTTTAGATGTAGAGTTAGGTTATTTATTTGAGTTTTTTCTTGTTTCTTGAGGTATGCCTGTATTGGTATGAACCTCCCCTCAGCATTGCTTTTACAGTGTCCCACAGGTTTTGGGTTGTTGTGTTTTCATTTTCATTCATTTCTATGAAAATTATGATTTCTTTTTTGATTTCTTCTGTGATTTGTTGGTTATTCAACAGTGTGTTGTTCAGCCTCCATATGAATTTTTAATAGTTTTTCTCCTGTAATTGAGATCTAATCTTACTGCATTGTGGTCAGAAAAGATGCTTGGAATGATTTCCATTTTTTTGAATTTACCAAGGCTAGATTTATGGCCCAGGATATTATCTATCCTGGAGAAGGTTCTGTGTATGCTTGAGGAAAAGGTGAAATTCATTGTTTTGGTATGAAATGTCCTATAGATATCAATTAGGTCTAGCTAGTCTTTTGTGTCATTTAAAGTTTGTGTTTCCTTGTTAATTTTCTGTTTAGTTGATCTATCCATAGGTGTGAGTGGGGGTATTAAAGTCTCCCACTATTACTGTGTTATTGTTAATTTCCCCTTTCATACTTATTAGCATTTGTGTTACATATTGCAGTGCTCCTATGTTAGGTGCATATATATTTATAATTGTTATATCTTCTTCTTGGATTGATCCTTTAATCATTATGTAGTGTCCTTCTTTGTCTCTTTTCACAGCCTTTGTTTTAAAGTCTATTTTATCTGATATGAGTATTACTACTCGTGCTTTCTTTTGCTCTCTGTGTGTGTTGATTATCTTTTTCCAGCCCTTCACTTTCAGTCGATATGTGTCTCTTGTTTTGAGGTGGGTCTCTCAAAACAACATATATATTGTCTATATATGTAGATAACATACACAGGGGTCTTATTTTTGTTTCTATTCAGCAAGTCTTTGTCTTTTGGTTGGGGCATTCAACCCATTTACATTTAAGGTAATTATTAATAAGTATGATCCCATTGCCATTTACTTTATTGTTTTGGGTTCGAGTTTATACACTCTTTTTGTGTTTCCTATCTAGAGAAGATCCTTTAGCGTTTGTTGAAGAGCTGGTTTGGTGGTGCTGAATTCTCTCAGCTTTTGCTTATCTGTAAAGCTTTTGATTTCTCCTTCATATTTGAATGAGATCCTTGCTGGGTACAATAATCTAGGCTGTAGGTTATTTTCTCTCATCACTTTAAGTATGTCCTGCCATTCCCTTCTAGCCTGAAGAGTTTCTATGGAAAGATCAGCTGTTATCATTATGGGAATCCCCTTGTGTGTTATTTGTTGTTTTTCCCTTGCTGCTTTTAATATTTTTTTCTTTGTGTTTGATCTTTGTTAATTTGATTAATGTGTCTTGGGGTGTTTCACCTTGGATTTAGCCTGTTTGGGACTCTCTGGTTTTCTTGGACAAGGGTGATTATTTCCTTCCCCTTTTAGGGAAGTTTTTAACTATTATCTCCTCAAGTATTTTCTCATGGTCTTTCTTTTTGTCTTTTTTGTCTGGGACTCCTATGATTTGAATGTTGGGGTGTTTAACATTGTCCCAGAGGTCTCTGAGATTGTCCTCATTTCTTTTAAATCGTTTTTTTTTTTTTTTTTCCTCTCTGATTCATTTATTTCTACCATTCTATCTTCTACCTCACTCATCCTGTCTTCTGCCTCCATTATTCAACTGTTTCCTAATGGGGAATGTGGGCGTCTGAGCTGTTTCTCTGCTGGGAGTTACCATTGGGCATGTAATCTGTGGGTTTTAATTATTTATTTATTTTTCCTCCCGGTTATGTTGCCCTCTGTGGTTCCAAGGCTTGCCACAGACTCAGCAGTGAGAGTGTTTCCTGGTGTTTAGAAACTTCTCTGTTTTTAAAACTCCCTTCCCAGGACGGATCTCCATCCCTACCTCTTTTGCCTCTCTTTTTATCTTTTATATTTTTTCATACCTCCTTTTGAAGACAATGGGCTACTTTTCTGGGTGCCTGATGTCCTCTGCCAGCATTCAGAAATTGTTTTGTGGAACTTCCTTAGCTTTCAAATGTTCTTTTGATGAATTTGTGGGGGAGAAAGTGGTCTCCACATCCTGTTCCTCTGCCATCTTAGCTCTCATCTAATTCCATTTCTGAAATTTATTTCTTGGAATAGAGTATCTTCTATATTTACACTGATTCAACTTTTAGTAATTGGGGCTGTTAGAAGTCACACAGGGTTCTAGCAGCTGTTATAAGATAAAGAAAAGGATTATTGCCAGGCTTCTTAAATCTTAGTGTATTTGAGAAAATGTCCAAATATATTACATATGCTTATTCATGTGTGTAAACCTTTGGCTATGGTGCTTTGTCCGTATAAATATGTTTTGTGTTATCAGTTGGTCTGAGTGTTGGATTGCACATTTATTGATTCTTGATAACCTCAGCACCTTCCCCTCTAGTACTACTAGTTCTCTTTGCTTCTTTTCTCCTACTCTTTATGTTCTTCTCATTTCCTCTCTGCTCAAAGCAGTGAAGTGAGGGAAATGGTCAGGGCTGTCAAGAAGTTTATTCTAATTCTTCTCCCAAAAGTAAGGAATCAGAGGTGTTTCATTCAAGTTTAGCCTCTGCCATTTAGTGCCTTTGTGATCATACACAGTTCATCTCTCTAGGCAGAATTTTCTTATCTGTGAAGAAGAGCAGGATAAGTCACTGCGAAATGTACCTTTGTGTCATAAACATGGTCTTAAGCTAGTTATTTTGAACAAACAGCAGATGTAGGAAAAGCTCTGAAAACTGAATAGAGGTTACCCTTTTATAAGGGAAATCTCCATTTGTAAGGGTGTAAGTCTCTTGAAACTCTTATCAGTGGAGAAGGCCAGGACTTAAGTCTGCATAACAACCATGCCTTGGTTTCCTGTGCTTTGCTTGAGAGCCTCCTATAACTTCATTGGAACCCCCAGTCGTCTTTTGCCTTTTAGATAGGTATGGTACAGAAAGTGGAGGCATGGGCTATTTTGGAGAGCTACTTAGTTTTCCTGTGTATCTCATATATATTAGTATATGGCAGGTATACATGTTATTAAATTTCTGTTTTTATTTCTTCTGTTAATATCTTTTATCACAGGGGTGTCCAGCCAAGACCCTAAAAGTGTAGCAGGAAAATGATTTTTCCTCCCCTATGCCTGCTTTGTGTCCTGGAAGGCCAATCCTAATGGATTGCCCTAATGGGTGCTCTTTCCCTCTGCCTTTTGAGTTTACTCCAGGGGAGGTACCAACAGGCAGTTGGAGAGTAGGAGAAAAGAGAGACTGAGATGGCTATTCCAGACACCCTCCCTGATGTGGTTTGGATTTAACTTTGTTCCTCTACTGGATACCTCAGCTCCTCTCTGATAGGTCTACCCTGAATTTCTTTACAGGTTCTAGTTACTCCTTTCCTGTGTGTGTGTGTGTGTGTGTGTGTGTGTGTGTGTGTGCACGCGCGCGCACGCGCTCAGTTGTTCAGTCATGTTCGACTCTTTGCAACCCCATGGACTATAGCCTGCCAGGCTCTTCTCTCCATGGGATTCTCCAGGCAAAAATCCTGGAGTGGGTAGGCATTCCCTTTTCCAGGGGATCTTCCCAACCCAGGGATTGAACCTGAGTCTCCTGCATTGTCAGGCAGATTCTTTATCACTGTCCTACCTGGGAAGCCTTACTCCTTCCTATACTGCCCTCTTTGATAAAGGTGATGGTAAAGGCTCCTTGTCTCTGTTGCTACCCTGAAAAGTTTTACTTTCTCTTTTTGATTTCTCTTAATTTTTTTACAACATTATTAATAGTCCCTTTATTAAATTGTCCTTTTGAGAGTGTCATCTTTTTCCTGAGTGGGGGCCCTGATTAATTCAATACGAAAAAAAAAAATGTACCTCATTACGGGAATGTTTGCATCTTTGGGAAATATTTCCTAGAGGAAGTATGGGTAATTTGTTTCCTCAGGCATGTTTTTTATGTGAATAAGGCTATGACATTGGTATGTATCTGTTGACTCTTAAGTTTAACTCTGGGCTTTTTTTGCTTTACATTGTTTGTGGGCTTCTAAGAATGGTAAAGTCTGAGTACTATATATACTGAAGATTCATTACTGTAGGGCTTAGGGGAATTAGTGGCCAGCCAACTTAGTGGTTTGCTCAGTTTGGGGCTAAGAAAGCCAACGCAGAAGTTTTATTTTTGTGAGGGGACAGTTTGGGAACTTGTCTGCAAAAGCTTCAGAGGGTAATTGCAACCTTGGTTACAAATGATTATTTCTGCGGGTCAGTCAGGGAAAGATGGCTGGCTCCAATCAAGCTACAAACTACTTTGGTTTACTGATTTTGGTTCAGTTGTGACCCTTCTGTCTAGGAAGAGCAGTGATATTTTCTACAAAGTTGACAAAGGGAAACTTAAATAATATACCAGACTCACTCCACACGAGGTCTTCCAGAAAAATACTTTTGTCCTCTTTTGGGAAATGCAACTTGTTTTTGCCTTTCCTTTCTGACTTGGCTGTCAGGGTATGCACTGTTATATTGAAAAACTCAGTAATAGAGTAATAGTCATTATCTCGTCTTTCATTTTTGGTACAACTATAATTCCCTTTCTTATTAATGAGATCTAGTGTCTGATCTTTATTGAACTATTTTGTGGATATTTATATTTTACTGACAGTACTTTAAATTCAGTAGGAAATAGGAAGTAAATGTACTTGGAGTCGGGGAGCTTTAATGAGGTATCCTCAAGAATATGGAAAAATGAAAGGGATAAATTGCCCTCTGAAACCAACACATAGATCCAGGGTAGATCTGTACTATTGCCTGAAAGAAGATGTCTAAGACAAGAATTATTGTTACATTGTAATAATATATCTAAATAATGACCAAATCAATGAGAGGGTATGGTCAATTCAATAAGCATAGAAAAAGAAGACTCAAGAAGCCACCTGGTAGCTGTTTCCAGCCAAGCATGCACAATGCAAGAGAGAGCCTAAGCCAGTTTGCTTCCAGCACTTTGACCCAATGTGCTGGAGAATCATAATGAGATGGGAACCTTGATGATTTAAAGCATTTGATGAACTTGATTCTCTTTCTTACAATTTCTAACTCATCAGATAACTCTCTGAGTATGATGTGGCTTTCCATGCACCATAGCTACAGGGAGAAAAATACATTATTCAAATAAACTATGAATAGTCTCATGTCTATGACAGTTAATTCTCAACATAAATTATAAAAAATTACCTTTTATTGTGATTTTGCTGTCCATGTGGTATGATTACTAGGAGAGAATTCTCTCATCATCCTGCCTTGATTATTCCAGTCCATGTGAGAATTATGTTTTATTTTGTCAATAAATGAATTGACATTTTGGTGTCTGTCTTATTCTAGGGAACATAATTAGTGTGCATGCATTGTTGAGAGGTGGATATGCTCTCAGTGAGCTGACAATATCTGACTTCAGACGTTGCAAGGCAGAGGGCCAGACTCAGGACTATGGTTAATTCACTAAGGTAATGAGCACCTTCCTGTGGGACCTCTTAGGAGCCAGCCTGTAGGCATTATTCCATAATGGCATGCTATGTAGCTGAAAATGAGCATGCTTTTATTTTATAAAATGATAGGGCTTCTAACAGTCTCTTACTAAAGCTTTGTCTGCCTAAGATATATTTATACTTTATCACAAGCCTGTTGTAAAATGTGATCACATTTACTTTTTTCCAATGGAGAAAGTTTCCATATTTTTTCACGAAATATTTGATCCACACAGAAGAATACATGTAACATACATGAAAGTTAGTTATAATCATCATAAAACAAATGACTCTAAACCACTACTTTGCCATAGAACTAGGAAATTACAAATGCTGCTGAAATTCCTGTATGTTCTTCCTTTATAACATATCACTGCTGTGTCTGAAAGGTGACTACTGTCCTGAATTTAGTATTCCTTTATCTTTTTAGAGCTTTCCCATGTATGTAGATATTCTTAAAGAATTTATTTTTTGCTAAATTTTGAGTGTCATAAATATTGTTATCATGCTGTTTCTATTTTTGAGACCTGATTTTTTTTACTTTATATTCTAAGTTTGTTCTATGTTGTTGTATGGATTTATTGTTGTTCATTTGCTAAGTCATGTCTGACTCTTTGCGACCTCATGAACTGCAGCATGCCAGGCTTCCCCTGTCATTCACTATCTTCTGGAGTTTGCTCAAACTCAATGTCCAGTGAGTCAGTGATGCTATCTAACCATCTCATCCTCAGCCGCCCCCTTCTCCTCTTTCCCTCAATCTTTCTTAGCATCAAGGTCAGATACATCAGCATGTATCTATAGTTGATTCATTTTCACTGATGTATAATATTCCACAACATAACTATAACTATATCACAATTTGTCCATTGCGCCAATGAACATTTAAAATGTTGCTAAATTTGAGTCCCTTATATGAATAGTTAGAAGTGTGAGAAGTTGTCGAGGACAAATACCTAGGAATAGACTACTTGCTGTATAGTAGGATAAGATTTTGCAGATAATGAAAAACTTTTTCTAATTCTAAGATCATTGAACATATTTGTATTTCAAGCAGTGTATGAGAATTTTTTTTTAATGTATGAGAATTTTGATTGTACCAAGTTCTTGGCCAATACTTGGTTTTATAAAGCTTAGTTTTTCTTTAGTGAGTGTCTTGTATTAACTCTTTGTGATTTTAGTTTTCTTTGGTGACTAATGAGTTTGGGGACTTTTTCATCTGTTTATTGGGCATTCAAGTTTCCTCTTCTGTGATATGCTTGTGTCTTCTGCCCATTTTTGTATTGGATATTGTTTTAAAATTTATTTCTGGTAAGTTTACTAAGTCACTTCAGTCATGTCCGACTCTGTGCAACCCCACAGACGCCAGCCTTCCAGGCTCCCCCGTCCATGGAATTCTCCAGCCAAGAACACTGGAGTGGGTTGCCATTTCCTTCTCCAATGCATGAAAGTGAGAAGTGAAAGGGAAGTCACTCAGTTGTGTCCGACTCTTAGAGACCCCATGGACTGCAGCCTACCAGGCTCCTCTGTCCATGGAATTTTCCAGGCAACAGTACTAGAGTAGGGTGCCATTGCCTTCTCTATTTATTTCTAGGAATTAATGTAATCTTGGTAATAAAACTTTGGTTATATGTGTTATAGACATCTTTCTCAACATTTTCCAGGTTGTGGCCTGTTCTACTTTCTTCACAGTTACTTTTGATCATCAGAATTTCTTGATTTAATGTGCTTATATTTATCAGTCTGTCTTTATGATTTAAGCTTCTTGAGTCTTGTTTAAGAAATCCTTCCCCGACACAATAACATTTAATGATCAAATGACCATCATTTATACTACTGTTGGCCTGATATCTTGACCTTAGCATGCATTCTTCTCTCCACATATCTGGGAGTTCCTAAAATATCCAGTAAATGTTTTAAAAAACCCGTCTGCCCTCTACCACATAACAACTGCCATGATATTTTCCTTGTGTTCCACGTTCCCCTCCAGCTGATAGCCTCTTCCCTTGAGACAGTTTAGTATTTCTCACTATAGCTTGTATTAGGGATACCCTTCAAGTGATTGTCAGCATCAGTGCCTAAGGTGCCATCTTTCAGAGGTACCTCTTTTTGAGGTGTCAGAGGAATGCTGAACTATTTGTGAAAGTAGGGAGAATGTCTCTAGCTATATCCGGAAACTCTCTCTCCTAGGCAGCCAAAGCTATATTGCTGCACATGAAGTCTCAATATCTCTTAAAACAAAAACTAAACAAAAAATAAAATCCATGCTTATTTCTTTAGTCACAAGTAATGATTCAGGTATAGTACTATTTCAGTTCATACATAATCTAGCAACAGGTTGCATAAAGCTTCAGAAGTAGAGTCCTTACTCAATCATGAACAGCAGTTTATACTTGAAAACCGGAACACTTAATGTACATTCAGTTAATTTTCTTTTCACAGTCTTTATTCCATTATGAGATGAAGAAATGATCAGATCTGCATACTCTTCTTGGCATAGTTTTGTTCTCCCAATTTTCTGGGAGCAAATATTTGAACAAAAAGACCTACTTAGATTTTCTATGAACAAAAGATAATTTTCAGAGATAATCCAATGTAAATTTGTATTAAAATATTCTTAACTCTTCACAGTCCAGCTAAAGATATGCCCAATTTATTAAGTGGTAGAGTTGAAATTTGCATCTGTAGTCTCTGCATGCACCTTAACAGGACCACACAATTTCCCCAAAGAATAAAGTGGAGGCTGAACTATGGTCTTCATCTCTAGAGAGACAGAATTCCTTGAAATCACTGAAGTGACCGAAACTTTAGTCCACCTCTTTTATTCACTAAAGATTTTTTAAAAAGATATTAAAGCCCAAGTTTTGTGCCATATACTTCATTTCCATTATTAATAAGCATCATAAAGTATAAAACAACCACCCCAGAGACAAAATTGATGATGTGGAATGAGCAGTGTGGAATAGGAGATGATCTGAATTGGAATAGATGACCCCTAGCCATTTTGATTAAGTGTTTGTGGGAAATTAAAGATGGCTTCATGTTCTTTGGCATTTCTCCTATCAAGTGTTGGTACATATCTCCTCTATACTTGAATCTGGCCTGGCTAGTCTCTCTTCTTGCTAATGAAATATGGTGGAAATAATGCTAAGTCAGTTCTGGGCCTCGCCAATGAAAGTACTGGCAGCTTCCACCTTGATTTCCTGGAGCACTGAGATACCCTGTAAAAGGTCTCAATACCCTGCTGAGAGGTCATGCAGAGAAGCCTTGAGACTCCATAGAGAGAGAAAGATATCCTGTTGAGATGAATCTTCTAGCTGTCCTGGACAGGGCACCAAGAATATGAATGAAGCCACCAGTTGAATACCACTAAGTGATCCCAGTTGATGTCATGTGGAACAGAACCACCCAGTCAAGCTCTGCTGGAATTCATAACCTATAAAATTATGGGATATAGCTAAATGTTTATTGTTTTAAATCACAAAGTTTTGGGGGTAGGTTTTTACAAAGCAAAGGACATGGTTGATACCTGTTCCTTATTTAGAAAGAGCTAGGAACTGAAATCAGAATCATTTGTATTCATTTTTTTAATTTGTATTCTTTGTAGTTCAGTATATCTAGGCATGGGAGTTAAGTGCATATTGTTATCATTATGGATTTTCAGTAGTCACTCTTAACACATTCTTTTGTTCATTTTCATAAAGTTCTGAATTAAATAACCCCTCTAGCCTTTGTTTAATATAATCTTAATAAAGCGGGTCTGTTTCACTAAAATGTTATGTCCAAAAGAAAACACAAATCAACACCCTAAGGAAAGCTTTGAAATTATTGTTTTTAGTAATGCTTTTTGAAGAGGTGCAAAAAAAGGATGAAAATTATAGCCCAAAGTCAAACCTCTTAGAATCCTCATTTCCTATCTCTCCTTTAGTACCTCACACTGTATGGCAGTTGCCCTCTTCTCTACTCTCCCTGAAATTCCCCAAGATCTGACTGTGCTGAGTCTTCCATACCTTTTCCTCCTTATCTATGCCTTTCCAGATCTAGTTTTACATCTAATGAGTGACTGTCTACTCCCAAAATCAATAAATCTGTCCTTTGACTTCTCTAGTTTAATGTCATTCACCAAATCAGAAGTTCATGCAGTAAGCTATTAAATGTTGTTGCATCCTTTGAGGTGGGGATGAGGTAGGATGTGACTATGAATACTCAAACATTTGTATTTTTTGTCCTATAACATAAAAAAAAATTCACTTGGGTAGATACCATGTGTAATTTTTGTTTAGTGTTCATTGTGGTAAAATATATATAACATAAAATTTACCAATGTGACTGATTTTAAGTGTATAATTTGATAGTATTAGTTATATTCACAGTGTTGTACAACCATCACCACTGTCTCATTTCCAAAATTTATATCACCCCAAAGAGAAATTTGAAACCCATTAACCAGTAATTCCTCATACTACCCTTTACCCAACCATTGATAACCTCTAATCTACTATTTGTTTCTATGAATTTCCTATTTTGGTGTTTCATATAGGTGGACTCTTAGAATATTTGTCATTTTGTGTCTGGCTCATTTCACAGTGTCATGTTTTCAAGTTTCCACTACATTTTAGCAAGTATCAGAACTTTATTTCCTTTAATGACTGATTAAAATTTCATTTTATGTATATACAGTTGATTTTGATTATTAATAGATTCTGAATTTGAGATTTCACCAACTCATTAAGATTTATTTGTAATCACTAAGTTAATAATACTGTCAGTTTTGTAGTCATTTGCAGAGGAAGTTTTTTTGCAGAGTGGCAAAAAATTTGAACCTCCTGATATACATGTTCTAAGGTTGAATGAGGTGATGCTTTGCCTTTTTGTTTTAGCTTTCACAAATAAGTATCTTCTTTGAAGTCTAGTTAGTGCCATGGTTTTAAGTTTTCCTTGTTTTGCTTTTTGGGGTGATTTTCTGCTTAAAATGGCCACTGAGCATAGTGTTGAAATGTTATGTAGTGTTTCTAAGCACAAGAAAGCTGTGATGTGCCTTTTGGAGAAAATATATGTATTAGATTAGCTTTGTTCTGGTATGAGTTATAGTGCTGTTGGCTGTGAGTCCAGTGTTTATTATATGTATAACAGTATACATTAAATAAAAAAACACACCTAAGACATGGTTATGTATTGATTGGATGATGAAAATATTGTGACCAGAGGCTTGTAGCAACCAAACCTGAATTTCCTCTAGGAACAATGGTTCCTGATTTGCTAATTCAGTGTTCACAGCAATCATATAATTATAAATATAAAAACTAGATTTTATCACATTTTGCTTACCCATTCATCTTTTGATGGGCACATGGATTGTTTTTACCTTTTGACTATTGTGAATAATGATGCTATGCAATCTAGATGTCCATTAACAGATGAATGGATGAAGAAGCTGTGGTACATATAGACAATGGAATATTACTTAGCCATAAAAAAGAATGCATTTGAGTCAATTCTAATGAGGTGGATGAACCTATAGCAGATTATACAGATTGAGGTAAGTCAGAAAGAGGAAAACAAATATTGTATACTAACACGTATATACGGAGAAGGCAATGGCACCTCACTCCAGTACTCTTGCCTGGAAAATCCCATGGACAGAGGAGCTTGGAAGGCTGCAGTCCATGGGGTTGTGAAGAGTCAGACATGACTGAGTGACTTCACTTTCACTTTTCACTTTCATGCATTGGAAAAGGAAATGGCAACCCACTCCAGTGTTCTTGCCTGGAGAATCCCAGGGACGGGGGAGCCTGGTGGGCTGATATCTCTGGGGTCACACAGAGTCAGACACGACTGAAATGACTCAGCAGCAGCAGAAGCAGAAAGATGGTACTGATGAAATTATTTGCAGGGCAGCAATGGAGGCACCAACATAGAGAACAGACTTATGGAAATGAGGTGGGGGGAGGAAGGAGAGGGTGGGATGTGTGAAGAGAGTAACATGGAAACTTAAATGATCATATGTAAAATGGATAGCCAATGAGAATTTGCTGTATGACTGAGGGAACACAAACTGGGACTCTGTAACAACCTAGAGAACTAGAATAGGGAGGAAGGTAAAAGGGAGGGGACATGTGTATACTTATGGCTGATTTATGTTCATGTTCAGCAGAAACCAACACAATTCTGTAAAGTATCCTTCAACTAAAAAATAAATTAATTAAAAATACTGTTATGAATATTGGTGTACAGGTATCTGTTTGAATCTGTTTTTTTTTTTTTTTTTTTGGTACTGTACTAAAATCTGCTACTTTTTGGTACATATTAGATTAGTGCAAAAATAATCGCAATTTCAGACCATGAATTTTAAATCATTATAACTAGGCTCAAATACATATTTTTTAGTCAAAATGGGGACCATTACAACCAACACATTTTTTTTGCTAATGAGAAATAAGTTTGTTTATTCCTGTAGCATAAAAATCTGTGCTTTGTGGTTCAAAGAACTCTTGGAAAGCATTTTTTGCCTCCTGCTGGTTGTGGAAGTATTTACTCTGCAAAAAGTTGTCTAGATGCTTGAAGAGGTAATTGGTTGATGAGAGGTCAGGTGAATATGGTGGATGAGGCAAAACTTTGTAGACCAATTTGTTCAACTGTTGAAGCGTTGATTGTGCAATGTGTGGTTGAGCGTTGTCATGGAGAATAATTGGGCCCTTGCTGTTGACCTATGCTGGCTTCAGGCATTGCAGTTTTCAGTGCATCTCATCAGTTTGCTGAGAATACTTCTCAGATGTCATGGTTTTGCCAGGATTCAGAAAGCTGTAGTGGATCAGATGGGCTGCAGACCACCAAACAGTGACCATGACCATTTTTTGGTGCAAGTTTGGCTTTGAGAAGTGCTTTGGAGCTTCTTCTGGTTCAGCTGCTGTGCTGGTCGTTGTTGGTTGTCATATTTGAATCAGTTCTAATGAGGTGGATTAAACTGGAGCCTATTATACAGAGTGAAGTAAGCCAGAAAGAAAAACACCAATACAGTATACTAACGCATATATATGGAATTTAGAAAGATGGTAACAATAACCCTGTATACGAGACAGCAAAAGAGACACTGATGTATAAAACAGTCTTTTGGACTCTGGGAGAGGGAGAGGGTGGGATGACTTGGGAGAATGGCATTGAAATATGTATAATATCATATATGAAACGAGTCACCAGTCCAGGTTTGATGCACGATACTGGATGATTGGAGCTGGTGCACTGGGATGACCCAGAGGGATAGTATGGGGAGGGGAGACGGGAGGAGGGTTCAGGATGGGGAACACATGTATACCTGTGGCAGATTCATTTTGATATATGGCAAAACCAATACAATATTGTAAAGTTAAATTTAAAAAAATCCACTTTTAATCACAATCCGATGGAGAAATGGTTCTTGTTGTTACAAAGAATAAAAGAAGATGACACTTTAAAATGATGATTTTTTTTTTTTTTTTTTTGATTTACGGTCAGCTCATAGTTATTGACTATGCTAAAGACAGATCACCTTACCTGCCTCCTGAGAAACCTGTATGCAGGTCAAGAAGCAACAGTTAGAACCAGACATGGAACAACAGACTGGTTCAAATTTGGGAAAGGAGTATGTCAAGGCTGTATATTGCCATCCTGCTTATTTAACTTATATGCAGAATACATCATGCAAAATACTGGGTTGGATGAAGTTCAAGCTGGAAACAGGATTGCCAGGAGAAATATCAATAACCTCAGATATGCAGATGACACAACCCTACTGGAAGAAGGCAAAGAGGAAGGTAATGAGGAAGGTGACAGAGGAGAGTGAAAAAGCTGGCTTAAAACTCATCTTTCAAAAAACAAAGGTCATGGCATCTGGTCCCATCACTTCATGGCAAATAGATGGGGAAACAGTGACAAACTTTGTTTTCTTGGGCTCTAAAATACCTGCAGATGGTGACTGCAGCCATGAAATTAAAAGATGCTTGCTCCTTGGAAGAAAAGCTATGACAAACCTAGACAGTGTATTAAACAACAGAGATATCACTGCTGACATAGGTCCATGTAGCCAAACGTATGGTTTTTTCAGTAGTCCTATACGGATGTGAGAGTTGGACTATAAAAAGGCTGAGTGCTGAAGAATTGATGCTTTTGAATGATGCTGGAGAAGACTCTTGAGAGTCCCTTGGACTGCAAGGAGATCAAACCAGTCAATCCTGAACTGATGCTGAAGCTCCAATACTTTGGCCACCTGGTGCAAAGAGCTGACTCATTGGAAAAGCCCCTGATGCTGGAAAAGATTGAGGGCAGGAGGAGAAGTGGGTGACAGAGGATGAGATGGTTGGATGGCATCATCAGTTCAACAGACATGAGTTTGAGCAAACTCTGGGAGATGGTGAAGGACGGGGATGCCTGCTGTACTGTGGTCCATGGGGTCACAATGACTGAACAGACTGAACATCAACATGAGGCTCCCACTTATGGATCTTTTTCACCTTTCCAATTTGCTTCACATGATGATTAACCTTAGAATTGTTGATGTTGAGTTCTTCGGCATCTTCTCATGTAGTTCTAAGTGGATCAGCTTCGATGATCCTCTCAATAGGCTGTTGTCAACTTCCGATGGCTGGCCACTCCTCATCTTCAAGACTCTTGTTTCCTTTGCAAAACTTCTTGAATCACCACTTCATGTTTGCTAGCAGTTCCTGGGCCAAATGTGTTGTTGCTGTTGTGAGTTGTGTCCACTATTTTATGACCCATTTTGAACTCAAAAAATCAATCAAATTTGCTTTTTATCTAATGTCATTTCTGTAGTCTAAAATAAATACAAAATAAACAGCAAGTAATGTCATTAGCAAACAAATAAAGTAAATGAGAAATGCCTATTAAAATGATGTACAACATAACCACACTTATTTAAGAAAATATTCCAATATCAAAATCAAATTTCAACATTGCAAAACTGCAATAGCTTGCACCAACCTAATATCTATATAGGAGTGAAGTTTCTGGGTCATATGAAAATTCTATGTTTAACTTTTTGAGGAACTATTAAACTGTTTTCCACAGTGATTGTACAATTTTACATTCTTTTTTGGTGGGGGGAGGCCCACACGGTGTGCAGGGTCTTAGTTTCCTGACCTGTGTTCTCTACGTTGAAGGGAATGAGTCCTAGCCACTGGACTGCCAAGGAATTCCTCCTCAATTTTACATTCTCACCAGCAATGTATGAGGGCTCCAATAGCTGATAGCTTCACCAACACTTATTTATTTTCCCTATTTAAAATTTAGAACCATCTCAGTAAATGTGATCTCCAATGAGATGGTTTTATTTGCCTTTCCCTAATGACCGATGGTACTAAGCATCTTTTCATATGCTTATTGTACATGTGTATATGTTCTTTGAAGAAATGTCTCCTAATATCCTTTCCCCATTAAATTTTTTTTGTCTTATTGTTGAGTTTCAAGGGTTCTTCTTATAGTCTGGGCATTAAACCCTTATCATCTATGATTTGCAAATATATTCTCCCAATCTGTGGGTTTTTTTTTTTTTTTTTAATCTCTTCATAGTGTCCTTTGCACACAAGTTTTAATTTTAATTAAGTCTATTTTTTCTTTTGTTCTCTGTTCTTTTGGTGTCATATTTGAGAAACTACTTTAAAATCCAAGGTTATACAATCTTTCTTATGTTTTCTTCTAAGAGTTCTGTGGTTTTAGCTCTTAAATTTAGATCTTTGATTCATGTGTGTTAATTTTTGTATATGATATAAGGTAAAGGTCCAGCTTTATTCTTTTGCATGTGGTTATCTAGCTTTTCCAGTAATATTTGTTGAAAAGACTGTTCTTTTCTTATTACATGGTCTCAGCATTCTTGTTGAATATAAGTTGACCATAGATGTGAGGATTTTGTTTAAAACTTTCAATTTCGCTGGTCTGTATGTCTTTCCTTATGATAATACAACACTGTTTTGATTATTGTAGGTTTGTATAAAGTTTTAAAATTGGGAAATGTGAATTCTCTGTATTCTTCCTTCTCAAGATTTTTTTTTTTTTTTTGTCTATTCTGGGTCCTTTGAAATTCCATATAAATTTTAGGGCGAGTTTTTCCATTTCTGTAGGAAAAAAAGTCATTGGTTTTTTCATAGAGACTGCATTGAAATTGTGATCACTTTTAGGTAGAATTTTCATGTTAATATTTTTATAATCCATGAATGCAGGGTACTTTCCATTGAAGGTAATGTCTTTAGCAATGTTTTATAGTGTTCTGTGTACAAATGTTTTGCTTCCTTGGTTAAATTTATTTGTAAATATTTTATTCTTTTTGATGTATTGAGTTTATTAGCTTAACATTAGCATATTTAGGATTTTCTACACATAAGATCACACCATCTGCAAACAGATATTTTGACTTCTTCCCTTCCAATTTTGATGTCTATTGTTTCTCTTTATTTCCTAGTTGCTCTGGTTAGAGTAGAACTAACAAAAGTGAGCATCCTTGTCTTGTTCCTGATCTTAGTGGGAAAGCTTTTAGTCTTTCACTATTAAGTATGATGTAAGCTGCGGGTTTTTCATTTGTGACTTTTGTCATGTTGAGAAAGTTCCCTTCTCTTCCTGGTTTGCTGAGTATTCATATAATACAAAAGTATAGGATTTTGTCAAATTCTTCTTTGGCATCAATTGAGATGACCATGTGCTTTTCCTGCCCTTAATTCTGTTAGTGTATTGTATTGATTATTTTTGTGTGTATGTTGAACCATTCTTATATTCCTAGGATAAATCACACCTGGTCATGGTGTATAATCCTTTTTCTATGCTGTTGAATTCAGTTTACTATAGTTTATTGAGGATTTTGTGTCTATATTCATAAAAGATGCTGTTCTGTTTATTTTTGTGTCATCCTTGTCTGACTTCAATGTTAGATAAGTGTTGGCCTTGTTGCTGAACCAGATTGATTTGATGCAGAGAAAGCAAACGCTGAGACATTGAGATTTGTTGCAGAGGAAAGGTTTATACACAAAGAAACCAAATAATAATATGGGAGAAGAAATACCCAAGCTCCCAAGGCAAGTGGCTGTGGATATTTATGGGATGAAGCTGAAGCATGGGCACAGGAGAAGTGATTGAACATAAGTAAAAGGTGAGGTAATCATCATTCTGCATAGGCACAACAAGCACATTTAAGCTGTAAGCTTCCTCTTGGGACAAAAATGGCAGTGTTAGCACATTCTGAGGGTGGGGATTTTAGCCTTATGATGTCAAAGGTCATTGTCTGGACATACAAGCTGGACAGTTGGTGGTACCAAGCACTCTTAGCATGTTCAAGCTCTAACTGGACACACCTGATTCCAAGATCCTGAAAAACAACTTGGGCAAACATCCTATTGTTTGGGGTATATGACACTTGCAAGGAGGACATGCAAGGCTTTGTTAAAAAGAAAACAATCTTGGTCAGTGAAAGCAAGTTATGGTTTAATGGATCTAACTGATGACTTACCCTCAGTTTTAGCCTCATAGAATGAGTTAGGCTATGTTCCTACCATTTCAAACACTAAGAAGAGTTTGAGAAGGAATGCTGTAATTTTAAATGTTTGTTAGACTTTACCAATGAATCCAATTTGTTCTGGGCTTTTCTTTTGGGGGAGATTTTTGATTTAATTTTCTTAATTATAATAGGCATATTTAGATTTTCTGTTTATTCTTGTGTCGGTTTTGGTAGCTTGTATGTCTCTGGAAATTTTTCCATTCATTTAGGTTATCAAATTGATTGATGTAGAGTTGCTCATATATTTTTTGTTTTAGTAAAGTTGGTATAAATATCCCCAATTGTATTTATGATTTAGGCTTAGCTTTTAAAAAGTTCTTGATATGTATATCTAAATGTTTTTTTCCCCAGAGAATCACTTTTTGTTTTATTGATTCTAATTGTTTTTCTTTTTTTTGGTGTCTTGTATCCCTGCTTTGCTGACTGTATAGAGCTTCTCCATCTTTGGCTGCAAAGAATATAATCAATCTGATTTCAGTGTTGACCATCTGGTGATGTCCATGTGTAGAGTCTTCTATTGTGTTGTTGGAAGAGAGTATTTGCTATCACCAGTGCGTTCTCTTGGCAAAATTCTATTAGCCTTTGCCCTGTTTCATTCCGTATTCCAAGGCCAAATTTGCCTGTTACCCCAGGTGTTTCTTGACTTCCTACTTTGGCATTCCAGTCCCCTAAAATGAAAAGGACATCTTTTTGGGTGTTAGTTCTAAAAGGTCTTGTAGGTCTTCATAGAACCATTCAACTTCAGCTTCTTCAGCATTACTGGTTGGGGCATAGACTTGGATTATTGTGGTATTGAATGGTTTGCCTTGGAAACGAAGAGAGATCATTCTGTTGTTTTTGAGATTGCATCCAAGTACTGCATTTCGGACTCTCTTGTTGACCATGATGACTGCTCCATTTCTTCTGAGGGATTCCTGCCCACAGTAGTAGATATAATGGTCATGTGAGTTAAATCCACCCATTCCAGTCCATTTTAGTTCGCTGATTCCTAGAATGTCGACATTCACTCTTGCCATCTCCTGTTTGATCACTTCCAATTTGCCTTGATTCATGGACCTGACATTCCAGGTTCCTATGCAATATTGCTCTTTACAGCATCGGACTTTGGTTCTATCACCAGACCCATCCACAGCTGGGTATTGTTTTTGCTTTGGCTCCATCCCTTCATTCTTTCTGGAGTTATTTCTCCACTGATCTCCAGTAGCATATTTGGCACCTACTGACCTGGGGAGTTCCTCTTTCAGTATCCTATCATTTTGCCTTTTCATACTGTTCATGGGGTTCTCAAGGCAAGAATACTGAAGTGGATTGCCATTCCCTTCTCCAGTGGACCACATTCTGTCAGGTCTCTCCACCATGACATGCCTGTCTTGGGTGGCCCCACAGGGCATGGCTTAGATTCATTGATGATGGTATGATCAGAGACCTAGAGCCAGATATTCTGAAATGTGGAGTCCAGTGGGACTTAGAAAGCATCACTATGAACAAAGCTAGTGGAGGTGATGGAATTCCAGTTGAGTTATTTCAAACCCTAAAAAATGATGCTGTGAAAGTGCTGCACTCAATATGCCAGCAAGTTTGGAAAACTCAGCAGTGGCCACAGGACTGGAAAAGGTCAGTTTTCATTCCAATATCAAAGAAAGGCAATGCCAAAGAATGCTCAAACTACTGCACAATTGCACTCATCTCACACTCTAGGAAAGTAACGCTCAAAATTCTCCAAGCCAGGCTTCAGCAATACGTGAACCGTGAACTTCCTGATGTTCAAGCTGGTTTTTGAAAGGACAGAGGAACCAAAGATCAAATTGCCACCATCTGCTGTCTCATCGAAAAAGCAAGAGAGTTCCAAAAGAACCCACATCTATTTCTGTTTTGTTGACTATGCCAAAGCCTTTGACTATGTGGATCACAATAAACTGTGAAAAATTCTGAGAGAGATGGGAATACCAGGCCACCTGACCTGCCTCTTGAGAAACCTATATGCAGATCAAGAAGCAACAGTTAGAACTGGACATGGAACAACAGACTGGTTCCAAATAGGAAAAGGAGTTCGTCAAGGCTGTATATTGTCACCCTGCTTGTTTAATTTATATGCAGAGTACATCATGAGAAACACAGGGCTGGAAGAAGCACAAGTTGGAATCAAGATTGCTGGGAGAAATATCAATAACCTCAGATATGCAGATGACACCACCCTTATGGCAGAAAGTGAAGAGGAACTAAAACACCTCTTGATTAAAGTGAAAGAAGAGAGGAAAAAGTTGACTTAAAGCTCAATATTCAGAAAACGAAGATCATGGCATCTGGTTCCATCACTGCATGGGAAATAGATGGGGAAACAGTGGAAACAGTGTCAGACTTTATTTTTTAGGGGCACCAAAATCACTGCAGATGGTGACTGCAGCCATGAAATTAAAAGATGCTTACTCCTTGGAAGGAAAGTTGAATATGCTATCTAGGTTGGTCATAAAAGCAGAGACATTACTTTGCCAGCAAAGCAATGGTTTTTCCTGTGGTCATGTATGGATGTGAGAGTTGGACTGTGAAGAAGGCTGAGCGCCGAAGAATTGATGCTTTTGAACTGTGGTGTTGGAGAAGAACTCTTGAGAGTCCCTTGGACTGCAAGGAGATCCAACCAGTCCATTCTGAAGGAGATCAGCCCTGGGATTTCTTTGGAAGGAATGATGCTAAAGCTGAAACTCCAGTACTTTGGCCACCTCATGAGAAGAGTTGACTCATTGGAAAAGACCCTGATGCTGGGAGGGATAGAGGGCAGGAGGAGAAGGGGACAACAGAGGATGAGATGGCTGGATGGCATCACCGACTTGATGGACATGAGTTTAAGTGAATTCCAGGAGTTGGTGATGGACAGGGAGGCCTGGTGTGCTGTGATTCATGGGATTGCAAAGAGTCGGACATGACTGAGCGACTGAACTGAAATGACTGATCCCTTCTTTAAATTTTACTATTATTTCCTTCCCAATCCAGATGTTTAATTTAGTTTTCCTTTCTTTTTATTGTTTCTGAAGTTATAACTTTAGATTATTGACTTGAGATCTTCTCCCCTTTTTAAATGTATGCATTTGCAACTATAAATTTCTATCTTAGTATTACTTTTAATGCCATCCCATAATTTTGGTTATGATGTGTTTTTTTTTTTTTTTTTCATTCATCTTAAAATATTTTCTAATTTCACTTGTGGCTTATCATTTTCACCTGTTGGTTAAGAGTATATTATTTAATTTCTACATGTTTTTAAAAAAATTTGTTTTCCTTTTGTTGAGAAGTAGCTTCATTCTACTGTTATCAGAGAAGATATATTTTACAATTTCAATATTTTAAAAATTATTGAAAATTGATTTGTGGCCTAACATGTCTGTACTGGAAAATATTCCATGTGCCATGTAAAGAATATGTATCTTATCCTTATATATGTCAGTTAGGTCTAGTTTATTATGTTTTCAAATCCCCCATATATTTTTTATTGCTCTTCTAATGATTTCATACATTGTTGAAAGCAGTATATTGAAGTCTCCAACTACTTTTGCTGTTGTTGTTTAGTTGCTAAGTCATGTCCAATTATTAGCAACCCCATAGACTGTAGCCCACCAGGCTCCTCTGTCCATGGAATTCTTCAGCCCATATCCTTCTCCAGGGATCTTCTAAACTCAGAGATCAAATCCATGACTCCTGCATTGGCAGGCGGATTCTTTATCACTGAGTCACTTTGGAAGTCCCAGTATTCTTAATGGACATGTGTTTGCTCAGTAACTCAGTTGTGTCTCTTTCTGATCCTATGGACTGTAGCCCTCAGGCTCCTCTGTCCATGGTTTCCCATGCAAGAATACTGGAGTGGGTGGCCGTTTCCTTCTCCAGTGGATCTTCTTGTCCCAGATCCTTTTACCACTTAGCCACCAGAGAAGCCTAACAACTGTTGTAGAACTGCCTATTTCTGCCTTCCTTTCTGTCAGTGTTTGTTTCATATTTCTAGGGCTCTCTTTTTAGGTACAGATATGTTTATAATTGTTATATCTTCTGGATGGATAGACCCTTTTATTATTATGTATCCTTTTTTATTGAAACAGTTTTGACTTAAAAGTCTATTTTATCTGATGTTAGTACAGAACTCCAGTTGCCTTTGGGTAGTATTTGCTATCTTTTACCATCCTTTCCTTGTTAATTTATTTGTGTCTTTGGATCTAATGTGAGTGAGTCTCCTGTATACAGCATATACAGATATACAGATCATGTTTTATATCCATTTTGCCACTATCTAATTTAAGATAGTGTAATCTATTTATTTTTAAAGTATTCCTTATATCCAAGGACTTCTGCCATTTTGCTATTTATTTTCTAGCTTATGCATCAATTTTGTTCCTTTTTACTTCATTATTGCTATCTTTTGTGTTTAATTGATGTTTTTTAATGTACCACTTATATTCCCTTATTTTCCTTTCTATGTAAAAGTTGTTTTCTTGGTGTATATACTTTGGATTTCAAAGAACATCTTAAATTTATAGCAATCTAGTTTAAATTAACATCAACTTAGCTTTTATAGTATACAAAATATGCTCTGATAAGCTCCATTCCTCTTCCTGTATGTCAGGTCACATATTTCATCTTTTTTTAGTCTTATATGTTATTTCCAGTAAGCAAAGAGATTTCCCTACATACCTAAAAAAGACATCCAATTCATGAAAATATCATTAATATAATACTGCCATTCAATTCATAGACTCTGTTCAAGTTTCATCAGATCAGATCAGATCAGATCAGTCGCTCAGTCGTGTCCGACTCTTTGCGACCCCATGAACCGCAGCACGCCAGGCCTCCCTGTCCATCACCAGCTCCCGGAGGTCACCCAGACTCGCATCCTTCGAGTCAGTGATGCCATCCAGCCATCTCATCCTCTGTCGTCCCCTTCTCCTCCTGCCCTCAATCCCTCCCAGCATCAGAGTCTTCTCCAATGAGTCAACTCTTCGCATGAGATGGCCAAAATACTGGAGTTTCAGCTTTAGCATCATTCCTTCTAAAGAAATTCCAGGATTGATCTCCTTCAGAATGGACTGGTTGGATCTTCTTGCAGTCCAAGGGACTCTCAAGAGTCTTCTCCAACACCACAGTTCAAAAGCATCAATTCTTCGGCGCTCAGCCTTCTTCACAGTCCAGCTCTCACATCCATACATGACCACAGGAAAGACCATAGCCTTGACTAGGCGAACCTTTGTTGGTAAAGTAATGTCTCTGCTTTTGAATATGCCATCTAGGTTGGTCATAACTTTCCTTCCAAGGAGCAAGCGTCTTTTAATTTCATGGCTGCAGTCACCATCTGCAGTGATTTTGGAGCCCAGAAAAACAAAGTCTGACACTGTTTCCACTGTTTCCCCATCTATTTCCCATGCAGTGATGGGACCAGATGCCATGATCTTCGTTTTCTGAATGTTGAGCTTTAAGCCAACCTTTTCACTCTCCACTTTCACTTTCATCAAGAGGCTTTTTAGCCCCCTCTTCACTTTCTGCCATAAGAGTGGTGTCATCTGCATATCTGAGGTTATTGATATTTCTCCCGGCAATCAAGTTTCATAGATTGTCTCAATTATGTGCAAAGGGTCCAGTGCATAATCATGTGCTGCATTTCATGGTGATGGCCCTTTAGTCTAGAGTAGCTCCTTAGTTTTTCACTGATTTTCATATTCTTGGTCCTTTTTTCACTCCAGTTTTATTGAGATATAATTGACATACAATACTACATAAGATGTATAGCATAATGATTTGGCTTACATATTAACACCTCATGAGGTGATTATCACAATAAGTTTAGTGAACATACATTATCTCATGTAGCTGTACAACTAAAGAAATAGAAGAAAAGTTTTTCCTTGTGATAAGAACTCTTAGGATTTACTCTCTTAAATTTCACATATAACATAAAGCAGAGATCATTACATTTATCATGTTATACATTACATCCCTAGTACTTATTTATAACTGTAAGTTTGTACCTTTTGACTACCTTCATCCAGTTCCCCTCCCCCACACCCTATGAGTCGTTTTAAAAAATATAATTTACCTTCAACACTGTTAGGTTCTGGTGTGCAACATAGAGATTCAGTATTTCTATACATTTCAAACTGACCAACATGGTAAATCTAGTTAACATGTTTCACCATACAAAGATATTGCATACTTATTGACTATATTTCTCACACTGTACATTTCATACTCATGACTTATTTATTTTTTTTTTTTTTGTAACTGAAAGTTTGTACCTCTTAATCTCCCTCAACTATTTCTTTCCTCTTCCCATCTCCCTCCCCTCTGGCATACATCTGTTTGTTCTCTGTATCTTCAACTCTGTTTCTGATTTATGTTTATTTGTTTTTAGATTCCACATATAAGTGAAATCATAATACTTGTCTTTCTGTTTCTTACTTATTTCACTTAGGATACTACTCTGTAGGTCCATCCATGTTGTGTCAAATGGCAAGATATCATTATTTTCTATGAATGATACCCCATTATAGACACACACATGAACACACACACATGCACACACATACACACACATCTTCTTTATTCATTTATTTACTGACAGTCACTTAGGTTGCTTCCATATCTTGGCTATTATGCTGCAGTGAATATAGGGGTGTATATGTCTTTTCTAATTAGAGTTTTGTTTTCTTCAGGTAAATATAAAGGAGCAGAATTTCTGGGTCATATGGTAGTTCTCTTTTTAATTTTTTGAGGAACTTGATATTCTTCACCTTTTTGGCTACATCAGTTTACATCCCCGCCCACAGTTTCCCTTTTATCCACATCCTTGCCAGCTTACGTTATTTGTTGTCTGTTTGATAAATGACATTTTGACAGGTATGAGTTAATATCTCATTTTGTTTTGGTTTGTATTTCCCTGATAATTAGTTATGTTCAGCATCTTTTCATGTTCCTGTTGGCTGTCTGTATGTCTTCTATGAAAAAATGTCTATTCAGGTCCTCTGCTTTTTTTAAATTGGGTTGTTTTTCATGTTGAGTTGTATGAGTTCTTTGTATATATTTGATATTAATCCCTTATTAGATATAATGTTTGCAAATATCTACTCCAATTTAGTAAGCACCCTTTCTATTTTGTTAATAATTTCCCTTGCTGTGCAAAGGCTTTTTAGTTTGATGTAGTCTAATTTGTTTATTTCTGCTCTTGCTTGTTTTGCCTAAGGAAACATGTTCAAAGAAGTATTGCTAAGATTGATGTCAAAGAGCATATTGCCTGTGTTTTCATCTAGAAGTTTATGGTTTCAGATTTTACATTTAAGCCTTTAATCCGTTTTTACTTTATTTTTGTATGTGGCATAAGAAAGTTGTCCAGTTTCTTTTGCGTGTTGCTGCCCAGTTTTCCCAGAATCATTTATCAAAGATGGTTTTCCCCATCATGTATTCATGTCTCCTTTGTTGGAGGTTAATTGACAACATAATTGTGTTGATTTCCAGGCTCTTTTAGTTCCATTGCTGTATGTGTCTGTTTTGTTTCAGTCTCATTCTGTTTTGATTACTGTAGCTTTGTGGTATAGTTTGAAATCAGGGAACATGATAAATCTGGGTTTGTTCTCCTCTTTCAAGATTGTTTTGGCTCTTAGGGTTCTCTAGGGTTTAACTCTTCAACCTCTCTAGTGAATATTTGAATTCAACTATGGTACTTTTGGTACTTTTTAGCTTCAAAAAATTTTTTTTTTTCATTTTCAAATTTCTTTATCTTTATTGATGGCAAGAAACATTTTGAAATATTATATAAATAATAAATATTTATAAAAATTTATTTTTTATAAAATAATAGATCTTTGTTTATTCTATTTGGCAAGACATTGTTTTCCTGAGTTTCTTTAGGTTTTTGTCCATTGCTTCTTTAAGCTCTTTCAGGATATTTAAGATGGTTCATGTAAAGTTTTCCTCTTGTAAGTACAATGTTTGGGCTTCCTTAATGATGGTTTCTTTTAATTTCTTTTTTACCTTGTAAACAGGCCATATATTCTTATGTCTTTTTGCATGCCTCATAATTTCCTATTGTTGAAAACTGGACATTTTGAATGTTAAAAATGTGAAAACACTGAACGTCAGATCTCCTCCTTCCTCATATGGTTTGTTTGTCACGGGTTGTAGTATTTTGTCTGTTTAGTGACTTCTCTGGTGTATTTTGTAAAGATGGTGTATTTGTCATAAATGGTCACTGAAGTCTGTTCCATTAGCTATTGATTGGACAGATAGCTCGTTAAACTCTTGGATCAAGAAAAGCTCTCTCAGTCTTTGTAGCTGATCTTTCCATATGTGTTGAGTCTGGCTTCCTACACTCAGGCATTTTATAACTCTGCCTTTGTCCTCACTTCCTTCTTGTGCAGAGCTTGAATGACAGAAGAGAGGGCTTAAGGATTGCTTAATATTTTTATCATGCTTCTCATGTTGGGCATATGCATAACCTTTTAAATTTCCAGGAATATGTGGAAACTTTTATTCCCGAAAGCATCCTCCTTAGCCTTTCCTTTGGCTTTTCATTGTGTCTTTGGTTTACCTCAGCTGATATCCATTGTTTTAGGTGCAAGATGCTAGTCCATTTGCCTTTAAAATGTTTTTGACAAATGCTCCCTTCTGTGCACTCACTCATATACCCCAAGAGAGTTTCAGTTTTGGCAAAATAAAGGCAATCTTTTTGTGTTAGTCCTTCAGGGAACTGCCATCCAGATCAAAGCCAACTGTCATAATTTTTGAGAACAAGGTCCAATCTGCTCTGTCTGATACCAGGAACCAATTCTGGGCATGTGAATTGGTGTTTCATGAACCCACACTAAACCTAAAAGGTGTGGATGCAGAAGGAATAAGCTAAAATGCCACAAAGCTCTGTTAACTGGGTTTTAGTCACTTTTTTCTTACTAAAATATTTGCTTTGACTGTTTTATGGAGTTCTGATAAATTTGATTCTGATAGTTTTCATCAGTTTTTTTTTTTTTCTCTCTTTGGTGTTTTTGTGGAGGGATTGGCCCTAAGGATCCTTTACTCCATAATTTTCACTGATGCCATGCCCACTATGTTATTATAATCAATATCTTATTAATTAGAATGAGCAAAAATAGTCATAAGCAGTCTCAGAGTGGATGAATTATGTCTGGACATGGACCACATTTCACAAAGCCACAGAGTAATAGTCAAGATATGGGAAGTATCAAAAAATCGAGTCACCTAACTGTTAGTGGAAGGTTCTTTCCACCAGACCAAATTATCCTCATGGCTAGCTAAAAAGGTTCTCAGTACAGGTCAATTTTGAAGAAGTCATCTGTATTTTAATTTCAGATAATTGGTAAGTAAATTTCTTTCATGATAGTTTAGTTTCCAGAGGGCTGTCCCTGAGTAGTCAAAAGTCATATGGTCACTTATCCTCATTCTAAAAATAAGTATTACCAGGCTGTGAGGCCACCTTTCATACTTATGATCTTAGTCTATTTGGTTTCATCTTAGTAAAATTTTCTTTACCTACCACCTTTCCCTCTGACTGATGAGAATGCCCAGGCATTCTTTTTGGTCTTGAGGACTGTTTTCTGTCCTCTTCTGATGGGTTATTCCAACTAGAGTTCTCTCTTCTAGAATCTCTATTGGGTCATTTTCTTTTCTGTTGGTAGAAATTACATTTTGTTTAGTTCCCCTTAGCCCAAGTGATTATGTAGTATACAAAATCAGTAGCTAGAGGTAATCAATTAAAATGTTCTAAGTCTAGGACTTTTGACTTGTCTAAGGTCTGGGTAGAAAAGTAAATGGATAGCAGTGATTTTAGATATTAATATTTTATCATTGCCCTCATAAGTGTGCTCATAATTCTCATCCTATGTGTCCTGACTTTTGGTTCAGAAAAATTTGATACCTATGGATCACCTTGGTGAGTGAGTGACATGGGACATTCTATGTCAGTTTCTTTTTCTCATGAACCTTTGAGAGCTAATATTCAGTGTGCTTTTCCTTGTTGTTGATTTCTTTGATTTATTGGGAAATTTAGCTAAAAGCATTTGACTTTGCCTTGATGGAAAGAAGATAAATTATGTCTTGTGTATGTGTGTGTGAGAGAGATTTCATTTTCTTAGTGCCTTAAAATAGGAACAGATTTGAGTCTTTTTCTTGAAAAAACAAAAAGCCAAAAAAAAAAAGGAAGTGAAGGTGACTCAGGCAGCCATTAGTAGTAACTTGGAGTATGTTTGAGTGTTGACATTCTGCTAATATTTGCCAGGAAGGCTGCAGAAAAACCTTACAGCAGAATGTTCTATTTTGTTGTTAATGTGTCTGGTGACAATTCTTTCTTGTAATTCATTTGAATGCCTTGTAACTCCGGATGGAGCTTTCTGATCATTTGTTAGTCCTGCTATCTATGAAAGACAAATGGGTATCAGCAAGAGTGCTATTTTCTGTGCTTTCAGAAAATAGGGCTGGAGAGTTTGCAGAGTAGTCTTCCACACTGTGACACTTTGCCTGAGGCTAGTTTTGAGGCAAATTTAATAATTATATTAATAAAAATAATAACTATTAGTTATCAAGACATGTCAGATGACAATTAAATTTTACACATTATTTCTAAATATTGCAACATTGATATTTGCATCTTTACTTTGTACATGAGGAAACTGAGGAGCAGAGAGGGGAGATAACACAGCAAATGGTTAAAGCTGAGGTCTTCCTGAATGCAAACATTCTTTCTCTTTGCACTGTGCCTCATGATTTTCAAACACTGTTGTTTGCTATTGGTAGTATGTTCTTTAGTTTTAAGTCATGTCCAACTCTTTTGCCCCTCATGGACTGTAGCCTGCCAGGCTCCTCTGTCCAAGGGATTTCTCAGGTAAGAATAGTGCAATGGATTGCCATTTCCTCTTCTAGGGGGTCTTCCCAACCCAGGGATCAAATCTGCACTTCCTGCACTGGCAGTTGGATTTCTTACCAGTGGGCCACCTGGAAAGCCCATTGGTACTATATATATGCTTTTTTTCTGGTCCTTGTCTTCAAGGAGCTACCATTTGTTATATGAATATATGCTATATACCCACTCCAGTGTTCTTGCCTGGAGAATCCCAGGGACAGAGGAGCCTGGTGGGCCGCCATCTATGGGGTCACACAGAGTCGGACACGACTGAAGTGACTTAGCAGCAGGCATTAATATTTTCTTGCAAAGTAAATATTAGTACCCTCATTTTACAGGTGAGATGATTTTCCATTATACTTTGTCACATCTCCTTGCTTTTATTTGCCCATGAACTAGGTATCTTTGAACCATGCTATGGCCCTTTTTGTCCTATACTTATTATCTTCCCAGGCCTATGTTCCAGGTGATTCCATCATCTTGTTCCTGCATGCTTGATGGGTGCTAATGATTTCCTATGTTGCCTTTCTGAATTGTTAGCATTCTCTTAGGGACCCACTGGAGAAGGCAATGGCAACCCACTGTGTACTGTTGCCTGGAAAATCCCATGGATGGAGGAGCCTGGTAGGAGGCAGTCCATGGGGTCGCTAAGAGTCAGACAAGACTGAGTGATTTCCCTTTCATTTTTCACTTTCATGCATTGGAGAAGGAAATGGCAACCCACTCCAGTGTTCTTGCCTGGAGAATCCCAGGGACGGGGGAGCCTGGTGGTCGACTGGAGCCACTTAGCAGCAGCAATCCTATTATAGGGGCCTACCCTATTACCTCATCTAAACCTAGTTACCTCCCAAAGGCTCCACCTTCTAATATTGTCGTATAGGAGGTTAGTGTTTCTGCATAGGAATTTTGCAAGGATGTAAGCATTTAGTTATGGCTTAACAGAGAACCAACACAAATAAATATGTCACATGATCATGCTACTTGCTGTGCTATGAGCAATAAGTACTCTATCTCTGACCCAAGAGTCTTTCATCATCTTTCAATATCCGTGAAAAAATATGTTTTATCTTTTTGGTTTATAAGTAGGGGGAAACCCAGACTGTTTACAGTTTTGACGAGTACTCTACCCTAAGTTTTTCAATATAGCTTATCAGATCAGATCAGTCGTTCAGTCGTGTCCGACTCTTTGCGACCCCATGAATCACAGCACACCAGGCCTCCCTGTCCATCGCCAACTCCTGGAGGTGACTGAGACTTACATCCATCGGAGTCAGTGATGCCATCCAGCCATCTCATCCTCTGTCGTCCCCTTCTCCTCTCAGCATCAGAGTCTTCTCCAATCCCTCTCAGCATCAGAGTCTTCTCCAATGAGTCAACTCTTCGCATGAGGTGGTCAAAGTACTGGAATTTCAGCTTTAGCATCATTCCTTCCAAAGAAATCCCAGGGCTGATCTCCTTCAGAATGGACTGGTTGGATCTCCTTGCAGTCCAAGGGACTCTCAGAGTCTTCTCCAACACCACAGATCACAAGCATCAATTCTTCAGTGCTCAGCCTTCTTCACAGTCCAGCTCTCACATCCATACATGATCACAGGAAAAACCATAGCCTTGACTAGACTAACCTTTGTTGGCAAAGTAATGTCTCTGCTTTTGAATATGCTATCTAGGTTGGTCATAACTTTCCTTCCAAGGAGTAAGTGTCTTTTAATTTCATGGCTGCAGTCACCATCTGCAGTGATTTTGGAGCCCCCAAAATAAAGTCTGACACTGTTTCCACTGTTTCCCCATCTATTTCCCATGAAGTGATGGGACCGGATGCCATGATCTTTGTTTTCTGAATGTTGAGCTTTAAGCCAACTTTTTCACTCTCAACTTTCACTTTCATCAAGAGGCTTTTGAGTTCCTCTTCACTTTCTGCCATAAAGGGTGGTATCATCTGCATATCTGAGGTTATTGATATTTCTCCCGGCAATCTTGATTCCAACTTGTGTTTCTTCCAGTCCAAAGGACAGGCTTTATACCTAGCCCTGAGTGAGTGCTGACTACTGTTCCCTGTAGTCGTTTCAGGTGTTTCTTTCCCCTCCCTTGGTTAGTTTCTTCACATGTATGTTCTGACCCTCATTCTATTGACTTCCAGGGTTCTGTCTGCTACTCCCTCCTGTCTGATTATCTGTGCTACAAATTCCTTGTTCTTCTTGTACTCACAGCTTCTTTCTCTCTGGCTCAGAAAACCCATTAGACTTTTCTTCCATTCTCTCTCCCTGCACCCTGCATGTGTCCTGGAAACTCTTTTGGGGCAGTAAACTGGCACAATCATTTGTTTCAGGGATTACTATCCTTCATTGCTTGGTGTACTATATCTTGAAAACTTGTGTTTATTATTGTTTCAGTTTTTTGGGTCGTTTCAAGTGAAAAGATTATCCAAGCCCTGTTACTCCACCTTGGCTGCAATTGGAAATGGAATATTTGTCTTTTGAATGTGGCCTTGATATTTAAAAACAGCCCAAAGAGAGTGGTGAGTAATTTATCTGTAAGGTTGGCCATCAAACTTGCTAACTCCTCACAACCCCCTTTTCAAAAAATATGTGGTACTAAAAGTAACCAACCTTTTTCCTCCTGTGGTTTTAACATTTCTGTGGTTTAGAATTATTTTTATGAGGAGGAATTTTCATTGGATTTCCTCCACTCTTTCCTCTACTAATTTACTAGGCAGTGTAACCTATGGAAGGTTAAAAGTTCTGAGGAAGAAAATTAGGGTTATATTTTTAACCATCATCCACTCTTACCCCACACTGCTGTTAATTTAGGAGAAATATGACTTTTCCTTTTTGGTGTATTATCTTCTCACTCTTGGTGCCATGACTCAGGCTGAGGCTCTCATTTTCTGCATACCCCGCTCCTAACTGTTCTTTCTTTTTTCTGTCCTTTACATTAGGGACAGACTAACTTTCTGGGGAAAAAAACCCAAAATAGATCTGACTGTGTCATTTTACCTCTTAAGATGGTTCCCCCTTAAATACAGAATAATATTTGGTCTCCTTTTATGTCTACAGTCTCATCTCAGCTTATGTTTCTCCATTCATTTTATATACACAATTTCCACCATCCACAACATTGCAATCCATAAATGGCAGTACTGTCAGGTGATCTTAAACTGAAAGAGACAGCTCTGCCTTTCTCTTACAGGTCCAGCTCTCTCCCATCTTGCACACTTGCTTCTGCTAGCTTCTTTTCCAGGAATTTTCAATTTTACTTGCCTTTGAAGACATTTCTCAGTTAATAAGTACTCCAGAAGGCCTATCAAGAGGCTTCCAATTGGGATAAATTCCCTTGTCCCTTATTTTCTCATAGCCCATTGGTTGCACTATATTTTTGGGGGCTTCTCTGGTGGCTCAGACGGTAAAGTGTCTGCCTGGAATGTGGGAGACCTGGGTTCAATTCTTGGGTAGGGAAGATCCCCAGGAGAAGAAAATGGCAATCCACTTCAACACTCTTGCCCGGAAAATCCCATGGACGGAGGAGCCTGATAGGCGACCCTCAAAGAGTCGGACACGACTAAACGACTTCACTTTCACTTTTCACTTTCAAGTATCAAACTCTGCTTTGGTTTATTTGAGTAAATATCTCTCTCCCTCAGTGGACTATCAGTCAGTCTGTGGAGTGGAGATATTTACTGCCTTATTTTTCTTCACATTCATTGATAGCACACATTCCAGGACCTTTTTTGGCGGGGGGAAGGAGGGGGTGGGGAGTCCCCTCATTTAATAAATATTTTTAAAATTGACATATAGTTGATTTACACTGTTGTGTTAGTTTCAAGGAAAGCATGGTGATTCCGGTTTACATACCAACTCAGATGATATGGTGGGGGCAGATAATTATGAGATGGTGGTCTCACTTAAATTTTATAGAATGAGTTTCCTATAGGAAAGGAGTTTGGTTATAAGAAGAAAGGAAAAAGGAATATTATGCTGGGCAGATGATATTACAATCCACTACAGAAGTGGACTTTTGTAAAGTTAATCCTGTCGTGATGCTGCTCATGGCCCTGGTTGAAATATTCATAGAGTCACAATGCCCTAAGACAAAAGGATGTTCTAGCCAAGGGTGAACACTGTTTATAATCCTAGTCTTGCCTGAAATTGAGTTACAGATTCTTATATAAGCTAAAAAATAATTTCTCTTTCCAATGGACATGTCAGCTGAACCCAACTTTATGAATTGGCTAATTGCTTTCCCTACTGTGTATGTTAACTGCTGAGCTCTTGGAAAGAATTGAATTCTTTTTGGTGAGAGACTGATGAAAATCTTGAGCCCCATGAGCCAGTCATCCAACTGTTTAACATTCAATTGAAGAGACATCCTTTTTTAGACTCTTGGTTTGAGGGTTGATGGAATATTGCTCTTGATACAGTGCTCAAGGTAATAAAAATTGTAGAACTATTAGAAATCTGATATTGTCACAAATTGTACTATGTAAGAGTCCAGCTCAGGGCCCTTCTCTGAGACAGTGCAGTATATTCACAGATCAAGCCCTGGCCCTGAAAATCTGGTTGTCATTTGGGAAAAGCACATTGAGAGTCAACTTCCTCTGTAATTGGTTAACATTCTTCTTTCTCCATGGAATCAAGTAATAGAAAAATAAATGCAGAGTAAATAGAATTTCATGCTTGTGCAAGTCACTGGCAAAATCATCCTTGGGTCATTCAGGCAGACATGTTCTTTTCAGAGGAAAGTTTGAAGGGAAACATTTTATTTCAATCTTCCTTCTCTTAATTTACCCTCTTTCAAGTTATAGTTTTAAAATGCTAATTCTTTCCAGAGAGATGTATTGGGAAGGGAATGGACTCTGCACCTGTCTTATTGCAGCATTATCAAATGAGTGATTTATTCATGCAGATTTTGAATACTAGAAAACTCCAAGACTACATATATTAAAAAACTATTATCTAAAGTATCTACTCATTATTTTTGTTGTGCAAATCACTAATAGAAGAGCAAAGTAGAAGTCCAAAATGGATCTCACTGGGCTAAAAACTAAGATGTCAGCAGGTCTGAATTCCTTACTGGAGACTCTCAGGCAGAATCTCTTTCCTTTCCTTTTCCAGCTTCTAGAGGCTACATTGCTTGACTTGTGGCTCCATTCTCCATCTTCAAACCAGCAATGACCAGTCAACTCTTTATCATGGGGGATGGCTCTGACCTACCCTCTGTCTCCCTTTCCCAGTGTTAAGGATCTTTTAATTAGATTGGACCCATCTAGGTAATCGAGGATAATCTGTAGTTTAAAGTCAGCCAATTATTAACATTAATTCCATCTTAATCCTCAGGAGAAGGCAATGGCAAACCCATTTCAGTACTCTTGCCTGGAAAAGCCCATGGGCAGAGGAGCCTGGTAGGCTGTAGTCGCTAGGATTTGGACACGACTGAGCGACTTCACTTTCACTTTTCACGTTCATGCATTGGAGAAGGAAATGGCAACCCACTCCAGTGTTCTTGCCTGGAGAATCCCAGGGACAGGGGAGCCTGGTGGGCTGCCGTCTCTGGGGCCGCACAGAGTCGGACATGACTGAAGCAGCAGCAGCATCTTCAGCCTTAGTTCCCCCTTTCCATTATTACCTAGCATGTTCTCAGATTCTGGGGATTGAGAAATGGACATCTTTGCCAGGGTGAGGGGGTGTGTTGTTCTTCTACCACATATGTCAAGTGCTCCAGACTTAATTCTATTCATTGGGCGCCCAGAATCCTTCACACTCATGTAAGGCTCTTGTTTCCAAAAGATCTTGAAGTATAATGGACAGATAGGAACACCAGAATAGGAGACAGAAGGCCAGGGTTAGAAAACAGCCTCTTCACTTATGAGCTATGTAACTTTGGGCAAATCACTTAACTTCCTGGAGCCTCCACTTCCTCATCCATGGCCTTTTCCTCCTTTCTTTAACAAAGTATACCTGTTCTGCATCCTTTTTAATAGGGCTCAACTGAGACCTCAAGATAATATGGAAAATACTAATTCAAGCTAAGGCATTAATAAGTGATAATGGTTTCATGCATCACCACACTCTTTCTTCTAACCCCCATACCCTCTCAATTACTATTTATATTTTATAAGATGAATTCACCTGGAAGGAAGTCATTTTATTAAGTGTGCAGCAAATGTGAATGGACTGGGTTGCTGTCTACCTTTTAAAGCTGGCTTTGTCCCTGAACATTTAAGGAGAAAGTATCTACCAGATTACCAGAGGATATAGTTTACCTTGGATATTCCAGTTTATACCTTTTGCCTTGTTTTACTCTCAAGTATCCTTATTTAGATAATAATTTATATGGTCACTGTATTTATTGGGTTGGTAAAAATTTTGTTTGAGTTTTTCTGTAATATCATCTGAAAAAACCCAAATGAACTTTTTAGTCAATAAAATATTTGGCACTTGTAAATGTCTTGAGTGTATTTATAAAATTCTCCTTTTACCTTAAATTTTCATGAAGGCAGGAACATTTTAATTTTGTAGTTTCTCCTGTAAGTACCCTAGAATCTGTATGCCATGGGTTCTGGGTAGCTGTTTCTAACTAACTATATTCTTTATTTTGCAGTTCAGTCATCATTATTTCTCCATGTTTATAAACTATCTGTTATGAACTGAGTTGGTTCCTTCCTACCCCATTCATATGTCCAAGTCCTAACCCTCAATTTGACTGTATTTGGAGAGGGGCCTTTAAGGAGACAATTAACATTAAGTGAAGTCATGAGGATGGGGCTCTAATCCAATAGAACTGGTATTATTACATGAAGAGGAAGAGAGACAAGGGATGCCCATGCACAGAGAAAAGGCCATGTTGAGGACACAAATGACACCACCACCTGCAAGCCAAAGAAAGAGAGGCGTCAGGAGAAATCAAATCTGCCAACATGTTCTGTGAGACTCCCCTCAGTCAGAACCATGAGGAATGAATTTCTGCTGTTTAAGCTACATAGTCTGTGGTTATTTGTTATGTCAGCCCTAGCAGACTAATATGCTTAATCGCCAGTCCAGGTTCGATGCAGGATACAGGATGCTTGGGGCTGGTGCACTGGGATGACCCAGAGGGATGGTACAGGGAGGGAGGTGGGAGGGGGGTTCAGGATGGGGGAACATGTGTATACCCATGGCAGATTCATGTTGATGTATGGCAAAATCAATACAATATTGTAAAGTAATAATGAAAAAAAAGAAACAGAGATATTATTAAAAATGCAGTTTCCTGACTAGTATCTCAGACTGAATCAGAATTTCTGTGGTGGGGCTCAAGAAAGCTCAGGTGATTCTTATACACATTAAATTTGAGAATTGCTGAAATATGCACTGCAGGGCACTAAAAGGGGGAGGGGCTTTTTCATATATCTTTGTCATGTCTAGTTTTTGTTCTCTCTTCAGGGACTTTCTACCTAGGTGTTAGCAGAAAATAGATTGAATATCTCAGTTATCTTTGGCATATCTGGAATTGTCAGTGAAAATTCCAGAAAGCCTGGAGGCTATGGGGACTATACATCAAGATAAATCAAGGAAGAGAGGAATTTATTATTTTAGGGAGAAATTGGTATCAAGACTAATCTAGAATTAGTTCTTAAAAAAGGTCATTGAAGGTGAATTGGACATTTGGCCACTGTACCCCTTCTTCCTTCTTTGGGGCTAGTGCCCAATACTTGGAAATAACACTTTGCCTATTTCCTTAGGGGCACTTAAGAAACTTTGGCTTTCAGTTCTATGCCTTTTGACTACCTACCTCTAATATAGATGCACTTAGTCCTCAGAGCTTGAATCCTATCTCATTGGAAGCTAGATTAGGGACAGGACACCTAAGAGGCATGGATTCGATAAATGTCTTATTCTATGATGCATGAGATGTTCATGCCTCAAAAGTTAGGGACAACCTCAGAGTCAGTCCTAGTTGTAATTAGCATGAATCCTTGCGGATTTCATGGACCATGGAAGTCCAAAACCTTTCCCTGCATCCCTAAAAATTCAAGTTTCCTCCAAATAATCCACTAATGTAAAGTATTAACAGTGTAGAATTTTCTGAAATTTTATAGAGGGTATGGAGAGTAATTTACATTACAGCAATGCAAATGACTTTAACATGTACCACAGACAGTATTAGCTATCACAATCCTGTGGAGTTTCACTAACTTGTTCTCTGAACCCAAGTCTCTTTCTAGCTGGCCAATTTCTTTCATGTTCTCTCATATTCTAAGATATCAACAAAATTCCTTCCCCATTCCATTCATAGAAACAATGTGCCCATGCTAAGACTTGGTGCCACCTACTTATCCAGGTTGTTTTTTTGGAGGGGGAAGAGGTTGGGGGAGTGGTGGGAAGGGTCACTTTCTATCTTTCTGTCTTAAACACCTACTAAGGCAGTCTTCCAATCCAAGACAGTGTTATTCTTGAGAGAAATTCTGGTGACCAACTTTATCACCATATCTTTTCACAAAATACAATTACTGCTATTATTGCCATGAAGCAGATAAAGATAAAAAGAACACTATAACACATGATCAAGAGAAGAAAACTAAGTTTACTCAACTTGTCTTATATGTCCAGCACAAAGTAGGTGTTTTATGTGTTTTCTTATGTAGTCCTCATGGTAAACATGTAAGGTGGAGGATCATTATTTGTCCCATATTCTTAGAAAAATAAGGATTGGAGAGGTCAAATAACTTCACCTAGTAAAAGGAAAATCCAGTATGTAAATTCATGCCTGAGTCTTAACAGTTTTATGTGCCCTTGGAAAAGTCATGTTCCCTCTCTTCATTTCAGTACCTTATCTATAAAAAAAGAAGCTCAGATCAAATTTCTTCTAAAGGCTTTTTAAGCATAGACAAACATGTTCTGTGACCTCTCCTTACTCCACTTGAAAAGTAAAACTGGAAGCTATAGTGTGCTTTGCTTAATTAAGACAGGACCTCATTAATATATAGATCCTGTTTTTCTTTTTTATTGTCCTGCCCCTGAAGTTGATAAGTTATGTATATTTTATTTGTATACTGGAGAGCGATTAGATTTTAGATACGTGAGGTTCCAAACATTTTAAAAGTAGGATTGATTTGCTTCAAATTCCATTTTCCAATTTTTAAAAATATTTTCAACTTTTTCCTGAAACAGAAAGGCTCGATGGTCCTTGCAGTGATAATGAATTTTATGGCAACTTTGCCCTTGGTTATGAGAAGCTGTATATGGGATGTTCAGACAGAAGTCTCCTATCCTGAGCCATAGCTATCAATTCCAAATTGTGAAGGCTGTTTCTCACACTGAGCATCATGGGTTGAAATGCTGCCATCTCTTCCAGTGTCTGTGTTGGTAGGGAAGGCAGGACCAAAGACAGAAGCACCCATTATCATGATAAATACTCAGAGCAGGCTGTTCTACAACAGTGGCTGATATACACGAGATTGTATGGTTTTAGGAAGCCTGTATTAGTGGAAAAAATGTCAATGTATAAGATGCTATTGAATCATGAAGTTAGTGGATAGGTATTGGCTAAGTCATTATCCCCATGAAGAAGAGGAAGTAGGAGGGTGGCATATAGGATCCTATTTGAATTTGACTGAAAATAGAGAAAACAAAGGAATTTCTTAGGAGAGATACTAGAGACAGTGCTTTTTGTATAAAAGTTGGTCACTCGGGTTATGCTGAGTTAACCAGTCCCTGTCTGGCTAATTCTATTCTTCCAACATCCGCTGGATCATGGAAAAAGCAAGAGAGTTCCAGAAAAACATCTATTTCTGCTTTATTGACTATGTCAAAGCCTTTGACTGTGTGGATCACAATAAACTGTGGAATATTCTCAAAGAGATGGGAATACCAGACCACCTGATCTGCCTCTTGAGAAATTTGTATGCAGGTCAGGAAGCAACAGTTGGAACAGGACATGGAACAACAGACTGGTTCCAAATAGGAAAAGGAGTTCGTCAAGGCTGTATATTGTCACCCTGTTTATTTAACTTATATGCAGAGTACATCATGAGAAACGCTGGACTGGAAGAAACACAAGTTGGAATCAAGATTGCCGGGAGAAATATCAATAACCTCAGATATGCAGATGACACCACCCTTATGGCAGAAAGTGAAGGGGAACTCAAAAGCCTCTTGATGAAAGTGAAAGTGGAGAGTGAAAAGTTTGGCTTAAAGCTCAACATTCAGAAAACGAAGATCATGGCATCCGGTCCCATCACTTCATGGGAAATAGATGGGGAAACAGTGGAAACAGTGTCAGACTTCATTTTTCTGGGCTCCGAAATCACTGCAGATGGTGACTGCAGCCATGAAATTGAAAGACGCTTACTCCTTGGAAGGAAAGTTATGACCAACCTAGATAGCATATTCAAAAACAGAGATGTTACTTTGCCAACAAAGGTTCGTCTAGTCAAGGCTATGGTTTTTCCTGTGATCATGTATGGATGTGAGAGCTGGACTGTGAAGAAGCCTGAGCACCGAAGAACTGATACTTGTGAACTGTGGTGTTGGAGAAGACTCTTGAGAGTCCCTTGGACTGCAAGGAGATCCAACCAGTCCATTCTGAAGGAGATCAGCCCTGGGATTTCTTTGGAAGGAATGATGCTAAAGCTGCAACTCCAGTATTTTGGCCACCTCATGCGAAGAGTTGACTCATTGGAGAAGACTCTGATGCTAGGAGGGATTGGGGGCAGGAGGAGAAGGGGACGACAGAGGATGAGATGGCTGGATGGCATCACTGACTCGATGGATGTGAGTCTGAGTGACCTCCGGGAGTTGGTGATGGACAGGGAGGCCTGGGGTGCTTTGATTCATGGGGTCACAAAGAATCAGACATGACTGAGCAACTGATCTGATCTGATCTGATTCTTCAAATAAATAGCAATAGTTATAATAGATACCACTTACATTTATAGTGCTTTGTATACATTATTTTATTTCACCTCACCACAACCCTAGATAGATAGATATTATTGTCCAGATTATACAGATGAGGAAGCTGAGGCTCAATGAGGTTAAATGACTTTCCCAAGGTCATATAGCTACTGAGTATCTGAACCAGAATGTGAACTCAGGTAGCTGCCTTCTCCTCCTTCCTGCTCCCCTTCCCCATTACCTTCATTGTTTACACTCTCCTACCTCAGCCTGAATATCAAGTGATTACCTTGTGGAATAATTTGTGAAATAGTTTCCAAGAGAGTTAATATTGGTGGGCTAAATAAATAAATAATAGTAGACTGATTAATTGTTCAAGCAATTACATATTCATCGAATGATTACTGTACGTTTGTCCTGGGGATACAGTGTTACAAAAACACCAGAATAACCCTTGCTCTCTTAAAACACAGAATGTAATTGCTGGAGCTGTCCACAATGATAGCCAAGCTATGTATAGCAATTTATGTTTAAATTATTTAAAGTCAAAGAGTTAACACAGTCTCTCAGTTACATTAACATTTCAAGGACTCAATAGCCACATGCTAATGACCACTGTACCGGGCAGCACAGATATGGAACATTTATTTCCATTCTCATTGGAAGTTCCATTGGGTAGCACTTAGACAATTAATATGGTGTCTCAGATGCTAAAGAATCTGCCTGCAGTGTAGGAGAGCAGGGTTTGATCCATGGGTCAGGAAGATCCCCTGGAGAAGAGAAGATCTTGGAGATCCCCTGGAGAATATCTTGGAGATCCCCTGGAGAAGATCTTGCCTGGAGAAGAGAATGGCAACATACTCTAGTATTCTTGCCTGGAGAATTCCATGGACAGTCCATCGGATAGCAGAGTCAGACATGACTGAGCAACTATCACTTTTTTCACTTTAGATAATTAATAACAATTGGGTTGAGTAAGAAGAGTGACAGGGTGTTAAAAAATTAATATTTAGTGGGTTATCTAGTCTGGGAGGCTTTCCTGGGGAAAGTGACATTTGAGCTGAGGCTTTCAGTCTGAAATAACTAAGCCAATATTGCCAAGTGAGGAACCTTCTGCAGATACTTCCTGTGTGTGTGCTCAGTCATATCTGGCTCTTTGTGACCCCATGGACTGTAGCCCACTGGGCTCCTATCTCCATGGGATTCTCCAGGCAAGAATACTGGAGTGGGTCACCATGCTCTCCTCCAGGAGACCTTCCCAACACAGGAATCAAACCTGTATCTCATTATGTCTCCTGCATTGCAGGCAGATTCTTTACTGCTGAGCCACCTAGGAAGCCCTAAATACTTCCTGCTATGAGGTAAATTAACTCTGGAAATGACAGCAGTGGATTTGATCAACTTGTCCAGGGTGTAAAGGCACCTTCCTTCTCCCTTCAATGGACCCAAACATAGCCAAAAAAGATAACAGAATAGAGGAAATACAGAACTGTCTCACACCTGTGCTCATTCAGATCAGGATGGTAGTAGAGCCTGGGGCCATGAATTATTGCAAGTCAGGTCCTGCATTCATTTTTGGTGCTTTGTTTTTTTTTTAAAAAAAAAAAAAGCTCTGTAACTCCTTTAGAGATACTTGGAGATCCAAACCTGGCTGTCAGTATTAAGTTTGATACAATAACAATACGGTTCAGAGTATATCCTGAGCAGGGGAGAAGGTGTTTGTGCTTAGATACATCTGCTGTGTTGAGAGCTACATGTTCTATGAGCCTCTCTGGCTTGAATACCCACACATCTGCAGGCAGGTAGGTCAGTTCAGGTTCACAATCTAACTAAGATGCAACTGTGTGGTGTTCACTCTGTCTTTAATTAGAATGGAATGCAATTGTGGTTTGTCTCCGTCATCATCTATATCTCATCATTTAGGTCTGTCATCTATCTCTATCACCTATCATTATGGTCTATTATATATCTATTCTCCAGAAGTCCTAGGCAGAATCTTCAATGCTATACTGAATCCTAAATCCCTCCTTTTGGTATATTCCACTCAGGCCCAGATTCTTTCTCTGACAGGGCACCAAGTCTGTTCTCTCCAATGTCAACATCATGAACTAGGAATATTTTGTGTTTACTCTGCATAGACAGAAAACATTCTTCAAAAGGTGAATTTGACTTGACCGATAACGATATCATCACAATTAGTTATGTCAATGCTATGCTAAGTCACTTCAGTCGTGTCCAACTCTGTGTAACCCCATAGACGGCAACTCACCAGGCTCCCCTGTCCCAGGGATTATCCAGGCAAGAATACTGGAGTGGGTTGCCATTTCCTTCTCCAATGCATGAAAGTGAAAAGTAAAAGGGAAGTTGCTCAATCTTGTCTGACTATTAGCGACCCCATGGATTGCAGCCTAACAGGCTACTCCATCCATGGGATTTTCCAAGCAAGAGTACTGGAGTGTGTCAATAAAAACCACCAATAAAGGGACTTCCTGCCTGGTCTAGTGGTTGAGAGTCTGTGCTTCCACTGGAGGGGCACAAGTTCTATCCTTGGAGGGGAAACTAAGATCCTGTATGATGGCTGTGTGGCACAGCCAAAAAAACCCAGATCAGATCAGATCAGTCGCTCAGTCATGTCCGACTCTTTGCGACCCCATGAATCACAGCACGCCAGGTCCCCCTGTCCATCACCAACTCCCGGAGTTCAGTGAGACTCACGTCCATCAAGTCAGTGATGCCATTCAGCCATCTCATCCTCTGTCGTCCCCTTCTCCTCTTGCCCCCAATCCCTCCCAGCATCAGAGTCTCCTTGAATGAGTCAACTCTTCGCATGAGGTGGCCAAAGTACTGGAGTTTCAGCTTTAGCATCATTCCTTCCAAAGAAATCCCAGGGCTGATCTCCTTCAGAATGGACTGGTTGGATCTCCTTGCAGTCCAAGGGACTCTCAAGAATCTTCTCCAACATCACAGTTCAAAAGCATCAATTCTTCGGTGCTCAGGCTTCTTCACAGTCCAGTTCTCACATCCATACATGACCACAGGAAAAACCATAGCCTTGACTAGATGAACCTTTGTTGGCAAAGTAACATCTCTGCTTTTGAATATGCTATCTAGTTTGGTCATAACTTTCCTTCCAAGGAGTAAGCGTCTTTCAATTTCATGGCTGCAGTCACCATCTGCAGTGATTTCGGAGCCCAGAAAAATGAAGTCTGACACTGTTTCCACTGTTTCCCCATCTATTTCCCATGAAGTGATGGGACCGGATGCCATGATCTTCGTTTTCTGAATGTTGAGCTTTAAGCCAAGCTTTTCACTCTCCACTTTCACTTTCATCAAGAGGCTTTTGAGTTCTTCTTCACTTTCTGCCACAAGGGTGGTGTCATCTGCATATCTGAGGTTATTGATATTTCTCCCGGCAATCTTGATTCCAACTTGTGTTTCTTCCAGCCCAGCGTTTCTGATGATGTACTCTGCATATAAGTTAAATAAACAGGGTGACAATATACAGCCTTGACGAACTCCTTTTCCTATTTGGAACCAGTCTGTTGTTCCATGTCCTGTTCCAACTGTTGCTTCCTGACCTGCATACAAATTTCTCAAGAGGCAGATCAGGTGGTCTGGTATTCCCATCTCTTTGAGAATATTCCACAGTTTATTGTGATCCACACAGTCAAAGGCTTTGACATAGTCAATAAAGCAGAAATAGATGTTTTTCTGGAACTCTCTTGCTTTTTCCATGAACCAGCAGATGTTGGCAATTTGATCTCTGGTTCCTCTGCCTTTCTAAAACCAGCTTGAACATCAGGAAGTTCACGGTTCACATATTGCTGAAGCCTGGCTTGGAGAATTTTGAGCATTACTTTCCTAGCATGTGAGATGAGTGCAATTGTGTGGTAGTTTGAGCATTCTTTGGCATTGCCTTTCTTTGGGATTGGAATGAAAACTGACCTTTTCCAGTCCTGTGGCCACTGCTGAGTTTTCCAAATTTGCTGGCATATTGAGGGCAGCACTTTCACAGCATCATCTTTCAGGATTTGGAATAGCTCAACTGGAATTCCATCACCTCCACTAGCTTTGTTCGTAGTGATGCTTTCTAAGGCCCACTGGACTTCACATTCCAGGATATCTGGCTCTAGGTCAGTGATCACACCATCATGATTATCTGGATCGTCAAGATCTTTTCTGTACAGTTCTTCTGTGTATTCTTGCCATCTCTTCTTAATATCTTCTGCTTCTGTTAGGTCCATAACATTTCTGTCCTTTATCGAGCTCATCTTTCCATGAAATGTTCCTTTGATATCTCTGATTTTCTTGAAGAGATCTCTATTCTTTCCCTTTCTGTTGTTTTCCTCTATTTCTTTGCATTGATCACTGAAGAAGGCTTTCTTATTCTTCTTGCTATTCTTTGGAACTCTGCATTCAGATATTTATATCTTTCCTTTTCTCCTTTGCTTTTCACTTCTCTTCTTTTCACAGCTCTTTGTAAGGCCTCCCCAGACAGCCATTTTGCTTTTTTGCATTTCTTTTCCATGGGCATGGTCTTGATCCCTGTCTCCTGTACAATGTCATGAACCTCATTCCATAGCTCATCAGGCACTCTATCAGATCTAGGCCCTTAAATCTATTTCTCACTTCCACTGTATAATCATAATGGATTTGATTTAGGTCATACCTGAATGGCCTAGTGGTTTTCCCTACTTTCTTCAATTTAAGTCTGAATTTGGCAATAAGGAGTTCATGGTCTGAGCCACAGTCAGCTCCTGGTCTTGTTTTTGCTGACTGTATAGAGCTTCTCCATCTTTGGCTGCAATGAATATAATCAATCTGATTTCAGTGTTGCCCATCTGGTGATGTCCATGTATAGAGTCTTCTCTTGTGTTGTTGGAAGAGGGTGTTTGTTATGACAAGTGCATTTTCTTGGCAAAACTCTATTTGTCTTTCCCTGCTTCATTCCATTTTCCAAGGCCAAATTTGCCTGTTACCCCAGGTGTTTCTTGACTTCCTACTTTTGCATTCCAGTCCCCTATAATGAAAAAGACATCTTTTTGTGTGTTAGTTCTAAAAGGTCTTGTGGGTCTTCATAGAACCATTCAACTTCAGCTTCTTCAGTATTACTGGTTGGGGCATAGTGGACTGTGATATTCAATGGTTTGCCTTGAAACGAACAGAGATCATTCTGTCATTTTTGAGATTGCATCCAGTACTGCATTTCGGACTCTTTTGTTGACCATGATGGCCACTACATTTCTTCTGAGGGATTCCTGCCCGCAGAAGTAGATATAATGGTCCTCTGAGTTAAATTCACCCATTCCAGTCCATTTCAGTTCGCTGATTCCTAGAATGTCGACATTCACTCTTGCCATCTCTTGTTTGACCGCTTCCAATTTGCCTTGATTCATGGACCTGACATTCCATGCAATATTGCTCTTTACAGCATCGGACCTTGCTTCTATCACCAGTCACATCCACAGCTGGGTATTCTTTTTGCTTTGACTCCATCCCTTCATTCTTTCTGAAGTTATTTCTCCACTGATCTCCAGTAGCATATTGGGCACCTACTGACCTGGGGAGTTCCTCTTTCAGTATCCTATCATTTTGCCTTTTCCTACTGTTCATGGGGTTCTCAAGGCAAGAATACTGAAGTGGTTTGCCATTCCCTTCTCCAATGTGCCACTTTCTGTCAGATCTCTCCACCATGACCCACCCATCTTGGGTTGCCCCACGGGCATGGCTTAGTTTCATTGAGTTAGACAAGGCTGTGTCCTAGTGTGATTAGATTGGAAAAAAAAAAAACACCAACGGCTAATAAAAGCTGTGTATTTGGTATCATAGAAATGGGCAAAAAATCAGGTTGATTCTATGAAGCTCTCAACTCTCAGCCAAACATATTAGTATCATGTGGGAGTCACAGTACCAAGAATTGGAATGGCTGTGTTCTCCAAAGCTTCCCAGTTTTTTAAACACAGAAACTGCTGTGTCAGCCTCTGTGCGTCTGCCTACTGTTTGTCTCACTTCCATGTTAAAGTTTTTTTTTTTTTTTTTAATGCATCCCATTGCTACTTTTTTTTTTTTTTGAAAGGGATGCTGTTTCTGTAGATGATAGTCTCCTTAAAAACTGCTTCTTCCTCTTTGATTTAGCTTCCTTCTTTCAGTTGCCCCTCAGGGATATTGACACACTGGATATGGCTGGAATCCAGGTCCTGTCTCTCTCAGTTTTTGTCGCATGTTCTGAGCTTTGTTAGAGCCATTCTGTATCTGATTTATCTTCTGCCAGGATGGTGGCTCCATATTCAGTCTGTTTGCCAAGTGCTTCTGAGGCAGCCTTTTCAAAGCAGATAATTTAATTTCTCCATTTTCAGAAAGAACAAGCCACCTTATTAACTGGAAATGTGCTTATTTGATGCTGTGTGGGGGCTGACATTATCTCCCTGAATCTTAGGAAGCTCATTGTGTTCCTGAGGTTTAATTCTCCTTCTTAAAAATCTCTGTGATTTTCCCACCCCCACCCCCACACATATCCTCAGATGCAGACATACTTACATGCTTCCAACTTTTCCAATTCTGTCAGTTCTTTGAGACTCAGTTTAAGTCTCCTCCTCTCCTTGTATTCTTCCCCAGTGAAGGAACCTGTGTTGCTTTTTCTCATCTCCTTCAGTGCCTGTCGTCTGCAACATACCATTTAGCATGTGCTTATTATACTGTCTTGTATTATCCATTGAACTTCAGGTTACATGCAGTGGTGGTGAGCCATTGTAGAATTTTGTGTGAAATAGTTACATGATCTGATTCGTGATTTAAAAAGTTGACTGATGGCATGGAGGCTGATTAGGAGTTTGAGATACTGGATGACTGAGGGAGTGAGTACCATGGCAATAGAAATTGAGAGAAAGCACAGATTTTAGGGGTGTTTGGGAGCAAAATCGATAGGACTTACTGATTGATCAGATGAGAAGGGCCAGAGGCAGGGAGAAGAAGTCTAGAATTGACTCTCAGGTTTCTGATTTGGACCACTGGGTGGGTGTTAGCGCCACTCACTGAGGCAAGGAACAGGTCAGCCCACTCCCTCATGGGTCTCCTCCCCTTTCTCCTGCAGTCCCATATGGGTCCACAGTAGGTGCTCACAAGTGCATGATATTAATTTTATTCTGTTAAGAGGGAAGAGAAAGTCTTGCCTTTTCTTTGTGTCCTGCCTTAGCTTATGTAAGATACTTTCTGCAGGGAAGGATGCTAGTTTCATGGTCTCTTTGTTGTTGCTACTCTAGGAATCTTCTCTGCTGCTGTGATCTATTTTTGCATTTCTGTGGTCTATGATGCACGCTCTGGACTCACTACTGGGCTTACCAGTCTGGTAGTGCTACATATTTCTCCTTGTCCACAAAATTATCTCATCACAGCAGTCACTTACATTTGAACAGTGATTTAGAATTAAGCAGGCGTGGTCACATGTGCTTTATCTCCTTTGCTCCCTATGACTACATGTGAGGTATGCAGTTAAGTAGGTTTAACTGTCCCTGTTTCATAGATAAAGGAGTTTAGGCTGTTGGAGATGCAACCTGTGGCAAAACTGGGACTCTGCCTCCACATCCATTGTATTTACTTAAATTGGTCAAGTTAATTCTTGTCTTGCTGTCTGGTATCCGTGTGTTTCCAGACTCCTCATGACCTGTCCGACTTCTACCCTCGTCCACTGTGACCTCCTGCTTTTGAGTATCTGCCTTGCTCATACCCATAGTTTGCCCTGTATATATACATCTCTTGCTTTGGCTTTCCCAGTCCAGGCACCTTCCCCTGTTCCTGTTATCCTTGTACTACAATCTTGGCATTGACACAAGACTTGTAGATGAATTTGTGCCACTGGAACTTTTTCTTCCCAAGAACATAGAGGAACACCCACTTTCAGTCTGTTGGACCTGAGGAAATACTGGCCTTTGAACTCTGTTACTTGCAAAATGTTACATTTGTGGATATGAGCAGTGAAAGAAGGCATAATAAGCGAGGCAAGATTTCCAACTCACATCCTGCCTCCTCCAACACAGATCTCCTTTAAACGTTTCAATGGGCTGCATTGCCTGAGCCTCTATCTCCCTGTGAGTACATGAATCTCCATACTTAAATGTTTGGCATTGAGCGTTTGGGACAATTTTTCATTAATATGATAGCAACAAACAGCTTTCTGGATTGTATAGATTGTCGGTAGGTACCCTCTTCTCAACAGTGCAATGGTTTCATGGGTGGGCCTCTGTATGTGAGTCTCTGTGGACCCCGTGGGAGTCAGGGTTGCTTAAGCTTCCTTAGCATTTCATTGTTTTATAGTTGAGCAGCAAGCATTTGAGAATCACCTACCGACAGGGATGTTATAAACAAACTCCTTGCTCTTGAGCCTACCATTTAATTTGGAAGGGCAACCTTACATTTTCCCCACCATGACTGAGCAGCACACAACACAGTTATAACCTTATGCTAGGGAGAGTGGGACAGAAAATGAGATATGGGTCAGGCTGCTTAAAGAAGCTTCCTGAAAGGGAGGACCTTTGAACTGATGCTGAGAGCATGGGTTAAGGTTTTGATTGCAGCATGTGTTTGTGAATCAGTGTTAGTGCTACTATTTTGGGATAGCGAAATGGCATGATAGAAACCCCATATTTAATTCTTTTTCAAAGAATATTTCTTTTCATCTCGGATGACCAGTTCAGGAGGGGGCCTGTCAAAGGAGATTTTCTTTTTCTCCCCCCTTTTTTTGATTATGCCAAATCTTACATTCTGTGTTCCACCATTCTATGGTTTGGTTCTTTTGCAATATGATTTTAGGATCTGGTGTGAACTTAGTCCAGGACACTCCTCTTCCAAATCAGTTTTCCACTTTAGGTGAAAACTGAGTTTGTACTTTTGAGATAATTGTTCTAAGAAGACAGTGCTGCTAAAATACAGGCTATAATAGAAAAGTTAACTTTGTGTAGCTCTGAGATGCGATTTTCTCTGTTCTTCCTTGGCAAAGATGATGCTGTGACTGGGGAGCCTTCTTAGAATGACAGATCTGTGTGGGCTGAAGCCCCAGTTTGATCATGAGGGGGCGGAAGATGGAAATTTCTTTCTCTTCTTTATGATGTGTTCTGATGCTGGCAACTGTATGCTCTGGGAGCTACTGTTGAGGGCATGATGCATGCCTTGTTTCTCAGTGGAACATTATGGAGCAAATAGCATCTGAAACATGTTTTTGCAAGTGAGACAGAGTGCAGGATAATGATGAACAGAGTAAATAATAATTTGTGGCATAGAACAGATTTGTTGGAGCTGTGGCCTGCACAAATGTTGCATCCAAAATCAAACCCAGTGGCTAGACCCAGTGTTTCACTTTTTCAAAGATTTTCCTAGATGATAGGGTGGACTGGGATAAATTCCATGTCTCATTTTGGGGGAGGGGATTTTTAAAGAAAATAGGCTGAAATAGTTGGCCCTTGACCAAGTGTAAAGTTGGAAAAATATGTCTAATATCCTACCTTTCTATTCATTTCGTTGCTTCGCTCTTGTTATTCTCCACTGGTGAATCTAGAATCCCTCTCTGTTAAGGTTATAGTGAAACATCAGTGGTAACTTTTTTAGAGAGGGGAATATACCTGGGATACAGGGGTGGTGGCAGGACTGCCTGGTGTAAAAGACTCTGTCTCCAGAAAAGGAGGCTTAGTGTAAGCATGATGCCCTGGGAATGCAGCAAATTATTATGGGCCATGGCTGGAAATTGATTGAAGGACTCATTAGTAGGAATTTGGGTCTCTCCTGGGGGTCCACCTGTTTGCTGAATAGACAACACCTTGTGGAGGGACAGAAAAAAAATGAAGGTGCATATATATTAATAAAAATATTCTCAAGGACTTGTTTAGGGTGGATTCAAAAGGGAGAAATTGTCTACAGGGTAAAATTAATAACATTTACTGAACCCTTGTCATATGGCAAGCATATTATATAAAATTTGTATCTAATTCTCATGATAAGATTATGATGTAGGCAGCTTTATTATTCACATTTTATGTACAGATAAAATGAAGTCAAGTTGCCCGGGGTCAGAGAACTGAAAGTGACTGAACTAGAATTGATTGATGCATTGATTTTTTAAAATTGAGATAAAATGTATAACATAAAATTTATCATTTAACCTCCTTGAATCAGGATTAGTTTTTCATTCTATTTTAAAAGTTATTCCTCATGGCAACAGTGGCGGTGGCTGGTTGGGTGCAGCGCTATAGCAACTGAGTTGCTGCTAGCCTGGTGGCTGAGTGTTCAACTCCAGCCTGGCCTCCGCATACCCCCGGGGCTCCACACGCCTAATGCTGCCCCAGCACTGAGCCTGCCCTGGCCAGGATGATGGTGGAGTATTTCTTGGGCCAGAGCATGCTCTGGAGTTCCTGGGACCAGGTGTTTGCTGCCTTCTGGCAGTGGTCCCAAGTCCCTATAGCAAACATGCCTTGATGGAAGACATAGTGCACCGAGAGGTGACCTCTGACCAGAAGCTCCTGTCCGAGGACCCCTGACGAAGACGAACAGGATGCACCACTGGACTGAGCAACTGTTTCCTGCCAGTGTTGCTCACTCAGTGTACATCCTGGAAGATTCTATTGTGGACCCACGAAACCAGACCATGGCCACCTTCACCTAGAACATCAACCACACCCAGCTGATGATGGCGCAGGAATGATGTGTTTACTGTGTGCACTCTGATAACAGCAGATGGACTGAAATCTCCCAGGAAACCTGGGTCTCCTCTGGCTTATTTGGCGTCTCCAGAGATGTCCAGGAATTTGGTCTTGCACGGTTCAAAAGCAACGTGACCATGACTATGAAAGGTTTTGAATACATCTTGGCCAAGCTACAAGGTGAGGCTCCTCCCAAAACCCTTGTTGAAACAGCCAAGGAAGCCAAGGAGAAGGCCAAGGAGATGGCAGTGGCAGCTACGGAGAATGCCAAGGACCTTGCCAGCAAGGCAGCCACCAAGAAGCAGCAGCAGCAGCAGCAGCAGTAGCAGTTCGTGTAGCCAGCCCAGGCCCCGAGGCAGCAGCCTAGCAGACTACTGACTCCAGTCCCTGTGCCCTCTCCTCCTGTACTTTATTATTAAAAGCCAGCTTCCAGTCTTGTCAACTGTCTGGATGGTGGTGCACCTGGGGGTAGGTGCCCTGTTTGGCATCTCCAGCACAGCTGGTCAGTTACCCATGTCTGAGCTGGGCCGCCTTATTCCTGCATCAGGTGGCTGAAAACAGAGGCCCAGTGACTTGCCCAGGGTGACTGCATCCAGGTGAAATCATCGTAAATGCTAGACTGTAAGCTCTGTGAGGGAAGGGACTGTTGTTTTATCCTCTGATGTGTCCCAAGTATATGAAACAAAATCTTACATATAACATGCACTCAATAAATACTTACTGAAATTAAAAAAAAAATTATCATACAGTGAAGTTGTCTTATTTGGTGTGCATTTTTATGAGTTCTTACACACACATAGAATCACAAAACTACCACCGCAATGAAGATACAGAATAGTTCCCTCTCCTCTGAAAGCTCCCTTGTGCTGTTCCATTTGAGTTAAACCCTCTACCCACTTCTAACCTCTATTCGCTGTGTAAACAACTGATCAGTTTTCTATCACTATAGTTTTTTTTCCCCCAAAATGTCATATTCATGTAATCATACAGTTGTTGTTGTTGTTCAGTCATTCTGTCATCTCAGACTCTCTGTGACCCCACAGACTGCAGCACACCAGGCTTCCCTATCCTTTACTATCACCTGGAGCTTGCTCAAACTCATGTCCATTGAGTTGGTGTTGACATCTAACCATCTCATCCTCTGTTGTCCCCTTCTCCTCCTGCCTTCAATCTTTCCCAGTAACAGGGGCTTTTCTAATGACTGGGCTATTCACTTAAGTTTGCCAAAGTTTTGGAGCTTCATCATCAGCCCTTTCAGTTAATATTCAGGGTTGATTTCCTTTAGGATTGACTGGTTTGATCTCCTTGCAGTCCAAGGGACTCTAAAGAGTCTTCTCCAGCACCACAATTCAATACCATCAATTCTTTGGCACTCAGCCTTCTTTATGGTCCAACTCTCACATCCATATATGACCACTGGAAAAACCATAGCCTTGACTATTCAAACCTTTGTCAGCAAAGTAATGTCTCTGCTCCTTTATATGCTGTCTAGGTTTGTCATAGCTTTTCTTTCAAGGAGCAAGCAACTTTTAATTTCATTGTTGCAGTCACCATCTGCAGTAGTTTTGGAGCCCAAGAAAATAAAGTTTCTCACTGTTTCCATTATTTCCCCATGTATTTGCCATGAAGTGATGGGACCAGATGCCATAATCTTAGTTTTCTGAATGTTGAATTTTAAGCCAACTTTTTCATTCTCCTCTTTCACTTTCATCAAGAGGCTCTTTAGTCTGCTTTCTGCCATAAGGGTCGTGTCATCTGCATATCTGAGATTATTGATATTTCTCCCAGAAATCTTGATTCCAGCTTGTGCTTTATGCAGCCCAGCATTTGGCAAGATGTACTCTGCCTAGAAATTAAATAGGCAGGGTGACAATGTACATCCTTGATGGACTCCTTTCCCACTTTGGAACCAGTCCATTTTTCCATGTATGGTCCTAACTGTTGCTTCTTGAACTGCATACAATTTTCTCAGGAGGGGGGTAAGGTAGTCTGGTATTCTCATCTCTTTAAGAATTTTCCACAGTTTGGAACATACATACAGTATGTAACCTTTTTAAGACTGGCTTCTTTCACTCAGCAGTTCTCTGGAGATTTATCCACATTGTGATATGTTCATTCTTTATTATTGCCAAGTAGTAGTCCATTATATGGATTTACCACAGTTTGTTTATCCATTGACTTGTTAATGGTCATTTGGATTGCTTCCAGTTTTGGGCAGTTATGATCAGAATCTCAAGAAATATTCTGTGGAGAGTTTAGTGTGAATACCAATTTTCTTTAGAGTAAATATCCAGGGGTGGGATTGCTGTATCATTATGATAAACTTTATGGTTAATTTTGTAACAAATGGCCAGATCATTTGCCAGTATATATGATCCCATGAGCAGTATATGAGAGTTGTAGTTTCTTGCATCCTCATAAACTCTTGGTATTGTTGTTTTTTTATTTAGGTGTTATAATAGGTATGTGGTGGTATCTTGTCATTGTTTCAATTTGCATTTCCCTAATGGCTAATGATGTTTAACATCTTTCTATTTTTTTCTATTTGTATATGGTCAGATTCTTTGTATGTTTTAAAATTGGATTATTTGTTTTCTTACTGTTGAGATTTGAGAGTTCTTTATACTTTATGAACATGTCTTGTTGGCTGTATAATTTGCATACATATTCATGTTTATAGCTTTTCTTTTTTAAAAAATTAATAAATTTTAATTGGAGGCTAATTACTTTACAATATTGTAGTGGTTTTTGCCATACATAGACATGAATCAGCCATGTGTCCCCCATCCTGAACACCCCTCCCACCTCCCTCCCTGTCCCATCCTTCAGGGTCATCCCAGTGCACCAGCCCTGAGTGCCCTGTCTCATGCATTGAACTTGGACTGATGATCTATTTTACATATGGTAATATACATGTTTCAGTGCTGTTCCCTCAAAGCATTCCACTCTCGCCTTCTCCAACAGAGTCCAAAAGTCTGTTCTTTACATTTGTGTCTCTTTTGCTATCTTGCATATAGGGTCATTGTGACCATCTTTCTAAATTCCATATATATGTGTTAATATACAATGTGGGTGTCTTTCTTTCTGACTTCCTTCACTCTGTAAAATAGGCTACAGTTTCATCCACCTCATTAGAACTGATTCAAATGTATTCTTTTTAGTGGCTGAGTAATACTCCATTGTGTATATGTACCACAGCTTTCTTTTCCATTCATCTGCTGATGGACATCTAGGTTCCTTCCATGTCCTGGCTATTATAAACAGTGCTGCGATGAACATTGGGGTACATGTGTCTCTTTCAATTCTGGTTTCCTCAGTGTGTATGCCCAGCAGTGGGATTACTGGGTCATATGGGGGTTCTATTTCCAATTTTTTAAGGAATCCCCACACTATTCTCCACAGTGGATATACTAGTCTGCATTCCCACCAACAGTGTAAAAGGTTCCCTTTTCTCCACACCCTCTCCAGCATTTATTACTTGTAGACTTTTGGATAGCAGTCATTCTGACCAGCATGAGATGGTACCTCATTGTGGTTTTGACTTGCATTTCTCTGATAATGAGTGATGTTGAGCATCTTTTCATGTGTTTATTAGCCATCTGTATGTCTTCTTTGGAGAAATGTCTGTTTAGTTCTTTGGTCCATTTTTTGATTGGGTCATTTATTTTTCTGGAATTGAGGTGCATGAGCTGCTTGTATAATATTGATATTAATTCTTTGTCCATTGCTTTGTTTGCTATTATTTTCTCCCATTCTGAAGACTGTCTTTTCACTTTGCTTATATTTTCCTTTATTGTGCAAAAGCTTTTAAGTTTAGTTAGGCCCCATTTGTTTATTTTTGCTTTTATTTCCATTACTCTGGGAGGTGGTAAATATCATAAAGTCCATTTTGTTCTTTTTTTCTATTATAAATCATGCTTTTGGTATTATATCTAAGGATAATTTATAATAAAGCAGATATTGCTTATTAATAGTGTTCCTGAATTATTTATTTTAATAAGAACTTTATGAAAACATATTTTGCATATAATTAATCCTTTTAAAGTTTACAAATCAGTGATGATTCAAAAATAAATTTACCAAGTTCTGCAGCAATTGCTATAAATATTTTACAACATTTTCATCACTCCAAGAGAATCTTTCATTCACACTTACTGTTAATCTCTGTTATCCCTAACTCTGCTCCAGTAAACCACTAGTCTACTAGTGGTTTTTCTGGCACAATTTTTTATTTTTAAAAAATTTAAATTTAAAAATTGTGGTAAAAATCATAACATAAAATTTATTAATTTATGATTTCTGGTGGTGGTTTAGTTGGTAAGTCATGTTTGACTCTTGCCACCCTATGGACTATAGTCTGCCAGGCTTTTCTGTCCATGAGAATACTGGAGTGAAATGCCATTTCTTTCTCCAAGGGATCTTCCTGACCCAGGGATCAAACCCTTGTCTCCTGCATTGGCAAGTGGGTTCTTTGTCACTGAGCCACCAGGGAAGCCTTACCATTTCTAGTTATGTTAAATATTTTCAGAAGTGTTAAATATTTTCATATTGTATATAACCAATCTCTAGAATGTTTTCATCTTGTAAATCTGAAATTCTATACCCAATAAAGAACATTTCCCCATTTTTCTCTCCTCCAGCCCCTGCTAACCACCATTCTACTATTTCCATAAATTTGACTACTGCTTTGAGTTCAGTTGCTCAGTCATGTCTGACTCTTTGTGACCCCATGGACTGCAGCACGCCAGGCCTCTCAAACTCATCTCCCTCGAGTCAGTGATGCCATCCAACCATCTCATCCTCTGTCGTCCCCTTCTCCTCCCACCTTCCATCTTTCCCAGCATCAGGGGCTTTTCCAGTGAGTCAGTTCTTTGCATCAGGTGGCCAAAGTATTGGAGTTTCAGCTTCAACATAAATTTTTCCAATGAATATTCAGGACTGATTTCCTTTAGGCTGAACTGGTTGAATCTCTTTGCAGTCCAAGGGACTCTCAAGAGTCTTCTCTAACACTACACTTCAAAAACATCAATTCCTTGGCACTCAGCTTTCTTTATGGTCCAGTTCTCACATCCATACATGACTACTGGAAAAACCATAGCTTTTACTAGATGGACCTTTGTTGACAAAGTAATGTCTCTGCTTTTTAATACTCTTTTTTCGCCTACTTTTGACTACTGTAGCTATCTTATGTAAGTGCAATTATATAGTATGTGTCTTTTTGTCTGACTTGTTTAGCATAATACCCTCAAAGTTCACCTGTATTGTAGCATATGCCAGACTTTTCTTCCGTTTTAAGGCTGAATAATATATGTGTATACCACATTTGCTTATCAATTTTTTGTTGATGGTCACTTTGGTTGCATCACTCTTTGGGTACTGTTAATAATACTGTTAGGAACCTGGGTGTACAAATAGCTAATATAGCACCATTTTGTTTTCTCAAAAAGACTATTTTCTCCATTACATAGCATTTTCAACTTTGGTAAAAATCAGTTTACTATATGTGTTTGGATCTAATTCTGGCCTGTCTGTTCTATTCCATTGATCTATTTGTTTTTCCTTTTGACAATCTTGATTACTACAGTGTTACAGTACTTTTGAAATTTGGGTTGTGTGAATCTTCCAACTTTGTTCTTTTTTCAAAATATGTTTTACTCCTTTTCTTTCCCTTTCCATATAAATTTTAGAATCAATTTGTCAATACCTACAAAATTTCTAAAGAGATTGCATTAAATTTATTATGTAGAGGAGAATTAACATCTAAATTGTATTGAGTCTTTGAATCCATGAGAACACTATGTGTCTCCACTTATTTAGGTCTTTGCTGATTTTTCTTTTCATCAAAATTTTGTCATTTTCAGCATAAATATCCTGTACATATTATTGAGTTTGTATTTAAAGTGTCTCATGTTGTGGAGGTGTTTTAATTGATGTTAATTTTTTGGGGGGAGGAATTTCAGTTTCCAAATTTATATTGCTAATATATACAAATGTTGATTTTTGTGTATTGTCATTTTATTTTACAATATTAAACTTACAGATTAGTAGTAGGAAGTTTTTCTGTGGTTATTTGTTTTTAGATTATTTGCCATTTTCTACTTAGGCAGCATGTTAGCAAATAAGGATCATTTATTTTCTTATTTTCTAATTGATATGCATTTTATTTATTTTCCTTATTGCACTAAGAATAGTGATACTAGAGGAAATGCATTTAGTCTCTCTCCATTAGGTACAATGTTAGCTATAGATTTTGTGGATGCCCTTTATCAAGTTGAAGAAATTTCCTTCTGTTCCTAATTTGCTGAGTTTCAAATCATGTATTAATATTGGATTTTGTCAAGTGCTTTTTCTGTACCCATTGATATAATAATGTGATTTTTCTTTTTTTTAAATCATTTAATATGTTGGATTGCATTGATTAATTTGAGAATATTGAACTGGAGTTGCATTCCTGGTATAAACCCCATTTGGTTATATGGTATTATTTTTAACTATTGCCTGATTCAATTAGCTAATACTTTGTGGATTTTTACATGAATCATGAGAGACATTGGTCGGTAGTTTTACTTTCTTGTACTATTATCTGGTTTTGATATCAGGTTAATGTTGCCTCATAAAGTGAATTGGGAAGCATTACTTCCTCTGTTTTCTGTAGAAAGGTTATGTAGATTGGCATTATTTCTTTAACTGTTTAATTTCCAGTGAAATCTTCTGGGCCTAGAGAAACCATTTTTGGACAAGTTTTAAAACTATATAGCCATTTTATTTAATTATATGACTATTTAGATTTCTCTCTTCTTCTTGAGTTTTGACAGTTTGTGATTTTTGAGGAATTGGTTTATTTTATCCAAGATGACAAATTTATGTACATGGAGTTGTTTGTAGTATAGCTTTGTTATACTTTCTTTCTTTCCTTTTTTTTTTTTTTTTTGAGCTTTTGTCAGTTTATTGTTAATCAATGAATGTTATCCAAAATTATAGATGTAATGTTACTTAACTGTACAACACAAAATTATGCTAATGGGAAAAGCCTGTTGGAATTTACCAAATACTCATTAATATATTTTTACATTGCTATATGAACATGTGCTTCTCAACTGCTAATAATAATAGTTATAACTGGTTTAATGAAAACCCATATTGCAAATTGATGTTTCTGTTTAGAAAAATTCACACAACTTTAAAAATCGATTAAATCCATTTTAATCCTAATCTACAAATAGATAATAAACATCAAATATAACTGGTAATTTTTCAACACTGATATCAAACTGAAATAGGAATGGTAGTGCACACAATTCAAAATGAAGCAAATTAATAAAAATCCAATAGAAATCTGTGAAAGTGTTAATTGGTCAGTTGTGTCTGAATATTTGTGACCCCGTGGACTGTAGTCCACCAGGCTCCTCTGTCTATGGAATTCTCCAGGCAAGAATACTGGAGTGGGTTGCCATTCCCTTCTCCAGAGGATCTTCCTGATCCAGGGATTGATCCCAGGTCTCCTGTATTACAGGCAGATTCTTTACTGTCTGAGTCACCAGGGAAGCCCATTAATGTTTGTGAGACCTATAGTATTAGCCCTCTTTTACTTTTGATATGAGTATTTGTGTTCTTTTTTTCTTTTTTACTGTTAGTCTTGCTGAAAGTTTATCAGTTTTACTGATCTTTACAGTATTATCAAAAAACATGACCTAGGAATTAATCCAATGAAAGATGATCAAATATTCTAGAGAGAAACTGTAGATTTTGGAAAGGATATATATATCTTGAAGTCTCATTTTTTTAAAGACAGGAATAGAAAATGCCTTTCATGGATAAAGAGTGGTCATTCTTTATTGCCTCTATCTAGGGTGGCCCTAATTTCAAGAGGAGCCCCTTCTACACCCTGGGGAGAGCTGCACTTTGATCCATTGCCTGGTCAGCCTGGGATTATTTTTATGAGCTCTGAATTGTGTTGTCTCCAAACTGTGCCCCTGATTGTTAGGTACCATTGGCTAGTCCTTTTGGACCTTTGATTTTCAATTTATAAGAAGATCAGATCAGATCAGTCATTCAGTCGTGTCCGACTCTTTGCGACCCCATGAACTGCAGCACGCCAGGCCTCCCTGTCCATCACCAACCCCCAGAGGTCACTCAGACTCACATCCATCGAGTCAGTGATGCCATCCAGCCATCTCATCCTCTGTCGTCCCCTTCTCCTCCTGCCCCCAATCCCTCCCAGCATCAGAGTCTTCTCCAATGAGTCAACTCTGCGCATGAGGTGGCCAAAATACTGGAGTTTCAGCTTTAGCATCATTCCTTCCAAAGAAATCCCAGGGTTGATCTCCTTCAAAAGGGACTGGTTGGATCTCCGTGCAGTCCAAGGGACTCTCAAGAGTCTTCTCCAACACCACAGTTCAAAAGCATCAATTCTTCGGTGTTCAGCCTTCTTCACAGTCCAGCTCTCACATCCATACATGACCACAGGAAAAACCATAGCCTTGACTAGGCGAAACTTTGTTGGCAAAGTGATGTCTCTGCTTTTGAATATGCTATCTAGGTTGGTCATAACTTTCCTTCCAAGGAGTAAGCATCTTTTAATTTCATGGCCGCAGTCACCATCTGCAGTGATTTTGGAGCCCCCAAAAATAAAGTCTGACGCTGTTTCCACTGTTTCTCCATCTATTTCCCATGTAGTGATGGGACCAGATGCCATGATCTTTGTTTTCTGAATGTTGAGCTTTAAGCCAAACTTTTCACTCTCCACTTTCACTTTCATCAAGAGGCTTTTGAGTTCCTCTTCACTTTCTGCCATAAGGGTGATGTCATCTGCATATCTGAGGTTATTGATATTTCTCCCGGCAATCTTGATTCCAACTTGTGTTTCTTCCAGTCCAGCATTTCTCATGATGTACTCTGCATATAAGTTAAATAAACATGGTGACAATATACAGCCTTGACGTACTCCTTTTCCTATTTGGAACCAGTCTGTTGTTCCATGACCAGTTCTAACTGTTCCTTCCTGACCTGCATACAGATTTCTCAAGAGGCAGATCAGGTGGTCTGGTATTCCCATCTTCCAAGACACAATGTCATGGAAACTTGGACTCTCTTTTAATGGAATCTAAGTCATAATGGAATCCAGCAAAGAAAGAATGCAGAAAATTGAACCCAGCATTTCATCTGAGAGCTTTGCAGGAAAAGCTGCCCTGTCCCTTTCCTGCTCAACTTCCTCTTTATCATACTTGTCCTTCTGCCTTATTTCAGCTTTTTGTTCCCTCCATTCCTTCTGTTCTGCCTCTTGTCACTATGACTTCCCTGTCTCTTCCTCCTATGCCTGCCTTAGTCACCAGTTACTTAGACCTACCTAGTCCTATTCCTACCTCATGCCCAGACCATCTCCCTCCTCTTACCAGGTTTTCCCCTTCCCACCTCCCTGCCTGCATCACCATTACCCAAGAGAAACATTAGCTACTGGAAACCAGAAGTAATGTCCACAAATACTCTTAGCAGCATTTAATACAGTAGTAATAAACTGGAGGTTATCCAAATCCTCATCAATAGGAGAGTGGGTAAATTGTGATATATTGACATATGGAATATTATAAAGCTTTGAAAGTCAATGAACTAGAGCATGCAATAACCTGGATAAATTTTAATAGCATAAGTTGGAATAAAAGATGCAAGTTCCCAAAGGTACTCTACACAGTATCATTCCCCTTTCTATAATGTACACATCCAAACAATATCAAATATCATATAGCTTAGGTGAATTACATACAAACACACACATACATGAGATAAAATTAAAGAAAACACTTGGTAAACATAATCATAAAATTTAGGATGATGGTTATCTCTGAGGGTGAGATAGGAGAATGGGATGGGTAGGAGCCCGTTAGTGTAGGCTGTTGGCAATGTTCTAGTTTCTAAATTGGTTTAATGGGATCATCAGCTTATAATATTATTAAAATAATTAATAAGTAAATAAGAATACCATGCATGGACCAACCATGATAGTGTGTTGTGATTGACGACCTGTTTTTGTGCATCTGATATAATCCAAACAAATGAACCCCAAACTAGTGGGGTCAAGCAATAAGTACATTTCTGTAGAATATTTCCAATAGGTTGTTGGCTGGTTAAAAAAGAATGTAGAATTAACTATTCTTCACATATTTTACTTGAGCTTTGAAAAAAAATCCATGGAAAGCTACTAAAAAAAAATAATAACTACTAAAAAAAAAGAAGCTACTAAAAAAAGCAGTAACTACAGAGAAAAGAAGTTAAAGTGTACACTGCTATCTGATTGGATAGTGGCTAAAATAGACATAATAACAGGTAGGCAATGTAAATGCTTTGAGAACCCTATAAGACCACCCTTTGTAAAGGAATGACTGGCTGTGTAAATGGAATGGCATATTAAGTACTTAAATGCCCATAGCTACTCTGGATCAGGGAAGGAAAAATCGTGGAATTCCAACTTATTCAGTATATATTTTAAAAATTCTCTTGTTTCTCTGAAAAGTCTTTTTCTGCTATGTAGGCAGGCACTAAAAAGTTAACCCAGATATTGAAGGAAACACAGATAGCTGAGTTCCAGCTTTTTGCCTGAGAATGTAACTTCAACATTTTTATGAAAGCTAAATGGTACAACCATATATTCATGGAGGATTGTTTGAAAGATACACAGTTCTTCAGGATCAGTCCTAGAATATCCAGAGATCCATCAGCATCAGCTGAGAACTTAGGGAAAAGAAATGGAGTCTCTCAGGACCCATTCCATACCTACAGTATCAGAATCTGCATTTTAACAGGAATTCCTGGGTACTTTATATGCACATTAAAGTTTGAAAAGCAGTAGTTTAGAGCAGATAGCTTTATCTGAAGCTCAACAGGAGCTGGTCTTCAGGAAGTCTGTTTACTCATTGAAATTTTATGCCAAATTTTGAGTTTCTCTGAATAAATATTTTTCTGGGCTTTGCTGTATGTTTTACTCCTGGATCAGGCCAGATTATTGGAAAGCTGTGCACTTAGTTCCCAAGCTTTGGCTAATTGTTTCACACAGCGTGCTTTAGTTTTCTCTTTCATTTATTTACATTGAAGACCACTGTGAAAAGCAGCTGTTGAAATTCATTGCATTTACTGCTGGATACTACTGAGAATATTGTACACTACAGAAGTGTTTCCAAGGTCTGATTGCACAAAAGAATCATCTGAGGTGTTTGTAAACTACTGATCTGAAGTACTGCCTGGGAATATATATTGTTAACAGTTACTCATGGTGATTTTGATGTAACAAGTCCATGGAATAGTGGTTTGGGAAGATTTACTACACTATCTAGTGTCTCTTTATTAAAATATACTGTTTTTCCCCCCTGTCTTTAGTAGCAGGGAAAGCCTGTATGTCTTCTGGGTAACTGATATGCAGTTGTCTTATGAATAATATGTTTATAACAACATGTATCCCTCATTAACTTACCAAATCCACATTTGTGCCCTACTTTTGACAATTATAAAACCTTCTGTTATACATTTTGGTGTTTGTAAAGGTTTTGTGTTACCATTGCCTTCATTTTACTTTGTTTCTGAGCTGAGCTGATATAATTGCTGTTAAAGATGAGAAACTTGATGCTTTTGTTAATTTTGTTTTGTTAGTCTTTTGTGGGGGGAAATTACATATTAGGCTGTTGGAAACAGTAAAAGAAATCACAGATTTTTATTACTACTGTACAGGTTCCTGGGTGTTAGGAGTCCTCAGATATGAACCACTGCCTTTAAACAGATATTCTAAATTCAGGAGATATGCTACGTCTTAAAGTCGAACAGTTGGGCTAGGCATTAGGAGATTTCTATTTTAGGTATAATTGTGCCAGTAATGAATTCTTTGACCTCATGCAAGAGAAACGTATATTTTGTTGGCTGCTATTCTCTAATCTTCAAAATGGGCACAGTAAGTCCCTTTCACCTTATAGGATTAGATGATAATCACATGATGAACATCGACTGAGGACATACTTTGTGCTAGACACTTTTCATAGACATATATGTATTACTTCATTTAATTCTGGAAAGAACCCAATGAGGTAAATATTGTTTTTGCCCAGTTTACAAATGATGAAATTAAGTTAAGTGAGGTTCCATAATTTAACATTATACATCTGAAGTGAAACTTGATCTTTTTGACTTCAGAGCCTAAATTTGTAATCATTTAGTCTATATGATTTAGTATGGATCATCATATTGCAGGAGGAAACTCTGAATCTTATGGCTTAAAATCCCAAAAGTTCTTTCCTTGTTTTTGATACATAGTTTTGGTTGCATGTCATGATCATTGTAGGACCCAGGTTGACAGAATATCTGTCATCTCTAGGATTGTTGGTCATCTCACCAGAGGGAAAGAGTATATGATGCAATATGCACTGGCTCTTAAAGCATGCACCCAGAAGTGACACCATTTTCACTTGTGCATTGTTGACCAAAACTAGTTAGATGTTTGTGTGTGCAAGGAAAGCAATCCGGTTATGTGCTGGAAAGGTGGAAAAGAAGAGAAATATAAAAATTTGGGGAGCAACAGGAATGCCACATTTTTCAAATGTATTTATTGATATAAAACTATTAGTATTATAACTTTGAATAATGTTCTTAAAAAGCAATGAGGTGGGTTCATGCTTACATTGTTTGAAACACACTCTTCAATAAGTCACAGTATAAAGCCTGCTTATACACTATAATTTAAAATAATAGGGGGCGGTCCTAAGATGGCAGAGGAATAGGATGGGGAGACCATTTTCTCCCCCAGAAATTCATCAAAAGAGCATTTGAATGCTGAGCAAATTCCACAAAACAACTTCTGAATGCTGGCAGAAGACATCAGGCACCCAGAAAGGCAGCCCATTCTCTTCTAAAGAAGATGGAGAAGTCTTGAGGCTACTGTAAGAATAAAACTGAAAACCAGAGGCAGGAGGCTTAAGTCCAAATCCTGAGAAGACCAGGGAACTCCTGACTCCAGTGAACATATATCAATAGGAGCTCATCAAATGCCTCCATACCTACACTGAAATCAAGCACCACCCAAAGGCCAACAAGTTTCAGAACAAGACATACCATGCAAATGAATTCTCCAGCAACACAGGAACATAGCCATGAGCTTAAATATACAGGCTGCCCAAAGTCACACCAAACGCATTAATATCTCAAAAATCATTACAGGACACTTCACTGCACTCTAGAGAGAGGAAATCCAGCTCCACCCACTGGAACACCGACACAAGCTTCACTAACCAGAAAACCTTGACAAGCCACCCACACCAGTCAGAAAGGCTGCTATCCAAAAGTCTACAAGCAATAAATGCTGGAGAGGGTGTGGAGAAGTGGGAACCCTCTTACACTGTTGGTGGGAATGCAAAGTAGTACAGCCACTGTGGAGAACAGTGTGGAGATTCCTTAAAAAACTGGAAATAGAACTACCTTATGGCCCAGCAATCCCACTGCTGGGTATACACACTGAGGGAAACCAGAATTGAAAGAGACACGTGTACCCCAATGTTCATTGCAACACTGTTTATAATAGCCAGGACATGGAAGCAACCTAGATGTCCATCAGCAGACGAATGGATAAAGAAACCTGTGGTACATATACACAATGGAGTATTACTAAGCCATTAAAAAGAATACATTTGAATCAGTTCTAATGAGGTAGATGAAACAGCAGCCTATTATGCACAGTGAAGTAAGCAGAAAGAAAAACACCAATCAGATCATATCAGATCAGATGAGTCGCTCAGTCATGTCCGACTCTTTGCGACCCCATGAATCACAGCATGCTAGGCCTTCCTGTCCATCACCAACTCCCAGAGTTCACTCAGACTCACTTCCATTGAGTCAGTGATGCCATCCAGCCATCTCATCCTCTGTTGTCCACTTCTCCTCCTGCCCCCAATCCCTCCCAGCATCAGAGTCTTCTCCAATGACTCAGCACTTCGCATGAGGTGGCCAAAGTAATGGAGCTTCAGCTTCAGCATGATTACTTCCAAAGAAATCCCAGGGCTGATCTCCTTCAAAAGGGACTGGTTGGATCTCCATGCAGTCCAAGGGACTCTCAAGAGACTTCTCCAACACCACAGTTCAAAAGCATCAATTCTTCTGTGCTCAGCTTTCTTCACAGTCCAACTCTCACATCCATACATGACCACAGGAAAAACCATAGCCTTGACTAGACGGACCTTTCTTGGCAAAGTAATGTCTCTGCTTTTTAATATGCTATCTAGGTTGGTCATAACTTTCCTTCCAAGGAGTAAGCGTCTTTTAATTTCATGGCTGCAGTCACCATCTGCAGTGATTTTGGAGCCCAGAAAAATAAAGCCTGACACTGTTTCCACTGTTTCCCCATCTATTTCCCATGAAGTGATGGGACCAGATGCCATGATCTTTGTTTTCTGAATGTTGAGCTTTACGCCAACTTTTTCACTCTCCACTTTCACTTTCATCAAGAGGCTTTTACTTCCTCTTCACTTTCTGCTCTAAGGGTGGTGTCATCTGCATATCTGAGGTTATCGATATTTCTCCCGGCAATCTTGATTCCAATTCTTCCAGTCCAGCATTTCTCATGATGTACTCTGCATATAAGTTAAATAAGCAGGGTGACAATATACAGCATTGACGTACTCTTTTTCCTATTTGGAACCAGTCTGTTGTTCCATGTCCCGTTCTAACTGTTACTTCCTGACAAATACGGTATACTAAATATATATGGAATTTAGAAAGATGATAACGATAACCCTGTATGCGAAACAGCAAAAGAAACACAGATGTATAGAACAGTTTTTGGACTATATGAGAGAGGGAGACAGTGGAATGATTTGAGAGAATAGCATTGAAACAGGTATAACATCATATATGAAACAAATAGCCAGTGCAGGTTCGAGGCATGATACAGGATGCTTGGGGCTGGTGCACTGGGATCACCCAGAGGGATGGTATGGGGAGGGAGGTGGAAGGGGTGTTCTGGATGGGGAAGATATGTACACCTGTGGCAGATTCTTGTCAACGTATGGCAAAACCGACACAACATTGTAAAGTAATTAGCCTCCAATTAAAATAAATTGCTCTCATTTCACACACTAGTAAAGTAATGCTCAAAATTCTCCAAACCAGGCTTAAGCAATACATGAACTGTGAACTTCCAGATGTTCAAGCTGGTTTTAGAAAAGGCAGAGGAACCAGAGATCAAATTGCCAACACCCACTGGATCATGGAATAAGCAAGAGAGTTCCAGAAAAACATCTATTTCTGCTTTATCGACTATGCCAAAGTCTTTGACTGTGTGGATCACAATAAACTGTGGAAAATTCTGAAGGATATAGGAATACCAGACCACCTGACCTGCCTCTTGAGAAACCTATATGCAGGTGAGGAAGCAACAGTTAGAAATGGACATGGAACAACAAACTGGTTCCAAATAGGAAAAGAGTACCTCAATGCTGTATATTGTCACCCTGCTTATTTAACTTATATGCAGAGTACATCATGAGAAACGCTGGACTGGAAGAAGCACAAGTTGGAATCAAGATTGCCAGGAGAATATCAATAACCTCAGATATGCAGATGACACCACCCTTAGAGCAGAAAGTGAAGAGAAACTAAAAAGCCTCTTGATGAAAGTGAAAGTGGAGAGTGAAAATGTTGGCTTAAAGCTCAACATTCAGAAAACAAAGATCATGGCATCTGGTCCCATCACTACATGGGAAATAGATGGGGAAACAGTGGAAACAGTGTCAGGCTTTCTTTTTCTGGGCTCCGAAATCACGGCAGATGGTGACTGCGGCCATGAAATTAAAGATGCTTACTCCTTGGAAGGAAAGTTATGACCAACCTAGATAGCATATTCAAAAGCAGAGACATCACTTTGCCAAGAAAGGTTCGTCTAGTCAAGGCTATGGTTTTTCCTGTGGTCATGTATGGATGTGAGAGTTGGACTGTGAAGAAGGCTGAGCACCGAAGAATTGGTGCTTTTGAACTGTGGTGTTGGAGAAGGCTCTTGAGAGTCCCTTGGACTGCACAGAGATCCAACCAGTCCATTCTGAAGATCAGCCCTGGGATTTCTTTGGAAGGAATGATGCTAAAGCTGCAACTCCAGTACTTTGGCCACCTGATGCGAAGAGTTGACTCATTGGAAAAGACTCTGATGCTGGGAGGGATTGGGGGCAGGAGGAGAAGTGGACGACAGAGGATGAGATAGCTGGATGGCATCATGAACTCAATGGACGTGTGTTTGAGTGAACTCTGGGAGTTGCTGATGGACAGGGAGGCCTGGCGTGCTGCAATACATGGGGTCACACAGTCGGACAAGACTGAGTGACTGAACTGAAAAAAGGAAAAGAATAATAATAAAAATAAGGAAAAAAATAGAAAAGAAAATAAATGAATGAATAAGTTAGATCTTAGCTGTTTAAGCTGGATGTATGTAACTTTCTTCTGACAGAATGGTATGGTTTTTACCTTCCCAAAATATGTTAGCTTCCCAAAATCTTAGCTGTTTAAGCTGGATATATGTAACTTTCTTCTGACAGAATGGTATGGTTTTTACCTTCCCAAAATATGTTAGAAGAAAAAAATAACAATAGAAGGAATGAAAGCACAACAAATGGGTTAATTGAAATGATTGTGATGAGCATTAAGATGTTTACTATGCATTTTTGGCCTGGTTAATTTGAGAGAAATTTGATGCATGTGATTGTCACAATGCCTAACATAACTATTTATCATTTTCAAAGTGCTCCTGCAAAATTAAATGAACTAATGCATGTGAAAGAATTTTTGTAAACTGTGGTTACTTTTGGCAAATGTAACATTATCACATGATCTCACTTGATCCTTAAAATTACCTTGTGCTGTTTGTTATTGTTTCCATTGTCTTTATTTATAGCTGAGTAAACTCTCAAGTATTAAACTACTCTTCATGACTATATGGTTATAAACAGAGGACTTGGGACTAGAACTCCCGTCTGTAACTCCTAGGTCAGAGTGCTGCCTCTCAAGCCAAATTCTTGGATGTAACTTAAATGCAGCCTAGAGAATTGAAAATGACCCATTTGAAAGAGGCAAAGATAATTCTCAATTTCCAAAGACATAGCTGGCAGTGTGCATGCCAACATGTTGAGGGAACAGAATCCACTACCTTCTAATAAGGAACTCCTGAAAGGGAGAATCATTCAAAGGCCTAACATTCATAGTGAGAAAATGATCTTTCCAAGGGCCCAATTAGATGTTTGGTGGCCTGAAGTATTTTTCAGAATGTCATAGCTCAAGGAAGCTGAGGAAATGTAGTTATGCCTGCCTTGAAGAATTGTGCAAAGTAGGTTAGCTGCATCGCTTCCATTTTTGTGAAAGAGAATACTTTTCTAATTTTAGAATCTTTCAAGAGGTGGGTAGGCTTTTGTGTGAGGGGAAGCTTTTCTCAGTGCTCATTTCAGAGGTACCTGTGAAATCATTTTATATCCTGTTTGGAAAAGGAAGACAATGTGGTGGAAATGAAAAATGAGTTTGCGTAAAAAGTTATCTTCCCCAAAAGAGAGGGCGGAAATAAGGCTCCACAGCCATACTTATTACTTTTCCCCCTAAGTTATAGAGATGTGTGTTATCAGTTCAATGCAGGTATTGGGCTTCTTTAACTGTAATGTGTCTCCTGATGTTAAACAGTAGCAACTATTTATTTAGCAGATCATTCAAGAAAGGGCAAAGCCTTTTTCTTAAGCTCTTAGAGAGTGTTAGGTTTTCCCTAGCTTAACATCTCCACTGTAATTTATTTTGTAAGTTCCAATTTTCAGATTGTTAAAATGTAGCTTATAAATGACTGTTTACTTCATAAGTGACTATTCACCTTGTAAAACAGCAAATATTCGAAATGCAAATATCCCCCCAAAAGAAAAGAAGGATTTCCACCAAGGGCTGGGGGCTCTTCATGGGTTGGCAACTGTATATAGCTTTAAGTAGCTGAGGTTGAATTAAGTCCCAAAAAGTCATTTTTCAAATTTTGTTTTAAAGAAATTACATGTATTCTTATTTTTTGGCCTTTCGTTTTTTCCTTTAAATTTTGAGATGTCATTAATATACAGCACTGTATAACTTTAAGGTATACAGCAAAATGGTTTGACTTATATCATAAAATGATTATCACAATATATTTAGTGAACATCCATCATTTCATATAGATACAAAATTAAAGAAAATTCTTCCTTGTGATGAGACCTCTTAGGATTTATTCTATTAACTTTCATATATAACATACAGCAGTGTTAATTATATTTGTCATGTTGTATATTATATCCCTAGTACTTATTTATCTTTTAACTGGAAGTTTGTACCTTTTGGCTACCTTCATTCCCCCTACCTCCCCAACCCCTAGTAACAATTTTCCATGTTTGTTTATTTTTGAAGTATAACACCTACAACATTGTTAGTTCCTGTTACACAACATATGATTTGATATTTCTATACTGAACTGGAAGAAACACAAGTTGGAATCAAGATTGCCGGGAGAAATATCAATAACCTCAGATATGCAGATGACACCACCCTTATGGCAGAAAGTGAAGAGGAACTAAAAGCCTCTTGATGAAAGTGAAAGTGGAGAGTGAAAAGCTTGGCTTAAAGCTCAACATTCAGAAAACGAAGATCATGGCATCTGGTCCCATCACTACATGGGAAATAGATGGAGAAACAGTGGAAACAGTGTCAGACTTTCTTTTTCTGGGCTCCAAAATCACTGCAGATGGTGACTGCAGCCATGAAATTAAAAGATGCTTACTCCTTGGAAGGAAAGTTATGACCAACCTAGATAGCATATTCAAAAGCAGAGACATTACTTTGCCAACAAAGTTCTGTCTAGTCAAGGCTGTGGTTTTTCCTGTGGTCATGTATGGATGTGAGAGTTGGACTGTGAAGAAAGCTGAGCACAGAAGAATTGATGCTTTTGAACTGTGGTGTTGGAGAAGTCTCTTGAGAGTCTCTTGGACTGCAAGGAGATCCAACGAGTTCATTCTGAAGGAGATCAGCCCTGGGATTTCTTTGGAAGGAATGATGCTAAAGCTGAAACTCCAGTATTTTGGCCACCTCATGCGAAGAGTTGACTCATTGGAGAAGACTCTGATGCTGGGAGGGATTGAGGGCAGGAGGAGAAGGGGACGACAGAGGATGAGATGGCTGGATGGCATCACTGACTCGATGGATGTGAGTCTGAGTGACCTCCGGGAGCTGGTGATGGACAAGGAGGCCTGGAGTGCTTTGATTCATGGGGTCGCAAAGAGTCGGACACGACTGAGCGACTGATCTGATCTGATCTTATCTGATACATTTAAAAATGACCACCACTATAAGTCTAGTTACAATATGTCAGCATACAAAGATATTACATAGCTACAGTATTTTTCACACTGTACATTTTATACCCATGACTCATTTATTTGTAATTGTAAATTTTTACCTCTTAATTTCCATCACCTATGTCTTTCTTCCTGCCAGCTCACTACTCTGGCAACCACTTATTTGTTCTCTGCATCTGTAACTCTGTTTCTGTTTTGTTATATGTGTTAATTTGTTTTGTTTTGATTTTTTAGATTCAACCTAAATGTGAAGTCGTGCAGTATTTGTCTTCCTCTGTCTGACTTATTTCCCTTAGCATAATACCTGTTATGTACCTCCATGTTGTTACAAATAAAAAGATTTCATCCTTTAAAAAATATGGCTGTCACATTCCACTGTGTGTATATGTGTGCGTATGTATGTATACACACATCGTGTCTTTATCCACTCACATATTGATGGACACTTAGGTTGCTTTCATATCTTGTCTCTTGGAAATAATGCTGCTGTGAACATAGGGGTGCATATATCTTTTTAAATTAGTGTTTTCATTTTCTTTGGATAAATAACCAGAAGTGGAATTGCTGGATCATATAGTAGAGCTCTTTTTAATCTTTTGAGAACTCTCTATACTGCTTTCCACAGTGCTGGTGGCAATTTATATTCTCACCAATCATGCACTAGGATTCCCTTTTCTCCACGTCCTTGTCAACATTTATTATCTGTTGTCTTTTTTTTTTTTTTGAAGATGACTAGGAGTTGTTTTTATTTATTAATTTTTCATTATTTAAACTTTCTATTTTGTATTGGGGTATAGTCAATTAACCGGGGGAAGGCAATGGCACCCCACCCAAGTACTTTTGCCTGGAAAATCCCATGGACAGAGGATCCTGGTAGGCTCCAGTCCACGGGGTCACTAACAGTCGGACACGACTGAGTGACTTCACTTTCACTTTTCACTTTCATGCATTGGAGAAGGAACTGGCAACCCACTCCAGTGTTCTTGCCTGGAGAATCCCAGGGACGGGGGAGCCTGGTGAGCTTCCGTCTATGGGGTCGCACAGAGTCGGACACGATTGAAGTGACTTAGCAGCAGCAGCAGCATAGTCAATTAACAATGTTGTGATAGTTTCAGGTGAACAGTGAAGGGACTCAGCCATACAAATACATGTATGCATTCTCCCTCAAACCCCCCTCTCATCCAGGCTGCCATGTAACACTGAGCAGCGTTCCATGTGCTGTCTTTTTAATAGCCCATTCTGACAGGTGGTGAGGTCATTTCTCATTTTGGTTTTGATTTGCATTTCCCTGATGGTTAGTGAAGTTGAGCATCTTTTCCTGTTCCTACTGGCCATCTGTATGTTTCCTTTGGAAAAATATCTATTAAGATCCTCTGAACATTTTAAAATCATTTTTTTTTAATGTTGAGTTATATGAGTCCTTTAGTATTTTGGATATTAACCTCTTGTTGGATGTATCATTTGCAAATATCTTCTGTTAACTACTTATTGAGCAGAGGTGTATTAATACATCTTTTGTTATCCAAACATTATTGACTGGAGGCATTTCAATATTCATTTTCAAAACAAATTGTCAGCCACAGGCATTAGTTTCTGCAAAAATCCCCCAGTCAATAATATGTTTTCATTTTGCTGATAGTTTTCTTCACTGTTTAAAACCTTTTAAGCTTGATTCAGTCTCATTTATATGTTTGTTTTTTATTTCCTTTGCCTGAGGAGACATGTTCAAAATTTTTACTAAGATTATTGTCAAAGAATATACTGTCTATGTTTTGTCTAAAAGTTTTATGGTGTCAGGTCTTATACTTAAGTCTTGAATCCATTTTTAACTTATTTTTGTGAAATGTGTGAGAGAGTAGTCCAGTTTGATTATTTTGAATATGCCTGTCCCATTTTCCAAACACTATTTATTGAAGAAGCTGTGTTTTCCCCATGTATATTCTTGTTATCTTTGTCATAGATTAATAACCCTTGTCATAGATTGATAACCTACGTAAGTGTGGATTCATTTCTAGGCTCTGTTTACTGTTCCATTGTTCTATACGTTCATTTTTGTGTCAGTCTCAAACTGTTTTGATTGCTATAGCTTTTTAATATAGTTTGGAATCAGGGAGCGTAAGTCCAGTTTTGTTCTTCTTTCTTAAGGTTGTTTGGCTATTCAGGGTATTTTGTGTTTCCATCCAAATTTCTGAATTCTTCCTTCTAGTTCTGTAAAAAATGTCATGGGTATTTTGATAGGGCTTGCATTGAATCTGTAGTTGCATAGGATAGTATGGTCATTTTACCAATATTCTTCTGACACAAGAACATGGTATATTTTTTTCATTTTTGTCATCTTTAATTTCTTTTTTCATGGTTTTATAGTTTTCCTAGTACAAGTCTTTTATTTTTTTAGATTTACTCCCAGATACTCTATTTTTTAGGAGGTTTTAAATGGGATTGTTTTGTTAATTTCACTTTCTGCTAGTTTCTTATTAGTGAATAGAAGCACAACGTATTTCTGCATATTAATTTTGTATCCTGCAGCAGTATTGAATTCATTAACCATTTCTAGTACTTTTTGGGTGAGTCTTCAGGATTTTCTATGGATAGCATCATGTCATTGGCAAGTAGTGACAGTTTTACTTCCTTTCCACTTTGAATTCCTTTTATTTCTTCTCTGACTGCTGTGGCTAGGACTTATAATACTTTGTAGAATTAAAGTGATGAGAGTGGGCAGATGTCCACAAGGATGTATTGTTCCTTATCTTGGAGGAAATGATTTTAGCTGTTCACTATTAACTATGATGCTAGCTGTGTATTTATCATATATGGCCTTTATTATGTTCAGGTATGATCCTTGTATACCCACTTTGTTAAGAGTTTTATTATAAATGTGTATTGAATTTTAAATAGCTTTTTCTGCATCTATTGAGATGGTCATATGATTTTTAAATTCAATTTGTTAATGTTGTGTATTACATTGATTGAATGGTGGATGTTGAGCCATTCTTGTATCCCTGGGATAAATCTGACTTCATCATGGTGTATGACTTTTTTTAGTGTATTCTTGAATTTGTTTTGCTAATATTTTGTTGACAATTTTTGCATCTATGCTCATCAATGATACTGGCATGTAATTTTCTTTTTTTCATATCTTTGTCTGATTTTGGTATTGAGGTGATGCTGGCCTCATAGAATGAGTTCAGAAGCATTCTTTCCTCTCCAGGTTTTTTGAATAGTTTGGAAAAGACTGGTGTTGGCTCTTCCCTAAATGTTTGGTAAAATTCACATGTTAAGCTGTCTGATCCTGGACTTGTGATTGTGGGTATTTTTAAAAAATTAATGATTCAGTTTCATTAATAGTAATTAGTTTGTTCATATTTTCTATATTTCTTGATTTGGTCTAGGGAGATTTTCATTTCTCAGAATTTTTCTGTTTCTGCTTGGTTGTCCATTTTTTTGGCACATAATTGTTTGTAGTATTCTCTTGTGAGTCTTTGTATTTCTGTGATGATGGTTGTAATTTCTACTTTTTCACTTTTGATATTATTGATTTGAGCTCTCTCTCTTTTTTTTTTTTTTTTTGATGAGTTTAGCTAAATGTTTGTCAACTGTGTTTTTCTTTTCATAGAACCAGCTCTTAGTTTCATTGATCTTTTCTATTGTTGTTTTTTGCCTCGTTTATTTCATTTATTTTTACGCTCATCTTTATGATCTTTTTACAATCTTTGTTTAAATTCTGTATTGTCTGATATAAGCATTGCCACCCAGCTTTCTTTTTTATTGCCATTTGCGTGGAATACCTTTTTCCATCCTCTTCCTTGCAGTTTGTGTGTGTATTTAGATCTGCAGTGAGTGACTTATAAACAGACATAGATGGGTTTTGCTTTTGTGTCCATTCAATCATTTGGTCCACCTACTTTTAAAGTTGTTATGATAGGTATTTACTTACTGTTATTTTAAAATCATTTTGGGGTTGTTTTATACTTTGTTTTTGTTCCTTCTTCTTTTGCTATTTTCCTTTGTGACTTAATGACTATCTTTAGTGTTATGTTGGAGAAGGCAATGGCACCCCACTCCAGTACTCTTGCCTGGAGAATCCCAGGAACGGAGGAGCCTGGTAGGCTCCAGTCCATGGGGTCGCTAAGAGTCGGGTACGACTGAGCGACTTCACTTTCACTTTTCACTTTCATGCATTGGAGAAGGAAATGGCAACCCACTCCAGTGTTCTTGCCTGGAGAATCTCGAGGACAGAGCAGCCTAGTGGGCTGCCGTCTATGGGGTTGCACAGAGTTGGACACGACTGAAGCAACTTAGCAGCAGCAGCAGCAGTGTTATGTTTGGATTCCTTTCCTTTTTTGTGTGTATCTGTTAAAGATTTTTCATTTGTTACCATGAGGTTTATATGTAACAATCTTTATATATCTGTGTATCTGTCTATAGTTATCTTTTTATCTCTATATATACATGATTAAGTCGTTAAAGTTGAAATGTATTTTATTTAACAACCATTCATTTTTACTTCTACCCCATTTAATGTTTTTGACATATTTTACATCCTTTTGTATTGCATATCCCTTAAGTACTCATTGAGCATATATATGACTTTACTACTTTTGTCTTTTAACCTTCTTATTGCTTTATAAATGGTTGATTTACTGTACTTACTGTATATTTGCCTTTACCACTGAGATTTTTCCTTATGTGATTTTCATATTTCTACTTGTGGGCTTTTCTTTTCAACTTGGAGATGTTCCTTTAACATTTCTTATAAAGCTGGTTTTATGATGTTGAACTCTTAACTTTGGCTTGTCTGTAAAACTTTTGATCTTTCCTTCCAAAATGAATGAAAGCCTTGCTGGGTAGAGTATTCTTGGTAGTAGACTTTTTTCTCCTTTACGACTTTAAATATATTGTGGTACTTCCTTCTGGCTTGCAGTTTTTGCTAAAAAGTGAACTGATAGCCTTATGGTAGTTCTCTTGTACAGAACTTTTTCTTTTTCCTTTGCTATTTTTAATACTCTTTTTATCTTTCATTTTTGCTGTATCATTACAGTTGGTGTTAGTGTGGTCTTCTTTGGGTTAATCCTTTGTTTTTTGGATCTGGATGTCTGTTTCATTTTCCAGTTTAGGGAAGTTTTTCAGCTATTATGTCTTCAAATGCATTCTCTGCTCTCTTTCTCTCTTCTCCTCCTGAGACCCCTATAATGTAAATGTTAATACACTTACGTTGTCTCAGAGGTCTCTTAAACTGTCCTCTTATTTATCTTTTTTTCTGGTCAGTTTGAGTGATTGCCACTGCCTGTCTTCCTGTTCATTGATCCATTCCTCTGTATCATCTAATCTACTGTTGATTCTTTCTATGTATATTTTATTTCAGTTATTTTATTCTTCATATCTGTTCTTTTCTTTATATTTTCTAACTCTTTTAAAAACTTCTAGCTTCTCATTCGGTCTATACATTCTCCCAAGTTCTTTCAACATCTTTATGATTATTACTTTAAATTATCAGTTACATTGCTTATATCCACTTAGTTGTTTTTCTGGGGTTTCATTTTATTTCACTGTTTGGAACAAATTCCTCTGTTGTCTCATTGTGCCTACTTCTCTGTTTTTATTTCTATGTATTTGGTAGCTTCATTATGTTTCCCAATCTTGGGGAAGTGGCATTTGGTAGGAAACATCTTATGGGTCTCTGGTGAATACTCCCTTCTTGTCACTAGAGCCATATGCTTTTGGGATGCCCTTTACTTGGGCTGCATGGGTCTTTCTGTTATGGTGGGCTGACTACTGTTGGTGTACTGGTAGATATGTTTGGATCCCAGTGTGGTTGGATCCTAGCCAGCCCAAAGCTAGGCTCTGCTTTGTGTGGAGGTTGCTGACCATTGGTGAGCCGGGTCAGGTCCTGTCATGGCTAGTCCCATAGTCAGGGGACTCACAGTCCTGGTTCTGGCCCACTGGTAGGCTGGGCCATGAGACAGCTGGGTACAGAATCCTGGTTGGGTCCTAAGGCTACTGCTGGCTGGTGCAGAGCCAGATGCTAGGGTGGCTGACTGTGGGGCTAGGGGTCCTGGAACTAGTGTCAGCCTGCTGATAGGTGAAACTTTGGTGTAGGGTGGGGGTCCTGCAGCTGATTTTGGCATGCTAATGGGTGGGACTTGGGGCCTAGGGCATCCTGGGTTGATGGTGGCCTGCTTGTTGGATCTTGGCATGACTGGCTATGGGGTCATGGTGGTCCTGGAGCCAGTACCTGCCCACTAGTGGATGAATCTGGGTCCTGAGGCTAATGCCAGCCTACTAATTGGTGGAGCCCAGTCCTGGGATCACCTTCTGCAGGTCCCTGGGAGACCTAAAGTTGGTGTCAGCCTACAGGTGGATGAGGCTGAAGCCCAAGGGTTTCTATGGCAGCTGGCCTGCTGGTGGGTGGGAATGTGCCTCAGCCTCACTAGCTGATTGGCCTGGGGTGTCCTAAGACTGATGCCGACTGGCTGGTGTGCAGGGCCGAGTCTCGGCACTGATAAGCTAGAGGGAACATTTCAAAATGGTCCTTGCCAGCACCAGTGTGGTAGGACAAGGTCCCCTAATCATTGCTGCCTGTGTTTATGTCCCCAGAATGTGTCCCAGGTGCCATTTGTCTCTATAGGAGGTCCTCAAAGAGCAGCATGTGAGTCTGTTTTCCTTTCAAATTACTGCTTCTGCCATGGGTCCCAGAGCATGTGAGATATTTGTGTACACCCTTCAAAGGTGGAGTCTCTATTTATCAGAGTCCTCTGGTTCTTATGAAAGTAAGCACTATTGGGCTTCAAAGCCTTCTGGGGGCTTGTCTTCATGGTGTAGGACCCCTGGGCTGGAGAGCCCAGTATGGGGCTCAGGCCCCTCACTCCTTGGGTTGTAAGTTACAACCTGTGGGTCACCTACTCAGGGGTATAGTTCATGAATATATCACATCTTTTCTCCTCCTGCCTGTCTTGGTATGGTTCCTTCTTTATATCTTTAGTTGTAGAATACATTTTCTACTTATCTTGTGGTCTTTCTCATCAACAGTTGCTTTGGATATCATTGTAATTTTTGTGCATATGTGGGAGGAGGTGTGCCTAAGGTCTTCTTGCTCAACCATCTTGGCCACTTCATTCTATCAGATTTTTACCATGTGATTATATTTCTACCAGTATTAAAAACAAACAGCAAAATAACAAAACATCCTCTTTTGTATTAGTTTCCTAGGGTTATGGTAACAAAGTACCATAAACTGTGTAGCTTAAAACAATAGAAATTTCTCTTAGACTTCTGGAGCCTAGGAGTCTGAAATCTTAATCTCATCAGAGCCATCACCTGAGACTCTGCAAAGAACCCTTCCTTGTGTCTTTCTGATTTCTGATGATGGCTGTTGATCCTTGGTGTTCTTTGATTTGCAGCTGTATCACTGGATCTCTCTCTGTTTTTTCTTATGGCATTCTCCCTGTTTGACTTTATCTTCACATGGTTTTTTATTCCTCTTTAAGGACATCTATCATTGAATTAAGGGCCTACCTCACTCCAGTATGACTTCATCTTAAGTATACTTGACACTTGAACAACATGGGTTTGAGGCATTGGGGTCCATTTATATATGATTTTTTTTTTTCAAAACTAAATACTACAGTACTGTACAATCTGCAGTTGGTTGAATTCTTAGATGTGACACTGTGGATGCAGAGGAACCGTGAATATGAAGGGCTGACTTTAAGTGATATATAGATCTTCAACTGCATGGAGGGTTGGTGCCCCTAATCTTTGTGCTGTTCAAGGTTCAACTGTAATTATACCTGCATTGACTTATTTCTAAATATGGTCACATTCTGAGGTGCTGGGGATTAGATTGATCTTTTGGGGGGACACAAGTCAACCTGTAACACCTTCTGACAATTGCCTGTATCATTCTCCATGTCTTATTTCTATACTTGTTGAATGAATTATCTGCACTCACTGTCTATGCTTTTACTCCTCATTCCACTTAAATAAGTGCCTATTATCAATACTCCTCTAAAGCTACTTTTACTAGACTCCTTGTACAATTTCCAACAGAAACTTCTGTTTTTATCTTACTTGCCCTCCTAGAAACATTTGACATAGTCGGCCACTCCCTGCTTAAATCTCTGTTCTTGTGACTGAAATCTCTCCTTGCTTACTTACCACTTCTAGAAACTCTTTCTTCTTGTTGCAGCCTCTTCTATTCATCTCTGACATGTAGATGTTTTCAGGATTTTCTTCCAGGCCCCCTTCTCATATCACATAATTTCTCAGTTGTGGCCATCTTGATGGCTTAAGTTACAAAATACATGTGGATGATTTTGAAATCTCTAACTTCAGCTCCCATCTCTTCCCTGAGGGTCATATCCATCTTAGGTGCCTCCACAGTAGGTCAACTTTGATGTCTCACAGGCACTTCAAAGCTAAAATCATCTTCTTTTCACAATGCCTGATATCTCTTTATTTTTTATATTTTAAATATTTCAATCTAACTGATTTTATTTTGTGCATCTTTATTGAAGTTGGAAATGTGTGTGAGCTCAGTTGTATCTGACTCTTTGTGACTCCATGGACTGTAGCCTTCCAGGCTCCTCTGTCCGTGGGATTTCCCAGGCCTGAAGACTGGAGTGGGTTGCCATTCCCTCCTCCAGGGAATCTTCCTGACCCAGGGACCGAACTCATGTCTCCTGTGTTGCCTGAATTGGCAGGTGGATTATTTACTATTGTGCCAGCTGGGAAACTCCCAACTGATTTTATTTTGATATAAGGAATGGGATAGGCCTGCAGCCTTTCTGATATTTCAAATTGTTAACCAGCTGACACCAACTTATTTATTGAATAATGTATCCTCTTCTCACCAACTTGAAATGCCACTTTGATCTCAAACTATTTCTATATTTGGCTAGGTCTCTTTCTATTCTGTCTAATCTTGTTCAGTGATCTATGTATCTCTTCCTTATTATCAGCAATTTTAATTATTGAAGTCCCATAACATATTTTAATAGACAACGACTGTGCTCATGAACATTTGACCTGTCTTCCCTTTATTCTTTATTCTTCCCTTTATTTTCATTGTCAGTAGAAACTTCTTACATGATTTTCCTGAGTGCCACACAGTGCTTGCTTTTTTCCTGCTTGTTGTGATTCTAGGACTTGGATGGACACTGAACTATGAATTCTAATGGGAATCTTGGGGGAAGAAAAGAATGGCTTCTACCAGAGCCTCAGTTCTTTCAATCTAATCAATTAGAAATGCTCTGTAGCTGCTACTCTGGATGGGATGAGAGTTTGCAATTATCATATTCTCAAACAGCAACAACATCTCTGTAATCCACCAAGCTGAAGGCCTACCTTTTACCTTCAGAAACTTCTAAGAGCAGCAGAAACCCAATTTCACCCTTTGTTCCTACTGAGGAGAGTACGAAGACTACTGTAATATAAACTGGAAGCCTTGGGAAACAGGTTGCATATGTTGAGTGCCATCATAGGGTATTCCTTTTAAAATTTCCTCCGTAATTTACATGCATGGCTGATCATCTTTTGGGCTTTCTTGTATATTCTCTCTCTTTTTTTTTAAGTAATCAACTAAACTAAAATAATTAAAACATTATAATGTAAATCTGAGGATATAGCACTTTCATTTTTTTTTTCCTGCCACTGAAAAGCAGACTGATCTCTTTGGCCCCAGTCTTTACACTCTCTAAGTCATCCTCTTCATTGCAGCCATTATGATTTGACTCACTTATCTCTATCTCCAACCTCAGTTTTTGGGCTCAGCTACTAACATACCTAGGACTTCTGAGGTGGCTCAGTGGTAAAGAATCTGCCTGCAGTGCAAGAGATGTGGATTTGATCCCTGGGTCAAGAAGGTCCCCTGGAGGAGAAAATGGTTACCTGCTCCAGTATTCTTGCCTGGAGAATTCCATGGACAGAGGAGCCTAGCATGCTACAGTCCATGGATTCCCAAAGAGTTGGACATGACCTAGCACACATGCATGCACACAGTGATATACCTATACCTATATCTTCTTTTCAGAGAAGGCAATGGCACCCCACTCCAGTACTCTTGCCTGGAAAATCCCATGGATGGAGGAGCCTGGTAGGCTGCAGTCCATGGGGTCGCTAAGAGTCAGACACGACTGAGCGACTTCACTTTCACTTTTCACTTTCATGCATTGAAAAAGGAAATGGCAACCCGCTCCAGTGTTCTTGCCTGGAGAATCCCAGGGACGGGGGAGCCTGGTGGGCTGCCATCTATGGGGTCGCACAGAGTCGGACACAACTGAAGTGACTTAGCATAGCATAGCATATCTTCTTTTGGACATCCCCAAAACAATGTCTTTGAAATGGAAGTCATAGTCCTCCCTCTGAAACTTCTTTTCTTACAGAATTTGTTCTTTTGGTAAATGAGCCCCCACATCCAGAAGTATAATAATCAATCTCAGTCAGTCCTCAACTGCTGAAACAGCTTCCTAACTCTTCTTGCTTCCTCTTCTGTTCATCTCCCAATAATTTTCTACCCAGTAGCTGAAAAAACTTTCTAAAATACAAATCTTATCACAGCAAATTCTTGCTTAAATCTATTTAATGGCCTCTCATAGATATATAGGGTTTCCCTGTAGCTCAGGTAAAGCATCTGCCTGTAATGTGGGATACCTGGGTTCAGTCCCTGGGTTGGGAAGATCCCCTGGAGAAGTAAATGGCAACCCACTCCAGTACTCTTGCCTGGAAAATTCCCTGGATGGAGGAGCATGGTAGGCTACAGTTCATGGGGTTGCAAAGAGCTGGACACAACTGAGCGACTTCACTTTCTATTGCTATTAAATTAAATATGAATTATCTTATCATAGCCTTCAAGCCCTGAATAGTCTGCCTACTTCTATATAAAAAGGCTTTTTTCTTTCCCCCTCATGTCCTGTCCACTGACAGTCATGGATATTTTTCTTTCTAATACATTCTGAATGTATCTATAGGTCTCCATCTCTAGTATCATCCCCCTATTTCAAGTTACCATTTTTTCTTTAGTTCATGGTCATTTTTTAGGTGACTAACCGCTTTTCCTGATTCCATTCTTCTCATATCAATCTATCTCCACACAACAGAGTGATCTGTTAAATATCAATATGCTCCTATAACTGCTCTGCTTTTAACTTCACTTTTACATACAGCATAGAAGGCTATCTTTTTAGTATAACATATAAAACACTCCATGATGTTACTTTATCCCTATAATTTTCAGCCATGCCTCAATATTCATTCTCCTTGTACTATAGCTTAAATAATAATTATGATTATAATAACTATAATCATCCCAACTAGCTGTTACCAGTTATTAATATTAACCATCTTCATTATACCAGCTCTGTAAAAATCTTTAAATCTCAAAACAATTTTTCTATTTAGGTATTATAGAGACCCACTGATCTAACCTCACTGTTAATTAGGATATTAGCTATTGGTTTGAGATAAAAATATTCTTTGTCATGTTATTATCCTTCTATTTAAAGTTTACTAAGAGTTTATTAGTAATGCAACATAGAATTCAATAAATTACCTTTAACATACCTTATGATCTTTATATAGATAATTTTTCATTGCTCTATTGATAAAAGATGTATTACGGTGATAGATTTCTAATATTAAAGGAATTTGAGAAATTAATCCTACTGGGTATCATCATATACTATATTTGATTGATTAGTATTTTATTAAGCTTTTTAAGATCTATATTTGTAACTAAAATGGATCAATATCTTTTGTATGTGTTTACATGTGTGCATGCATATATGTGTGTCTTTATCAGCTTTGACATCAGAACTATGCTGTTCTCATAAAATGGTAAATTTATTTAATATTCTTTCATTGCTTATTTTATATCTGTCTCCCTTGTTAGATTATAAGTTGCATAAAGGCAGGAATAATGACTAGGGATATTCTTAGTATAGAGCATTATAGTCAATATATAAGTGTTTGTTGAATGTTTGAATGGATTCTCATGTTATAGATAGGAAGCTGGGACTAGCATGTTTAATAAACTTGTCCTGGGTCATATAGTTAGGAAATGGCAGAACTGGTCCTGCTGCTGCTAAGTCACTTCAGTCGTGTCCGACTCTGTGCGACCCTGTAGATGGCAGCCCACCAGGCTCCATCCCTGGGATTCTCCAGGCAAGAACACTGGAATGGGTTGCATCTCCTTCCTAATGGTCCAGTTTTGACCCTTATGGCAGAAAGTGAAGAGGAACTAAAAAGCTTCTTGATGAAAATGAAAGAAGAGAGTGAAAAAGTTGGTTTAAAGCTCAACATTAAGAAAACAAAGATCATGGCATCCAGTCCCATCATTTCATGGGAAATAGATGGGGAAACAGTGGAAACAGTGTCAGACTTTTTTTTTCTGGGCTCCGAAATCACTGCAGATGGTGACTGCAGCCATGAAATTAAAAGATGCTTACTCCTTGGAAGGAAAGTTATGACCAACCTAGAGAGCATATTCAAAAGCAGAGACATTACTTTGCCAACAAAGGTCTGTCTAGTCAAGGCTATGGTTTTTCCTGTGGTCATGTATGGATGTGAGAGCTGGACTGTGAAGAAGGCTGAGTGCCGAAAAATTGATGCTTTTGAACTGTGGTGTTGGAGAAGACTCTTGAGAGTCCCTTGGACTGCAAGGAGATCCAACCAGTCCATGCTGAAGGAGATCAGCCCTGGGATTTCTTTGGAAGGAATGATACTAAAGCTGAAACTCCAGTACTTTGGCCACCTCATGCGAACAGTTGACTCATTGGAGAAGACTCTGATGCTGGGAGGGATTGGGGGCAAGAGGAGAAGGGGATGACAGGGGATGAGATGGTAGGATGACATCACTGACTCGATAGATGTGAGTCTCAGTGAACTCCGGGAGTTGGTGATGGACAGGGAGGCCTGGCGTGCTGCGATTCATGGGGTCGCAAAGAGTCGGACACGACTGAGCGACTGATCTGATCTGATCTGATAGTGTGCGTGGGCATGGCTGGGAAATTTGACTTTGTGATTAAAATTTTTAAAATGGCAAAGCACGTTTCAAAGTAGTCCAGTAACTACCTTCTCTTGTCTTGGTTCAGACTTATGGGCACCATTCTCACTCTAGAGTCTATGCAACTTCTTTATTATGCTGCCTCTCAAACTCCTTGAAGTTCCTCATATATGCAGGGTTATTGCATAAATGTATTATCTAAATGGACAATTCTGAGGATGAAAGGGACTGCCATTTATAACTATACCTGGATAACAAGAGTAATTGGGAGTGTCTTGGGTACCAAGAATTTTGGTCTTCCTCCCTATACATACATAATGTGTTCTCATATCCATACCTTTGCCCATGCTGTGCCCTCTGCCTGAAATGCCATTTCTCTTCTTTGTCTAAGTGCACTATTACTAATCGTTGAAATTTTTCCTGCTCTGGAAGCCTTGTCAGGCTCCTCCTTCCCCTGGACTTCAGTGTTTTATCCTTTTGTGTCTTCAGCACTTTGTGATTATTCCATTCCATCATACTTTCTTGTAACTATTTGTTCATTTTCCTGATAGACTGTGAGCTGCCTGAGGGCAGGGACCATATCTTTATTTTCCCTTGGTGCCTGGCAGTGCTCAGCGCATTGTAAGCACTCATTAATTATTTGTTGACTATGTGAATGCATAACTAAGTGAATGAACAGCAAAATCAAATGATTCTCTCTTTACCAGAGAACTGCTGTCTTCTGTGAAGAGAGAAGGGCAGGAAAATATGTTCATGGTTTTCGCTTGACATGCATGACTGAGATCTCTCCACAGTTAATACTTTAGGAAACATGAGGACAGGAGCAGATGGCCTCACCATGCTATGAGATTTGCAAAAGAGGGCCTAAACAATACAGCTTTTACTAGTGTGCCACACAGCCTGGAATGCTGCCATCACAGACATCCCTTTGAGGTGAATGCTGTCTCCAGATGGCCACTCCTAAAAACTGACACATGTTATCTGAGGGAGTCACCCTCTAAATGATACTATTTCTTCTACCCACTTAGATTTCTCTGGGAATCGGATATCATATGTGGAATGGGTGAATTTGGGTGGCACTTTGGGAGGTCCACTGGATGGAATTTTCCTTGTCTGTTATTATTTTTACATGTGATTGATGTCTGTCTCCCCGCCAGTACTGTAAGCTCTGTGAAGGCAAAGATAAGGTTTCTTTGTAAACTAAAAGCACCCAGTGTAGTTCCTGACTTCTAGTAGTTGTTCAGTAATATTTACTAACGATTCTAGCTCATATACCACTTTGTACATATTTATAGGCCTTGTATCATCTAATCTTGTTTATTTACATATTGTTAGACCTGGCTTTTATGCAGCCTCTTTAGAACTGTGGTACATTAAATTTGTGAGTTAAACTTGCCCATCCCAGCATCAAAACTCACCACTGCAGGATCTGTGTCACCAACTGCAGTCTAATTAGTTTTGCATCCCAACACTTGGACCTGGGTGTGTGTGTGTGTGTGCCTGCACGCATGTGTGCACATACCACGCCTTAGGACTCCCTGATTAATTAAGAAGCCATAGCCTTCCTGCTAACCCATTCTGTTCTGAACTCAGATAGCCCTGACTGATTCTTGCCAGTTCCCCTCTCCACCTTCTTGGGACTGGGTCATGCTTCTTACATACCCAGGATTCTGACTTTGGGTCTCAATCACAAGATTGCCTTATTATTCTCAGTTTAGAGTATGAGCTTCTTACTGTCAGCCACCTTGTTTTGTTCATTGTTATACTTCTGGTATACAGGATATTTCTGGGTACAGAGTAGGTTTTCAGTACATTCCCAATGAATGAATGAATGATGGAGTCCTTTCCAGAGAAGGCATACCTGATGTTGGCAGGGAGATGGTCCTGGACAGTAATAGTAATAACCACAATCAGATCAGATCAGATCAGTCGCTCAGTCGTGTCCGACTCTTTGCGACCCCATGAACCACAGCACGCCAGGCCTCCCTGTCCATCACCAGCTCCCGGAGGTCACTCAGACTCGCATCCATCGAGTCAGTGATGCCATCCAGCCATCTCATCCTCTGTCGTCCCCTTCTCCTCCTGCCCTCAATCCCTCCCAGCATCAGAGTCTTCTCCAATGAGTCAACTCTTCGCATGAGGTGGCCAAAATACTGGAGTTTCAGCTTTAGCATCATTCCTTCCAAAGAAATTCCAGGATTGATCTCCTTCAGAATGGACTGGTTGGATCTTCTTGCAGTCCAAGGGACTCTCAAGAGTCTTCTCCAACACCACAGTTCAAAAGCATCAATTCTTCAGCGTTCAGCCTTCTTCACAGTCCAGCTCTCACATCCATACATGACCACAGGAAAGACCATAGCCTTGACTAGGCGAACCTTTGTTGGTAAAGTAATGTCTCTGCTTTTGAATGTGCTATCTAGGTTGCTCATAACTTTCCTTCCAAGGAGTAAGCGTCTTTTAATTTCATGACTGCAGTCACCATCTGCAGTGATTTTGGAGCCCAGAAAAACAAAGTCTGACACTGTTTCCACTGTTTCCCCATCTATTTCCCATGCAGTGATGGGACCAGATGCCATGATCTTCGTTTTCTGAATGTTGAGCTTTAAGCCAACCCTTTCACTCTCCACTTTCACTTTCATCAAGAGGCTTTTTAGCCCCTCTTCACTTTCTGCCATAAGAGTGGTGTCATCTGCATATCTGAGGTTATTGATATTTCTCCCGGCAATCTTGATTCCAACTTGTGTTTCTTCCAGTCCAGCATTTCTCATGATGTACTCTGCATATAAGTTAAATAAACAGGGTGACAATATGCAGCCTTGACGTACTCCTTTTCCTATTTGGAACCAGTCTGTTGTTCCATGACCAGTTCTAACTGTTGCTTCCTGACCTGCATACAGATTTCTCAACAGGCAGATCAGGTGGTCTGGTATTCCCATCTCTTTCAGAATTTTCCACAGTTTATTGTGATCTACACAGTCAAAGGCTTTGGCATAGTCAATAAAGCAGAAATAGATGTTTTTCTGGAACTCTCTTGCTTTTTCCATGATCCAGCGGATGTTGGCAATTTGATCTCTGGTTCCTCTGCCTTTTCTAAAACCAGCTTGAACATCAGGAAGTTCACGGTTCACATATTGCTGAAGCCTGGCTTGGAGAATTTTGAGCATTACTTTACTAGTGTGTGAGATGAGTGCAATTGTTCGGTAGTTTGAGCACTCCTTGGCATTGCCTTTCTTTGGGATTGGGATGAAAACTGACCTTTTCCAATCTTGTGGCCACTGCTGAGTTTTCCAAATTTGCTGGCATATTGAGTGCAGCACTTTCACAGCATCATCTTTCAGGACTTGGAATAGTTCCACTGGAATTCCATCACCTCCACTAGCTTTGTTCGTAGTGATGCTTTCTAAGGCCCATTTGACTTCACATTCCAGAATGTCTGGCTCTAGGTCAGTGATCACATCATCATGATTGTCTAGGTCTTGAAGCTCTTTTTGTACAGTTCTTCTGTGTATTCTTGCCACCTCTTCTTAATATCTTCTGCTTCTGTTAGGTCCACACCATCTCTGTCCTTTATCGTGCCCATCTTTGCATGAAATGTTCCTTTGGTATCTCTGATTTATGGTATCTATTTATGGTTTATCTATCTATTTATGATTTATGGTTCCTTTGGTATCTCTGATTTAATAACCACAATAGTTGCCATTTATTGTTTTGAGTATTCAGTGTCAGGCCTTGTCCTAAGCATATTAAGAATTTTTTTTTTTTCTAATTGACATAATGTTATGATGCAGGTAGTATTACCTACTTTTTACAGATTATGCAACTGAGGCTCAGAGAGTTTAGCAACATGACTAAGGTCATATAGTAAGTGGTGATACATCCTTGTTGATTCCAGATTCCCCATCCTTTCCATTTCATCATAGGATGTGCTGCATAGGTAGCAGAGATGTGGCAATTTGGGGGAGGGGCACAGAAGGCTTCAGGAGGTGGTACAGGTATTAAAGACAGGCTCCATTGCCTGACATTTTTGCCAAGTACCAGCTCTGTTGCCCTTTGAATCCAAAGTTGTGCTGTAGCCAGAAGAGTCGGGCTGTCCATCCCTGAGAAATCTGGGACTCAGTAGGCACTGAGAGCAGACAGGGCTCTGGAGGTGGGCAGCCATCAGTTGTCTGTGCCGGGAGGTGGCTCTCTATTGTTCACTACTGCTCTGTGGAGACTGTTCAGGGTGCTGGAGTTAGGCCTTACATAGGATTTGAAACTGAGGGAAATAGTTTCATGACGTTTGGCTTATCTGTTTGGTTCCCTAAGATAAAACCTGAGATTGATTCATATATGAAATTTGTTCTTCTTTCCTGCTCTCTCTCCTTCTCCTCCCCCTTACCTCTCTCCCCACTCCCTCTCTCTCCCTCAGCAGCAAATCTGTTGAAAACCTTTTGGGATAACTTATTCTATTTGGCAGAATTTGAATGGAACATGAACCAAAATACAAAGGTAATTGTGTTAGACTGTTTAAAAAAAAATCCCTGAAATGCAAAAGAATTTCTGAGTTATGGGGCAATCACTCACACACCTGTGCCAACTTTGTCTGATTTAGAGGTGGCAGACATCATGGGTTAGCTGACAGTTTACAAACATTCTAGCCTCTTGCTTTTTACCCAGGATGCTGGGGACTTCATCTGTCTGTAATTCATTTCAGGTGAGATTGAGCCAACCTAATGTGACTGGAAACTGCAGGTTTAGAGTAGTGAGAAACCAAAGCCCTCTAGTCCAAGGAGAAGTACCTGGGGGAGTCAATTCACTGACCAGGACTGGTGGTGGGCTTGTCACATCTTGAATGTGTTTTCCAAAATCAGTGGGCATTTGCCTTTTTCAAAGTCACCAGGAAGGAAAACAGTTGAAAATACAGAGGGGTAGGCATGTGGTATTTCAAAATCTGACTCCTTAACAGGAAAGTAGTTACTTGGTAACAAGTCACTATTGCTATTCTCCTTGTGCATCAAAAGATGCGTCATTACACCCAACATGTTCCTTATGATCCAATCAGACTGGCTAGTTTGTGCTCCATCTGCTCATTCTTGCTTTTGTGTCTTTGTTTATGTTGTACTCTTTGCCTGGATGGCCTTTCCTATTCCTTTATAAGTAAGGCTTCACCATTTTCCATTTTCACTTTTTCGTCTTCCACCTCCTCTTTTTCTTTTTCTTCCTACCTCTCCTTCTCCTATGAGTAACCACAAAATGCCAATGATAATAAAAACAAGGGCTTGCAATTAATGATTACTTAAAGAATTGCAACAAAATCCCCATATATGTTAAATGGAAGTTCCCTGAATGATCTCTCCTTTGAGAAAACGTAAAGCTTCTTCACAACAAAAGAAACTATAAGCAAGGTGAAAAGACAGCCTTCAGAATGGGAGAAAATAATAGCAAATGAAGCAACAGACAAACAACTAGTCTCGAAAATATACAAGCAACTCCTACAGCTCAATTCCAGAAAAATAAATGACCCAATCAAAAAATGGGCCAAAGAACTAAATAGACATTTCTCCAAAGAAGACATACAGATGGCTAACAAACACATGAAAAGATGCTCAACATCACTCATTATCAGAGAAATGCAAATCAAAACCACTATGAGGTACCATTTCACGCCAGTCAGAATGGCTGTGATCCAAAAGTCTACAAGCAATAAATGCTGGAGAGGGTGTGGAGAAAAGGGAACCCTCTTACACTGTTGGTAGGAATGCAAACTAGTACAGCCACTATGGAGAACAGTGTGGAGATTCCTTAAAAAACTGGGAATAGAACTGCCTTATGATCCAGCAATCCCACTGCTGGGCATACACACTGAGGAGACCAGAATTGAAAGATACACGTGTACCCCAATGTTCATAGCAGCACTATTTATAATAGCCAGGACATGGAAGCAACCTAGATGTCCATCATCAGATGAATGGATAAGAAAGCAGTGGTACATATACACAATGGAGTATTACTCAGCCATTAAAAAGAATACATTTGAATCAGTTCTATGAGGTGGATGAAACTGGAGCCTATCATACAGAGTGAACTAAGCCAGAAAGAAAAACACCAATACAGTATACTAGTGCATATATATGGGATTTAGAAAGATGGTAACAATAACCCTGTATACGCAACAGCAAAAGAGGCAGTGATGTATAGAACAGTCTTTTGGACTCTGGGAGAGGGAGGGGGTGGGATGATTTGGGAGAATGGCATTGAAATATGTATAATATCATATATCAAATGAGTCGCCAGTCCAGGTTCAATACACAATACTGGATGCTTGGGGCTGGTGCACTGGGACGACCCAGAGGAATGGTATGGGGAGGGAGGAGGGAGGAGGGTTCAGGATGGGGAACACATGTATACCTGTGGCAGATTCATTTTGATATATGGTAAAAAACCAATATAATATTGTAAAGTTAAATAAAATTTTTTAAAAAAGTTTTCTTTTATAATCTCATGCAACAGGAGTTGGAATAACAATAGTTGAAGACCTAAAATAACTCTCAGGTACTGCTTAAATGATTGCTAACCATTAAGAATACGGGATATTCCAGAATGAGGAATAATTAAATTTGTGTAATGGAGGAGGAATATGCAGATAGTCTAACTGGTATGCATACGAACTAGTGGCCACCCTATATAGAATATGTTAAACTGTGCTGTTTTCTTCATTATCTTGATTGATCCTCACAACCACCCAATGAGGAAAACCTTATTTTTATCTTCATATCTTCATTTTAAAACATACGCAGAAACATGTCAAGTTTATTGCTGCAAAAAAATAAATAAATAAATAAATAAAAATAAATAAAACATACGCGGGTATTGAGGTTCAGAAAGGTTAAAGTAACTTGCTCAAAGTTAAGTAGCTAAGAAATAGTGGAGCTTGGATTTGAATTCATGTCAGTATTAGTCCAAAGACCACTTTTACATATCGTCCTGTAGCTCTATCTCATTAAATTCACCTTTAGAGCTCTTGTTCAGTAAGTTGGCTAATCATCTGTACTATATAAGCTTGGCCTGAACTGCTGAATTGAAAACTCAAATAAAATTTTGAACCTTGAACAACACAGGTTTGAACTGTGCAAATTCACTTATACACAGATGATTTTTTAATATGTATGTACTAGAGAAGTAGCGCTACATGATCCGTGGTTGATTTAATCTGTGGATGTGGAATTGCAAGATACAGGGGTTGACTGCAGTTACATGTGGATTTTCAACTGTGATAGGATCTGTATGCCTAACCCCTGCATTGCTCAAGGGTTGACTGTACACTCTCACAACTTATCCTTTAATTATTTCATGTGAATAAGCTTGACTTTTACCTCTAGACTTAAGCTTTTTAAAAATATGCAGTGTCAAGCATACAATAAGTACATAAGACGTACAATTCAACTTGAAGAGAGAAGCTAAGCTGTGGTTCTAAAAGTAGAAGTTCCAGGAGGAAGGAGTTTTTGTTTATTTAAACCCAAAACAACTGGATAGAACCTAGAAACAATCCAGATAACTGTGTGTATGGGTTTGTCTGGGAAAAGTTGAGGTGAGGTGAGGGAACTAGATCTAGACAGTGCAAGGGTAATTGGTTGATTTTTCTCTTTATTGACCAATTGCTGTTATAGTGATAGGTCTCAAACACATAAGGCACATTGACTAGGTTGGCTGAATCATTCAGTTAATAATCAATCAGAGAGGAAATAAGACAATACCTAGATAATTCAAGTTGGCTTTATAGATGGGCCACATTCAACAAGTTGATCAATTCCTGAGAAGTAGTCGTTGATGCAAACCCTCTCTTTTCTCTTTAACGTGAGTTATCAATTTAGATGTGCTTTATCTTTAGCTGGCACTGATGTATAAGATGTTACCTTTAAGTTTTTATCTTGCTCACTTCCCTGTAACTTCTTTAAGAAGGCTGAAATGGGGAGGTTTACATATTTGCATTATGAAATCATTGACAAAATTTCTACCCATATTTTGCCTTAAGTATTTTAGCTAGTATTTATAAAGTTCCCATTGTTATATGTGTATAAAATATTTATAAATATGTGAATGAAGCTATAATTAATCTGTAAGCCCTAAATCTATTAAGTTCTGATATTGAAAGGACCCTTTGGTGAAAGCTTTTTGAAGAGAAATTATCACCTGTTATTTATTGGCATTTGTCACTTGGAATTTTGGTCGACTGAGTTCTCAAAGTAGAGGTTGCCTCTGCCGGGTTTTCCCAGCCTCAAAACTATTAATTTTGGGGGCCAGGCAATCCTTTGTTGTAAGGGTCTGTTTTGTGCTTTGTAAGATGTTTAACATTTTCCCTGGATTCTACCTCCTAGATGTCAATAGCATCTCCTCCCTTCTTTATTGATGAAAACCAAAAATGTCCCAAGACTTTGCTAAATGTCCCCTGAGAGGCAAAAATTATTCCAGGTTGAGAGCTACTGCACTATACAGATCTTCAGTATTAAAACTACTTACATATTAAAATAATAACTATACTTATAAGTGTTATGCACATATAACTCATATAATCCTAACAATTCTGAAAGTAAGACTCCTTTTAAAAAACTATTTCATTTTAAAATTAATTTTATTTATTTTTGGCTATGCTGGGTCTTCATTGTTTTGCTCAGGCTTTCTCTCGTTGCCACAAGCGAGGCTTACTCTTCATTGTGGTGCACAGGCTTCTCATTGACGTGGCTTCTCTTGTGGAGCACCAGCTCTAGGCATGCAGGCTTCTGTAGCTGCAGAATGAGGGCTCAGTAGTTGCAGCTCCTGGGCTCTAGAATGCGGGCTTTAGTTGTGGCGCACAGGCTTAGTTGCTCCAAGGCATGTGGGTGTGGGATCTTCCTGGACCAGGGATCAAACCCATGTCCTCTGCCTTGGCAGGCAGATTCTTATGGTGCCACCCAGGAAGTCTCGAAAGTAGGACTCTTATTTGATTTTAGATATAAGGAAATGGAGGAACAGAGCGGTTAAGTAATTTGTTCAAGATAGTTGTGCCAGGATTTGAATCCAGGCTGGCTTACATCAGAACTCATTGTCTAAAACACTATACTACCAACCACAGTTTTACTTGTACAATGGAATGGCGAGATAACAGTTTTTAGTAGAGACCATATTTGCATTCTTTTCTATGTATCCACATTGACCATCCAGAGGAATGTTGTGCATGGCCAGCAGTGGGCCTGCCACTGTAGAGGACTTCAGATAAAGGCTAAAGTGTTATAGTTTAAGAATAATCTGTTTTTAACTAACTTTAAAAAATATGAACATTTATAAATATCTTCTTGGTCCCTAACCACTTTTGATTTAATCAATGAATGCTGCAATTTCACAGACTGAATCTGGCATGTGTGAAGTCAGGAACATCTTAACGCTGAATCTAGGGTTGAACACTGGTAGTACATTCTAATTTCAGTAGTTTCAGAAAAAAATAATATAAGTTTAGCTGAGTTTGGTAGGCTTATATTGCCTAGCTCATGATCCCCCAGCCTGAAGAGTGAGAGTAGTTCCAAAATTCTAGTGTATTCTTGGTGAACAGTATGCAAAAATTACACATAAGAACCTTATGTAGTTTGCAGACCAAGGAGACACTGAAAATGTAAACCAGGACTCTATTCTTGGCTGAATAACAGGTGATATTGAAAGTCTATAACTTGATTGCTTGCTTTTGACATTGGGTCTGATTATTCTTTTACAAGTAGGGAGCATCAGACACTTGATCAGTCACAGCCTGCTGCTGCTGCTGCTGCTAAGTCACTTCAGTCGTGTCTGACTCTGTGCGACCCCATAGATGGCAGCCCACCAGGCTCCCCTGTCCCTGAGATTCTCCAGGCAAGAACACTGGAGTGGGTTGCCATTTCCTTCTCCAATGCATGAAAGTGAAAAGTGAAAGTGAAGTTGCTCAGTCTTGTCCGACTCCTAGTGACCCCATGGACTGCAGCCTACCAGGCTCCTCCGTCCATGGGAGTCTCCAGGCAAGAGTACTGGAGTGGGGTGCCATTGCCTTCTCCTCAGTCACAGCCTAAAGATGTGAAAATGGCTGGAAAGCCTATATCAGGTAAGACAGTAGTATATTTTAATTCATTACATTTCTTCTTTCCTTCATTCACCATTGATTGAGTCATTATAGCATAGTTATGATATTGTAAGTAGCCTCAATTAAAATAAATACATTTAAATAAAAAATAAAAGAATGCTGACTCTCAAATCAAATTCTACCTCTGACACTAATTAGTTGTATGATCCTGAGCAAATGACTTAATCTTTCAGAGTCTCAGTTTCCTATTTGTAAAACTGACATGTGAATAGTCTTTACTTCAACTTAATTGCTTTAAGGGTTAAATCAAACAATATATATAAACGTCAATATGTGTTAGGTATTCCTAGTATTGTGTACTTAGTATATGTCACTATATGTGTTTAGTAGGGCAGAGAAAACGAGGACATTAAATAACTACAACACAAAGCAAAAAGTGATATGTCATGAGAGGAGGCATGATAAAATGCTCCAGTAGTTGAAAAAAGCCTGGGAGTCCTTCTGGATGAAGAAACAAGGAAGGAATCATAGAGGAAGTGACAGCTCAACTGAGCCTTGAAGGAAGAATAGAATTAAGGCACACAGTTGTGAGAACACTATTTCTAGAGTTGGCTATAAATACCTACTGGGACTGGACTGCAAATGATGACTCATCCTTTTCTTCTTCATCATCCTAGCAATTTACAAAGAGGAAATCCACAATGGTAGCAAAATCCTGCCTACTGCTCTGCCTCTTCCTTTACTTTCCACGGAGAACATAGTAAGGCATTCTTATTTTCTGCTGCAGTAATAGAGGCACTAGGTTCAAGGTCATATGCTGCTGCTGCTACTGCTGCTAAGTAGCATCAGTCGTGTCTGACTCTGTATGACCCCATAGATGGCACCCAACAGGCTCCTCTGTCCCTGGGATTCTCCAGGCAAGAATACTGGAGTGGGGTGCCATTTCCTTCTCCAAGGTCATATGCTGCTGCTGCTGCTAAGTTGCTTCAGTCGTGTCTGACTCTGTGCAACCCCCGTAGACAGCAGCCCTCCAGGCTTCCTTGTCCCTGGGATTCTCCAGGCAAGAACACTGGAATGGGTTGCCATTTCCTTCTCAAATGCATGAAAGTGAAAAGTGAAAGTGAAGTTGCTCAGTTGTGTCCAACTCTAGCGACCCCATGGACTGCAGCCTACCAGGCTCCTCCATCCATGGGATTTTCCAGGCAAAAGTACTGGAGTGGGGTGCCATTGCCTTCTCCGAAGGTCATATAATCACCCTTAAATTAGACACCGGTCTGTGAACTCTGTAAGCAATCAAGCACCACGTACATTTTTATTAGGCACTTAACCCAACATTATGTAGTACTCAGAGATACAGAAGAATGCCCTTGAAGAAATTACTGTCACAATGGGAAATACAACATAAATGTACTAAATATTATTATAAAATAATGTAGAATTCAGTACTGAGCTGTGTGGTGTGGACTCTAAGAGAAGGTCCCCAAAATATGGATCATTGGAACCAGGGGTAACGTTAGAAAGGAGGCTTCATAGAAGGATAAGAACTTGCATTTTAGATTGGGTTGGGAGAGGAGAGCTTTTCAGATGGGGAAATTTATTTAGCAGAGATGGTAATTCATGAATGAATGAATGAAGATAATGTCTTCTAATTCATGCCTTAAAATTTCAGTGATGTCTGTATCTCTTAAACTGAGTGATGTTTGCCAAGATGTGTTTGGATCTGCCCTGTCCTAAGGCCCTCCACTCCAGCTGAACTGTAAACCATGCATATAATTGGGGTACTTTCTCAGTCTCCTGCTCTTGCTGATGCTTTCCATCATCCAGAAACTATGCATGCCTGAGCTAAATGAATGTCATGTCATTGACAACAATAATTCTCCATTTCTAGACATTTTGAGAAAATGCATAATATTGAGTCATTTCAAAAAGGGGTCTTTCAAAGTCAGCACATTCTCTGAGACTCCTCTCCCTTCTCCTCTGTCAGTGTGTGAGTCTCACTGATTCCTTAGGAAGGTGCACTGGTTGTCATGGTAAAAACTACGCTAATTGGCTTCCTCTCGTTGACGTTCTGTCAAGCTCACTGCCCCACTGAGGATCTGGAATAGACCACTTAACTTTTTTCTTCCCAGAGAACATATTTGTAGCAAGTCAGGCTACCTCAGCAGAAAATGGAAGGTATTTGAAATGTCCAACACATTATCCAAATATTTCACCCTTCGTGGGGCCAAACATGCACAGTTTCACTTTCACTAGGTATCTTCTTTCCACAGAGAGTGCTGATGGAAACTCAGCTAGAGATTTTTAACTCTGTTAAGTGGCTTCAGCAATACATGTTCAAGCTGTCAGATGTTCAAGCTGGTTTTAGAAAAGGCAGAGGAACCAGAGATCAAATTGTCAACATCCGCTGCATCATGGAAAAAGTAAGAGAATTACAGAAAAACATCTATATCTGCTTTATTGACTATGCCAAAGACTTTGACTGTGTGGGTCACAATAAACTGTGGAAAATTCTGAAAGAGATGGGAATACCAGACCACCTGATCTGCCTCTTGAGAAATTTGTATGCAGGTCAGGAAGCAACAGTTAGATCTGGACATGGAACAACAGACTAGTTCCAAATAGGAAAAGGAGTTCGTCAAGGCCGTATAATGTCACTCTGCTTATTTAACTTCTATGCAGAGTACATCATGAGAAATGCTGGGCTAGAAGAAGCACAAGCTGGAATCAAGATTGCCAGGAGAAATATCAATAACCTCAGATATGCAGATGACACCAACCTTATGGCAGAAAGTGAAGAGGAACTAAAACACCTCTTGATTAAAGTGAAAGTGGAGAGTGAAAAGCTTGGCTTAAAGCTCAACATTCAGAAAACGAAGATCATGGCATCCAGTCCCATCACTTCATGGGAAATAGATGGGGAAACAGTGGAAACAGTGTCAGACTTTATTTTTCTGGGCTCCAAAATAACTGCAGATGGTGACTGTAGCCATGAAATTAAAAGATGCTTACTCCTTGGAAGGAAAGTTATGACCAACCTAGATAGCATATTCAAAAGCAGAGACATTACTTTGCCAACAAAGGTTCGCCTAGTCAAGGCTGTGGTTTTTCCTGTGGTCATGTATGGATGTGAGAGTTGGACTGTGAAGAAGCCTGAGCACCAAAGAATTGATGCTTTTGAACTGTGGTGTTGGAGAAGACTCTTGAGAGTCCCTTGGACTGCTAGGAGTTCCAACCAGTCCATTCTAAAGGAGATCAGCCTTGGGACTTCTTTGGAAGGAATGATGCTAAAGCTGAAACTCCAGTACTTTGGCCACCTCATGTGAAGAGTTGACTCATTGGAGAAGACTCTGATGCTGGGAGGGATTGGGGGCAAGAGGAGAAGGGGATGACAGAGGATGAGATGGCTGGATGGCATCACTGACTTGATGGATGTGAGTCTGGGTGAACTCCAGGAGTTGGTGATGGACAGGGAGGCCTGGGGTGCTGGGATTCATGGGGTCACAAAGAGTTGGACACGACTGAGCGACTGATCTGATCTGAAGTGGATTGGGGGAATTTTTAAAGAATGAAAGCGTGTGGGCAGACCATTAACATGAAAATGGATACCTGAGTCCAGGATAGGACTGGTCTGAAGCAAACTGTGAAGTAGTTCTCTCTTTGGTTGTTTTCTTGCCCTGTTTTCCCCACTACCAGAAGGATTGAAGGACAGAAAAAAGAAGGCAGACAAGTCTAGGACCTCCTTCAAGAGGTGTGGTGTCAACTGAATAGGGTTCCTGACTTCCCTTCTCTTCTAGTTTTCAAATCCAACTTTTGCTAACTGTTGTGTCATTTTGCCAGGGCACTTTATTTGCTTGGGAACTTACAGGAAATCTAACTGTGGTTTTCATGCCTCTGAATTACTTACCATACCACTTATATATCTTATCATTCAAAATTGCTCTTGATGACCATTGGGATAGACATTCTGGTGTTCTTCATATGATATCAGGTAAATAGGTATCATCATCTACATTGTGTTTTAGTTTTGTCTTAGGTTTTCTTGGGCAGTAGTGACTCATTGAGAAATACTGAGTATCCTGTGTAGCTCTGTGCTTGTTTGTGTGGCTGATTCTTCTTTCTTTGGAGTAGCACATGCATAGGTGGCATGATGTCAGAGGTTCCTGGAGGTCTTTTTCCATCCTCTAAAACACTTTTGTTGCTGTTCAGTTGCTAAGTCATCTCCAACTCTTTGTGACCCCATGAACTGCAACATGCAAGTCTTCCCTGTACTTCACTGTCTCCCAGAATTTACTCAAATTCATTTCCATTGAGTCAGTGATGCTATCTAATCATTTTATTATCTGCCACCCTCTTCTCCTCCTGCCCTCAATCTTTCCCATCATTAGGGTCTTTCCCAATGAATTGGCTCTTTGTATCATCAGATGGCCACAGTATTGGAGCTTTAGCACCAGTCCTTCCAATGAATATTCAGGGTTGATTTCCTTGAGGATTGACTGATTTGATTTCCTTGGTGTCCAAGAGACTCTCAAGTGTCTTCTCCAGTACTACAGTTTGAAATCATCCATTCATGAGTGCTCAGCCTTCTTTATGGTCCTACTGTCACATCCACACATGACTACTGGAAAACTATAGCTTTGACGATACAGACGTTTCTTGGTGAAGTGATATCTCTGCTTTTTAATATGCTGTCTGGGTTTGTCATAGCTTTCCTCCCAAGAAGAAAGTATCTTTTAACTTCAGGGCTATAGTCATCATCCACAGTGATTTTGGAGCCCAAGAAAATAAAATCTGTCACTGTTTCTACTTTCCCCCCTTCTTTTTGTCATGAAGTGATGGGGCCAGATGACATGATCTTAGTTTTTTGAATGTTGAGTTTTAAGCCAGCTTTTTCACTCTCCTCTTTCACCTTCATTAAGAGGCTCCTTAGTTTCTCTTGGCTTTCGGCCAATAGAGTGCTATCATCTGCACATCTGAGGTTGTTGATATTTCTCCTGGCAATCTTGATTTCAGCTTGCATTTCATCCAGCCTAGCATGTCACATAATGTGCCCTGTATATAAGTTATGGAGAAGGCAATGGCACCCCACTCCAGTACTCTTGCCTGGAAAATCCCATGGATGGAGGAACCTGGTAGGCTGCGGTCCATGGGGGTCAGGAAAAGTCAGACACAACTGAGCGACTTCACTTTCACTTTTCACCTTCATGCATTGGAGAAGAAAATGGCAACCCACTCCAGTGTTCTTGCCTGGAGAATCCCAGGGACAGTGGAGCCTGGTGGGCTGCCATCTATGGGGTCACACAGAGTCAGACATGACTGAAGCAGCAGCAGCAGCATATAAGTTAAATTAACAGGGTGACAATATACAGTCTTGAAGTACTCCTTTCATAATTTTGAACCAGTCCATTGTTCCATGTCTGGTTTTAACTGTTGCTTCTTGACCTGCATACAGGTTTCTCAGGAGGCAGGTAAGGTGGTCTAGTATTCCTATCTCTTTAAGAATATTCCACAATTTGTTGTGATCGACACAGTCAAAGGCTTTGGCATAGTCAATGAAACAGAAGTAGATTTCTTTTTCTGGAATTCCCTTGCTTTTTCTATGATCCAACAGATGCTGGCAATTTGATCTCTAGTTCTGCCTGTCCCAAATCCAACTTGAACATCTGGAAGTTCTAGGTTCATGTACTGCTGAAGCCTAACTTGAAAGATTTTGAGAATAACCTTGCTAGCATGTGAAATGAGTGCAATTGTGTGGTAGTTTGAACATTCTTTGGTATTGCCCTTCTTTGGGATTATTATGAAAACTGACCTTGAGGACCCCTCTATCCTATATATGGACTTCCCAGGTGGGGCTAGTAGTAAAGAATCTGCCTGCCAGTGCAAGAGATGCCAGTTTGATCCCTGGGTCAGAAAGATCTCCTGAAGGGGGAAATGGCATGCAACTCCAGTATTCTTGCCTGGAAAATTCTGTAGTCAGAGGAGTCTGATGGGCTACAGTCCATGAGGCCGCAAAGAGTCAGACACTACTGAGTGACTGAGCATGCACATTCTCTCTCTCTCTCTCTCTCTCTCTCTCTCTCTCTCTCTCTCTCTATATATATATATATATATATATATATATATATATAACTTTAAATCCACTTAAAATTTTTATTTATTTATTTTTGGCTGTGCTGAGTCTTTGTTGCTATGAGGGGCTTTCTCTAGTTACCGAGAGCTGGGGCTGCTCTCCAGTTGTGATGTGTGGGCTTCTCATTGTGGTGGCTTCTCCTGTTGGGGAGCACGAGCTCTAGGGTGTGAGGGCCCCAGTACTTGCTGCATCTGGGCTCAGTAGTTGCAGTTCCTGGGCTCTAAAGCACAGGCTCAGTAGTTGTGGCTCTTGGGCTTAGTTGCTCTGCAGCATGTAGTATCTTCCCAGACCAGGGATTGAACCCATGTCTCCTGCATTGCAAGGTGGTTTCTTAACCATTGGACCACCAGTGCTTTCCAGGTGGAGCTAGTGGTAAGAACCCACCTGCCAATGTAGGAGACAAAAGAGACGCAGGTTCGATCCCTGGGTCAGGAAGATCCCCTGGAGAAGGAAATGGCAACCCACTCCAGTATTCTTGCCTGGAGAATCCCATGGACAGGGAAGCCTGGCAGGCTGCAGTCTGAGGGGTCCCAAGGAGTCCAACATGACAGAAGCAACTTAGCATACTGAGGGACCATCAGGAAGCCCCTTTTAACTGTCATTGATCCTCTATTCCTCAGTGTGAATGGGTGTCAGAGTTTGAGACACTGGCCACCTGAGGGACAACATTGGAAAAGAAAAGTGTCTGTTGGTTGTTTGAGGCTAGGAAAAAAATTGTCTTTTGAACAGTTTTGCCTCAGGCTGATGGTGGGGATAATAAAGATAATTATCATCAACAGGATGTGGTGCCCAATTAAGTGCCTAATTGGGCATAATGCTGGACATAGAGAACTTCACAGGCCTTTTCATTTCTGCTGTGAGCCTAACACACTGTCTCAGAGACTGGGCTGTTGGATGGAAGTGTTAAGTCAGCCAGTGCAAAATGTGTGGTCTGTATCACACAAAGTTAGAGATCAGTTCATTTGGGGAGACAAGGGGTCAGTGAGATTAAAAAATATAAAGGGAAATGGAACATGAATATTGTTTGGGCATTATACCATCTCAAATATTTATGTTTGAGCTCTTTTTCCAGCTTTAGAAAGTAATGTTACAGATTCTTTGGTGAAAGTCCTTGCTGGGCATCGGTAACATTGTTCAGAGTGATGGATCACTATTTACTTTTGGAAATGGGGATGGAGAATGTGAAGGCTGTGTGGCCACTCACAGCAAATCATCCCCTGGAAGATGGTTTTGAGTGGCTTAATAGACTAAAAGAGTACAAATATATGCTAAGATTTATTGGGTTCTTACTAAGTTCCAGGTGCTGTGTGAAGCACCCTACATTAATGCTAACAACTGCTATATAGATAAGGAAATGGAGGGGCAGAGAGTATAAAGAAGTTGCCCAAAGTCACACAGCTATATTCCCTCCTCCCTTGCCATATACTCACACTGCACTAAATTTCTGTGATGTGTTGTTTTCTTATCACTTGGCACCCTCTGCAGAAAGGGGATGCATTTAGTTGAAGGCTCCATTTAATTGGATTCTGGTTAATTGAGGCTTGGCTCTTTCATTGGAGGTTGCACATGATTTAGCTCAGGCACAAATTAGCCCCTTGCTGTCCCCCCAAAATAACTAGATCTCGTGGTAGTTTATTGCTGGAGATTTAGGAAGCTAATATTTATACAGCAAAGAAACTTAATCTATCAAAGGAGAATTAACCAAATTAACTAAAATAATTCAAAGGGCCAGGAACTCTGTTGAATTCAAATTGTTCTTATAATCCCATTATTGTTAAATCCCTTCTTTCCCGATAACTCACCAGCCACCCAGCCTTAATGGCTTGTTTACACAGGGTTTCTTTATTTTAAAAAGAAAAATAGCTTTGCAGCTCATAGGGTGGAGGTGAAGCCTGCCTATGCTGTTTTCCTACAGTTTGCCCTTATGCGTTTCCATGGAAACAGAATTATTGCTTGAACTAAAAATTCTTAGATTTGTTTTCCTTTGCATGTTGTTTGAAACTTGCGCTAACTTTATCAAAACTGAGAAGGAGATTTATGGCTTTCCATTCTATTGGCAGTTAGTGAAGCCTTTGTGCTCAGAGGAGAAAGAGGGCACTCGGGACTTTTTAGAGTCAGATTTGCATGAATTCTTGATATTGTTGAGGAGAGATATACATGGGTGTGTAAAACTCCTTCCAGTATCCAACTTCATCTTCCCAGTCAGCTCAACCATCTGGCTCCAGAGCACAGGACCATTCTGGAAGAAGAGTGGAGTGTAGTTCTAAGAGCTTGGGCTCTAAAGTCAGGCTGGTTTGGGTTTGACTTCTGGCCATGCTACATGTCACCTTATTTAAGTTTGGGCAAGTAATTTAAACATGCCCATCCTAAAATCCTCATATGTAAAATGGGGCATAATACTGACATTAGCTTAAAAGGAATAATGTAAAAGAATAGTGCCTTAACCATGGTAGATAGTCAATCATAAGTTTTAAGTTACTTGTACTCCCCCTGAAACTCTCCTCTCTCTCCTAATTTGTCACACTTTTGAAGGCTTTTCTTAACCCCATCTCATATTGTCTGCTTTGATGTCACATGTGTTCAGTTGCTTTGGTCGTGTCTGACTCTGAGACCCCATGGACTGTAGCCTGCCAGGCTTCTCTGTCTATAGAATTTTCCAGGCAAGAATACTAGAGCGAGTTGCCATTTCCTCCTCCAGGGGATATTCCCAATCCAGGGATTGAACCCTTGTCTCCTGTGGCTCCTGCATTGGCAGGCCCTTCCTTTACCTCTAGCACCACCTGGGAAGCCCCATGTGTGCTAAGTCACTTCAGTCATATCCAATTCTTTGTGACCCTATGAACTATAGCTTGCCAGGCTCGTCTGTCCATGGAATTCTCCAGGCATGAATACTGGAGTGGGTTGTCATGCCCTTCTCCAGGGGATCTTCCCAACCAAGGGGTCAAACCTATGTCTCTTGTGTTTCTTGCATCTCCTGCATTAGCAGGTGGATTCTTTACCACATAGCTTGACACTTTTGAATTGATTGGCAATGGAGTTGTAGTTCTTTTGTTATATATGGGTGTTGTCTCTCAGGCACCTGCTGTGTCATCACTTGAGAGCTGAGCACCCAGAAAATGTTAGTAGTCAAGTAGGTAAAGACTGGGCTCTGGGCCTCATGATCATACCCAGAGAAGATCTGGAGTTGGCATTTTGTCTCCATGGGAGTCCAGATATCACTCTTTCCTAGCATTGGCTGCCCTACTAAAACAATCTAGTAAGACATATCCAAAATGCCCAATGGGATAGATTTCATCTGTGAAGACCGATGAAGATACAAGTGTGCTACCATATGACCTAAGACTTCTGTGCCCGGAAGGCCCCTCTGCCTGTGGCTCATTTTACTTGAAGGAAACACTGTACTCAGTTTGGTCAGCTTCAGGGATAGCCGCTGGGGACCTCTTATTGTGTGTGAACTAGCAATGCCTCCATCCACACCAAGCTGAGCTAGATCAAGGTTAGCTTCGCTTTAAGATTCTCCTATCAATCACCACAGGTCAGCAGTATCAGTCAAACTGAAGGTGTTAATCTTCAACCTGAGCTATTTTTCTCAGATATTTTGCAGTTACAGATGGTATCTAAGGTGAAAAATCAATTATGGAAAAGTGCCCAAGTTAAGTGGCGAGCTGCTTGCAGGCAGCCTGCTGGAACAGAGAGGGAAACAGTAAGGAATTATTCAGGAAAAAATCAGATGTTTACCAGGGCTTTGCAAAATAGAGGGAGAAATGAAAATAGGGCTTCTGTGATAAATTAACAAAGACAATGGATTTGTCTCTGTTTTAAATGCCTCTGTTGCTCTATTCAAATAACAGAATTATTTGAGCTCAGATTATTTTTGCCAGACTGACTATAGGAGACATCCAGGAGGGTCTGGAGGAGGTTATCAGGGTAAGAGCCACACCCTAGTGAGTGGGTGATTGAGCTGTTCCCGCTGTAGCCCTCCCTGTTTCTATCACTGTGGAGGGCATTTAGGTGCCAAGTTGGTTGAATATTTTCTGTGAAGACAAAGACCAAGCATCAGCCAGTTCTCCGTCCAGTCAGAGAGCCACCTGCACTGCCACCAGGAATCAAAGGGTAGCCTCAGGCACTGACTGGTGTGAAGATGGGGTGGAGGAGAAAGCCAAAGGGGACGGGATTCAGCTTACTGAGCCAGCCTATTCACTGTGTTCTCTACCTCTAGTCCTGCCTCTCTTCAAACCATTCTACACACATGTACCATTGATTTTCCTAAACATAAATCTGATTGTCTCATTCCCCTGCTAAAAACCCTTCATTGTTTCCTATTAAACTGAACATCAAGTCCATACTTCCTGACATGATGTACAAGGCTCTTCACAGTCTATCTCCTCTTGTGATCCATTGCCCCTCTTCCTCCTTTCTGCCCTACATTTGATGCTTCCTATGACATTACTGTCGGAGAAGGCAATAGCTTTCCAGTACTCTTGCTTGGAAAATCCCATGGACAGAGGAGCCTGTTAGGCTGCAGTCCATGGGGTCGCTAAGTCAGACAGGACTGAGCGACTGAGCAACTTCACTTTCATGCATTGGAGAAGGAAATGGCAACCAACTCCAGTGTTGTTGCCTGGAGAATCCCAGTGACGGGGGAGCCTGGTGGGCTGCCGTCTATGGGGTTGCACAGAGTCGGACACGACTGAAGTGACTTAGCATAGCATAGCATAGCATGATATTACTGTGGGGCTTCCCTGTAATGGGTGGCTCAGCTGGCAAAAATAATTTGCCTGCAATGTGGGAGACCTGGATTCGATCCCTTGGTTGGGAAATTCCCCTGGAAGGGAACGGCTACTCACTCCAGTATTCTGGCCTGGAGAATTCCATGGACTGTATTGTACAAGGGGTTGCAAAGAGTGACATTACTGTATAATATGGAGTGGCTTACAGATCTTTCTGCCTCAGATCCCCTATTACACACTTTACAGACAAAATGCTGTTTTCTGTTCTTGCCCATGACACCATTTCTACATTCTTTACTAGTTCCTGTTCCTACTTCAAGACACAGCTCAGATATCAGCTCCTCTAAGAGGCATTCTCCAGCCCCTTCAGATGGGACTGTATTTCTTCTTTGAGTTTCATGGCACCAGTGTATACCTCTGTCTTGTTATGTACCCCATGAAATGGAAACTATTTACATCTCTCTCTCTCCCATTAGACTACAACCTTCGTAAAGATGGGCCTAAAGGCACTTAAAACACTTCAGAGAGTGGAGAGTGTTATAGAGAGGACCAAGGCGGTGATCTTAAGTGTCTATCAGAAGCTGCCATGGTTTAGACTCCCTTCCTGATCAGTATATGCTTGCTTTCTCACTGGCTTACAGATTTCTGAAAAGTTTCCATGCAATTATTCAAGCTACTCCTAGCTTTAGGAAATGTTTGCATTTTAGATGAGTATCCTTAATGCCTTACCTTTAGGAAACAGTGGAATTTTGTGTACTAAAGCATGCTGATTAGAGACATATTTTCCTTGGCCCTTATACCACATGGTATAGGCAGCTGTCCATTAAGCCTGTGTTTAGGGTCAGCCCTGAATCCTGTGCCCGTTGATCAATTACTGTAGTGATCTGTTAACACTTGGTTAATTAGTCTCCTTAAAGAATGGGGGCCTAAGGATTCTGGCCCTCTAGCTAGAGTGCAAGCTCCTTGCAGAAAGGGACTGTCTGTCTCCAACTTGTCTGGAGTTTCCCAGAGGGCTCTAGAACATGTGAGAGGCTCTGAGGGGATTCTGGCTAATCTTGCTGATTTCTGTGGGCTTTCCCATTTTTTTCTGAATTATGTCTAAACCAGAGTGGAGGGCAGTGCTGATACAGTTCAACCAAGATTGAGTGTCCTATGCTTCAAATCCTACAGCGCTATCATCACTAAGTCCAAGGCTTAAATAAAAACTAATGCAAAAAGTAATGCTCAAAATTCTCCAAGCCAGGCTTCAGCAATACCTGAACCATGAAATTCCAGATGTTCAAGCTGGTTTTAGAAAAGGCAGAGGAACCAGAAGATCAAATTGCCAACATCCACTCAATCATCAAAAAAGCAAGAGAGTTCCAGAAAAGCATCTATTTCTGCTTTATTAACTATGCCAAAGCTTTTGACTTTGTGGATCACAATAAACTGTGGAAAATTCTGAAAGAGATGGGAATACCAGACCACCTAACCTGCCTCTTGAGAAACCTATGTGCAGGTCAGGAAGCAACAATTAGAACTGGACATGGAACAACAGACTGGTTCCAAACAGGAAAAGGAGTATGTCAAGGCTGTATATTGTCACTCTGCTTATTTAACTTATATGCAGAGTACATCATGAGAAATGCTGGGCTGGAAGAAGCACAAGCTGGAATCAAGATTGCTGGGAGAAATATCAATAACCTCAGATATGCAGATGATACCACCCTTATGGCATAAAGTGAAGAGGAACTCAAAAGCCTCTTGATGAAAGTGAAAGAGGAGAGTGAAAAAGTTGGTTTAAGGCTCAACATTAAGAAAACGAAGATCATGGCATCTGGTCCCATCACTTCATGGGAAATAGATGGGGAAACAGTGGAAACAGTGTTAGACTTTATTTTTCTGGGCTCCAAAATCACTGCAGATGGTGACTGCAGCCATGAAATTAAAAGACGCTTACTCCTTGGAAGGAAAGTTATGACCAACCTAGATAGCATATTCAAAAGCAGAGACATTACTTTGCCAACAAAGTCAAGGCTATGATTTTTCCAGTGGTCATGTATGTATGTGAGAGTTGGACTGTGAAGAAAGCTGAGTGCTGAAGGGTTGATGCTTTTGAACTGTGGTGTTGGAGAAGACTCTTGAGAGTCCCTTGGACTGCAAGGAGATCCAACCAGTCCATTCTGAAGGAGATCAGCCCTGCGATTTCTTTGGAAGGAATGATGCTAAAGCTGAAACTCCAGTACTTTGGCCACCTCATGCAAAGAGTTGACTCATTGGAGAAGACTCTGATGCTGGGAGGGATACGGGGCAGGAGGAGAAGGGGATGGCAGAAGATGAGATGGCTGGATGGCATCACCGACTCGATGGGCGTGAGTTTGTGTGCACTCCGGGAGTTGGTGATGGACAGGGAGGCCTGGTGTGTTGCGATTCATGGGGTCGCAAAGAGTCAGACACGACTGAGCGACTGAACTGAAGGAAAGTGAAGGATGGATGGATGGAAAATAGGTTGGACTTTCAAACTTGGCTGCTCTCATCTCACTATTATATCTCAGAAATTTCAAATGATTCTTATCATTGAAAATTGAAAAAATAAATGAAGGAATCACATCTTATAGTATCTGTAGGAAAATGTGCTTTAAGTAGCAAGATCCAGTCTGTCCATATTGGAGAGATGCCAGTTCTACTGATAGAAAAGAACTTCTCAGACCATCTGTCAGTTATTATACAGTCTGTGTTTAACCTCTTCTGTACCAGCATGAAAACATTCATAAATCTTTTAAATCACTGCATTGGGAGCTGTGAGAGATAAGACATGTCACCTCAGGGGATTTAAAAATTTAGTAGAAGAGACAAGAGATATACACGATGATCCACAAAACAGGCTGAATATACTAAGTGTCATAAGGGAGCTACCAAATATGGGGGAAGCACAATGAGAGGGAAATTACTTTTTGCTGGGGGCAGGGGATTCTCCATGGAGGCATGTGAAGGCAAGGGGAGAGGGCACAATTTGTGGACTAGCATGGTAAATGCCAATAGAGGTGGCAAAGTCCAGGATAGGTCTGTACAAGGGGAATAGTCTCGTGTCATAGAAGTATAGAGTATAGAAATAGTAGTAGACAAGGTTTTATAGGTGGGGATCAGATCAAGGAAAAGCATTTGTCTGTGGGATTAGAGGTGTTTTATTCTATAGAGCAGACAATGGGTTGTTGGTGGCAGGTTTTGGAGCCGTCAATACCTTGCTCCGAGTTGCACTTTAGGAGGGTATTTGGGCAGCCTAGAAAGTGTGGGTTAAGTACTGAAATATTTTCTCTAACCTCAGGGGCAATAGAAATGGCCTCGTAGTTTCTACTATTGAAGATGTGATGCATTGGGTTTTGGAGACGTAGAACTAGTATAGATTTTTCTTTTATTAGTTGCTATTAGATTGATGGCTCTGAGGTCACTGTTCAAGCCAAGGCAGCCCAGCTTGGATTGGAGGGTACATTTTATTTTTTTTGATTGGACTTGAACCTATGTGAACTTTGTAGGTTTTGAGTTAAACTGGGGCCAGTTTTTCAATATTAATTTGGTGTTTGTTTTTTCAGTGCATGTGTATGTGTGTACTGTTTTGATGTTTATTCCTTCTGACAGTTGGTAATCATTTTCCCTGTATTCCATGGAATAAAGCAGTGGAGGTTGAGAGTGGTGGTGAGGAAGGTCCGGGTTCAAATCTGAAATCTCTGTACATTTATTCTCCAAGTTCTTTCTGGCTGAGTTCTATCGGGAGGCTTATGGGATCCATTTTTGGTTGGAGTAGCACCAGTGTTTCCTCAAAGCCTGGCTGTCTTTGACCACTTATAAACAATTCAGTTGGGAGAGGAATCTGGTTAAAATGCACATTTGGGGCCCTGGCCTCAATGGGCTGAATCAGAGACCAGCCTGTTTAACAAACTTCATAAATGCATGAACTCAGGTTCATGCTCAGGTGTGAGGACTACTCAAGTAGGGCTTCTCAGGTGGCTCTGGTGGTAAAGAACCTACGTGCCAATGCAGAAGACATAAGAGAAGTGGGTTTGATCCCTGGGTTGGGAAGATCCCCTGGAGGAGGGCATGGCAACTCAATCCAGCATTCTTGCCCAGAGAATCCCCATGGACAGAGGAGCCTCATGGGCTACAGTCCATGGTGTTGCAAAGAGTTGGACACAACAGAAGTGACTTAGCATGCACACTTGGAAGTAGGAAAAGATTATAAACCAAGAAATGGAGTTTTGAATGTAAGAGGCAAGAAGAAAAGTCAATTCTAAGGTTATTAAAAGGTTTAAAAAATATAGAAAACGTGGCCTTTGGATTTTTTTTTTTAATTCATCAAGCTATGGGTCTTTGGTGCAAAGAAGAGAAACTTGTTATAGAAGGAACTTCCCATTTTGAAATGGTCATTCTTCTTCCTTCCTCCTGGTTCAGATCTGACCCATTACTTAAGGCTCTTCTCCTCTAGTGTGTATTCAGGACCACTCAAGACCATGAAGATTTTCCTGGTTTTCAGAGTTCCCTTCTTTCCTGGTTGCCCCTTGCATTTACTGCCCAGCCTTGGGATCTGTCGTGTGTTTTCAACTTGTCCATGAATTGGGATTTACTTGCCTCATACCTGTTGATGTTTTTGGAGTTCATCTCTAAATTGTGTCTGACATTTCTTTTTGCACTCTCCAATCTGGTGGCATCTGATACCATGTGTGCCACCCAGTAGGAGCACACTCAGTACTTGCAGAGTGAATGGAAGGATTTCAGACAACATGATGGAGCTTTGCTTGAGAAACACAAATACCAAAGCTTTGTCAAGGGATAAAGGGGAGAATGAACCTAAAACACATGCTTATAGTCACCAAAATAGTCAAGTACTTAAAAATGAAGTGTGCAGAGTTCTGTGTCTTCCCAGTAGCTTTTAGAGAATTACAGTGAGCCAATTTTTTTTATTTTCATTTATGAGAAACAAACCCATTTCCATAACTCAACTTCCATTTTCAACACTTTCTTTCAATTCCAAACTATGACTCAGGCTTGCTTTATTTCTGGCAGCATGTCATCTTTTAAACAGGGAGTGAAAAGAACTTGGAACAAGGACTTTCAAACTTCCCTAGTCTTTGGATAACAGTCCCTCTTAAGTGCAGAGGGATAGCTGTTTGTGTATTCACGGATTACATGTGCCATTATACTGGCCCTTGCCATGGGATCCTTTCCTTTCTTTGTGGATTTGATAACTGACCCATATAATTTCATTTGTCAAAATGTATCTTACCCATTTTCCCTTCCCCCTCATTCTTCCTTTGGAGCTATACCATCCCTGATTTTAGAGTGTGGGGGACTACGAGTGGGTGGCAATTGATGCCTGCCTGGGTTTTTTAAGTACCAGCAGCATTATTTCTATATTTTTTGTTCTGCCACCGAAAATGCCTCAGCCCACACATAACTAGTTTTCATTCTCTTCCTGTTCCCCCCGCCCACAGCATCCTCATGCTCCTCCTCAAATGCCTGTCCCCCTTCTCGGAGGCCACTTTCCTTCACAGTTCCAAAATGGTTTCATTCATCACTGTCACAGTCCCTGTCGATGGTAAACTCTTCCATCTTATCTGCAGCCACCAGTAAATGAGTTTGCATTTAATATTGTAAAGAGCTTTCTTTGTTTCTGACATTTCTCCACCTACTGATACTTGCACTTATGTGGCTTGCTGTCACCTTTTTCTCTGCCAGTTGGTTGGCAAGAACGAATATTCCCCAGAAAAGGCAAGAGGATCATCCTGTCACTCCGGAAATCTGTCTAAGTTTCATCTGACTTTGATTACAAGTGCTCACTCTCTTCTTTGGACGAGAAACACAGACTTGGGAAGGAGAAAAACTTATGAAGTTGCCAGAGAAAGCTGAAAGTTGCAAATGACTGGGTTAGACACTAGGAAATTTCCGATTTGAATTCCTGCCATGAGCTGACTTAACTGTTGTGTGTGCATGCTCAGTTGTGTCTGACTCTTTGTGACCCCGTGGACTGTAGCCTACCAGGCTTCTCTGTCCATGGAATTCTCCAGGCAAGAATACTGGATTGGGTAGCTATTCCCTTCTCCAGGGGATCTTCCCGACCCAGGGATTGAACCTGGGTCTTCTGCATTGCAGGGAGATTCTTTACCACTGAACCACCTGGGAAGCCCCAGTTCTGTGTAAATTACTTTCTCTGTGTCCTTTCTGTGCTATAGGAATGATGTCAATTTTGGAACTGAGTTGAGGGGCAAAAGTTACAAATGCCATGTTTTGAAAACTCAAAGAGCATTGACAAAAGTGATGTCACTTGCTGAAAGCCTGCTGTGTGCAAGAGTGCTAGGTGATATGCACACATGATTTTTACTCCTCAAGAAAACATTGAATAATGTTGGGTCTTCAAGATACTCAGTATCTGGCTCACAAGCACACATGTAAGGGATGGAAACAAGAATTTTAACATAGATCTATCTGGCTCCAGAGTTCACAGTCTTATGATGAGTTTGCTGTATAAGAATCAAGGTGATACAGAGAATGATTGAGTGTTCTCAGTGATTTGTGTCTCCTCTTGCTTTGCATTCCTTTAGGACATTCACTGATACTGGGCTGATGTGTGTCTAGGAATGTCTAGGGTTTGAATTTCAACTCAGCCATTTACTAGTTGTACAACTTTGGGCCAGTTATTTAACCTCTCTGTGACAGTTATCTGCATGTGTAAAACTGGGCTGATAAGGGATATTAATAGCCCCTCTCCCATAAATTTGTTTTGAGGCTTGAAAAATTAACCTATAAAGTACTTTGACTTAATGAATTGTTAATATTGCTGCTGTTCAGTCATTAAGTTTTGTCCCACTGGTGATGCTATCCAACCATCTCATCCTCTGGTACCACCTTCTGCTCCTGCCTTCGATCTTTCCCAGCATCAGGGTCTTTTCCAATGAGTCACCTCTTCGCATCAGGTGGACAAAGTATTGGAGCTTCAGCATCAGTGCTTCCAATGAACATTCAGGGTTGATTTCCTCTTGAATTGAATGGTTTGATCTCCTTGCAGTCCAAGTGACTCTCAAGAGTCTTACCCAGCAGCACATCAGCTCTTTGGTGCTGAGCCTCCTTTATATACGTCCAACTCTCAGATTGTAAACCCTCAATGATAGTTAGCTATCTCCATTGTCAGCCATAGCATTATTTCATTGCAGTACTTTCTGCTCTGTTTGGCTGATTGACCATGATTCAAATATATTCTTCCTTTCTCACTTACTAAAAAACAAAACAGACTTACTCTGTGCTTTTTTTTCAGAGGACTTTACTACATTCCAAGGTGACTGACAACTTCCAAGATAACTCATTCTGGAATATTAGTAGTAGATAATTTACTTTTAACTTAGACTTTCTGATGACTCTGTTCTTTAACTCCAAGAACTAAAATGATTTAGTGTGGACTTCAAGTTTTGATGCTATGAACCTGACTGGAATAAGGGGTGGAGTGGGTTGTGGTATAATTAGGACTATTTGTTTTTCAGTCCCTCGGTCATGTCCGACTCTTTGTGACCGAATGGACTGCAGCACACCAGGCTTCCCTGTCCTTCACCATCATTGAAACTTGCTCAAACTCATGTCCATTGAGTCATTGATGCTTCCCAACCATCTCATTCTCTGTCATCCCCTTCTTCTTCTATTTCAATCTTTCCCAGCATCAGGGTCTTTTCCAATGAGTCAGCTCTCTCATAGCTTTGACTATATGGACCTTTGTCAGTAAAGTGATATCTCTGCTTTTTAATATGCTGTCTAGGTTTGTCACAGCTTTTCTTCCAAGGAGCAAGCATCTTTTAATTTCATGGCTGCAGTCACCATCTGCAGTGATTTTCAAGCCTAAGAAAATAAAGTCTCTCACTGTTTCCATAGGGCTATAGCATGTTTTATTCAAAGTAAGAGGGGCCTCATATCTTTTTGGCACCTTTATATCATTTTGCATTCCATTTAGCTTCTTGGTAAAATTTTCTTAGGATTACAATAGCAAACACTTACATAGTACCTGTTGTTGTTGTTTAGTTATTAAGTCATGTCCAACGCTTTTGCAACCCCATGAACTGTAGCCTGCCAGTTTCCTCTGTCCATGGTATTTTCCAGGCAAGAATACTGGAGTAGGTTGCCATTTCCTTCTCTATGGGATCTTCCTGACCCAGGGATTGAACCTGTATCTCCTGTTTGGGAGGTGGATTCTTTAACAGTGAGCCACCTGAGAAGCCCACCGATGGAGTATTAGAAACACTACATTAGAAGATGGATAAAAGACACTTTTGCCATACATTGTTCTCAACACTACATATTATTTAAAACTCAAAACAACCTCAGAAGTTGACATTACCCTCATTTTACAGAAGCTAAAAGCACAGACAAATTAATGTAATTTGCTCAAGACTAAACAACTAGTATGTGGTAGAACTGGGGTTTGAGACCAGGCTGTACTTAACTACTACATTATATTTCTTCTATTTGATGAAAAGGTTGTCTTGGCTTTTAAAATAAGTTTGAAAACTAGCAGATCATTAGTAATGGAAATTTAGGCTATTGATTTATGATGAAAAAGTTGGGTGATGTCAGAAAGATATCATTCTGAGACTGTAGTTTTTATTGTTGTAACATTTCATTTATTCTTTCATAACCAATCCTGTAGTTCTCAAGCAGTGCTCGGCCACCAGATACTGAGGGCAAGTTACAAGTCATATGATTCATAAGTCTTGAGGCAGAAATCAAAATGTCTACTTGCCTTTTTAAAGTTAAAATATGTTAATATAAGTCTTAATATAATACTTATATTAATACAATATTAATTTTAATATAAAATTGGTATTACTATCAGATCAGATCAGATCAGTCGCTCAGTCATGTCCGACTCTTCGCGACCCCATGAACCGCAGCACGCCAGGCCTCCCTGTCCACCACCAGCTCCTGGAGGTCACGCAGACTCACATCCATCGAGTCAGTGATGCCATCCAGCCATCTCATCCTCTGTCGTCCCCTTCTCCTCCTGCCCTCAATCCCTCCCAGCATCAGAGTCTTCTCCAATGAGTCAACTCTTCGCATGAGGTGGCCAAAGTACTGGAGTTTCAGCTTTAGCATCATTCCTTCCAAAGAAATTCCAGGATTGATCTCCTTCAGAATGGACTGGTTGGATCTTCTTGCAGTCCAAGGGACTCTCAAGAGTCTTCTCCAACACCACAGTTCAAAAGCATCAATTCTTCGGCGCTCAGCCTTCTTCACAGTCCAGCTCTCACATCCATACATGACCACAGGAAAGACCATAGCCTTGACTAGGCGAACCTTTGTTGGCAAAGTAATGTCTCTGCTTTTGAATATGCTATCAAGGTTGGTCATAACTTTCCTTCCAAGGAGTAAGTGTCTTTTAATTTCATGGCTGCAGTCACCATCTGCAGTGATTTTGGAGCCCAGAAAAATAAAGTCTGACACTGTTTCCACTGTTTCTCCATCTATTTCCCATGTAGTGATGGGACCAGATGCCATGATCTTCATTTTCCGAATGTTGAGCTTTAAGCCAACCTTTTCACTCTCCACTTTCACTTTCATCAAGAGGCTTTTTAGCCCCTCTTCACTTTCTGCCATAAGAGTCGTGTCATCTGCATATCTGAGGTTATTGATATTTCTCCCAGCAATCTTGATTCCAACTTGTGTTTCTTCTAGTCCAGCATTTCTCATGATGTACTCTGCATATAAGTTAAATAAACATGGTGACAATATGCAGCCTTGACGTACTCCTTTTCCTATTTGGAACCAGTCTGTTGTTCCATGACCAGTTCTAACTGTTGCTTCCTGACCTGCATACATATTTCTCAAGAGGCAGATCAGGTGGTCTGGTATTCCCATCTCTTTCAGAATTTTCCATAGTTTATTGTGATCTACACAGTCTTTGCAGCCAAAGATGGAGAAGCTCTATACAATCAGCAAAAACAAGACCAGGAGCTGACTGTGGCTCAGACCACGAACTCCTTATTGCCAAATTCAGACTTAAATTGAAGAAAGTAGGGAAAACTACTAGACCATTCAGGTATGACCTAAATCAAATCCCTTATGATTATACAGTGGTATTACTATAAGAACCTATTATTAATATAAGAATCTATATAAAATACTCTTACATAATAAGAGTTATATAAGAAACTTATATTAATATATGAGTTATATTAATATAAGAAATTCAATGAGTTTATTGAAATTAATTAGCACAAACTCAATATTACTTTATTAATGTTAATTAATATTAATATATTAATGTTAATTAATATTAATATAATAAATGCTTAAATTACATGAACCTTAATTTTTTAGGAAGTCCTTATGTGAGAATTGGACTATAAAGAAAGCTGAGCACTGAAGAATTAACGCTTTTGAACTGTGGTCTTGGAGAAGACTCTTGAGAGTCCCTTGGACTGCAAGGAGATGCAACCAGTCCATCCTAAAGGAGATCAGTACTGAATGAAGGACTGATGCTGAAGCTCAAACTCCAATACTTTGGCCACCTAATGCAAAGAATTGACTCATTTGAAAAGACCCTGATGCTGCGAAAGATTGAAGGCAGGAGGAGAAGTGGACAACAGAGGACAAGATGGTTGGATGGCATCACCGACTCAATGGACATGAGTTTGAGTAAGCTCTGGGAGTTGGTAATGGACAGGGAGGCCTAGCGTACTGCAGTCCATGGGGTCGCAAAGAGTCTGACATGACTGAGTGATTGAACTGAACTATGGAGTATAATCAAAATGTCTAACATATCATCTCTGCATACTATGTCATAACAAAAAGGTTGACAGAATAAAGGTTGTCTCACCTACAGAGAGAAGACTTATGGAGATAACTCTCTTCAAATATTTGATTATCAGATGATTATCAGGAGGAAGTGGGACTAGGTTGCTCTCTTTTGAACTAAAGGGCTGAGCTAGAACTAATATATAGGAGTTACAGGGAAAGCACATTTTGGCTTATGAAAATCCTCCCTTATAAACTTGTTTGCTCTTAATGAAGCAAATTTCCTTACGAGTGTTTTATAATAATAATGATATTCTTGGGGAAATCAGATTTTCTGAGAGAGTTATCTAGGAAACCTTCATAGTTAACTTTTCTTATTTATTATTGACTGTACTCCTTCAAGTCTTTAACATTTAGTTCTAGGAGAAAATTGTCCCTCTGTACCCCACCCCAGTACTTTTGCCTGGAAAATCCCATGGACGGAGGAGCCTGGTAGGCTCCAGTCCATGGGGACGCTAAGAGTCGGACACGACTGAGTGACTTCACTTTCACCTTTCACTTTCATGCATTGGAGAAGGAAATGGCAACCCACTCCAGTGTTCTTGCCTGGAGAATCCCAGGGACGGGGGAGCCTGGTGAGCTTCTGTCTATGGGATCGCACAGAGTCGGACACGACTGAAACGACTTAGCTAGCTAGCTAGCTAGAGCCCTTACACCATTTATTGAGTTATTTTTAATTCCTAGATCTGTATTAATTTGAGCTTTAGCTCACTACTGAATAAAAACCTCTTTTCTGTGATCAGTGGCTAATGCTTTTCTTTCAGGTGGTCTCTCTTGTGTGTTCTACCCTTTGCCTTCTGTCTTACCCTGGAAAACCCAAGAGACTTAATCTTTAGACCTGTAAGAGCACTAAAACCCCACATCCCCCCTCATATCAGGAGAAGGGAGAGCATCTATCTTTTGACTGGTTAACTGAGCTTTTGTTGTCCCAGTATTTTCCCTGAGCAACTATTTAAAATGGATGGAGATAGGATTATAAAGTGACAGATTGTAAAGGAACAGAAAATGGAACAGAATTTGAACTTTTAAGAATCACAGGGTGGACCTCGATGTGTGTAGCCCATAATCACTTCTAGATATTTTCCTTTTTTGCTTCTTTAGACTTGGGCAAAGTGTCTCATCACTATCTTGAAAAGCATAGCTTTGTTAAATGAAGAAGTCTCTTTTTCTGGGAGGAAAGCAAACTTCAGTAAAACTCTTAAAATATGTTATTCAAGATAATGCTGAGGACGTCCCTGATGGGTACAGTGACTGAGAGTTCAGCTGCCAGTGCAGGGGACATGGGTTTGATCCCTGGTCTGGGAAGATTCCATATGCTTGAACACCACAGCCAGAGAGAGAGTGGCCCCTGCTTGCCATAACTAAAGAAGATCCCACACACAGCAACAGAGATCCAGAAGAGCCAAAAGTAAATAAACAAACAAACGAAGATAATGCTGAGACAGTTGAGGGTAGAGATGCTGTATCATCTGCTGTCTCTTCTGGTGTAGTATCAAAGATTCCCTCAACTTATCAGTTGTCAAATTTTAGAATCCCATGACAGATAAATGAACACTTCGATGAAATTCTTAACAAGAGATGGTATCCTGTGTATCAAACTGGAAGCTACTGAGACTGTAAATAATTTAAGAAATCACCCTTAGAATTATACAGTAGTTTGTTGGTCGAGGCACCTTCAATGTATTGCAGATTCTGTTTTATATGAATTCAAACCAGCTCCTCCCTCTGAACCGTCAGTTTTCTGTTAGATATTTTATTATTATCTAATATGCACGGCTAAATATTATGTCCCTCCAGACTCACATTAGAAAGGGTGACTAGATGTGTCATTACTTTTTTTTTTTTTTTTTACTAACCACACTAATGAGTTGTGGTTAATAAAGAGAAATTAATCTTTCAAAGTAAACCCCATTTTACTGAGGGTTCACCCAAACTTTAAACCTTTAATTGGATCTGTTAAGCAACAGTCCATGTTTTTCTACTTGGAGTTCCCACCTTTTGTTTTCCTGCCTGCCATCTAGTCTGAGAGCTAAGGAAGCCTAGGGCAGATCAAGGAAGAAGCAGCCTGGACCCCAGCTAATATCTGATTGGTCCAGCCTCTCCTGAATACATAAGAGATAACTGAAGAATTCATACAGAGTTGCTTTAAGGGGAGAGATGATTGTGCTCTTTTTTTTTTTTTTTTATCACTGGTTGCAAAGTGGGGCTTGGAAAATAGGGGAGATGGCGTTATAATAGCTGCTGGGAGTGGCATTCCATTTTTTATGAGTCAGTTGAGAGAAGCCAACTGCTTCTGAGCTACTTTTCTCTTTCCTGCACCTGTGATAAGGAAACCTCTATTAACCCGAATGCTGGGGTGTGGGAAGGAGGAAAGCATGGAAGGTTCTGATTAGTGGGATTTTTTTGAGGATTACTTGTAAATTTGTTTTTTTCCCCCTCTTTTGGTTGAAATTATTTCCAAAATGTTTGAATGACTACTATGGGTGATGTATCTTATCCTGATTATACAGATGAGGAATCTAGAATTAAGAGAAAGGAATCCGTACTTAAGAGCTTCAGTACATTTTCTAAGGTCATACAGTAAGGAAATAGAACAACATTGGTCTGAAACCAAAAGGTGTTCCTCATGCTGTTTTCTTTGCTGCTTGATGATCATATTAAGGCTTAGGACTCCATTTTGGTGTCAGGAACAACTTGAGTGTTGAAGTTACTGTTCTCTCTTTGACTGACTATCTTGCACATTCAAGTCATTGAATAGAGACTTTATAGAGGCTTCCTAAAAGGGAGCTTGTTGTTTTTGGAGACATTATTGTATAATAGGAACAGGATACACATGCACACTTTTGTGTTAAAGAAAATCATTGTGCTTTGTCAATAGATAAGAGCAAATCCCCACACTTGTATGACAGTATTTCTCTCTAGGGTTGCAAAGTCTACTTTACAAAAGTTCAATGACAACTTAAAGTTAAATACCCTTTCCTGGATACTTTTTTTTTAAACAAAAATTAAAATGATTTCACTAAGAAGTCGAGGCCTACTGTTGGAAACACCATGAGAATACTCTGAGACTTCCCAGTCCTAGCCAGTCTATTTTTTTTTTTTTTTGTATAATGTATGAAGTATCTGCATTCCAGATGCAGTGTGATCAATGCAGTAGAAATATTCCCAAGAAGTTAACTAGTGAACATCAGTTTTTGTTCATTGAACTATTGTTAACTTGTGCTTATGAAGCTATTATAAAAATCCTGTGATTAATCTATTTTATAATAAAGCAAACAAACCCCCAATTGAGGTATTTTTATAAGTTTGAGTCTTGTCTCTTGAACAGCTTTAGGTGTAGCAGATCGACACACACAAACTCTGGACAGTGCCTCAGTGACTGCAGTGGGGTTTGAACTTTTGTTTGAAACTACAGTCATAAATGCTAAAGGACATGTGGAGGAAAGAAGAGCAAGATTCTAGGAGAGGCTGTTTTGCCTCAGCAATATGAACTGTATGGCTGGTCTGTTTTCTTCTAAATAAGAAATGGCAAATGTAGTAACTTTTGGTGTGCTGGATTTCTCAGAAATACTGTGGGGATTCTGATTGTAATTCAATTAGATCAGGCCAGTGAAACATTTTGTGATTAAAAATATAGTACAGAGTACCTGGGTAGAGTGCGTTGGGTGAAGGAGAGTGTATAAGATCCGGTCTAAAGGGAAGTTCCAAGGGAAATCCTTTAATGAAACTGTGGACAGTTGCCCCCTTCTTTGCTGGAGCCATATATTTTGGTGGCTACGTTTGGTAATTGTGGGCCAAGTCTTAAATTGAGAACCTGTAAATTGTAGGCGAATTCAGGTTTTCATTTTGGTTCTCAAAACCGTATTAAATATGAACTCACTGATGGAATGAAAGATAACTAAGAATAAATGTATTTCACCTGTGTAATGAGAAAAATTGCATAGTTAATAAGGGAATTTTGGATGTATAACTATATAATGATACTTAACCCTTATAACTTTGAAACATTTTGTAGATAATAATTTTCATAGCAGTATAGTGAATGAGGAAAGTATTATTTTAATTGATAGGAAGAACCAACTAAAATGTCACAAAGGGTATCTACATTTAGGTTTCAAAATTCTCTTTTGGCCCTTTGGGCACATCTGGTAAAGCATTAGCATCAGTTAATGTGTTTAGCAAAGAAAAAAGCAATCAGTAAATTCTTTTTTAAAATTAAATTATTTAATTGGAGGCTAATTACTTTACAATATTGTAGTGGTTTTTGCCATACATAGACATGAATCAGCCATGGGCGCACATGTGTTCCCCATCCAGAACCTTCCTCCCACCTCCCTCCCCATCCCATCCTTCAGGGTCATCCCAGTGCACCAGCCCTGAGCACCCTGTATCATGCATGGAACCTGGACTGGTGATCTGCTTCACATATGATAATATACACGTTTCAACACTACCCTCTCAAATCATCCCACCCTTGACTTCTGCCACAGAGTCTAAAAGACTGTTCTTTATATCTGTGTCTCTTTTGCTATCTCGCATATAGGGTCATCATTGCCATCTTTCTAAATTCCATATATATGCATTATTATACTGTATTGGTGTTTTTCTCTCTGACTTACTTCACTATGTATAATAGGCTCCAGTTTCATCCACCTCATTAGAACTGATTCAAATGTATTCTTTTTAATGGCTGAGTAATATTCTATTGTTATATGTACCACAACTTTCTTATTCATTCGTCTGCCGATGGGCATCTAGGTTGCTTCCATGTCCTGGCTATTGTAAACAGAGCTGTGATGAACATTGGAGTACATGTGTCTCTTGCAATTCTGGTTTCCTCAGTGTGTATGCCCAGCAGTGGGATTGCTTGGTCGTATGGCAGTTCTATTTCCAGTGTTTTAAGAAATCTCCACAGTGTTCTCCATAGTAGCTGTACTAGTTTGCATTCCCACCAACAGTGTAAGAGGGTTCCTTTTTCTCCACACCCTCTCCAGCATTTATTGTTTGTAGGCCTTTGAATAGCAGCCATTCTGATCAGCATGAGATGGTACCTCATTGTGGTTTTGACTTGCATTTCTCTGATTATGAGCGAGGTTGAGCATCTTTTCATGTGTTTGTTAGCCATCTGTATGTCTTCTTTGGAGAAATGTCTATTTAGTTCTTTGGCCCATTTTTTGATTGGGTCATTTATTTTTCTGGAATTGAGATGCATGAGCTGCCTGTATATTTTTGAGATTAATTCTTTGTCAGTTGCTTCATTTGTTAGTATTTTCTCCCATTCTGAAGGCTGTCTTTTCACCTTGCTTAGAGTTTCCTTTGTTGTGCAGAAGCTTTTTAATTTTAATTAGGTCCCGTTTGTTTATTTTTGCTTTTATTTCCAATATTCTGGGAGGTGGGTCATAGAGGATCTTGCTGTGTTTTATGTTGGAGAGTGTTTTGCCTATGTTCTCCTCTAGGAGTTTTATAGTTTCTGATCTTATGTTTAGATCTTTAATCCATTTTGAGTTTATTTTTGTGTTTGGTGTTAGAAAGTGTTCTAGTTTCATTCTTTTACAAGTGGTTGACCAGTTTTCCCAGCACCACTTGTTATAGAGATTGTCTTTTCTCCATTGTTTATTTTTGCCTCCTTTGTCAAAGATATGGTGTCCATGATATTTGACTTTCCTCTTGTTTCTTGAGGTAACCTTGTATGGCTGTGAACCTTCCCCTTACTGCTTTTACTGAGTCCCATAGGTTTTGGGTTGTTGTGTTTTCATTTTCATTCATTTCTATGCATATTTTGATTTCTTTTTTGATTTCTTCTGTGATTTTCTGATTATTCAGAAGAGTATTGTTTAGCCTCCATATGTTTGTATTTTTAATAGATTTTTCAAGTAGTTGACATCTTATCTTACCACGTTGTGAGCAGAAAAGATGTATGGAATGATTTCAGTTTTTTTAATTTACCAAAGCTAGATTTATGGCCCAGGATGTGATCTACCCTGGAGAAGGTTTCGTGTGCACTTGAGAAAAAGGTGAAATTCATTGTTTTGGGGTGAAATGTCCTATAGATATCAATTAGGTCTAACTGGTCCATTGTATCATTTAAAGTTTGTATTTCCTTGCTAATTTTCTGTTTAGTTGATCTATCCATAGGTATGAGTTGAGTGTTAAAGTCTCCCACTATTGTGTTATTGTTAATTTCCCCTTTCACACTTATTAGCATTTGTCTTACATTTTGCGGTGCTCCTATGTTGAGTGCATATATATTTATAATTGTTATATCTTCTTGCATTGATCCTTTGATCATTATGATCATTATGATCTTTTGATCCTTCTTGCATTGACCCTTTGATCATTATGTAGTGTCCTTTATCTCTTTTCATGGCCTTTATTTCAAAGTCTATTTTATCTGATAAGTATTGCTACTCCTGCTTTCTTTTGGTCTCCATTTGCATGAAATATATTTTTCCATCCTTTCACTTTCAGTCTGTATGTGTCCCTTGTTTTGAGGTAGTCTCTTGTAGGCAACATATAGAGGGGTCTTCTTTTTGTATCCATTCAGCCAGTCTTTGTCTTTTGGTTGGGGCATTCAACCCATTTACATTTAAGGTAATTATTGATAAGTATTTTTTGTTTGTTTGTTTGTTTTAATTTTATTTTGCTTAACTTTATAATATTGTATTGCTTTTGCCATACATCAAAATGAATCCACCACAAGTATACATGTGTCCCATTTCCATTTACTTTGTTGTTTTGGGTTTGAGTTTATACACCTTTTCTGTGTTTCCTGTCTAGGGAAGATCCTTTAACATTTGTTGAAGAGCTGGTTGGTGGTGATGAATTCTCTCAGCTTTTGCTTGTCTGTAAAGCTTTTGATTTCTCCTTCATATATGAATGAGATCCTTGCTGAGTATAGTAATCTGGGTTGTAGGTTTTTCTCTTTTATCACTTTAAGTATGTCCTGCCATTCCCTTCTAGCCTGAAGAGTTCCTATTGAATGATTAGCAGTTATCCTAAGGGATCCCCTTGTGTATTATTTGTTGCTTTTCCTTTGCTGCTTTTAATGTTTGTTCTCTGTGTTTGATCTTTTTGTTAATTTGATTAATATGTGTCTTGGGGTGTTTCACCTTGGGTTTATCCTGTTTGGGACTCTCTGGGTTTATTAGACTTGGGTGGCTATTTCCTTCCCCATTTTAGGGAAGTTTTCAACTATTATCTCCTCAAGTATTTTCTCGTGGCATATCTTTTTGTCTTCTTCTTCTGGGACTCCTATGATTTCAATGTTGGGGTGTTTCACATTTTCCCAGAGGTCTCTGAGGTTGTCCTCATTTCTTTTAATTCTTTTTTTCCTCTCTTCTTCATTTATTTCCACCATTCTATCTTCCACCTCACTTATCCTATTTTCTGCCTCAGTTATTCTAATGTTGGTTCCCTCCAGAGTACTTTTGATCTCAATTATTGCATTATTCATTATATATTGACTCTTTTTTATTTCTTCTAGGTCCTTGTTAAACATTTCTTGCATCTTCTCAATCCTTGTCTGCAGACTACTGTAACTCCATTTTGTTTTCAAGATTTGAGATCATTTTTACTATCAGTATTCTGAATTCTTTTTCAGGTAGAATCCCTATCTCCTCCTCTTTGGTTTGGTGGGCATTTATCATGTTCCTTTTCTTGCTGAATATTTCTCTGCCTTTTCATCTTGTTTAGATTACTGTGTTTGGGGAGGCTTTTCTGTGTTTTGGCAGTTTGTGGTTCCTCTTTATTGTGGAGGTTTCTCACTGTGGGTGGGGTTGGAAGAGTGACTTGTCAAGGTTTCCAGCCTAGGGAAGCTTGTGTCGGTGTTCTTGTGGGTGGAGTTGGACCTCTTCTCTCTGGAGTGCAATGAAGTGTCCATTACTGAGTTTTAAGGTGTCTATGGGTTTGGTGTGACTTTGGGCAACCTGTATATTAATGCTCAGGGCTATGTTCATGCATTACTGGAGAATTAGCGTGGTATGTCTTGCTCTGGAACTTGTTGGCTCTTGGGTGGAGCTTGTTTTCAGTGTGGGTGTGGAGGCTTTTGGATGAACTCTTGTCGATTAATGTTCCCTGGAGTCAGGAGTTTTCTGGTATTCTCAAGTTTTGTATTTAAGCCTCCTGCCTCTGGTTTTCAGTCTTATTCTTACAGTAGCCTCAAGACTTCTCCATCCATACTGCACTGATGATAAAACATCTCCTTTTGAAGACAATGGACTGCCTTTCTGGGTGCCTGGTGTCCTCTGCCAGTGTTAAGAAGTTGTTTTGTGGAATTTTCTCAGTGTTAAAATGCTCCTTCAGTGAATTTGTGGGGAGAAAGTGGCCTCCCTGTCCTACTCCTTCACCATCTTAGGACCACCTGCAATCAGTAAATTCTGTAGTCAGAATTAACTGTTTGTTTTAAGGGAAGCAGAGATACAGTATTCTTCAAAACAGTCCATTCAGAAGGAAAAAAAAGTATGCCTGAATTTATCTATATGTGCTAATAGTTTATAGTTAATTCAAGCCAAGTGTCTAGCACTGACTGAGTCAGCAGACTACAGTCTGTAGGCCAAGTCTGGCTATCACCTGTTTTTGTGAATCAAGTTTTATTGTACACAGTCACACTCATTTTGTTAGGTGTTCTCTATGGCAATTTTTGTGCTATAACAGCAGAGACTGTATGGCCTCCACAGCTTAGTATATTTGGTTACTCTATGGCTTTTTATAGGAAAACTTTACTAATCCCTGCTGTATAGTATTTTGTAGAAGGATCTGTGCTTAGACAGCATTCATTTGCTGAACTTTGTGGTTAGGAATGCACTATTTCTTAGCGTAAGAAATTATATTCCTTTACAGTAATAATATGTTGTTGTTGTTCAGTCACTAAGTCATGTCCTACACTTTGTGACCACATAGACTACAGCATGCCAGGCTCCTCTGTCCTCCTCTATTTCCCGTACTTTGCTCAAATTCATGTCCATTTGGTTGGTGATGCTATCTAACCATCTCATCCTTTGCCTCCCCTATCCCTTTTGTCTTCAATCTTTCTTGGCTTCTTCAAGCCAAGCTTGTTGTTATTGTTTAGTTGCTAAGTCATCTTTGTGTCTTTTGCGACCCCAAGGATGGTAGCCCACCAGGTTCCTCTGTCTATGGGATTTCCCAGGGAAGAATACTAAAGTGAGTTGCCACATCCTCCTCCAGGGGATCTTCCGACCCAGGGATTGAACCCATGTCTCTTATGTCGCCTGCATTCCAGGCAGATTGTTTACCACTGAGCCAGCAGGGAAGCAATATGTGTGTTAATCCCTCAGTTGTGTCTGACTTTTTGTGATTCCCATGGACAGTAGCCCACTGGGCTTCTCTGTCCATGGAATTCTTCAGGCAAGAATACTGCAGTGGGTAGTCATGCCCTTCTCCAGGGGATTTCCTGACCCAGGGATCAAGCCCAGGTGTCCCACATTACAGGCAGATTCTTTACTGTCTGAGCCACCAGGGAAGCCCCAATAATAATATTTAACTTTTATTGAGGACTTGCTCTGTTCCAGATATTTTGCAAAGTTCCTTACATGTACCACATGAAATTTTGAGAACTTAACTACCTCAATACTTTTATAAGAGGTGCTAAAAGATTGAATGACTTGCTCAACTGCACATGTTTAGTGGCAGAACCAGTATTTAAACCCAAACTTTTTTCTTGTGGCAAAATATTCTTGTTTTCTGAGAGTTTGTATCATGAAATGTTGCTGTATTCTGTCAGATGCCTTTTCTGCTTTAATTTAGATGATCTGTAGTTTTTTCCTCTTTATTCTAGTAATGTAAGGTATTACACTGTTTTTCTTTTATTGAAACACTCTTGCATTCCTGGTATAAGTTTCACTTGGTTATGGTGAATAATCCTTTTAATATGCTGTTTGGTTCAATTTACTAATCTTTTGTTGGGGAGTTTTGAATCTATATTTGGTATATGGGTCTGTGATTTTTTTTTCCTGTGATGTTTTCACCTGTCTTTATATTGACTCAATGGACATGAGTTTGAGCAAGCTCTGGGAGTTAGTGATGGACAGGGAAGCCTGGTGTGTTACAGTCTATGGGGTTTCAAAGAGTCAGACACGACTGAGTGACTGAACTGGCCTAATAGAATGTGTTATGAAGTATTCCTTTCTCTTGAGTTCATTTTTGAAAGTTTGAGAAACATTGGTGATAAATCTTTTATAAATGTTGGATAGAATTCACCTATGAATCCATCAGGTCCAGGACTTTACTTCTACCTTATAGTTCAAAATGTTCTAACTGTAGATAGGATGGACACTTTGTGGTCATTTGGAAAGAGAAGGTGTTGGGAGGGCATTTTTTATTCTCATCCTATGGACAGAACTTTGTCATATGGCCATTCAAGGGATTTGGAAAATATAGTCTTTCTTTGTGATGGCCATGTCTACAGCTAAAAACTAGAAGTTATATTTCTAAGCAGGAAGTAGGCAAAGGATATTGGGGAAGAGCTAGTCTTTGCTATGGTCCATAATAAAGTGAACTAGTGCCTTATTCTTTTTCTGAATAGATGCTCATTGGTTAATTGAGACAAAATAATTCATTTACCCCACTTTTAGACAGAATACAAATTTGGCACTGAGATTTTTAAACCATTTCATGGCAAATGTAAAATAGTTATTTGCTTCAATTTTTTTTTTTTTTTTAAATAAGGCATTCATAAATATCCTGGAGAGAGTTGCTGGTTAATCCAGCAACTAATATGTATCTTTTTTGTGTTTGTTAGTCGCTCAGTTGTGTCTGACTCTTTGCGGCCCCAGAGACTGTAGCCCATCAAGTTCCTCTGTCTATGGAATTCTGCAGGCAAGAATACTGGAGTGGGTTGCCATTCCCTTCTCCAGGGAATGTTCCTGACCCAGGGATCGAACCTTGGTTTCCTGCATTGCAGGCAGATTCTTTACCATCTGAGCTACCAGGGAAGCCATGTATCTCTTTAATACCAAATAATTGCATAGCTTCATAGCAAGAACACGTATGTGTCAGACTGAGGAACAAGGTTAATATGCATGAAGCAAGTAGAGGACAATAAAAAATGTGTATTTCTTTGGCATATCTTACTTCCTAACTCACTTTACAGTCATATATATGTGTGTATATGTTTCAGTTTATGTGTGTGTGTGTATGTGTGTATATAATATCCAATATCTTGTCCCTCAGCTCTTTGAATTTGGGGCCCTCACATGATTTATCAATTTGACCTCTTGAGAACTCAGCATAGTACTTGAGTGGGTGGGTGGGTGGGGGGGAAGCCCAGTGAACTATAATTTGATGTTTCAATTCAAAATCAGAATCTTCTCTAAGGGCTCTCTCCCTTATCCTTTATATCCAATTCATCAGCAAGCTTGCATGCAGTAGTTCTAAAATATATCTACAATCTCCACATCTTTCTTCATATCCATTCTTTCTACCCAATTCAAGCCACCATTCTCTCTAACCCTGGACTTCTGCTGTAGCCTTCTAATTGATTTTCTCATTTTTATTTTCCTTTTAATTTTTTTCTTCACAGTAGCTAGAGTCATATTATAAAAATATAAACCAGATAATCTCATGTCTTGCTTTATATACTCTGATAACTTCCAAATATACATAGAATGAAACCCAGAATACATACCATAATCTGGCCCCTGGCTACCTCTTCACCTTCATCTTTTACTACTTTCCTCTTACTCCAGTCACAAGGACCTTCTTTCAATTTCAAGAACATGCCTAGTTCCTTTGAACAGTAAGACCTTTGCATTTATGGTTCCAACTGCTTGGAATGCTCTTTCTGTAATATGTTTATATGTTAGTCTGTCTTGTATGTCACTTTCTTATTGAGGACATTTGTGACCACACAATCTATATTAACCATATCTTTAGTTTCTCATTTGCTCCTTTATCATTTTTTCTCATAATATTTATCATTATTTGATATATTATTCATTTGCTAATTTGTCCATTGCTTGTTACCCCTCACTAAAATACAGGCTCCATGACAGCAGGAACTTTTTCAATGATCTATCCCTAATACCTAGAAAAAGTCCTCAATGAATATTGAATCAATGTTTAATGAACTAGAATATACTGAACATTTCTGACATCATTGCCTGTGTTTTCATTGGTTGGGTTCCCTAGGAAGCAACTCTGAGACGGCATATAGGTTATAGGATATTTATTGAGGAGTTCCCTTGGGATCAATGTGTATGGAAGGGAAAGGAAAGAAGCAGGAATGGATAGCAAAAGGATCTGAGCTACAGGCTCAACAACAGCCCTAGCTAATCTTTAGTTAGGGAAATCTGGAGCTAAAAAATGTCCTTCAGCATTTTCCTTACTTGGTTCAGAAAGGCCTGGCCATTATGGTGGTTTAGTCGCTGTGTCATGTCCAACTCTTGCGACCCCATGGACTGTAGACTGCCAGGCTCCTTTGTCCATGGGATTTTTCAGGCAAGAGTACTGGAGTGGGTTGCCACTTCCTTCTCCAGGGGGTCTTCCCGACCCAGGAATCGAATCTAGGCCTTCTGCACTGCAGGCAGATTCTTTACTGACTGAGCTATGAGGGAAGCTCATCAATCAGTCATTGGATATGGCTGCCCCAAGAAGGATCATGACTTTGGGCAAGACGATTTTCTCTGGTTGAGGTAATCTCTGAAAGGCCTAAAAGCTGAAGATGTCTGCCAAGGTTGCTGCAGCTACTGAAACAATAGGTACTCCATGGGAGTAGTGTATTGTAGTGTTTACCCCTTGTTGACTTAGATTCAATTCTTCTAATGTGTTTCAGGTACGGATTTCCCAGGATTCTATAGACCTCTCTTTCTGGAGAGAACTTAGAAAAGGAAGGTTCGTGGATAAAATTCCAGCTCCCCCAAAGTTGGGTGCTCTCAAGGCTGCAACTGATTCTCAATGTCTGCCTCCTCCACTGTCAATTCTAGTTTCCCCTCAACCTCATTTCACACCCCTACTTGTCCTGGTTACTTACTTGGTGATCAGACCCTCTCCCTTGAGAGGGGACTTTGGTGGTGTGTCTATGTCTTTTCCATTGTGTATTCTTTCTGAGTATTCTGCTCCTTTTAAAATTGTGTGAAAGTGTCTCAGGGGTTAGGTCAGATCATGCTTTCTCTTTAGCAGGCAGAGGAAAATCACCTCAACATGTTTTCTTCACAATACGGCAGCAGCTGCAGCCTTAGAATTGAAAAGCTAAATGTGTCATTGAGACAAATTAATGGTTGATGAATTTAAAACTGCCCATGGCCCCTTTCCCAGCATAATAAGGCAGTAAGAAAATATCCAAACTCTGACTAGCACTGTCACAATCTACAAAGCTTAATTTAAGGCTGTATATAAACCCTGAATTTAAGGAAGGCAGAATGCCTCATAAAAGCTATCACTACATGTTTCTAAATTCTTAAAATTTTACTACTTCTGGCCTCTAATAACTTCTTCTTAGTTGAAATTTATGCTTCTTTTCCTTATAGGAATTTCCTCCATTTCTATTTGGAAAATAAAATGCGACATTTCTTTGGCAACTTATAAAGAGCTAAAGAAAGCCCTTTGCCTATTTCCTGGGTATAGGCTCAGTCATAGGAACAGCCAGGGTACTTAATCAATAACTTTTTGCTGCTACAACCTGAATGGAAAAGTGGGTCCATAAACAGGCTCACAGTTACCTTAAAACAGTATATCATATATCACATATTATCACATGTACTTTCTTTTGTGCAAATCTCATACATTCCCTAAAGTCTCCAGTGAAGACTGAGGTGTTTTATGTTCTCCTTCCTACCTCACTTCCCCTCATTAGACATTAGGGGCCTGGATTTCAAAGTTCCTGACCCATATCCTTTCTTCTTCCTTTCCTGTACATATTTGTATCCTCTTAGTGAATCATTGTAACAATGTGTATACACACTCAGTCACTAAATCATGTCCAACTCTTTGTGACCCCATGGACTGTAGCCCCCCAGGCTTCTGTGTCCATGGGGTTTCCCAGGCAAGAATACTGAAGTGGTTTGTGTTCCTTCTCCAGGAGGATCTTCATGACCCAGAGATTGAACCCATGACTCCTGCATTTGGAGGTGGGTTCTTTACTACTAAGCCACCAGGGAAGCCCCATATTAACAAATAGCTGCAAATATTGAATACTTGTTGAGGTAGTTTGCCAAAGACCTTACATGTATTTACTCATTTAATCTTCAGTGCAACTTTATGAGATAGGTAGCAGTGGTCTCTGCACTTTGGAAATGAGTCAAATTTGACACAGACAGTTTAATTTAATTTACCTGAGATCATTTATTTGTTCATCACTTTTTAAATTCCAGGAATAATTCTCGGTGCTGGGGATATGACAGTGAACAAAGCAGATGGTAGTTCATACTAATTTAGCTTATATTCTGGTGTGTATTTCTGGAGATAGACAATAAACAGAAAAGTCAAATTTATAATATGTTGGAGGAAAATAATTGAGGGAAGGTATATAACAGGCTAGGATGTAGTGTGCAGTTACAGTATTAAATAGAGCTAGGTTAGGCCTCACTGATAATTAGATTTGTGAAAAACTTTAAAGGAGTTGAGGGAGGGATCCATGTAGATACGCGGGATCAGAGTTTTCCAGGTAGAGTGAACATAAAGCACAAAACTGAGGTGGAGTCTTGCTTAGTTCATTCATGGAAGAACAAGGAGGCCAGCATACTTAGGGTAGAGTGTTAGGTGCAGCGTAGTAGGATGTAAGGTCAGAAGGAAAACAGTGAGGGAAAAAAGGCTCTTGGTGGGCCTTGTAAAGACTTAGCTTTTACTCTTGAGTGAGAAAGTCATTGGAGGGTTTGAGCTGAGGAGGCATATGATCTGACTTACATTTTAATAGGATCCCCAGCTGCTATGTTCAAAACAAACTGTAGGAAACAGTGAGAAACAAATGCAGGAAGATGTTAGGAGGCTATTATAAATAATTCATGTAAGAGGATGGTGACTTAGACACGGTGATGTGGTAGAGGACTTGAGAAGTGGTTGAATTTTGGAAATATTATTAAGGTAGGCCAGTGGGATTTGCTAACCAAAAGGATTGGGCTGTGAGAAAAATAGGAATTAAAAATGACAATGGAGTTTTTGGCCTAAGTGATTGGAAAGGAGTTACCAACAACTCAGATGGAAGATATGGTGGGAGAAGCAAGTTTAAGAGGGAAGAACTGGAGTTTGGTTTTGGATGTGTTAGGTTTTAGAGGCCTCTCAGACAGCCAAGTGGGAAGTATTATGGAAATGGCTACATGCATGTGTGTGTGTGTGTGTGTATGGTGTTCAGGGGAGGTGTGCTAGCTGGAATTACAAATTTGAGAGAGCTCAATGATTAGATGCAATGAGACTGAAGGAGATCAGCAAGAGTGAGTACAGAAGGAGAAAAGAAATTTCTAAGCTAAACCCTTGGACATTCAGGCATATAGAGATTGGGAAGAGAAAGAGAGCCAAAGTTGGAAACTAAGAAGGTAAGAGGAAGACCAGGAGAATGTGTTGACCTGAAGTTCAGACAGAGACTACTTCAAGTTGGAGAGAGATAATGGTAATTGCTACTAAAATTCAAATAAGATGAGGACTGACAATTTGCCATTGAACTTAGTAACAAAGAGATCATACTTGACCTTAGCAAGAGCAGTTTTGTGAAGTAGTGATGAGGAAAAAAGCTTGCCTGTAGTGGGTTTAAAGAAATCTTCATAGACAAGAAGTGATAAGAACTCAATGGACTTGTCAACTCAGGCAGCCGTATTCTAGAGCTCATGTTCTTCATCACTATCACATGAATTTTTTTCAATAGATTATATTATACCCTCTCCTTATACAGATTTAATTATGCCCCTTGACCTCAAATAAGAGGTAAATCATTGCCTTAAAGTTTTACTAATATCAGAAATTTCAGTCAATGTGGGAATGGTCCCAGGATTTCACAAACTATATCATATAGTCTCTTAGAAACACCATGGAAATGTTTAGAAAATGAGTATGGTATCAAAATATAATTTGTCAAAATAACCGGTTTCAGTCTTTGCTCTGTTGGATTGCATTCTTGGAGTGTGTGTGTGTGTGTGTGTCTGTCTGTCTGTGTCTGTGTATGTGTGTCTGTGTGTGTGTGTGTCTGTGTGTGTGTCTGTGTGTGTGTGTGTGTGTCTGTCTCTCTGTGTGTATCTGTGTGTGTCCAGGGAAAGGAAGCTTGGGTGGAGTGGGGAGGGCAGGGGAGTAGGGGTAAGTGGTGAGGGGAGAAAAGGAAGGAGAGAAGATGGGAAGGGAAAAGAGAACAGAAGAGAGAATGACTCACTTGTCCATGCTCAGACAAGGCACATAATCTGGTAATCTTATCACGGACAGTTGTTTATTGCCTATAGGGCAGGCTATCTATTAGGCTGTTTGCTTTATCTCCTGTAATTTCATTTTGTATATTATATCTTCTAAAGTATTTTATAAATAGCTCTAGGCTAGGGGCCCAGACTTTTTATTTCTTCATATAGTAAGCTCCCAATAAATGCCTCTTTGCTAGCTAGAGGACATTTCACCTTTGAACAGAGGTTTACTCCCCTAAACACGTTTGGGGTGTATATTCTGCCATGGTGAAAGACTTTTCCATGATGTGATATTCATAGTTTATTTTTGTTTCAAATTTCAATCATAACAAAATTTTCTAATGTTTATATAGTTATGGAGCACTTAGAGGTACAATTTGACTCACAGTTACATGACTAATTTGTTTAATGTTTTTAATCTTTCAGATGGTTACAAAATTGTGCATTTTCCTAAGTTGTTGAAAATGTTTCACTGCATTATTCAGATATTGGGTAGTGGTGGAGTCACGTGCTTCTGAATATTCTGATTCTTTGCTGTGGTCTCTGAACCAAATCCCAAGCCCTGCATGTTTTTAATGTATCCAAATGCCACAGCCAGTCCTTGATTCCTAGTTTATGTCAGTGCATGAAGGTTATTCAGATACAAGTGCTCCAGCAGGTAATGGAATGTCAGTCTCAGCAGATGCCAATTAGAAAGTCTGGGCCAACAGGGCCCTAAGGCATCCAGTCTTGTATAATATAAAATTATAATCTGCTGGATGAATCAACTGAGTTCCAGAGCCATAAATCTAGATAGAAATACCTTCTCAGTATCAGGTGGCCCCTTCAGGAAAGGTAATGAAAAAGCTCCTTCTGAGTGACCAGTGAGCAATTCAGAGTACTTCTGGTGAAGATGTTAGATATTTGACCCAGAGAGTCCCCAGAAGATAATAACAAAAATATTGCTGTATTTAAAACTAGCTTTCTTTAAAATTGTTGCTAGTCAGGACAGGCTTTATGCATAATAGGAATTGAGAGAAATAACTTTATGCCCCTCAAACTTCTCACCTGTGGTTCATTTGATGCCTGTATTTCTGTCATGTTTGAGTCATGACTTGGGTGGTTGGGGTATTGTAGCTTTGGGGAATTTAGTTGATTATGTAAATAGTCCTGAGAAGGGAAATGCTTTGCAACATTACCACTCATTTCTGCCTTGTACAAAGGGTTTTTTTTTTTTTTTTGCGGGGGATCAATCCTGGAATTTCTTTAGAAGGAATGATGCTGAAGCTGAAACTGCAGTATTTTGGCCACCTCATGCGAAGAGTTGACTCATTGGAGAAGACTCTGATGCTGGGAGGGATTGAGGGCAGGAGGAGAAGGGGACGACAGAGGATGAGATGGCTGGATGGCATCATTGACTTGATGGGTGTGAGTCTGGGTGACCTCCGGGAGCTGGTGATGGACAGGGAGGCCTGGCGTGCTGTGGTTCATGGGGTCGCGAAGAGTCAGACACGACTGAGCGACTGATCTGATCTGGATAGGGGTCATTGTTTCTGCTGTTGTTTTTAATCAGCTATGCGTTTTGGCAAAAACTTATAGGATGTCTAAGGAAGTTTAATACTGGATAGAGACTTTTTCTGGACCAAGCAGAATGCATCTTGGTGTTCATATGTTTTGGCACTGGCAGCAGTGGTAACACCTGCAGGGGATAGTAGAAGTAGCACTAGACTGTGAGTTGGAAACCTAGGTTCAGGTCCCATCTCAACAAATAATTATATTTATGTGTATCTTAAGCAAATCCCTTCTTTTTTCTGAGCCTTAGTCTCATTTTTTTAAAAGGAGAGAATGTAGATTAGGAGTTCTCAAACTTTAAGGTGTAGAAGAATTATGCAAAGGAGTGTTTAAAAATTCAGATTTGAGATCATCGTCTAGTTTTTATCCTTTGAGTCAGTAAGTTTAGATTAGGGCCAGGAATCCTCAGGTTAAGAAATAATTCAAAGGGAATCTGTATGGTTTAAGGTCCACTCTTTGAGAAACCAGATTAGGTGATTTCTAAGGTCTTTTATGGAGAAGGAAATGGCAACCTACTCCAGTGTTCTTGCCTGGAGAATCCCAGGGACGGGGAAGCCTCGTGGGCTGCCATCTATGGGGTCGCACAGAGTCAGACATGACTGAAGCGACTTAGCAGCAAGGTCTTTTACAGCTCTAAAAGTTCTTTATTTCTGATGGGTTTCCTTGTGTTTTGGGATGAGAACAACTCATTTTTCTCTTTCATTTTCCTTTCTTTCTCCCTCTTTCTTTGGTCATATTCTTTCCTTCTCTTCCCACCTTTTCCCTTTGCCCTCTTATCTCATCTCCAAGATAACAACTGCATTCAGTGGGGATGGGAACGATTCAGTGAACAGTAAATTAGAAAGTACAGGTAGGATGCCTGTCAGCACAGGTTGAGAGAGAGAGGGACCGCTAAACAACACTCTTTGGCTTTGGGTGGAGAAATGCCGTGTTCACCTGCTAGTGATCTGTGATGCATGGGATACACGTTTTAATAAGAGAGGTATATAATGGGGTAGGGGCCATGTCACAGGGAGCTGAGAGAGGTCATGGGACTTTGGATGGGTAAATGTGAATGCCCTCGTTTTTTCTATTCTTTCCCTTGTGGTCTATTGGGTACCACTAGCAAGTGGAAGTGCTGAAAGCACATAAGTAATGAGAGATGTTGTTCAAATCAAACTTTGAGGGGACCATTCAAATCAGTTGCAGACACACTTCTTCCAACCTGGCTGTACATCAGAAGCCCCTGGGCAGCTGAAAAGAGTAACAGTGCCTAAGTCATGCCATAGACTAATTAAATCCAAGCCTCTGAGAGCTGGTGTAGGTATTGGCTTCTTTTAAAGATTTTAAAGTCCAGCCAAGGTGAAGAACCATTGCTCTAGCAGGGTTACTTATAGATGTGAGAGAAAGTGAAAGTGAAGTCACTTAGTCGTGCCCGACTCTTTGCGACCCCATGGATAGTAGCCTGCACCAAGCTCCTCCGTCCATGGGATTTTTCAAGGCAAGAGTGGGTTGCCATTTCCTTCTCCAGGGAATCTTCCCAACCCAGGGATTGAACCCAGGTCTCTCACATTGTAGACAGACGCTTTACCGTCTGAGCCACCAGGGAAGTCCAGATGTGAGAGAAGCAAGACTTAAGTAGCTGGTCTTCTAGCACATTGCGAAGCTGCTGGCCAGCACTGTCTTAGTTGCATAGGCCTGGAAGTTTGTTTTTGGTGTTCTGTCTCTCCATTTGGCACCTAGCATGCTTCAACTGTGGGTTAACAAAACATGTGCTTATGATGTGCCCCTCCATCTAGACACTCTAGTCTGTGCCTCCTCTTATCCAGGCTCAGTTCTCTGCCTCCAGCTGTGGTAGAAAACACTCAGTGTGAGTGTCTGCATGATAAGAATTTGCTTTAAAGAATCAAGAGTACTTTGGCCTTTATTGTAGTTGGAAGCTTTGAGGCCAATCACTGATAACTGGATCAATTTTCACTTTTGCATGCTCTATCCGTTACAGCAAATAAGAACCAAATATATGAAAGGAGAACTTTCTCTGATTTAGCTTGGGTCTCAATTCATTTTCTTCCAATTCTCAGTTCTATTTACCCACCTAGTAGAACATTGTGGTCTATGTTGATTGGTCTCCTTTTTTTTTTAATTTATTTTTTAATTGAAGGATAATTGCTTTACAGAATTTTTTTGTTTTCTGTCAAACATCAACATGAATCAGCCTTAGGTACTGGTCTTCTTTTATACCTTGTTAATGAACATGCCCCTTTATACCTTCTCTTTAGAAATAACTGAATCTCTGGCCCACTCAGTTTCTTTGCTTGCTTTCAGCAGTAAAATAGTCAGAATCTTTCTTCCTCCCTGGTAAAAGTTATATAAACAAGTTGCATTGTACAGTGAGCTCTCCAATCCCTACTTTTGTTTCATCCTTACAGCAAGTCCTTGGAGTAGGTGAGGCATGAGTCATTAGCATTCTTTTAAAAATGAGATGGGGTGGAGGTGCAGAGAAGTCACTTGCCCCAGGTTTTTGCAGTCAGTCTCAAAATCCATTTTCTGCATAGCCAATATCATTTGCAGATGTCTTTCAGATTGTTTGCTTATTTGTTTGGTTATTATCTGTCTTCTCTGCCATTAGAATATATGTTTGATATGAACAGGGCTTTTGTCTGTCATGGTCTCTGTATTCCCTAGAGATTAGATTAGTACATGGCATATAGTGAATGTTAAGTGTTGAAAGGAGCATCAGTCTTCTTGTCCCAAATCCTGTGGTCTTTTAAATTCTTTATGGCTCCTCTTCTTTTGCCTGTGTTCAAAGAAATAGATAGGAAAATGCACAAATGGTCATGCAGCTAGTAATTAGTAGAACCTGGCACCAGACTCCAGGTTGTTTCATTCTCAGTAGAGTAGATCTGTGTTACTTTATTTTTGGATATTGGCGGATCTAACGATATGCTGTATTTTTTGAAAGATCCTTGAATGATGATGTGCATACTGTAATGCCATGGACAGAACCATGCTACCCAGTCACCTCCCCTTCTCTGTCAGCCAAAGCTCTGGTCTTCAGTGTTCTGAGGTTACTCAGTGTTACCAGGGGCGGGGGCTCACCCTAGCCCGCCCCCTAGTGTTCAGGGTCTTCCCAAATTCCTTCTCTCTGAAATTTTCATAGTCCTTTGACCCAGTCTTATTTCAGGTGTCAGTTGCTAGCTAGATGGAGTCACTTTACCTCTTTAGGTCTCAATTTCCTTACCAAATAACAAAGACAGTAATAGATACCCACGCCGCCGCCTCCCCGTCTTGTGTCATCTGAGTGGTATGAGCACAGAAAGTTACAATGAGTAGTTCTTAAGGCCTTTTATAGATATGAGATATTATTAGGTTTTTCTAGGAAACTGTTTTATATGTCAAACAAATTAAGGGCCCTATGACTTATTTTATAATGGTTTGAGGTATCTTTTCTTGGTTTCTCTGTTAAATTTTAACAAAGACATTCAATGCTTTCAACCTAACAGAGTAATTCCTATGATGGCAATTTTAAAACTCTTTGCAGAAATGTGAGGAACAGATTTTTATTTAGTGGTAGGTGAATAAGAGGTTTTGAGGGCTTCCCTGTTCATTCTCTGTCTTTATAGTATTCCTCACATTAACTCTTTGTTCATCCTGTGTAGCTGCTGCCTAATTTGTACTGTGCCACAAATTAGTCAGGACTACCTGTGATTTGGTTTGAAATGGTTCAAATGGATCTCAGCTAGTTAAAGTCTATTTGGTTCACTTCCAGATGGCTTCTCAGTATAGCTCTCTTGTGCTGGAGCCCAGTAGGCAGCAGTTCTATACTGCGCAGGTGCAGTTGAATTGGGGCAGTGTTTAATTGCCTGCTTGATGCTCTGTGATTGGGGGACCAATGCCAATGAGGCGAAAGGTGAAGGTTACATAGTATACAGAAGCACTCAGCCCTTATTTGAAAAGGCATAGGACAAACAGGTGGAGAAGGCAATGGCACCCCACTCCAGTACTCTTGCCTGGAAAATCCCATGGATGGAGGAGCCTGGTGGGCTGCAGTCCATGGGGTCGCTAAGAGTTGGACACGACTGAGCGACTTCACTTTCACTTTTTCGCTTTCATGCATTGCAGAAGGAAATGGCAACCCACTCCAGTTTTCTTGCCTGGAGAATCCCAGGGGCAGGAGAGCCTGGTGGGCTGACATCTATGGGGTCACGCAGAGTTGGACACGACTGAAGTGACTTAGCAGAAGCAGCAGCAGCAGGACAAACAGGAAGGTGTCTGATTCATTTGGAAACCTGCCTCAGTGTCTACTCATTGAAGACCTTTTGTTGAAGTCTGTCAACAAGTGTCCTTTGCAGAGTTGTGAGACCCAGAGGTTGGTGTCTTTCCAGGCATTTTCTTGTCAGAGCCATCATTCCAGAAAATTATAGTGTGTGGACTGAGACTGAGATTATAGGTTTAAACAGCCCTTGCCTCTCTCTAACTAGGGAGAGCCTAAGCAATGCCAGAAGCTAAATTTGGTCTTAGTTATTATGAAAATTGAAAGTAATGCTTTACAATTAAGACTTTGAAAACAGCCTTTAATTTAGATTCCATAAAATATTGATGGGGTGGGAAGATGTAATGCTGAGGGCACAGGGGACCTGTATTAAAGATGAGTAAAGGCTTTTAAAGCTTTGGTACTAGTTTAAATGTGGTCCAGGGCCATGGCAATCTCAAGGGGTTGAGATTGGTTGGTTACCTCAGGCCCTGTGAAATGGAGTATTAAACTTCCTTGTAGCAAGAATCACTAGAATTACTGCCTAGAAAGGTAAAATGGAGGCTGAGATTCTAGAAAGATAAGGTGAACTTAAAATACATGAAGCTTAGAAATAAATAGGGAGTTTAAGAAATAGCGATATTCTGGAAGGACTGAGGAAATTTTAAAAGCACAGAAAACCTGTCTTATCCTGAAGTGTAAAAAAGGAGGGAATAGTCAAGACAAAGTGCAGGTGTGGACCAAATTGGAAAACAACAAAGAAAAACATTGGAAAATGTCATCTAACTCTTCACTCAGCAAGAGAATCCCAGCTTATCAATAAATTGAAAAATTCCTGGACCTCACAATCTCTCTGTAATTTGGAAGAGCAAGAACTAAAAGGGAAGGTAGCAGGACTCTGATGTAGAGACTGTCATATTGTGAAGGAGGCTACTCTGAGTCTGGCCATGGGTGGAGAAGTTTCACTAAATAGAGGAAGTGGAGAAAAGGTTTCTTTGCCAGTATTGTTGGAAACTAGTTTATGCTGTGGGCATTTGGAAGTGTGAGTGTTATATTCATGTTTTCCAAATAGTGTGTGTGTGTGTGTGTGTGTGTGTGTGTGTGTATGTGTGTGTGTGTATGTGTGTTGGGATGGAGGAAAACAAAAGAAAGAAGCATTTAAAATCCTACCCACCTAAGATAACCATCTTAGAATGATCATCCTTTTGTGTGGCTCATTATGTGTATATACATATACATGGTACTTTTCGTAAATGGTGTCATACTCTAATGCTTTCTTTTGTTGTTTAAAGATGTCTTTTGAAGGGCTTGTCCTTACTGCCTCTTCTTGTTATACTTGCCCAAGATGACCAAAGTTATCAGCCTGACATATATCTCTCTGTACATTTCTCTAGATTAACTTCACATAATTCAAACAAACACAGACACACAGAAGTTTGGTCATTATTTTATAATACTGATTAGTATATTATACATTTTCTGTATCTTTTGTTTATTAATCAGTACTAATGGATTTGCTGAATTTTACCCAATTCTCTTAATGATACTAGTTCATGATATGAATGTGTTGTACTACAGTCTGTTTGATCATTTCTATATTAATTCAATGTATTTTTAGTTGTCATACCATTGGCACTGCAGTAATTGTTCTTGTATTAGTTTAAACTGTATGAAATCACTATTTTTGTGTACCAAAAATAGTCAACCATCAATAAAAAAAGCTAGAATGTAAAAAAACAAACCAGAAACAATAGGGATCAGGTTTGTAGATGTGGAAATAAAATCAGCAATTAATGCTGAGAACAAGAACAAGGGATAAAAATATGAATAATGGACTAGAGAATGGAGAAGTAACATGTGACTAATCTATATATCTGAAGATAAAGGATAAATGTAATAGAAACAATAACAGAAGAAAACATCTCTGAAATAAAGAAATGGCTGAATTTGCAGATCGAAAGGTATCACCAGGTACCAGTCAAACTAATAAGATGTGACTGACATCTAAATAATCTGGTGAATGTCCTGAATTTCAGGATGAAAGAAAAAAAAATCTATAGGAACCCACTCAAAAAAAAAAAAAAAAAAAGAAACAACAACAACAAAAAACAGCTCACCTCTAAGTAAAAAAAAATGGGATAAATAGACTTTTACATAATATTAAATGTGATAAGACAATGTAGTGATACTTACATTTTTGATATAAAAATATTTTACCCAAGAAGTTCTCTACCCTGACAGTGCAACAAAAAGATACCTTCAGAAATGTAAGATCTTGGAAAATATACCCTCTGCAGAATCTTTGGAAAAGGAGATGGGCAACTCAAAATAGAATTCAAAGCAACTGAAAACTGGAAAATAAAGACTTTAAGAGTGTGGATTATGTTTATAAAAAGGTTGATGCATACAATGACTCCATTTAAACATAGAATTATTCTAAAAATTTTGTAGGTAAGATTATAAAAAACAGAATGCACAAATCATTAATAGTTCTTGAAAGGACAGATAACATTTTAAACACTGAAAATACAAAACTCGTCTAAAATCTCACACTATGCCACTGTTACCTGGAAGAAATGGGCATGCGGTAGGAAAGCACAGAAGGAATTAGTAGATACTATTTCAAGGAGAATTACAAATTCAAATTATTTTAGTTTTAAGCTTAACCTCTTACAGAATTAAAAGCAGAAAGTATACTTTCAAATTGCTAAAGCAGAAAAAAACAAAGAAAATCCATATTAAAAAAGGAGATAGGAAGAAAGCATAATTCAAATACGACAACAGAAGTAAAACCAAATGATGCTATTAAATGTGAATGAAACATTTCTATTATAGGACAAAGATTCTCAGATGGAGTTCAGAAACAGTGTCAAATATAGTTTCTGTATTTTATAAAAAAATACAATGTAGAAGAAATATCTATCTATATCTCAGCAAATCCAGATAGAAGACATATAATTAATAAGGTGGAACCTAAAGCAACCATATTCATAAGATGAGGCTGGTAATTTATTATGAATTTAACATTTCTTTAGTAAGGTAGCTACAATGTGGCTGTGTGACTTTACATTTAATATAATTAAAATTAAATTTAAAAAGTTCAGTTCCTCAATCAGTTAGTTCAGATCAGTCAGTAGCTCAGTTGTGTCTGACTCTTTGTGACCCCATGAATCACAGCACACCAGGCCTCCCTGTCCATCATCAACACCCGGAGTTCATTGAGACTCACGTGCATCGAGTCAGTGATGCCATCCAGCCATCTCATCTTCTGTCATCCCCTTCTCCTCCTGCTCCCAAAGCCTCCCAGCATCAGAGTCTTTTCCAATGAGTCAACTCTTCCCATGAGGTGGCCAAAGTACTGGAGTTTCAGCTTTAGCATCATTCCTTCCAAAGAACACCCAGGGCTGATCTCCTTCAGAATGGACTGGTCAGATCTCCTTACAGTCCAAGGGACTCTCAAGAGTCTTCTCCAACACCACAGTTCAAAAGCATCAATTCTTTGGTGCTCAGCCTTCTTCACAGTCCAACACTCACATCCATACATGACCACAGGAAAAACCATAGCCCTGACTAGATGAACCTTTGTTGGCAAAGAAATGTCTCTGCTTTTGAATATGCTATGTAGGTTGGTCATAACTTTCCTTCCAAGGAGTAAGTGTCTTTTAATTTCATGGCTGCAGTCACCATCTGTAGTGATTTTGGAAACCCAAAAGATAAAGTCTGACACTGTTTCCTCTGTTTCCCCATCTATTTCCCATGTAGTGATGGGACCAGATGCCATGATCTTCATTTTCGGAATGTTGAGCTTTAAGCCAACTTTTCACTCTCCACTTTCACTTTCATCAAGAGGCTTTTGAGTTCCTCTTCACTTTCTGCCATAAGGGTGGTGTCATCTGCATATCTGAGGTTATTGATATTTCTCCGGGCAATCTTGATTCCAGCTTTTGTTTCTTCCAGTCCAGCATTTCTCATGATGTACTCTACATATAAGTTAAATAAACAGGGTGACAATATACAGCCTTGAAAAACTCCTTTTCCTATTTGGAACCAGTCTGTTGTTCCATGTCCAGTTCTAACTGTTGCTTCCTGACCTGCATACAAATTTCTCAAGAGGCAGATCAGGTGGTCTGGTATTCCCATCTCTTTCAGAATTTTCCACAGTTTATTGTGATCCACACAGTCAAAGGCTTTGGCATAGTCAATAAAGCAGAAATAGATGCTTTTCTGGAACTCTCTTGCTTTTTCCAGGTTCCTCAATAGTACTAGTGAAAGTTGCTCAGTTGTGTCCAACTCTTTGTGACCCCATGAACTGTACAGTCCAGGGAATTCTCCAGGCCAGAATACTGGAGTAGGTAGCGTTTCCCTTCTCCAGGGGATCTTCCCAACCCAGGGGATTGAACCCAGGTCTCCCACATGGCAGGTGGATTGTTTACCAGCTGAGCCACAGGGAAGCCCAACAATACTGGAGTGGGTAGCCTAACCCTTCTCCAGGGGATCTTCTGGACCCATGGACCGAACTGGGGTCTCCTGCATTGCAGGCGGATTCTTTACCAACTGAGCTACTAGGCACATTTCAAATGCTCAGGAGCCACATGTGTCCAAGTGCTCAATAGTCAGAACACTGGACAAAAATGACAGAAGATTTCATCATCTCAGTTCAGTTTGACAGTACTACAATGTTATATATAGGACTATATATACATTGATATATATATACACTGTATATATACATTGACTATATATACAATGATAAGGACTACAATGTATATATAGTAAGAGTGTAACATTGATGAACCCTAATGTACAAAGTAAAATCCATTCAAATGTAATAATTTAATACTGCCAGATACAAGGAGAAACTTACAGAATGCCAGTTGTAAAGAGGGACAGAATATGTATCATTTTTTCTATGAAAGATAAAAAGGCAAAATGTAAATAACAATATAGAGGGTCTGATTAATTAATCAAGTTGAAGTAATCAATTTATGAAAAAATTCTTTACCCATGGGACATTAAAAATGTAATCACATACTAACTACAATGTAAACCCCAATTCCCAAAATCAAAGATAGTACAACATTGAGTAATATTTGCAATTAATGATAGATGGATAAGTGAAAACCTTTTGCATACTTAGACAATTCAAAACACTCTTTCAAAAAACTTCTTGGTTTGAGAAAGAAAACAGAAGCCACAGCATCAGAATATTTAGAGAAATCACAATAATGAGAATTATGTGTCAAAATCTAAGAGATTGACAAGCTTTAATTAGAAGGAAATTAATAATTCATAGTTCTACAAAATTTCTTTTATTAAGCATTCAACTTTCAAAGCTAGAACATCATAAACATAAGGGAAAACCTGAGGAAGAACTTAATAGGACTATAAGGAGATATTAATGAACTAGAAAAGAAAAATCCATTGAAACTACATGCAAATGCAAATACTTTTTCTTGAAAAAAAAAATATGAGGGACAAAATTCTAGGCTAATAAATCTGTAAGTGGGGAATGTCATAAAATTAGAAATGAAAATGGGAATATAACTAAAAATATGGACAAGAGTTTCGAATTATGTGAAAGTCATGTACAACTCCATGCTTTGAATTTGAAGATCTCAGTGACATACATCTTTCACAATATAGATTATTAAAATTATTCAGTAAGTAGAAGGCCTTGTGGTTGGTGTAAGCAAGAGGTACTACCTATGGGTATAACTTTCTCGATGAAGCATGTTCCTAATTCTTAATTTTTAACTTAAACATTAATTTTTAAACACTACTTTTTATTTAGCTTAAAAACACAACATAAAATTTTGTAATCTAATCATTTCTAAGTTTATATAGATAAGTTGTGTTAACATTGTTGTGCCACCAATCTCTAGAACATTTTCATTTTGCAAAACTGCAACTTTATACCCATTAAACAATAATTGCCCCTTGCCACTACCCACTTGTCCTAGCCCCTGGTAACCACCATTCTGTTTTCTAAGTAGACTCCTTAAGATCCCTCATATATGTAGAATCATACTGTATTTGTCTCTTTGTGACTGGTGTATTTCACTTAAAATGACATTTCAAAGTTCATGTTGTGACATTAAAAAATCCATTTGTCCATTGATGGACATCTGGGTTGCTTTATAAACTTTTACACATATTTCATTTACAAAAATAGTATTTTATAATGCACAATATATTGCATTTTGCTCTTTGATATATAATATATAGGAAAAGAACTTTTCTTCACCAGGACAGTGTATATATTATCAGTCACTAAAGACTTACAGAATGTATCTATCAAATCTGTCAATTTAGACATCTGAAAACACTGGAGATGAAGAAGAGCATATTTCAACCAAGCAGAACAGACCTGAGGACCTGGTATTCTTGATATGGATTTGTTCAGATTGTGATGAGGGTGGAATTTGCATAGGTGAAAATTAGAATTATGATGGAAAATACTCTTTCTGTCCATTGGTTTGGTGGTGGTGTTCAGTTACTCAGTTGTGTCTGACTCTTTGTGACCCCATGAACTGCAGCTCACCAGGCTTCCCTGTCCTTCACCATCTCCCAGAGCTTGTTCAAACTCTTGTCCATTGAGTCAGTGACATCATCCAACCATCTCATCCTCTGTCATCCCCTTCTCCTGCTTTCAATCTTTCCCAGAATCAGGGTCTTTTCTAATGAGTCAGCTCTTCGCATCAGGTGGTCAAAGCTTTGGAGCTTCAGCTTCAGCATCAGTCCTTCCAATGAATATTCAGGATTGATTTCCATAAAGGCCTATTTAAAGTAGGGATCATTGTGAAGTGAATTCACACTACATCTCAGCCTACTTACTTTGTGCACACTGAGATAACTTTCTTCCTCAAAGCTTACTTTCCTCACATTTAAAAATGTTGGGGCAAAACCTACCATTTTTCAGCTTTGTGAGGGGGAATTTGTGATAATTTATTAGAAAATATATTTAACACATAGCAATTTTTTCACAATTCAGATTAGCCACTAGCTTTTATTCACTGAAAGAGGATTTTGTGTTTCTTTTTTTCAATAAAAAAGTTATTGAGCAGTAATTTACATAAAGTGAACTGTATTTATTTAAAGGGTACAATGTGATGAGTTTTGGCATATTTATATATCTATGAAATAAGAACACTGAATGTTTCTATTACCTCAAAGAGTTCCTTTGTATGTCTTTACAATTCATCTTTCTCTTTACCCTTGCCCTCAGTATTGATCTCCTTTTTATCATTATAGAATAGTTTACCTTTTTGAAGTTCTAAATTAATCTTATGATCTGTTCTTTTTTTGTCAGGCTCATTTTACTCAGTGTAATTAATGATCTTGAGGTTTATCGCTATTGGTATCGGTACTCATTCTGGTGTATTGCTGAGTAGTATTGCATTTTATTTATCCATTCACCCATTCATATACCTCTGGGATATTTCTAGTTTTTATGAATAATGAATAAAGCTACCATGATCATTTATACACAAGTTTTGGGCATAAGTTTTTTTGAGGGGAGGGAGTATTTGGTGTTATCATGGTTTTAGTTTATATTTCCATAATGATTAATGAGGTTGAACATTCATTGGTGTTTATTGGGCATTTATATATCTTCTTTATGAAGTATCTTTTCATATATACTGCTCATTTTTCTATTGTTTGTCATTCTACCTATAAGAGTTCTTTATATATTCCAGATAAAAGTCATTTGGCTGATACATGAATTGCAAATATTTTCTACCAGCCTGTAGTTTGCTTTTTAAAATACTTTATTTATGAATTTTGATAATACATATACTCAATACAAGAAAACCCAAAGGACATGGTGTACATATAGTATAAAATAAATTCTTCCCCTTCACCTGTCTCCTGGCTCCTAGTTTGGTCTATATTTCCAGCGATGGTCAGAGCAAGCATTGCATGAGTGTTTCTGCAGATGGATGTGGGCCATTATGAGGAAGACTTGGGTCTTGTACAATGGAGCTGTGTAAAGAGATATGGAAATCTAAGCAGAAATAAGCAGGAGGCCTAATGCCAAATGCCTAAAGGTTGAAGAAACAGTTTCAATTAGCAGTCTAAACTCCTGGTCCTAGACAGACCAGAGCTGCACCTGTTGAGTCATAGGAACAGCAGACGAGATGGTGCATTAAAGCAACCAGGAGATATGGTCCACTTTAATTATCTGCCAGGTTCTAGGTCCAGACTTAGAAGAGTACTGTGTTAAGTTAACTCAAGGAAGAACTATCCCTGTCTGTTTGTTAACTGTCCCCACCTCTTTGACCTGGATGGAGCTTCTACAGTAAGGATGTAGGATAGAGCATGATTCAGGAGAAAACAGGCTAGCAGAAGGAGCTTCTACATTGCAACCTCACATCTTAAGGTCGGAAGATTTCATTTAGGTAAAGTTAGGATTTTTCTACTATTATTGAGCCGAAAAGTCATAGGCCTATTGGAGCTTTTCTCCATGAACAAGGAATGGTACTCTCATTGTACCATTTTTATTGTACCAAATTTTATTGGGAAAATGGTACTCTCATTGTACCAAATTTTATTGGGAAAACAGAACTGCCATATAATCCAGAAACTCTACTTTTGTTTAAATACAAAACCTGAAGGAAAAGAAATCATTATCCTAAAGAGATATCTGCATAACTGTGTTCATTGAAGCATTATTTACAATAGCCAAGATACAAAAACAACCTAAGTGTCCATCAATGGATCAGTGGATAAAGACAATATGAGTAACACACTCAAACACACACAAATATTATTCAGCCATAAGAAGGAAGGAAATACTGCCATTTGTGACAACCTGGATGGACCTTGAGGACATTGTGTGTGTATGTGTGAAAGTTGCTTCAGTTGTGTGCGACTCTTTACAACCCTATGGACTGTAGCCCACCAGGCTCTTCTGTCTATGGGATTCTCCAGGCAAGAATACTAGAGTGGGTTGCCATGCCCTCTTCCACGACATCTTCCTGACACAGGGATTGAACCCACGTCTCTTATGTCTCCTGCATTGGCAGGCAGGTTCTTTACCACTAGCTCCACCTGGGAAGCCCTGAGGGCATTATGCTAAGTGAAATAAGTCTGACAAAGACAAATACTCTGTGATATCACTTAAAAATGTAGAATTTGAAAAAAAAAAAAACCTCATAGAAACAGAGCATATTGGTAGTTGCCAGTGTTGTAGCAGGTAGGGGAAACTGGGTGAAGATGGTAAAAAGTTACAAACTTCCAGCTGTAAGATAAATAAATTGTTATGATGTAGTGTTGAACATGATGATTATCAGATCAGATCAGTCGCTAATACTATATTGTATAATTTCAAAGCTGCTAAGTCAGTTTTCATCATAAGAAAGCAAATTTATAATGGTGTGAAGTTGTGAAGTGATAGGTGTTAACTTATTGTGGTAATCATTTTGTAATATACACATAAATCAGATTGTACATCTAAAACATATGCAGTGTTATATGCTATATCTCAATAAAACTGGAAAAAAAAAAAACAGAACTCATCTTTTTTTAGTTATATGTAAACTAGTTAACCATAATAGGATTGTAGAAAAGCCTCAGTGGTTAAGTGTACTTCTTTCAAGAGGAGAAAAAAGCAGTATAGCTAGATGTGATACTAGTGATGCTAATAGGAAAAATTGTAAGAGTTAACACCTTGGGGTCTAGTTTTATTCTGGTTTAACGAAAAACTGATGAAAATTTGTCTCTGTCATTTCTTTTAGAGATATAATTGACACATGGTTGCTGTAGTGTGGACCCTAAACCAGGTACACATTATCTTCACACTTTAAATATGCTGGCAGCCTGGTTCATCTTGACCCACTTGGGATTGTAAAATAACATGATAATATGTAACTGTGAACATTCCTCTAGTTCTCAGAGTTTGCATCAGGGTCATCGTCATGGTTACAGACAACCTCTCAATCCTTTATTTTTTAAAACTAGTGTTTGTTGACTCTGCATGAGCAAAGAAGAAAAATGAATCTACTTCATTTTACTCCTTTGTCCTTTTTCTCCCATCCTATTCTTCCTTCTCCCAATTATAGTTATATTGTTTTCTTGCTTGTTTAGCTTTATACTTTTAAATATGCCTATACATCTGAGTTACCAGTCTTAAATGATATTCTTTGGTTATCCACTTTAGTCAAAGCTATGGTTTTTCCAGTAGTCATGTATGGATGTGAGAGTTGGACTGTGAAGAAAGCTGAGCACTGGAAGAATTGATGCTTTTGAACTGTAGTGTTGGAGAAGACTCTTGATAATTCCTTGGACTGCAAGGAGATCCAACCAGTCCATCCTAAAGGAGATCAGTCCTGGGTGTTCATTGGAAGGACTGATGCTGAAGCTGAACCTCCAATACTTTGGCCACCGGATGCAAAGAACTGACTCATCTGAAAAGACCCTGATGCTAGGAAAGATTGAAGGTGAGAGGAGAAGGGGACAACAGAGGATGAGATGGTTGGATGGCATCACTGACTCAATGGATATGAGTTTGAGTAAACTCCAGGAGTTGGTGATGGACAGGGAGGCCTGGCATGATGCAGTCCATGGGGTCACAAAGAGTTGGACATGACAGAGCAGCTGAACTGACTGAGCCACTTTAAAATACCAAGATATGGATACACCTATATTAAGTCCTACCTTCTCTCTCTTTGCCTATCTGTATTTTTTAGTTATGTAGTCTTTGTGTTTTTATTTATAAGATTTCTATTTTACTCTTTAACTGTAATTTCCAGGGTTATTTTAATCTTAGTCCTGTAGTTAAGCGGTTTCTGTCTTCAACGTTAATCCTTGTGCTAGATTCTCCATTTGTCTTTTGAGTAGGCTGACGTTTGTCCTCCAGCAGTTTTTTCCAATGTGTGCCCACTGGAATGATATTCTTTCTGTAAATTCTTGTATAATCCAAAACATTTGTTACTTTTGTTCATGAAAGACTATGTAATAGGATACAGAGAAGGCAATGGCACCCCACTCCGGTACTCTTGCCTGGGAAATCCCATGGACAGAGGAGCCTGGTAGGCTGCGGTCCATAGGGTCGCTAAGAGTCAGACATGACTGAGCAACTTCACTTTCACTTTTCACTTTCATGCACTGGAGAAGGAAATGGCAACCCACTAGTGTTCTTGCCTGGAGAAACCTGGGGACGGGGAGCCTGGTAGGCTGCCGTCTATGGGGTCTCACAGTCAGATACGACCGAAGTGACTTAGCAGCAGCAGCATGTAGCAGGGTATGGCTAACATTTGTGTTTTTTTTCAGAAGATTTTTTAGACAGACATTGCTTCTTCTGGTGCTGAATGTTGCCCTGGACACATCTGAGGCCAGCCTGATAAAATTCCTTATCAGTGTCCTCATTTTTTGTCTAGATATGCAAAGGATTCTTTGTTCTTGAAATCTCATTATTTTACTAAGATATATTTTAGTGCTGATTGTTCTGTATCAATTTTTCTAGGATTGTGATATGTTTTGTAAACCTGTATATTTGAGTTTCTTGTTTCTGGGGAGATTTAAATATTTTCTAGTCCATTTTCTTAATGTTCCTCAGTTATTTTGGTTTGAATCTCCTTTGTCTTTTTATTTTGAATCCTGTTAAACTCTGTTCATTTCCATTTTTTTAACCCTTTTTAATCCTGTACACCATATATTTCTTACCAGCTGTTCATCAGTACTTATTCCCTTTTGTGTTAATTGCAGTGTGGTTTTATTTTATTCTTCATTGTCTTTTCCTAGTTTATCAGTAGAAAGTTTTGTTTTTATACATGAATGATTATTAAATAATTTCTAGTTTATCAATTTTTATTGAATAAATATTTCTTTGTCACCTCTACTCATTTTTAAAGTTATAATTAGATATCATTTCCTCTGGGAAACTTTCTCTGACCCCCTCAATTTCAGCCCTCAGTGCTTTCCTGATTATAGCACATCACACAGTTTTGAAAATTTGTTATTTGGAAGCTAGAGTCTAAGCTTTGGAAAGTCAGGGACTGTGTTTATTGTTCTTGTTCAGTGATGCATCCCCAGCATCTGGCCTGTAATAACCCTGCCATTTATGCCCTGAATTGTCTGGAAAGGCTTCAAGATGAGGCTCATCACCAGAAAGAATACAATCTTGTGAACTGCTAATTATGAACATGCGTTGAATTTTTAGTGTGATGCACAAAAGAATTCTGTACTTCTTCCCATTGTTCAGTGTACAGTTCTGAGTTACATGAGCATTCTAGGTGTCCATTGTTTTCCTAATGACTTTCCAGCTTCTCTTTGCTATCTTTTGCCTTTCCCTAGTGTTCTAGCTCTTTCTCTAGTGATCATAGCTATGGAGTTTCATTTGAAAATTTTTTTCAGAGAATTAAAACAAAATTTTTTTTAATTTATTTATTTTAATTGGAGGCTAATTACTTTACAATATTGTAGTGGTTTTTGCCAATCATCAACATGAATCAGCCACGGGCACACATGTGTTCCCCATCTAGAACCTCCCTCCCCACCTCCCTCCCCATCCCATCCCCCAGGGTCCTCCCAGTGAACCAGCCCTAAGCACCCTTGGAACCTGGACCGGCGATCTGCTTCACGTATGATAATACACACGTTTCAACGCTATGCTCTCAAATCATCCCACCCTTGCCTTCTGCCACAGAGTCCAAAAGACTCTTCTTTACATCTGTGTCTCTTTTGGTGTCTCGCATATAGGGTCATCATTAACATCTTTCTAAATTCCATATATATGCGTTAGTATACTGTATTGGTGTTTTTCTTTCTGACTTATTTCAGCCATTAAAAAGAATGCATTTAAATCAGTTCTAATGAGGTGGATGAAACTGGAGCCTATTATACAGATTGAAGCAAGTCAGAAAGAAAACACCAATACAGTATACTAACACATATATATGGAATTTTCAGGGAATATTGAGGGTGATTTTTTTGTAGAAGAGTTGATTAAAGTTTTAATATTTATTTTCTTCTGAGAGGTACAACTATGTGACAAATATTTTTCTTACTAATACTGGTTGCAGTTTATTGGTTTGTTACTAATCTTTGGTTGCAATACGCTGCAGTCCATGCTGTTACAAAGATACATGACTGGACTGAGCGACTGAATTGAACTGAATATTGGTTGCTTATTATTTTGCTAAAATTGTCACTCGGGACTAAAGATGCTAATAAGAAATAAGGTAGGTAGGGTTGAGGGGTGAGAAATCCTGCTCTGCTAATCTAGGAGGTGCTCAGTAAGCACTTTTTGAGTGAAAGAATGAGTAGTGTAACTAGACATGATGCCTGCATGTTATACCTTGGCTTCATTAGCAGCCCTTACACATTTAAGTAAATCGTTTTAACATGTTAGGCTTCTTTTTCCTTTTTCATACGTTTCTTGTATCATCACCATTGGCCTCTTCCAGTTACACTGTTGCTTCCTTAGTCACTTCATTTTCAAGCTGTCCAGCAGGAAGCAGGGAAACAAACAACAACAAAATGAAATGGACTGGGACCAAAAGACCTAACCTTTGGAGTGTCAGGCTGTGCTTACTAGCCCCAGACACACGTGAGCTGAAGCTAAACAAATAACAGTTCTTAGATTAACATTCAAGTCCTATAAACTAATCTGCAGCACCTAAATATTACCTTCAGTCTCTTCTATATTTGTGCTTCTGTGAAAATTGGGCAGCTTGTTGAGAGTGGCTTTGTGTGGTGGACACTGATGGAGAAGCATTCAGACTTCTTGATCCTCTCTCGGTGTACTCTGGAGAGTCTGGTAGCTGCTACTGCTCCTCGAGCATGGTGTTTCAGTGGAATGCCTTCCTGCTGCTGCTGCTGCTGCTGCTGCTGCGGCTGAGTCACTTCAGTCATGTCCAACTCTGTGAGACCCCGTAGACGGCAGCCCACCAGGCTCCCCCATCCCTGGGATTCTTCAGGCAAGAACACTGGAGTGGGTTGCCATTTCCTTCTCCAATGCATGAAAGTGAAAAGTGAAAGTGAAGTTACTCAGTCGTGTCCAACCCTCAGCGACCCCATGGACTCCAGCCTTTCTGGCTCCTCCATCTAGCTTCTCTAAATTTTACTGCTTTTAGGATCTAGTACAAATACTAGCATCTCCATGATGTCTTCTGTGATTTCCTCAGTGTTCTTTTGGTTTCTGAACCTGACTGTCTGGATTCACATCCAAGCTTTGTCATTTTGAGAAGTGTGATCTTGGACAAGTTACTGAAGCTCTCTGTGCCTTGGTTTTCTCACCTATAAAGTAAGAATGATAATAATACTTACTTGAGCAAGTTGGCTGTTGTGAGGATTAAATGAGTTAATACAGGTAAAGCATTGTGAATACTACTGGGCAAAAAGAATAGCACCTGCTCAGTAATCAGAAGATATTATTGGTATTATTGTAATGTGGCTTATAACATACACTTAACTTTTTTTGTTTATGATTTTATGGCTCCACTTGATCTACCTAAGTGGTGATGTTTGGTCGCTCAGTCGTGTCTGATTCTTTGTGACACCATGGACTGTGGCCTACCGGACTTCTCTGTACATGGAAGTTTTTAGGCAAGATTACTGGAGTCGGGTACCATTTCCTTCTCTGGTAAGTGATCTTGGGATAGTGTAATAGAGTGGGGAAAGTATAGAGTTGGCATCCAGACTGCCTGAGTTTGAGTCCTAGCTCTGTTGTTTATGCACTCTATCTCTGATCTTGAACAGGTTACTTAACCTTTGTGAATCTTGGTTTCCTCAGTGTATAATGGGGATAATTATACCAACCTACTGCAGATAATCTTTGTGGAGATTAAATGAGGTAACGCTTATAGTGTACCAGATATAGTAGATGCCTCCTAAATGAAAATGCTATTATTATAAATTTTAGTATCCATAGTGCCTAGGCCCAGATTAGGTACTCATTATATGTTTTCTAAATGGTCTAAGAGTGAAATATTCTGATTTTTCAGGCATCTATCTTTTGTGTTATTTTGGAACAGAGTGAACAGAGAGAGATAACAGAGTATTTGAGCTCTTGAACTTAACTCCAAGTTCAGTATGTTTCCTGCATATTAAGCTCTATCGTTTTTTCTTATGTTAGGTCTAATCATGATGACGATGAGGAGTAATAATAAGAGCAGCTACTGATCATTGATTTCTTACTATGTGCAGCATATTTGCTAAGTGCTTTACATAAATTGTCTGTAGTCTCATTTCCCCCACATGCTGCATTTTCTCCCTACGTAATCTCATCCATTATCTTGTCTTCAAATACCATCTATACCACCTATGTGCTAACGACTCCCAAATTCCTCTTTCCTCCAGACCTCTTCTGAGTGCTAGATCTGTATATCTAACATGAAAGTTTGAAATGGGCATTTGGATATTCCAGAGGCAACTGAAACCAAAAGGTTTCAAAACTGGACTGTGCTTCCAACAGGTTCTGTCACCTCAGTCCCATTCTGCTTTTCCCTCTGTGTATCTTGTTACTACATGGCACCACCAACTATTCAAGTGCATCCCACATTTAGAACCTCAGCAAATTCTGATATTTTTCTCCAAAATATGTAATACATCTGTCTATTTCCTTGTTCAATATCACCATTATAGTAGAAGCTATTGTCATTTTCTCTGGAGATTATAATAGCGTTTTAACTGGTCTCATCTGTCATGTACTCGATCCCTTTTAATCTGTATCTATACCTTGGACAGCCTTTTTTATTTTTACTTTTTAAAATGAGACATGACATACATATAGTAATATGTACAAAGTGTATTAGTCTCAAGTGTATAACTCAATGAATTTTAAATATGTATATACTCTTATAACTATTCCCTAGATCAAAATGTACAGAATTTCCAGCACCTCAGAAAGCTTCTTTGAGCTTCCTTTTGAGGTAACTGCTATTCTGCAGTCAGATTTCTAAAAGCAATCATTTGGGGGAAAGGAATAAATATTGAACTCCAATTAATAATATGCATGGTGAAGTATTTAGGATGAAGTTTTCAAAGTATTAATGATTATAACTTACTTTGTAATGCATGTGAAAATAAGGTATACTGGATTCATTGAAGGATGACTAGGTGGATACACAGATGATAAAGCAAGTCTAATAAATGTATTATAGACTCCTAGTGGGTAGTATCAGAGAAGGCAATGGCACTGCAGGAGCCAGGTAGGCTGTAGTCCATGGGGCTGCTAAGAGTCGCACACGACTGAGCAACTTCACTTTCACTTTTCACTTTCATGCATTGGAGAAGGAAATGGCAACTGACTCCAGTGTTCTTGACTGGAGCATCCCAGGGACAGGGGAGCCTGGTAGGCTACCATCTATGGGGTCACACAGAGTAGGACACGACTGAAGTGACTTAGCATAGCATAGCATAGCATAGTGGGTAGTATGGGGTGCTTACTGTAAAAGTTTTTGAATTTCTGGGGTCATTTTGAAAATTTTCATTATAAAATGCTGAAAAAGGAGGATCTTTTGCAAACATAAAAGCATCTTGTTGTAGTACCTAAAACTCTTCAATGGTTTTCAGTTGTACTTGATACCAAATATATAAACTTTCATGTCTCCTAAAGGGTCTAACATTGCTCTTAACAGAGCTATCCATTTTGTTCTTCCTCCACTCTAGCATCTCCATCACTATTCAAGACACAATTACCTTTTTCTATTTCCACCAATGTATAGTGTTCAGTTCAGTTCAGTTGCTCAGTCATGTCTGACTCTTTGCAACCTCATGAACTGCAGCACGCTCAGGTCTCCCTATCCATCACCAACTCCCAAAGTCCACCCAAACCCATGTCCATTGAGTCGGTGATGCCATCCAACCATCTCATCCTCTGTCATTCCCTTCTCCTGCCCTCAATCTTTCCCAGCATCAGGGTCTTTTCCAGTGACTCAGCTCTTTGCATCAGGTGGCCAAAGTATTGGAATTTCAGCTTCAAAATCAGTCCTACCAATGAATACCCAGGACTGATCTCCTTTAGGATGGACTGGTTGGATTTCCTTGCAGTTCAAGGGACTCTCAAGAGTCTTCTCCAACACCACAGTTCAAAAGCATCAATTCTTCAATGCTCAGCTTTCTTTGTAGTCCAACTCTCACACCCATACATGACTACTGGAAAAACCATAGCCTTGACTAGATGGACCGTTGTTGACAAAGTAATTTCTCTGCTTTTTAATATGCTGTCTAGGTTGGTCATAACTTTCCTTCTAAAGAGTAAGCATCTTTTAATTTCATGACTGCAGTCACCATCTACAGTGATTTTGGAGCCCCCCAAAATAAAGTCAGCCACTGTTTCCCCATCCATTTGCCATGAAGCAATGGGGATGGATTACATGATCTTAGTTTTCTGGATGTTGAGTTTTAAGCCAACTTTTTCACTCTCCTCTTTCACTTTCATCAAGAGGCTGTTTAGTTCTTCTTCACTTTCTGCCATAATGGTAGCATCATCTGCATATCTGAGGTTATTGATATTTCTCCTGGCAATCTTGATTCCAGCTTGTGCTTCTTCCAGCCCAGCGTTTCTCATGATGTACTCTGCATATAAGTTAAATAAGCAGGGTGACAATATACAGCCTTGATGTACTCCTTTTCCTATTTGGAACCAGTCTGTTGTTCCATGTCCAGTTCTAACTGTTGCTTCCTGACCTGCATATATGTTTCTCAGGAGGCAGGTCAGGTGGTCTGGTATTCCCATCTCTTTCAGTGAGTGAATAAAATCAGCATGGGTGTCCTAGTAGGCAGCACACAACAATGAAGCAACCTGGAAAGAGGGCACGTTTTCAGAAATACAGTCTCAAGCAGACAGTATTATTTTGGTTAAAGATGGGCAAAGAGGCCTAGTTTCTAGTTGTAAAACACATCCAAACATCAGCTGCTACTGCCTTGCTGTAAACAGGAAGTCCAGTGATAGCATAGAAGGGGCACTGTGGTCTCCCCTTTGTGATTGGAAGGTCCATGAGCCAGAAACCATGTCTAGTTTTTCCTCTAATGTGTCTGTAGCACCTAGTATAGTCTCAGCCAGTTGTAAAGTAGACATTCCCTAAACATTAGTTGAATGAAATAATCTCATCAAATCCTTATAGTCGACCTATCAGATAGTTACCAAGTTGACCCCTAGTTTGGGTGAGGACTCTGAAGTCCATCAACAATGTGTACCTTGCTCAATCCTGCACAGCTATTCATAGAAGAGCTAGGATTCATGCCCAGTTTAGGGGACTCCAGAGTGCAGGCTCTTAGGTGCTCTCTTGCCTTCCCTAATGTAAATATTCTACTCTTTGTGGAAGTCACCCTGAGAGTGAAAAAGGCAGGGCTTGAGAGGGCATAGGAGAGCAAAGGGTGGCTACTTGGGCACCACTGGGGTGATTTCCCCTCCCCCATAAACTCTATTGGTGCCAGAAGCTGCAGTGTGGGGCCCATGCCTGAAGGTGAGCAGTGCCCTTGCTGTGCTGGCATTCCTCCCTAAGCCGGTGATTCATTCTGGCTGATCACCTCAGTTATATTCATTAGTTTCCTATTCATTAAGCCCAGTGTAATAACTTCCATTTTAGCTGGTTTTGGGGTAAGGGTTGAATAAAGCACTGCAATGAAAAAATTGCTAGAATAAATGAAAAAGATCTTCCCTATGCAAACCAGCTTGAAACATTCTTTGAATGTGAGGAGATCCATAAGCAGTCTGTCTTGTCTGACTTTCCACTGGCCCCATGCCTATGTGGGGAAAGTAGCTGCCTTTCTTCTATTAAGTGAGTGGGGTGTAGAAGTCCTGGATTACCATCAAGTCTCCCCACCCCTTATATGTGCCATAGTATTTAGAACCTTCATTGCTTCAGGTTAAGGGACCTAATTTGGCCACCTCATGCGAAGAGTTGACTCATTGGAGAAGACTCTGATGCTGGGAGGGATTGAGGGCAGGAGGAGAAGGGGACGACAAAGGATGAGATGGCTGGATGGCATCACTGACTCGATGGATGCGAGTCTGAGTGACCTCCGGGAGCTGGTGATGGACAGGGAGGCCTGGCGTGCTGCGGTTCATGGGGTCGCAAAGAGTCGGACACGACTGAGCGACTGATCTGATCTGATCTGATCTGATCTGAAGGCCTTATTAAACTTTAAATGTACCCTCTTGGGCCACTCAAGTCACTATCAGCTGTTAGCATCTCATTAGCAACTCTTGCCCTATTTCCTTTATTGTCCTTCTTCCTCAGCTTTTCCCAGGTAAACCCACATATATGCAGAAGTACAAATTTGGTCATGCCTCCTGAGCCAATTCTGAATGAAAAAAGAAGCAAGAATCACAAATCACAATTGTTAACATTTATTGAGTACTTACTGTGTGCTGGGTACCACGTTAAGTAAAGTATTATAATACATAATACTTTATAATACTTTACATGTATTATGTCAGTTTAATTTTTAGAACAAATCAATGAGATTTTTGTCATGCTTATTTTATGGAGGGCCAACTAGAGGCACAGTAAAGTAAGCACATTGCCTGAGGCTACATAGTTTGGACAAGTTAGAATTTAAATCCAGATGGCTTGATCTCAGAGCTCATTATCTTAACTGTCATGCAATATGGCATTTGTCAGCCTCAGTCTGACCATTTGAAATTGTGTAATTCTTTATTTCCAGACATGGTAGACTTGTGAACTCTGAACTACATGATCTTTAAGTCACAGAAAGAGAGGGCTGAGGAAAATAAATGGCTTTCAGAATTGGGCTAGTGGAAGGCAAGGGTAACCAAGCAGTTCTGTCACAGTTTTTTAAGTAATTATTATAATAACTAGCACTTATTGTGGACTTACTCCATGCCAAGGATTGTGCAATGTTCATTATTTGTATTAACTTCTCTGGATGCAGTAATTTCAGAGGTCTAGCCTAGGTCTCCATCTCTAGTTTACAAGTGCATTTTGAGTATGTGCAGAAACTGCCTTTATGCAGATACCAACAGCTCTGAGACCAAAAGCCATGAAGTGCCATCTTAAAATATGAGGTGTCATAAAATTTTGACACAACGGTGGTTAGGTATACAAAAGAAGCATCTTCTGTCTTATAATTTGCAGGACAAAAATCAACAATGCTTATTTTATGCTTGAAAATTTTGGCTTTAATGAAGTTAGAAAGGTAGGTAAAGGAAGAACTAGCTCCCTCTTAGGCAAGATTTGTTCAGCTTGCCATTAATCAGCAGTACCAAAGGATCAGGAATGTATTAATATCTCAATGTGTACATGAGGCAGTTTCTTCAGATGAGCCACAGCTATTACCCTTGACCCTTAGCAGAATTTCCCTGCACAGTTCTACAGATGAACAAACTATATTTAACTTACTAAGCCTGTTTCTAGGTCATTGTTTCTTAAAGTACAATGTATAAACCACCACTATCAGAACTATATGGGGCATATGTTCAACATATAGACTTCTGGGCCTTACCCACTCTAGACTTATGAGTCAGAATATCTGGAGGTAGGGTCTGAAAATCTGCGTGTTTAACACATGCTTCATTTTGAACTACTGCTCAACACTTTCTATAGTTTTGCCTCATTTGAAATGCTTTTTCCCTTAACCTTGCCAGTGAAACTCCTGCTCATTTCTCAAGATGCAGTTCAAAGGGAGTCTCCTCAGTGAGGCCATCTTGAAACCCTTCCCTCATTTCCATCATATAGGTTAGCCATGGAGTGGGGGACAGGGGGCATCAGAACTGGGGTTCAAGGAAGAGTTGAGAGAATTGAAATGGGATAACTGGAGCAGAGCTAGAGGACAGACTCTGAATTTTACAGGGAGATTTTGCAGTAGGTTTCATATGTGAAAATACTGTAAGGGAGAGAAATTGGATAAACCAACAGCAAAGTAACAACAGATCTGATTAGTCAGAGCATTGAATTCTGGTCACATAGCAACCATGTTTGAGGAGGAGGCTTGGTGGCCATATCAGGACAAGGAAGTAGGAGGAAAAAAGAGACAAAATGCCCACTTGACAACGGCCTCAAGAGTCGGGAGGGATAAATTTATTTTAAGAACTTCAGAAAAAATCTTGTGAAAAACTGTATAAATATATTACTTGCACATGTATGTAACATTTTGAATGTATGTATCCTGGGATTCAGTTACTATTGTCACTATGTTTTCTCGACCATCAGTAGTGAAGTATAGCTGTTGTCATGTGGAGGTCTGAGAAAATGTTTGATGGTAAAGGGGGGTTCTCATATTTTCTGAAAACAACTGGAAACTATTAACCTAATGTCTGAGTCAGTTTGGGCTGCTATAAAATAATACCATGAAAGAGATGCTTAAAACAACAGAAATGTATTTCTTGTGGTTCTGGAAGCTGGAAGGCTGATATATCAAGGGGTCAGCATAGTTGGGGTTCTTGGTGAGGGCCTGCTCCCTGGTTCTTCTTGCTGTGCCTTCACAGTGATAGAAGGGGTGCTGAGAGCTCTGTGAGCCTTTTATAAGGGTACTAATCTTATTCATGAGAGCTCCATCCTCATGAACTAATCACTTCCCTAGAGCCCCATTTCCTAATACTATCACAGTGGGCATTAGGATTTCAACCTAAAATTCTGGCAGAGCACAGATATTTAATCCATAACACCTAGTTATAAGATACCTCAGTGTACAAACAATTTGAGAAAGTCTGTTGAAAAGAAAGGTGGAAGCTGGTCGATTAGCTCTTCTGGTAAGAGGTAAATACCAGGAGAACTGGGCTCGGCCATGGTGAGAGTAGAAGCAGCTTGTTTTCCCTGCCAGGGTCACCATTCTGGCTTTCTGTCCATGCCTGCCTGCCCTCACAACTCATTCCTCTGGCACCCAGAAGTGCTTCTATAGGTGGTGGACTGTGATCTCTTACTGCCATGAGACATGACTACCAGAAAAACTGTTTTGTGCATAAGCCTTTTTACCATGAGTTTTTACTCCTTTCCTACCAATTTTCTGTCATGCTAAATGAGGTACCTGACATCCATGAACATTAGGCCCATCTCCCAGCAGATACAAGGAGACAGAAATGGCAAAAGGTCACATACTGGTAAAAATGATGTTGGGTGTCATAGTGCTCATTCTTTTGAAATTATAGAGCCTTTAGTTATTCAAAAGCCAGTTTCATGATCTCCCTTATTTTAGGAAGAAAAGCATCTTGTCGAACTAAAAGGACTTGGCAAGAATAAACTTTCAGCTACAGATAAACTGCTTTGTGACATGGAATGATCTTGTTGCCTTGAGCCCTCATTAATCTGTGTTACTCAAACTCACTGTGTGTGGACATGATAGGTAGTTTTAGTTTGGTGGAAGTGCAACAGGGTTTATACCACCCCTGAGGTTCTTAAACCATTCTCAGAGGGCTCATGCAATTATACAATAACTGAGCTCATTATTTTCCAAAGCCTTCGTTTCATACTTGGGGACACTGAGGACTGGAGAGTCCTCAAATTGTGAAATATCAATGTTTGAAGGCATTCTAATCTAGTCAAGGGACTAGCTCATACACCGTTAGTTAGCACATGAGGCAGGGCCACATTCCTGAGAGAATGTGTCATCATGGTTATGTTTAAAGCTTGATACTTAACTATGCTTCCAGTACCCTTATAAGCTCTTTACAAATGTTAATACCTGTGAAGTATTTACAACACACCTATGAGGCAAGTAATGTTATTTTCAGTTTCATTTCACAGAGAATAAGTCATTTTCCCATTGCCACTCAACTATGAAATAAATGGTTTTTTAACCTAAATCTCAGTGTTTTGAGATTTTTTGGGAGGATTAGTAGACATCATACATGTGAGGTTCTTCACAAAGGCTTCAGATGAATGTAAATGCTCATAATTATGATTATTTATTTATTTACTACATGTTGTAATGGGAAAAAGTCGATTCTGAAGTTAGACATACCTGAGTTTCAACTCAGACTCTGCCAGTAACTGGTTGAGTGATCTCTGAGAGCTTCACTTTCCTTGTCTGTGAAATGAATATGATAGTATTTCACAGGGCTGATGTGGAGATGATCCTGGTAAGTATCTAATGAAATGTGTGGCATAGAGCGGATGCTGTGGTAGTTTCTGGTGGCTGTTGTAGCAAATCACCACAACATTAGTGGCTTAAACAACACATATTTTATAGTTATAGAAATCATAAATGAGTTTTACAGAGCTAAAATCAAAGTGTCACCATGGCTGGTTCCTCATAGAAACTTCAGGTAAGAGCTCATGCCTTGTTTCTTCCAGCTTGTGGTGGTGGTGGTTTGTTTGTTTTGCTTCTGGTAGTTGTTGATTGGCTTGTGGCCACATTATTTCAACCTCTGCTTTAGTTGTCCCATTGCCTTCTCTCTCTGTGGTAGTATTTCCCTCTGCATTGCTCTTCTAAGGATATTTGTAATGGCATTTAGGGCCCTTCTCAAGGCTAGTCAGTCAGTTCAGTGACTCAGTTGTTTCTAACTCTTTGCGACCCCATAGACTGCAGCACGCCAGGCTTCCCTGTCCATTACCAACTGCTGGAGCTTGCTCAAACTCATGTCCATGAGTCAGTGATGCCATGCAATCATGTCATCCTCTCTCGTCCCCTTCTCCTCCTGCCTTCAATTTTTCCCAGCATCAGGGTCTTTTCCAATGAGTCAGTTCTTCATATCAGGTGGTCAAAGTATTGGAGTTTCAGCATCAGTCCTTCCAATAAACATTCAGGATTGACTTCCTTTAGGATTGACTGGTTTGATCTCTTTGCAGTTCAAGGGACTCTGAAGTCTCCTCCAACACCACAGTTCAAAAGTATCAGTTCTTCAGTGCACAGCTTTCTTTATGGTCCAACTTTCCCATCCTTATGTGACCACCTGAAAAACCATAGCTTTGACTATATGGATGTTTGTCAGCAAAGTAATATCTCTGCTTCTTAATATGCTGTCAAGGTTCTTTATAGCACTTCTTCCAAGGAGCAAGCATCTTTTAATTTTATGGCTGCAGTAACCATCTGCAGTGATTTTGGAGCCCAAGAAGATAAAAGTCTCTCACTGTTTCCATTGTTTCTCTTCTATTTGCCGTGAAGTGATGGTTTGGGATGCCATGATCTTCATTTTTTGAATGTTGAGTTTTAAACCAGCTTTTTCACTCTCCTCTTTCACTTTCAAGAGACTCTTTAGTTCCTCTTTGCTTTCTGCCATAAGGGTGTTATCATCTGCATATCTGAGGTTATTGATATTTCTCCTGGCAATCTTGATTCCAGCTTGCATTTATCCAGCCCAGCTTTTCACATGACGTACTCTGCATATAACTTGAATAAGCTGAGTGACAATATACAGCCTTGACATACTCCTTTCCCAATTTGGAACCAGTCTATTGTTCCATGTTTGTCAGTTCTAGCTGTTGCTTCTTGACCTGCATACAGGTTTCTCAGGAGGCAGGTAAGGTGGTCTGGTATTCCCATCTCTTGAAGAATTTTTCACAGTTTGTTGTGATCCACACAGTCAAAGGCTCTAACGTATTCAAGGAAGCAGAAGTAGACATTTTTCTGGAATTCTCTTACTTTTTCTATGATCCAACGGGTGTCAGAAATTTGATCGCTGGTTCCTCTGCCTTTTCTAAATCCAGCTTGAACATCTGGAAGCTCTCGATTCAAGTACTGTTGAAGCCTGGCTTGAAGAATTTTGAGCATTACTTTGCTAGCGTGGGAAGGAAGTGCAATTGCAGATCTCATTTCATCTCAGGATAATCCAGAATAATCTTATCACAAGACTCATAACTTAGTCATACCCACAAAGTCCCTTTTATCATATAAGGTAACATTAGCAGGTTCCAAGCATGAGGACCTGGATATCTTTGGAAGACAGTTATTCAGCCTACCAGATGCTTAGTGACCCTTATCTTTATTAGCAGTCAGGTCTTTTCAATACAGGGATGTTTCCTTTACATTCCGTTTTCTCAGATCAACTTCTAATTGGCACTGTCTGTAGAGGATTCAGAAATAATAATGAAACTAAAGTTGATCTGCATTTTATCATCATACAGCAAAGATGCTAAACAACATCAGTGATAAGATATTCTTTCAAACTGGGCAGATCTCTCTTGCTGCATCCCCCACATTTGGTATACAGCTTGTCGGGACTAACTGTGAAGTCCTGGGATCCAGAGATACAGAGTGATTTGGGTACAGTACTGTCTCCTTTCCTCTGCACATATTCCACCATTTATTCTTGTCCCCAAGTTCTCTTCTATATCTGAGTAGCCGGTCATCTTCCACCTTATCCAAGGGTCCTGAGGGATCCTTTGAGGGTAACTGGCAGGTGATAACTGGATGGTGTCCTTTACAACATTGGCCAGCGATCTACACTCCCTGCCCTTTCTTCTTAGAAAGAGCTTCACAAGAAAGGTGTGGGGATGGATTCAGAGCTTCCTGTAGCCCTTAGTGTAGAATAAAAGAAATTATTCTTTATTGCCAGGAAATGAGACAGAGATTGCCTGGTGGGAGGGTACATAAATTACTGTTATGACAAATGGAAAATGAAGATATAATTAGAAGATGAAGTAAAGATACAAGGAAAGCAAGACTTAGTCCCTCTGTGATCTTTGGACCCATAGGTGAAATCTATTGCTAGATTTTCAAAAGGAGTTAGAGAACCAGAGGTTATGAGAGCTGCAAGAGACCTTAGACCATTCACATTGAAGCCATCATTTTCCCTTTGAGTTAGATGAGGCTGCAAAGGAAGAAAAGACTTGTCCAAAGTTCCCCATCCTGGCAGGGGTAGAAATATCTTTTCTTATGTTTCAAGAGGCAGATCACAATTTGCTCAACACCTCTGTCTTTCTCACATTCACTCACACTTGCACAGTCATACACGCTCATTTCCTTTCTCTTGTCTATTAACTGATTTTAAAAAATCATTTTCCAAGGATGTAACAACCTACTTGTTTTCTTGGCTGTTTTTTTTGGCATTCTCTTTAGTGTGACTCAGGCTACCATATGTAAGGAATTGCAGTCCTAGTCATAGAATAATCTGGAGCTAGTTACAGTTGATTGGAATGCACCTTTTTATACTACATGTAGAAATCCTATGAGGGCCATAATTACAGTTTAACACTCATCAGGGACCAGGTAGTTTGTCTGTTCCAGGATCTGACACCATATCCTGATCTTGGATATCCTTTTGCAAAAAACTTTTTGTTGGACTCAATTAGAGTAAATACACATACATACATACTGTCTGTCAGTTCAGTCACTCTGTTGTGTCCAACTCTTTGTGACCCCGTAGACTAGCACGCTAGGCTTCCCTGTCCATCACCAACTCCCAGAACTTGCACAAACTCATGTCCATCGAGTCAGTGATGCCATCCAACCATCTCACCCTTTCTCGACCCCTTCTCCTCCTGCCCTCAATCTTTCCCAGCATCAGGCTCTTTTCCAGTGAGTCAGTCCTTTGCATCAGGTGGCCAAAGTATTGGAGCTTCAATTTCAACATCAGTCCTTTCAATGAATATTCAGGACTGATCTCCTTTAGGATGGACTGGTTGGATCTCCTTACCGTCCAAGGGACTCTCAAGAGTCTTCTCTAATACCACAGTTCAAAAACATCAATTCTTCAGCACTCAGCTTTCATTATAGTCCAGTTCTCACATCCATACATGATTACTGGAAAAACCATAACTTTGACTAGACAAACCTTTGTCAGCAAAGTAATGTCTCTGCTTTTTAATATGCTGTCTAGGTTGGTTATAGCTTTTCTTCCAAGGAGTAAGCATCTTTTAATTTCATGGCTGCAGTCACCATCTGCAGTGATTTTGGAGCCCCCAAAATAAAGTCTGTCACTGTTCCCACTGTTTCCCCATCTATTTGCCATGAAGTGATGGGACTGGATGCCATAATCTTAGTTTTCTGGATGTTGAGTTTTAAGCCAGCTTTTTCAGTCTCCTCTTTCACTTTCATCAAGAGGCTCTTCAGTTCTTTGCTTTCTGCCGTAAGGGTGATGTCATCTGCATATCTGAGGTTATTGATATTTCTCCTGGCAATCTTGATTCCAGCTTGTGCTTCATCCAGCTTGGCATTTTGCATAATGTACTCTGCATATAAGTTAAATAAGCAGGGTGACAATATACAACCTTGATGTACTCCTTTCCCAATTTGCAACTGTACCTCACTTTATTGTGCTTTGCAGATATTGCATTTTTTAACACATCGAAGATTTGCAGCCACCCTGACTTAAGCAGGTCTATCAGCACCATTTTCCTGACAGCACTTGCTTCCTCTGTGTCTCTGTGTCACATGTTGGTAATTCTCAGAATATTTCAAACTTTTCTCTTATTAGTATAATTGTTACAATGACCTTTCATCAATCTTTGATTTTGCTATCTCAAAATGATTATGACTCACTGAAGTCTCAGATGATGGTTGGAATTTTTTAGCAATAAATTATTTTTAAATTAAGGCATGTACATTTTTTGTTTAAGCCATATGCTCTTGAACATTTAATAGGATAGCATAAACATAACTTTTGTATGCATTGGAAAGCCAAAAAATTCATGGGACTCACAACAGATTGAGATAGTCACTTCATCGCGGTGGGCTAGAGCCCAGTCGCAATGTCCCCTCAGTCTGCTTGTATGGAAATCTACTCCTGCACCTGAAAGGACAGCTTGGCACTCACACCAGCTTGCCAATAGCCCTTTAGTGCCAGTTTTGGAGGTGAGGCTAGATTGCCAGTCTCCTTGGGGAGCATTTAGCCTAAGCATCTGACACACTGCTGGGTATTTTAACCCTACTCCTTATAGCTGATCCACATTCCTGAGTCAGTCACTACACTTACAGCACAAGAGTGAGCATTATGCTCAACAAGCTCAGTCTGAACGTGTGGTCTTGGAGGTAGCAGTTATGGGAAGGCAGTTGGCACCTCGAGATTCACCATCTGGCTCTAGATCTGTACCTTCTCTCTTGTTACTCATTCAACATCCCTCTGACTGGAACTAAGTCTTAGCCCTTATTTTACAACTAATTTAGGCCCTTATAGCCGAAGTCTTAGCCCTTATTTCCAGTCTCTTGCCTGATCTCTTGGCCTTTATTGCTTTGCTCTGCCTCTGGGCCAGGTTTCCTGCTGGTTGAGGCTTGACCTCACAGACTGTCAAGTTGGTGGTGTCCTGGTCTTCTGTGCTTGATTCAAGGAGAGCTACTCTGTATGTTTTCCGGACCAAATTGCCGTGTATGATTTTTTTTTTTTTTTTCCTGATTAGGGTGAGGGGACAGTGCATATTTCACTGCTAATGAAAAAGATGAGTTTGAATGTCACTGGCCTACCAGTTGTGTAGGGAGCTTATGTGATTCTGTTTTGGGTGTGTAAACCACAACCACCACCACTGGACCCTCAAACACTCTCAACATGTTTTATGTTTTATCTGCTCTTCTTGTCAAGACACTGAGACAGAATGTGGATTTCCAGGCTCATTTGGGAATAATAAGGGGTCTGGTTCTTTTGAGGGCTCACAGAGAAATGTTTTAAACATTTTCAGATTATTTTGTTGCAAGGCATGTGAAAGTATTCTGATCTAGGGTGGGATGGAGGAGACAGATTAGGTAAAAACCAGTAGCAAGATCTGGTGCAATTGTGAAAGCCAAGCTATTCTACTTGCTGGCTGTTTACCTCTGCTTCCGGTGTATTACTTACAAGTCATAGAATGATATTAGTATAGACAAAGTTGGTAATAGTGGTGTCAGAAATGATCAAAGAATACAGTAAACAAATGCCAATAAGAACACTGCAGTTTCTGAGCTGGTGGAGATTGAACACATGCTTTGAACATTGAAGCCTCTTTCTGTTTGCAGACGAGATTAGGTATAATTGTTTTGTTCTTTAAAAACGATGCTCTTTAAGCACCAAGTTTCTTAGCCTGTTTGCTTGAATGAAGTACATGGAAATTGAACACTAATTCTCAGAAATGCTTGGAGTAGATTATAGGTGGTGTAGGAGGGAAGATGGCAGAGGGGGAAAAAGATATTTAAGGCTTTATGACCAATTCAGTCTTAAAAGAAATTTGCACAAAATGTCTTCCTAATACATGGCATGCTGTGGCTTATCTACTTTATAGATCAGCTGTATATTATTTTGGTCAATGAGCTGGTTGGAATAGCTGAAAACAGAGCAGTCAAACCAAGGAAATTAAATTCTTTATATGTCTCTGAATTTATATTGCAGTTCTAAAAGTGATTCTACCCTTGCGGCTTTGTAGAAGACTGAAAATTTCTCTACTAATTTGTAGTGATGATTTCCAAAATGACAAAGCTTTGGAGTTAAAGTTAATAAGGGGCACTGATTGGAACACCAGGGGCACTCTTGCATTAGTTCACAATTTGAATTCAAATAGTAATATTTGAGTGTTTTAAAAATATTCTGTCACTTTCAAATACACTTAGTGATATCATCCATCCTTTTACTTATTTAGCAACTTGTTCATTAAACATCTCTGCATGCCAGGCACTGTTCTCAGTGCAGAGAACATAGCAGTGAACAAAATAGACAAAACCCTATTATCATCAGGCTTGATTTCTAGTAGCAGGAGAAAGACAAAAATAATTAAAACATAATAAGAATTAGAAATATTAAACAATATAGCTTAATAGGATTCCTTACAGAAGCTTCCTTAGTAAGTAGCTAATTATCTATAATTTTCATATCTGTTATTTGCATATCTATTAATGGCAAACAATGCACTTCTTACAAAATACTTGAAATTGTTGATTAAAAGTATAAATATGTTTCTTGAAATTTTGCCCATATTATTATTTTGGATATCAAACTTTTTTCAAATGATAACAAATTTCACATTGTTGTGGTCTAAATTAATAAGGTTCTTTTATAAACCAATCTGTAAATTTATATTTGTCTTTTGTCTCATAGTATCTTGAGACATCTTAACTCTTGACCTTGGCATTAGATGAAATGTCAATAGCTTTAAAGCACATAAGGTAGTTTCTTCAATCTGTTAAACCAATAAAAGCAAATGTGGTTTAGACAATGCTTTGGAAGTGGCGTATTACTGATTGTGATCTGGAGAGACAAAAATTGATTGCTTGTGATGCCTTTTAATCATAGGCCAGAATAGAAATACTTTCTCCATGTACAAATAAAGCTTTAAAATCTATCTTATAACATTTATTATTCCATAGCTGTTGACTGCACATGCATTATTTGCAAATCACAGTGCAGTAGTAGTGAGAGTATGGGTTATGTGTGTGTGCACATGCATGTGTGTGAAAAGTGGGGAAAGAAGAGAAGGAACAAGAGGGAATTTAGTCACTTTGCAGTATGGGAGATACATATGCACAGGTAAATGGGATACAAATATTTAAATGGTAAGGTCCCTATTAAAAAGTGTAAAAGAAAGTCCTATGTGAGTTCAAGGCAGGGAGTTGTCATTTCTACCTGATGACAACTGGAGAAAGTTCCATGCAGAAGGATATGTGAATTTACTTATGTTTCCTTTGATGTTTTATTAAAATCAGACCAGAATCTTGTATATTATAATTTGATGGGCACTGAAATGTGCACCTTTACAAAAATGTATTCCTGCCTGCCCTTGCTGTAGGATACCAAACTCCTATTGTTTGTTGATTCTTTGTAAGTTTCCATTATAGCCCAACTGTGGTAAGATAGATGGAAGAACCCATTTGGCCTCCATTAATGCCTTAAAATTTGTTTCTGGAATAAACCAGAAAGAGAAAATTCTTGATGAAATAGGACACAGAATTGGAATGTTCTACTTCCCTTGGTGGCTCGGCAGTAAAGAATCTACCTGCAATGCAGAAGACACGGTTTGATCCCTGGGTTAGGAATATTCCCTGGGAGAGGGCATGGCAACACACTCAAGTATTCTTTCCTGGAGAATCCCATGGACAGAGGAAGCCTGGCAGACTACAGTCCTTGGGGTCACAAAGAATCGGACGTGACTGAGCAACTAAACAACAACAACACTTGTCAGTGTGGTGAGAAGAAAAAAGGGCCAAGGAATAGTCTAGAATGGTAGTGTAGGAGAAGGGTCTTGGCTTGGGTAAGCAGATGGCTGCATGTATTTCCTGTGTACTTGGTTCTGAAATAAAAAAGGCAAACTTACATGTTTGCCTGAATGCCTGATGGTCTCCCAGTGTTACCCATTTCAGTGGATGGCAACTTCACCCAGTCACTTGTACCAACTGGGAACCTCGTGGTAGTCATAACTGGAACCTGACATGCCCTTCTGTCTGTTTCTCTCCTCTGTTTACCATGGAGGAGAGGAAACACAGACTGGGAACTTAGAGCATGGGTGAAAACACCTGCGGTCTCTTTCTTAAGATACTGTAATAGGCAGCTCAAAGTCAATCTTTCATGTGAGAAAATTCTAGAGTAAGAAAGTTTTTTTATGAGGGTTGTCCTACCACTCTGAATTACTGCAGTAAACCTCACATACACTCAGGAGCTCCAGAAAACTTTTGATCCTGTGAAGGAGATTCAGGGTTTCTGAAGGATCATTTTCACTTCTCTCTCATAAGGAGTCAGAAATGACATAAAACAATTGAGAATTCATGAACCTAATGCTTTTATTTCTTTACTTCTTGCTCTAAGAGAGGAACTTATTTTGGCAAGACTTGTTACTTTAGTGAAGTTATACTTTTGAAGGAAAAAGAATGTTAGAGTATGTAGGTACTAAATGATATCTGAATTAGTTTCCCACACCTAAGATTAGCTAATTTATCAAGTCAGTATAAAGCAGACACCAATTTAGTTAGCCTGATTGTAAGTATAGTTCTAAACAATAAGGGAATAGCTGATGAACCTTGCAATTCATACACACTGAATGTTAGAGAAAGTCATGACACCTATAGTGATATTTACTTGATTATAAAGGATAATAATTCTAAAGTGCAAGTGAGTTATGTGCTAGTGAAATTTTAAAAATATAAATGATTCATATTATATCTGGGATTTTTGAAGATTAGTTGGAGTTGCTCATTATACCTAGGTTCATAGAAATATACATTGGGTAGTACTTAAGAGAACGACTTGTGGATGTTTTAAAATTAAAGTTCAGCCATTGGTTGAATGAATGAATGAATGAATTACCAGAATATACTGCAGAATGAGTTTATAATAATAACAGTTGTAACTTCAACGTACTGCTTCTTGTGTTGGGTACTATTCTAAATGCTTTTCATATTATTCCATTGAACTCTTACAACATTCCTTAGACATAGGAATATGATTACCTTCATTTTGTAGGTAAGGAAACTGAGGAACATTAACAGTGCTAAATTTCACAGACTCTTTCTTCTTCCTACTTACATAAGACTACTAAATCTTTGCCAAGGCTTTCTCCCCATCTTAGGACTTTCCCAGTGGCTCAGCTGGTAGAGAGTCTGCCTGCCAATGCAAAAGATGCAGGTTTTATCCTTGGGTCAGAAAAGATCTCCTGGAGGAGGAAATGGCAACCCACTCCAATATTATTGCCTGGGAAATCCCATGGACAGAGGAGCCTGGCAGACTACAGAGCCCATGGAGTTGCAAAGGGTCAGACACAACTGACCACACATACACACAAGCTCTTCCCATCTTGCTGTTCCTTGTCCTCTGCCTGTTATTTCTCAGCATGTCCAGATAAACCCTGTGAGCCCACACAGCTTGTGTTGTGTGCTTCTGCTAAGCACTTCTTCTTCTGGGCTGTGGTTTACCTGGCACTAGTTTCCTACTAGCAACTGCTGTCACTCTGGTAGGTGCTGTGGTGTACTGTTTGTGTGGGGTGGTACTTGCCACTGTTCTTGTACTCTCCTAACCTATAGGGGCCGTCTCATTGCTCTGTGACCCCTCAGGGGAGTCTTCTGCTGGGTGCTGCCATTCTTCCCTTGGACAATATTGCTGCTCCTCTCAATGCACCCCCTCTGATAATTGGAAGAAATGATGGTGGAACAGATAAGCAGCTCTCTGTGACAGAGAGACTTCTCTCACATTTTATCCTGAGTGATTAGAGGAGTTCCAGAATAATCTGCTTCTTTCCCAAAGTATTAGAGCTTTTTGTTGAAACAGCATTTTGCAACATATACACACAGTATTTTCTCTTCTTAGAATTCAGATGTATCCATCTGGGTGGGCCAAGGACACAGTTGAGTGTAAGTCATTTTCTAAATGTGGCGTCACTTCTCCCTTCTGATCACTAAAACTTTGTTGCAAGGTCAAGTTTTCTGTCTTTTCCCATCTGTCTCTTTCTTTCTGTGGGATGAATTTCCTTCCAGAAGTTTCTTTCTCTCCTAAGCCCAGCCTACTAGATTTGTTCAAGACTTTCTTAACCAGAGCAATGGCAATAGTTTAAGCTCGTTTGGCTCACTTTGTCGGAGAAGAAGCCATTTGACTTGGTGGTACCCAGAGTACCCTCTTCAAGGTGTTGTAATCAACAATGGTATAGTTCTAAATAGAATCTGACTTTCTTTAAAACAAAACAAAACAAAAGAGTGGTTTAACTTGATGAATTAAGCAAAAGGAGCTATCACATTATTATTTTTTTTAATTTTAATTTATTTTTGGCTGTCCTGGGTCTTTATTTCTGTGCAGGCTTTTGTGTATTGTGGTGAGCAAGGTCTGCTCTCCACTTGTGATGTTCAGGCTTCTCATTGTGGTGGCCTCTCTTGTTGCAGTTCCCAGCCTCGGGAGCACAGGCTTAGTAGTTGTGGTGCATGGGCTTTGTTGCTCCATGGCAGGTAGGATCTTCCTGGACCAGGGATTGAACCTGTGTCTCCTGCTTTGGCTCTTTACCAATGAGCCACCAAAGAAGGCCCAAACTGTATTTTTATTTTTTAGTTGATTCTCTATTTATTTTTGGCCATTCTGTGGCATGTGGGATCTTAGTTTCCCAACTAGGGATGGAACCTCTACCCCTAGCAATGGAAGCATGGAGTCTTAACCGCTGGACCACCAGAGAAGTAGAAACTGTTTACAAAATGCATTTTTACATGTCAAGATTTATTTATTTATTTTTTATTTTTTTGTGTGTAATAAAGTTTTATTAAAGTATAAAGGAGATAGAGAAAGCTTCTGACATAGGCATCAGAAGGGGGTAGAAAGAGTACCCACTTGCTAGTGTTAGCAATGAAGTTATATACTCTCCAGAGAATCCAAAGAATGTCTGGAGGTTGTAAAGACCTCATCAGTCCTACTCCCATAATTTACATTTTAACAGAATTAGCCAGACAGAATACCCGTCAGTACCCAAAGCCCCAACTACTACCCCCAACTACTACATGCCATGGAGCAACTAAGCCCATGCCCCACAACTACTGAGCCTGTACTCCAGAGGCTGGGAACTGCAACAAGAGAAGCCACCACAATGAGAAGCCTGCACACCATAAATGGACAGTAGACCCTGCTCACTGCAATAGACAAAAGCCTGCACAGAAATGAAGACCGAGCACAGCCAAAAATAAATTAAAATTTTAAGGAAACTCTTTTTGGATTTATGCCACACATCATTATTATTTCCTTCATGAATTCTGTCAGCATCTTAGTACGAGAATGTGACCAAAAGAAATGGCTCTTTATCACAATTAAGCAGGTTTGCAAAGTCACACATCCATCTGGATATATTTTCAAAATGCATGGCTGCAAAGAAAACTCACTCTGTTGCTGAGATCGAAATCTTTTAGTTTCTAAGTGATTGAGTGTTAGTAATGATCAAATTTAAAGAGCATGCATTAGAGAATTTCTAGTGGTTTCACAGAGGTTCTTCGAGTAATGTTTCAAACCTTAACATTTTTTCACAGGAAGGTTTGAGAGTTTAGGGTCAGATTTAGGTGATTTAGAGTAATGCTCATGAATGGAGCCTCCAACAGTATTGCTAAACTGAAGCTAATGTAATGAAATACAAGATTTTCCCATTGCAGCCCAGCCCATTTTCCAAAGTTTACACATGGGATAAATTTGAAAGAAGGAGAGTTTATCAGGTAATATGCAAATTCCAAGTCAAATTCAAAGATTACTAATTTAAAATATAGATATTTCCACAGTGAAAACATTGCAGCTGAAATGCTAAGATCATTCTTTGTGTACAAAGGAAAATACATTTTGCTCTGATTTTATGAACAATTTTTCACTTTCTATGTGTTAGGCACTGTATTAGATGCTTATACTATCTTAATAAACTACTACTTTTAGATGTCTATGATCCTAAAAGCCACTTCCTTAAGTATTCCTTAGTTCAGTTCAGTCGCTCAGTTGTGTCTGACTCTTTTCGACCCCAGAACTGCAGCACGCCAGGCTTCCCTGCTGATCACTAACTCCTGGAGCTTGCTCAAACTCATGTCCATCCAGTTGGTGATGGCACAGTACTCATATCAGATCAGATCAGATCAGTCGCTCAGTCATGTCTGACTCTTCACGACCCCATGAATCACAGCATGCCAGGCCTGCCTGTCCATCACCAACTCCTGGAGTTCACTCAGACGCACGTCCATTGGGTCAGTGATGCCATCCAGCCATCTCATCCTCTGTCTTCCCTTCTCCTCCTGCCCCCAATCCCTCCCAGCATCAGAGTCTTTTCCAATGAGTCAACTCTTCGCATGAGGTGGCCAAAGTATTGGAGTTTCAGCTTTAGCATCATTCCTTCCAAAGAAATCCCAGGGCTGATCTCCTTCAGTACTCATATACAGATTTTAATTATTTTATTGAAAGTAGCTCAATTACAAACTTTTTTAGAAAGAGTAGAAAATATAATCAAGCAAAAACTTTCTAAAAATCCCTAATAATCCTATTATCCAGAAATAACTATCACATCAGCTGGGTGAATGTCTTTTCAGGCCTGTTTCTATACATATACTTCATTTTACAGAGATGTTATTTCTAAAACAACCTACTCTCTTCCTAGCTTTCCTTTTTCTTTAGTATGCTAATTATTATTTACTCTCATCATGATTATTCAAAGTTAGGATTATAAGCAGCAGTTGTTGTTCTCTTGTTTTCCTCTAAGATTGCTGTGTGGAGTCTTCATTCTGAAGGTCTAGGAGAGACAACTGAGTGGTTGTTTTTAATCTAAAGAGAGCTTCAGGACTCGGTGAAATCAGTACCACAATAGAGCAAAGGTACACATGGTCAGGGATTGTTCCGAATCACCTATGGACTGTCACCTGCATAAATGGTCTTCACACTTCATGCTTGATACGGTCTTTTGAGAGAAAGCTTCAGTTTCAAGGGTGAGTATAGGCATAGTTATTGATAAGGTGATTTGAAAGAAATGTTGGATACAAGTGTACCTTTTGTTACTAGTATGGAATCTAGTTGATGACTTATAGATTATGATTTGAAGAGTATTGGATAATACTGTATAAATAATCATGTATAAATTCACCATTAGAGTTACTTCCAGATATAGCGCATTCAAGGTCACTGTGAAAGTGCAAATGTGTTATCTTGGAGGGGAAGTATCATAAACTACTATCATATAAAAACACCAGAGTTTGCAGGAGAAATGGAACTCAGCAAATTGCACAATGCCTGGCATATGGTAGTTGTCTGACTACTAAATGTGTTACTTGAATGGTAAATGAAAGGGTACAAAGGCTTTGATATAAGCTAGGTCAGAAACAGCCCAGAAAGTAGGACAGAAGAACATTAAATACAAATAATGTTTCCTCTGCTGGTCTCATCTCAGGTTATGAAATATTCAGTGTTCACTACTTATGGAATGGTCAACATGCTAAATAAAGTAGATAAGGGAAAAATGTGTTGTACCTTTTGCTACTCTAGAAAGACATGCAGACAAGAGATTGCATTGCCTTCTCCAGGGGATCTTCCCAACCCAGGGATCTAACCCAGGTCTCCTGCATTGCAGGCAGACACTTTAACCTCTGAGCCACCTGGGAATCCCAATCCAATTTTAGGTGAATATTTTTCCTAGGACCAAACAAGACCTCGGTATCTTAAAGAGGAAGGACAGATACCCAGTTTTCTAGATTGAGCTGAAGTTGTTGCCAGGTTTCAGCGAGACAGTTCTCACCTAAAGGTATGAGACAATTGTTATTTGAATGGGAAACAAACCTCTTTCATAGTTGACTTCATCTATGACTGGAGCTTCGGATCAACAGTTTGCTCATCTCCTTCCAGCAGGCTCTACTTATAGGAAAAGTGCTGTGCTGTGCTTGGTCACTCAGTCATGTCCAACTGTTTGTGAACCCATGGACTGTAGCCTGCCAGGCTCCTCTGTCCATGGGGATTCTCCAGGCAAGAATATGAATGGGTTGCCATGCCCTTCTCCAGAGGATCTTCCAAACCCAGGGATCAAACACAGGTCTCCCACCTTGCAGGCAGATTCTTTACTGTCTGAACCACCAGGGAAGCCCAAGAATACTGGACTGGTTAGCCTATCCCTTCTCTAGGGGATCTTTTTGACCCAGGCATCTAACTGGGGTCTTCTGCATTGCAGGTGGATTCTTTACCAGCTGAGCTAACAGGAGCAAATAGAGTGTAAATGCTGAACTTGACAGTAAAGTTACACTGCCTGTCTTAGGAGCCAGAATCTATGTATCCTATCTGATGAGCCTATTACCACCCAGAGACATATGGAAGACTATAGGATTATGAAAAGACAAGAAGTAAGTCGAGCAAAGTTTGGTAAGGAAGAAGGAAATTTAGGTGCCTGTGATACCATCTTGACTAGACATCAGGAAAGCATTCTGTGCAGGACTCTGTCTGAATAGGAAAGATGTTAGGATAGCTTGAGGGGGAAGGAGGTAGAGAGGCCTGAAAGGATAAGACTGTATCAGTGTCATTTTACAGTGGCTGGCAGAGTATTCTCAGGCCCAAAGAGAGTTAGGAGTTTCCAGATATTACATGGTGTTTGCTCTTGCTTTCTCTTTTCACTCCTTGGATTTTATACTATCTTTTCTCTCTGTCCCTCCACATTGGCTAGAACATTGTGTAATAGCTTTGGGTGATGAAAATAGACTGTAAGTTACAAAAAAATGCCATAAAGTCAAAATCAGTTCAAAATTTACCTCTCTGCTTTCAGATTTTCTTTGTAGGAGTGGGTATTTTAGTTATGAAAATTCAAATTATACTAAGCCTGACAGGGAAAACCCAATAAAGGTAAACTAATACACTTTAATATATCCTCAAATTTCATGCTTGCATTTTTTAATTTTAGAAACATACTTAAAATATGTGGCTCTTGTCTTTGGTGAGAGAGGAGTGGGAAAAAAATCTTTGCATTCCAGGAAGCAGCCCAATTTTAATTAAAAATGCCAGGCTAATTTGTCTCCCTCCCAGAGGCACCGATATTTTGCCTTTGGGCTGATGTGTAGACTTGTCTGCCATTCGTCTGAATATAAATAACTCTCATTTTCACACTTGTCTTTTCTTGCAGTTTGTAAAAATGGTTGCTTATAGCAGTAAATTAATTTCCTATCTAATGAACATCTATCTATCTACAGAGAGACAGACAGACAGACAGTAGACATAGGCAGAAAGAGAGAGACAGCTCAAGGGTGCAATAACAAGCTAGCACACCACTTATCAACAAAAGACTATTTTATCAGTTATATGAGAACATAGTTGAATCAGGGGTCACCAAGACAATTCTCTGGTTGGATGATTTGCTAGAAGGACTGATAGAACTTAGAAAAGCTGTACTCATCATGATGGTTCATTATTGTGAGAGGATACAAGTTAAAATCAGCAAAGGGAAGAGGCATCTAGGGCAGAGCCCAGGAGAAACTGGGCACAGGCATCCGCTTGTCCTCTCCCAGTGGAATTGCCCAGGTGGCATTTAATTCTCCCATTAACAAAGTGTGATGGCACATGAAAAGTGTTGCCAAACAATAAACACATTGGCGCCTTGGTGGCCAGGGTTTTATTAGGGGTCAGTCATAGGCATGGAGCTCCACATGACTGATCTTAGCTACTCAGTCTCCAGCACAGTCTTCCCCCGCACCTTCCCCTTCTCCATGATCAAACTCCAGTGTGGGCCAGGGTCACAAAAAACAGTGTTCAAGTTCAGTCTGCTGTGGTCCAAGGCCCCAGATATACAAAGACATTCTGATCAGGCAGGATATTCCAAGGGTTTATAGGATATTTCCCTGTAGTCTGTTAAGGGTCAATCCTGAAGAACTTTGGAATTTGCAGGAGGATTTGAATAAGCCAGACCTGCAGAGTTAACCCTTTATCGAACATGGTGGTGCCAAATAGAGTTGTTTCACACAGTTCTGAATGCTGAATTACTTCTTTGGGAAAAGTGTGAAGGCAGCATGATTCCTTTGCCCTCAAAATGTTGAAGGAAATAGACAATACTGCCTTCTGTCAAAGGGGCTTCTTTTGTAGTGTACCTGTTCTAAGAGGCGATTAACTAGCATTGTGGAAGCTCATACCAGAGACTTGTGGAATAGCCAGTACCAGTAGTCTTATGTGTGTTATGCTTGTTTCGAGAGCCCCCTTGTAACCTTTTAAAAATATTTCCTGGAAGGAGAAATACCATTTGGTTACTTATTTTTGCCTCTGCATGAAGTTCTTTATCCTTTTAGCAACATGTAATCTAGCAGAGCAGAAACCATAAGGGAATAGTGGATGGAAATATTTATTATTTGAAAAATAAGAGCAAAGATCTGGGCACAGAGTGCTCAAGATGGCATGCTTGTGACCATCCATGGGGATTCCTGAGGATCAAGGGAACATTCTAATGACAGGGTATCTGGGGAATTTTCAGTATGAATTCAATATGAAGGTATATTTCTCCAACTTCCCACATTTTTTATGAAGGCAGTCCCTGGGGATATGATGTGTTCTTATGTTTTATGTTTACCTGTTGATCTCACTTGATTTCAAACATTTAGAAAAATATAATGGAAATATAGGGTAGACAAGTATCCATGGCTTATATCAAGAGCCTCTTACCCATGGTAGCAAGATTACTCTTAGAGCCCACCTATAGGTATGAACAAGGATGAAAACAGTGGTGGGAGTTTAAAGGAAAACCATGGCAGTTGGCTGAAGGTGAACTGGAGTACAGTGCAACATAACTGATCTCATTCAGCATAGATACAGTTTAGTGAAAAGATCAGTGTACTTTGATATTATGAATATATAATTTTAAATCTAGATAATTTGAGTTACCTAGAAAAAAACAAAATTGTTAATCATGTGATATTTTAAAACCAAATGGAGTCCTCTGTGTTTTGGATCCTATACATATAATAAGGGTGCATTTGATATAATGTGCCCTATTATAACGGAGAAGGCAATGGCACCCTACTCCAGTACTCTTGCCTGGAAAATCCCATGGATGGAGGAGCCTGGTAGGCTGCAGTCCATGGGGTTGCTAAGAGTCGGACACGACTGAGCGACTTTCCTTTCACTTTTCACTTTCATGCATTGGAGAAGGAAATGGCAACCCACTCCAGTGTTCTTGCCTGGAGAATCCCAGGGGCGGGGGAGCCTGGTGGGCTGCTGTCTATGGGGTCGCACAGGGTAGAACACGACTGAAGCAACTTAGCAGCAGCAGCCGCAGCAGCCCTATTATAACTGGGGGCATTTGGCAAAAAAAAAAAAAAAAAAAAAGATCTGAATAAACTTGGGCCTCAAGCATTAAACATGATGCCTGAGCATTTTTAAGTTATCATAAGCATAACTTATCAAAACATTACTAAGAGCACTTTGGAAGGGCCTTAACTGGTAGTTCAGTTTTATGTTGGCCTTTGTCCCTTATAGAATACTGAATTTCTTGTATTTCACATTCTGCCAAGTTGTTTGCATAAAAGGATTTCCCGAATTTCTTGGTAATTAAATTTTGAAAATGTTTTGGATTTTGTTAAAGAGGGATTGATTTGATATTTGTTTTGTTTTCCAAATATATTTTACTGTTTAAGCAGTGCAATTTAAACATGGTATATTTTTTTCTAATTTTTTCTCATATTTCTTACTTTTCTACCCTTCATTTTTCCCTTCTTTCTTTCCTGCTGCTCTCATTTTTGCTGTCCTCTGCAACCTTTTCTCTCTCCTATTCATCAATGTAGCTACCCCTTGAATATTTACTTCAACACTCCCCTATTTACAAGTACAATACTGGTTATACGGGACAAAGAGATGAGTAATCAGAGCTTTCTCTTAAGAATTCCACAGTCTCACTTATATTTAGTGTTGTCAGTCTTCCTTGTTTCAGCCATTCTTGTGGCTGTGAAGTATTATCTCATTTTGGTTTTACTTTAGACTTCTCTGATGGTTAACGGTGTTGAGTACTTTTTCATGTACTCATTGGACATTCATATACCTTATTTTATGAAGTGTCTACCTCTTTGGCTCATTTTTATTGGATTGTCTCTATTATTGTAGTAATTCTAAGTTCTGAATGCTATGCTATGCTATGCTAAGTCACTTCAGTCGTGTCCGACTCTGTGTGACCCCATAGATGGCCGCCCACCAGGCTTCCCTGTCCCTGGGATTCTCCAGGCAAGAACACTGGAGTGGGTTGCCATTTCCTTCTCAAGGCATGAAAGTGAAAGAGAAAGTGAAGTCGCTCAGTCATGTCCGACTCCCAGCGACCCCATGGACTGCAGCCCACCAGGCTCCTCCGTTCGTGGGATTTTCCAGGCAGGAGTACTGGAGTGGGGTGCCATTGCCTTCTCCAAGTTCTGAATACAAGTCCTTTTTAGATTTATATATATAGAAAACATATTCTCCCCATCTGTACCTTTTCTTATTACTCATTTAATGGTATATTTTGATAAAGAAGTTAATGGGGAAGAATTCATCAATATTTCTTTTATGTTTAATATTTTTGGCTTGTAAGAAAAATCTGCTTACTCAAATTGATAAAGTTTTTCACCTATGTTTACTTCTAGACTCTTTCCAGTGTTAGCTTTCAAGCTTGGCTCTATTATGTATGAACAGTTAAATTTTGTGTATGCTGTGATGTAGAGGTCAATATTCATTTCTTTCAATTTTAACAGACTTTATTTTTTAGAGCAGTTTTTGATCGCAAAATGGAACAGAAACTACTCCCCTCATCACCACCTCTCCCACTATCATAAATCCCCAATTTTGTGTGGCATGTGAGGTAGGTAGAAGTCAAGGTTAATTCTGCCCCCACCCCCATTTTAATAGATATTAGAGCAGTTTTAGATTTACAACAAAATTGAGTATGAAGTATCCTCTGCTGCCAACACATGCACTGCCTCCCGCACTATCCACATTCTATGCCAAAGTAATAAATTTGTTAAAACCTATAACTTCATCACACCAAATCCATAGTTTACATTAGGGTTCCCTCTTGGTGTCATACGGTCTATGGGTTTTGACAGATTTATGACATATGTCCTCCATTATAATATCATACAGAATAGTGTCATGCTAAAAAGCCAGCATGGGCTTTCCTGGTGGCTCAGAGTAAAGAATCTGCCTGCATTGTGGGAGACCTGGGTTCAGTCCCTGGGTTGGGAAGATCCTCTGGATGAGGGCTTAGCAACCCACTTCAGTATTCTAACCTAGAGATTCCATTTGGACAGAGGAGCCTGGTGGGATACAGTTCAAGAGGTCACAAAGGGTCAGACACGACTGAGCGACTAAACATAGCAAAAATCCTTTGTGCTCTGCCAGTTCATTTCTCCCTTCCCCCTAAGGTCTGGCATCCACCGATCTTTTAACTGTCTCTGTAGTTTTGCCTTTTCCAGAATGTTGTATAGTTGAAATCTTACTGGATGTAGGCTTTTCAGATTGACTTATTTCACTTAAATATGTATTTAATTTTCCTCCATGTTGTTTGTTTTATTTTTATTTATTTATTTATTTTTGGTTTCTCTGAGTCTTTGTTGCTGCACATAGGCCTTCTTTAGTTGCTGATTGGGATTTAGTTGCTGTACTCTTAGTTATTTTGTGCAGGCTTCTATCTATGGCTTTTCTTACTGCAGAGCACAGGCTCTAGCTACGCTAGAGTTGTTCCGTAGTTGTGACTTGCTGGCCCTAGAGCATGGGCTCAGTGTTGTGGTGCATGTCTTTGTAATTATATTTTTAAATAGAGCAAGTCTTTAAATTAGGTAATGTAAGTCTTCTGACTTTGAAGCTGTGGCTCTAATTGGAGAAAATAGATATTCTGAAGTCTTGTAATCCATGAGCATGATAAATATCATGCTCTTTCTTATATCCTTTAATTTCTCTTATCAATATTTTATAGTTTGCAGTAGGTACTTTATACACATCTTTTATTAAATTTATTTCATAAAAGTATTATTTTGATATTACTGTAAATAATAATGTAAACTTTATTTTCTAATATGCTTGTTCCTAGGGTAAAAGACTCGTTTATTGACTTTTTAAAAATTGTTTATTTTTAGTTGTGCTGGGTCTTCGTTGCTGCATGTGGGCTTTCTGTAGTTGCAGTGAGCGGGGGCTATTCTTCATTCTGGTGCATCGAATTCTCATTGCAGTGGCTTCTCTTTTTGCAAAGTTCAGGCTCTGGAGCATGCAGACTTCAGTAGCTGTGGCACTCTGGCTTAATAGTTGTGGTGCATGGGCTTAGTTGCCCTTCAGCATGTGGGATTTTCCTGGACCAGGGATTGCACCCATGTCGTCTGCATTGGCAGGCAGATTTTTAACAACTCTATCATGAGGGAAGTCCTGCTTATTGACTTTTTAAATTAATAATTTAAAATATTTCAAAGAGTTTTTGTGGGTTCCTTAAAATTTTTTATGTATACAGTTACATTATCTATGAAAAAGGTTGTATTACTTTCTCTTTCTAATAATTACACCTGTATTACATTTTCCTGTCTCATTTCATTCATTAGGACCTCTGTTCAGTCACTAAGTCATGTCCAATTCTTTGCAACCCCATGGACTGCAGCACACAACAGGCTTTCCTGTCCTTCACTATCTCCTAGAGTTTGCTCAAATTCATGTCCATTGAGTTGATGATGCCATCCAACCATCTCATCTTCTGTCACCCCTTTCTCCTCCTGCCCTCAATCTTTCCCAGCATCAGGGTCTTTTCCAATGAGTCAGTTCTTCGCATCGGGTGGCCAAAATATTGGAGCTTCAGCATTAGTCCTTCCAGTGAATATTCAGGGTTGATTTCCTTTAGGATGGACTGGTTTGATCTCGCAGTCCAAGGGACTCTCAAGAGTCTCCTCTAACACCACAGTCCAGAAGCATCAATTCTTCAGTGCTCAGCCTTCTTAATGGTCCAACTTTCATACCTATACATGACTACTGGAAAAATCATAACTTTAACAATATAGACCTTTGTCAACATAGTGATAATTCTGCTTTTCAATATGCTGTCTAGGTTTATCATAGCTTTTCTTCCAAGGACAAGCATCTTTTAATTTCATGGTTACAGTCACTGTCCACAGTGATTTTGGAGGCCAAGAAAATAAAATCTGTCACTGTTTCCCCTTTTTTCTGCCTCATTTCACTAATTAGGACCTTTAGATCTGTATTGAAATGTTGGTAGGGAAATGGTTATCTGATTTTAAGGTCCAAATAGTCACTATTTCACCATTACATATGATTTTTAATTTTTTTTAATTGAAGGATAATTGCTTTATAGAATTTTGTGGTTTTCTATCATATATCAACAAGAATCAGCCATAGGTACCCCCATGTCCCCTCCCTCCCGAACCTCCCTCCTGTCTCCTTCCCCATCCTACCTTTCTAGATTGTCACAGAACCCCTGTTTGCATTCCATGAGTCACACAGCAAATTCCCATTGGCTATCTATTTTACATATGGTATTGTAAATATCCATGTTACTCTCTCTCCATACATCTTACTTTCCCCCTCTCCACCCCCCACCGTATCCATAGGTCTGTTCTCTATGTCTTTTTTCTCCATTGCTGCCCTGAAAATAAATTCATCAGTGCCATCTTTTTAGATTCCATATATATGTGTCAGTATGTGATATTTATATTTTTCTTTCAGACTTACCCACTCTATATATAGGCTCTAGGTTCATCCACCTCATTAGAACTGACTCAAATGCATTCCTTTTTATTACTGAGTAGTATTCCATTATATATATGTAGCACAGCTTCTTTATCCTTTATCATATACATATGATTTTTAACTGTGTACTTTTCTTTGTGGATGCCATTTATCAAATAAATTTTACTTCTGTTCGCAATTTACTAATAGCTTTTAGCAAAAGGAGATGTTGGGTATTATCAAATACTTTCTCCACATCAACTAAATTGGTTGTTTGAGTTTTGGCCTTTATTCTGTTAATGTGGTAAATAACACTATAAAATTGTTAATTTAAATTCCTGTGCCCAGAGCACAGTGAGGCCAAGTAAACTGAAAGGTCAGAGTTTGGAGCAGAGAAAAGTTTATTGCAGGGCCATGCCAGGAGACAAGGTGGCTCTTGCCTTAAATAGCCTTGAGCTCCTAAAGGGTTTTGGCAAAACATTTTTAACAGCCAGGTTAGGGAGGGTGGGTCTCAGGGTCCATGATCAGCTCATACACAGTTCTCTGATTGGCTGATGGTGAGGGAACAAGATGATGTCACAAGGGTTAACATTATCAGTCCTTAGGTTCCAGGAGGTCTGGGGTTATGTGTTCATAATCATCAAGTAGGTAACATCTTCCATTTGGTGGGGAGTTTTCATATCTGCAAACAAATCAGGAAATTTGCATTAAATACTATCATCTAGGTACTTCAGTGGAGAAGGAAATGGCAACCCACTCCAGTGTTCTTGCCTGGAGAATCCCAGGGACAGGGGAGCCTGGTGGGCTGCTGTCTGTGGGGTTGTACAGAGTCGGACACAACTGAAGTGACTTAGCAGCAGCGGCAGCAGCAAGTACTTCAGAGAGGAGCTAAAGCAGAGAGCATAGGGGAAGAAGGCCTGTTCAGGGAAGACTATAGGATCCTGCTGGGTTAGAAAATAAATATTTAAAAAAAAAAAAAACAAACTTTTATTCTTGGAATAAACTCACTGTGGTCATTTTTATATAATACAGGATTCAGTTTGCAGTTTTCTGTTTAGGTTTTTGCACCTGTGTTCTTGAATGCTATTGTCACATAAATCTTCTTTTTCATAATTTTTTGGTCAGGTATTGGAGTTAAAATTATGCTGACTTCATTAAATAATTGAGGAAGTGTTCCTTTTTTTAAAAAACTTAAAGTTTAAATTTGGTGATATATTATGTTCATGAATCCTTTAGTGTTCAATAAAATATGGAGAACAGTATGGAGCTTCCTTAAAAATCTTGGAATAAAACTACCATACATATGACCCAGGAACCCCACTACTGGGCATATACCCTGAGGAAACCAGAATTGAAAAAGACACATGTACTCCAGTGTTCATTGCAGCCCTATTTACAATAGCTAGGACATGGAAGCAACCTAGATGTCCATTGGCAGATGAATGGATAAGGAAGTTGTGGTACATATACACAGTGGAATTATTACCTCATCTATAAAAAGGAGCATATCTGAGTCAGTGCTAATGAGGTGGATGAACCTGGAGCCTATTATACAGACTGAAGTAAGTCAGAAAGAGAAAGACAAATACCATATATTTACACAAATATATAGAATCTAGAAAGGTGGTACAGATGATCCTACGTGCAGGGCAGCAAAGAGACACATGTAAAGAACAGACTTTTGTAATCAGTGGGAGAAGGAAAGGGTGGGATCATTTGAGAGAATAGCATTGAAACATATGCATTACCATGTGTAAAATAGTTAACCAGTGCAAGTTTGATGTATGACACAGGGCACCCAAAGCGGGTGCTCTGTGACAACCTGGAGGGGTAGGGTGGGGAGGAAGATGGGAGGGGGCTCAGGATGGAGAGGACACATGAATACCTATGGCAAATTCATATTGATGTATGGCAAAACCATCACAATATTGTAATTATCCTCTAATTAAAAAAATAAGAAAAGGCCTTTGAACTTGGAGTTTTCTTTGTGGGAAGTTAATTAAAAATTTAAATCCTTTAATTGTTGTAACATTATTTAGATTTTTTGTGTGAGTTTTGGCTAGTTGTACTTTTTAATGAATTTGTTTCAACTAAATTTTTATTTTTCTTTGATTTTCATTGTTCATTTTGGCTTTCTGCTAACTTCTTGAGGAGTGCCTAGTTAAGACATCCACAAACTTTTTTAAAAAGCTCCATTTTAGGCTTGTGAACCATGTAGCCATTGTCTTAATTACCTTTTTTTGTTGTAGCACAAAAGCAGCCATGCTGCTGCTGCCGAGTCACTTCAGTCATGTCCGACTCTGTGAGACCCCATAGATGGCAGCCCACCAGGCTCCCCCGTCCCTGGGATTCTCCAGGCAAGAACACTGGAGTGGGTTGCCATTTCCTTCTCCAACGCATGAAAGTGAAAAGTGAAAGTGAAGTTGCTCAGTTGTGTCTGACTTCTAGCAACCCCATGGACTGCAGCCCACCAGGCTCCTCCATCCATTGGATTTTCCAGGCAAGAGTACTGGAGTGGGGTTCCATTGCCTTCTCTGAAAAGCAGCCATAGGCAGTACTTAAACAAATGGGTGTGGTTATATTTTCCTAAAGACTGTTTGCAAAAACAGATGACTGGCCTGTGGGCCATAGTTAGCAAATTCTTATAACAGTGATTTTCAGCTTGCCTGCCTTCTTTTCTCAGTTATTCATTTAAGATTATAAATTTTCCTCTAAGCCTCAAGTCTTTATATATCATATTTTCTTGATTACTTAGTTCAAAATACTTTTTAAACTGCATTGTGATTTCTTTTTTGACACATGGTTATTTTCAACTGTATTTCTTGTTTTCAAAAAATATAAGGATTTTTACAGTGATATTTTGTTATTCTATATTCCACTGTGGGCAGAGAACATGCTCTGTGTAATTTAAAACATTATGGTCAATTTTAGTATAATTTTTTTCATATATTTGCAAAGGATTCTCTCTTCACTTTGGTGCACTGTTCACTGTGTGTCAGTTATGTCTAATTTGTTAATTATTTTATTCATAGCTTCTTTATTCTGTCAGTTAGGTAATTGTGTTAAACTCTCCCTATGGTTGTAGATTTGTCTGTTTATATTTTCTTTTGTGTGTGTGTGTGGTTTCAGTTTTTTTCAAGTTTTATTGAGATATAACTGACATACAGCAGTGTACAGGTATAGCTCATTTTACTGCATGTAGCTTTTTTGTGCTTTGCAGATGTACAAAATGAAGGTTTGTGGCAATCCTGTGATATCAGATGATGGCTTGCACTTTTTAACAATAAAGTATTTTAAGTATATACATTATTTTTTTGAACAATGCTATGGCACACTTAATAGGCTACAATATAGTGTAAACATAACTTTTATATGCACTGGCAAACCAAAAAAAATTGTGTGAGTTGCTTTACTGCAACATTTGCTTTATTACAGTAGTCTGGAAACAAACCTGAAATATCTCTGAGATATGCCTGTATAAGTTTAAGGTGTACAGCATAATGACTTGTCTTACATATATTGTGAAACAATTACAGCAATAAGTTTAATTAACAGCCATCCTATCTCAAATGATACAAAGAAAAAGGAAAAAGAAAAATATATTTTCCTCCTGATAACAGAACTCGTGGGGTTTGTCCTCTTAACAACTGTCAAATATACCATAGAACAGTATTAACTATAGCCATCATGTTGCTCATTACATCCCTAGTGCTTACTGATCTTGAACTAGAAGTTTGAATCTTATTACCAGCTTATTTCCATGTTCAATCCTACATAATTTTCCTTATATATTTCAAAGATGTGTTATTCAGATCAGATCAGTCGCTCAGTCATGTCCGACTCTTTGCAACCCCATGAACTGCAGCACGCCAGGCCTCCCTATCCATCACCAGCTCTCGGAGGTCACTCAGACTCACATTCATCGAGTCAGTGATGCCATCCAGCCATCTCATCGTCTGTCGTCCCCTTCTCCTCCTGCCCTCAATCCCTCCCAGCATCAGAGTCTTCTCCAATGAGTCAACTCTTCGCATGAGGTGGCCAAAATACTGGAGTTTCAGCTTTAGCATCATTCCTTCCAAAGAAATCCCAGGGCTGATCTCCTTCAGAATGGACCGGTTGGATCTCCTTGCAGTCCAAGGGACTCTCAAGAGTCTTCTCCAACACCACAGTTTAAAAGCATCAATTCTTCGGCGCTCAGCCTTCTTCACAGATCCAGCTCTCACATCCATACATGACCACAGGAAAGACCATAGCCTTGACTAGGCGGACCTTTGTTGGCAAAGTGATGTCTCTGCTTTTGAATATGCTATCTAGGTTGGTCATAACTTTCCTTCCAAGGAGTAAGCGTCTTTTAATTTCATGGCTGCAGTCACCATCTGTAGTGATTAGGTTCATATAAATTTAGAATTATTTTCTTAATTGATTGATCCCTTTATCATTAGAAAACATCCCACTCTGTCTCTAGTAATGCTTCTTGCCTTAACCTTTAGTTTGTCTATTAGTCTAGCTTCATCAGCTTTCTTCTGTTTGGAGAGTACATGACATATCCTTCCTATCTTTATACTTGCAGTTTTCCATACTCTTATGTTTAAGATGTATTTCTTATATGAAACATATGTATTTGTATTTAGTCCAACAGTTGTTTAATTGGAGTATCTTGTTCATTTACATGCACTATAATTAGTACCTATATTTGCATTTAAATCTATATTGCCAAGTTCTTCATGTTTTCCATTCATTCTAAGTTCATTTTGTCCCTTCTTATTTTACCTTCTTTTGGATTAACTAGTTATCTTTTCCTCTTCTATTAGCATGGTAACTATATACTGTTTTATTATTATTTTAGTGGATACCCTAGATATTATAGCACACATTCCTGGCTTCTTCCAAGCTTCAAACACAATGAAAAAAGTGAAAATGTTAGTCGCTCAGTTGTGTCCAACTCTTTACAACCCCATAGACTATAGCCTTCCTCTGTCCATAGAATTCTCCAGGCAAGAATACTGGAGTGTGGGTAGCCATTCCCTTCTCCAGGGGATCTTCCCAACCCAGGGATCAAAACCAGGTCTCCTGAATTACAGGCAGATTCTTTACAATCTGAGCCACCAGAGAAGCCCAGCTTGTAACTCCATTTTAACCTTTTCTCAAATCATTTGCTGTTCTAATTGTGTATCTTTCTATATTTTAAACCCCACAAGAGGAATAATATTCTTCCTCCTGAAGAATACCCTTTTACTATTTCTCTCAATTTGCATCTAGGTAGTGAAAATTTTATTTTTGTTTTGTTTAATAGTTATTTTCCTTCAGCACTTTGATATTATCATTCAGTTCCCCGCTCCCCCCGCCCCCGGATTGTATTGTCTCTGTTGAGGTAAGCAGTAAGTTTAATTAATATGTCGAACATAATCTATCTTTATTCTCTCTTTTCTTTTTGTTTGTTGTAGATTTTTTCTATTGAGATAAAATTCACTGTTTTATTTATTGTACATAAAAATATTACAGAAAGAATTTGAGTACTAGTATGACAGTATCTTCCTAAATAAAGGCTCCTACCTTTTTTTTTTTTTTAACTGACAAATGGTTATGAGAACTCACAGACCTGGATCATCTTAATGTAGTTTCAGTGACTAGTAGGCATAGTCTCTGAGTGAGCTGATCTTTTACAGTCCATCCTATGCCTAGGACAGAAACTCCTGTGGCCCCAATCTAAAGCATTTGCCTTGCCTCCCCAGTAGACTCTGGATTTCACTTGTTCTCTTCTAATCTCATCAGATTTTCAAATTTATTGTTCAGTTTCTTAGTCTTTAAGCTGCCTATTCTAGAATGAAAAATCCGGATTACCTTTCTTGGTTTCCTTCTCCTTTTATATCTTTATAAGTTTTTGCCACCATTTTAGTTCTCCAATGCCTTCCTAGAAACTTAAATTTTGTCATTTGTAAATAGTTTTTTTTTTTTTTCTTTCTTTCTTTTTCAGACAATAGACTTTAAAAAATATTTATGGCAGGCTTTCTGGTTGTTTTAGGGGGAAGTTGGTCTTCATTGCTTCTTATTAGCTAGTTGCCTTTATACACAGTAGAAATCTGCTAGTTGGTTGTAAAATGTCCTTATTTGGCCAAATAAAATTTCTGCAATCTTTATCAGATCCCCAGAGTCTTTTTGTGGAGATTTTGCCTGCCCACGAAATCTCTAGGTTTAGGAGCCACTGATTAAGGGGATACAAAAGAAATAAATGTTCCCAATCTTGTGATTAAGGAGCTTATAAAATCATAGTTAACCATAAAAGAAGTAATTAGTGACTTGTAGAATATTGTATTTATTACAAAGCTTTGATTGAATAGCATGAGCTCCAATAGGAGTTCAGAATTCACATAGAAGATGGGTCTAGAGCTAGGGTTTGAAGGATAGAGATTGCCATACATTGGGGGAGAGTATTTTGGACATGGAACAACCTAAACTAAGGCTTAGTCACCATTGAACTGATTTAATTCATAGCATAATGACTGAATAGTTTATCCCTTAATCCTTCTTTCCCTTGGTATGTTGTTAATACTAATCAGACTCTGCTGCAAACTTGGGAAATCGTTGGTGCACACTGTGATACATGTGTTAATTTGATTGCCTGTGATTTCTGTAGCAGACCCAGGAGTGCAACAAACATGCAGGTAATTGTATAAACTTTGCATTGTTCCCTAGCTGGGTGTTTTACAATCAGCTCCACCCCAGGAGAATCCCAGCTAACCCAGCTGTTTTCTTCCAATGCTCAGTTTAGGGACTCCCCTGTACCTGCTCCCCTGCCTTGGTACCTGACTGAGACATTTGTGATTATAAGCCTAAAGCATAAAAGTAAAGATTAAGAACCACATTGCACCTCCCTGTTCAGGCTGCCGATTTCACCTGGCTGAAGTGACAGTGTTTTGGAGCTCAGTATTTTTTTCTGTGAATCTGCTGAAGATGCATGAAACATCTTATATAATTTGTGAGGGCACAGAGCCTCTATCTTTTAGGTATTCAGTTGGTCTGAATCTCTAGCAGAGGTCAAGAGAGCCGACAAGGTAGTATTGTGAGCGTGACTTTAATTTCATAAACTCAGGTGCACAAGAAGTATTTTATATGTTTTCTCTAAATCAGGTTTCATCTACTCTGAGCCCCCAATTCATCAGGCTAGTTGGAAATTCAGTCTCAGTTATCACTGGTCCTTTATCTTATCCCTGTGCTTCCTTCATTGTTCAGTAGTCTTGGGAGTCTAGCACAGAGCGGAACATGCAGGGAGGGCTTCTTGATCTTTGGTTCATACTGATCACCACTGATGGACTCCTCATCCAAGCCTGCCCAGACACTTGAAGGAAAGTTCTTCTGTGGCCTCTGTGGATTTTTGCTGAGTCTTTGTGTCCTTGGGCCCATGATGTAGACTCTTCAGACACCACCACATGTGTTCCTCCAAGATCCTGCCACCATTACAGGAAGCTCTCAGAGGAAAAGGATCCAAGCACAGTCCCCTCCATAGCCTTCTAGCATCTTTTCTTCTTTTCACAGAGGCAAAGATGAAAATATAATGACAAGTACTATGAAGTTACCTCCAAACTCTGCTGCTAGTAGATATCTCTCTCTTTCACTGGGTGAAAGGGGTTTGTGGGAACCTGGCAACTACGAGAAGCAAAGGAGCTTTAGAGTCGTCAGTTGATTACCTATTTGGCCTCAGGTCCTATGCAATGAATAACATTTAGTCTGTGTCCTCAGATTCTGTTCTAGAGGAGGACAAAGATGTAAGGGCAAAAGAGGCCCTTACTGCTGCCGACCTCAGCTTCTGAGGGGAGCATCTTAAGTCTTAGCTCTCACATTGCCTTTTTCATTTTAACTGGTAATTATGAGTCAGTTTTCCTTTGGGGATGTTTGGCCTGTAACTATGGGAATGGATGAGTGTGCCTATTTTTGTAGTACGAGTTCTTGGGCTGTGTGGCCTCAAAGGCCGGAACTGTGTGGCTCAGGCACTTTTCTGAAATCTGTGCCTTTACAAGACTTCCTGCTGCAGATAAGGACACTGACTTCTCTTATCTGCTTGTCCCTCTCTCTGGCGAGCTACTGACTTTACCTGCAGAGCTATATTGCTTTTATTCCTGAACTGTATACTGCAGACACTCAAGATTAGTGCCAAGAGAGGAGAAAGGGTAACTGTTTCTGGGGAAAGGAATTGTATAGGTGCTAGTTGCTTTAAAAAACTAGGGGCTAGAGTGGTATTTAGTCAAACATGGTTGCCACACAGCAATGAAAGAGCCTTTTGGCATCATTTTCAAAGAGCTCTACACTGACATGCTTTGTACTCTGACAGTTATTCTAGGGAAATGTGTATAAAATGTTTCAGCCTTTTAAAAAAATCCTCACCTGTTTTAGCTGTATATCACATTTTTGCTGAAGCTTCTGGAATACTAATGATATCAGGTTTTTGTTAATTCAGTGATGCTGTGTTGTAAACTGAAAAGTTTACATTCTTGGCCCATACTGTTTTAATTTTCTAACCATCTGAGCAAACTGCACCTCTTACTTGATAAGTATCTGAATGTTCTTCTTGTCAAGTATATGTTTCTCCTAAGAAACTTAGTCCTGGGGAGAGCCTTTTATGTGCAATTTTGACTTTGTATTTTGTAAGCCTCTATTGTTTTTTTCCATCTCCACAGAAGTGGGATTCCTTTTCAGAGTTTTATCCTTTTTAACAAATGTGAGTAAATCTAAGTGGAACTTCTACAGAGAGCCCTTAAAATTGCCCTAATGACTTAGGGGTATCAAGGTTACCGGTATTCTTTTTAATTTAGGCAGAAAGGAATTAATTTTGAGGAAGAAGTATGTTAAACCATATTCTCCCAGCAGAAGTGAGGTTAGTTTCTTAAATATCTGTCTTCCTCTCACTTGAGATCTATCTATATGAGAGAAGGAAAGACAGCAGGCAGAACTGGAGAGTATTGAATGTATAAAGTAGATCACCTGGTTTCTCTGATTAATTTTTTCCTGTCCCATCTGGATGGTCCCTCTCCTTAGCTTGTTTTTGGAGACCCCCACCTGCTTTCTATACCCTGACAAAACTTGGTCTGAGGAAAGAATTGGAAACATATTCACAGTAAAGTCTGAAATACTTAATGGCTTAACATGTCACTTCTCTATGACATCAGCAAAACTCAAAAGAAAACCTCTCATATATTTTCAGGCCTCAGTCCTTTAGTAGTACGTTTCTGTACTCCACTTCCAACCATCAAAATATCCCGTTAGGCTTTCCCTAGTGTTTTTTCATATATCTGATTCTGACTCATAGTATCCATGCTGAGTGGCAATTGAACTGTACCTGACCAAGTCTCTGATTTGATCTCTGACTCTATGTGTGTGTGGAGGGGAGGGCAGGGGGTTGGTGGTGGGGAATGGAGATGTATAGAGGAAGAGCAGTGCTAAGAAGGGAAGCAACTCTGCCATGCTTGTGCATCCTCTGTGGGTTGAATGGGGCTGTATTTCATGGAAAGATGGAAAACCAAACATAATTCCTGGTTATGATCTGGTGATTAACAAAGATAAAAGTGTGTTATTTAGAAAACATTTGGAGATATGCCAGACTGGGACTGTATACATTATTCTAACTTAACTTCTTAACTGTATATTCTTGGATGAATTCTTTCCCCTCTCTAGCCCTGGATTCCTCAAATGTAAAATTAAATTCCTGCCTACCTGCTGTTCAAGGATACCGTGAAGAACAAAGGAGAGAATAAATATAAAAGCCTTTTGCAACCCCCAAAGCTGTAAGTACAGTTTAAAGCTGAGATGTTTGTAAATGAGGACAACAGTTTAATAATATTCAGCTGATTTCTTCAACCTCGCCTTCTCACTTTTCCCTGCAGTTGCATTGCCTTTTGCTTCCTTGTTTGATACAGGCCACACCAATGTAAAACTGGTGGCATAGCCTGGTTAGCCAAAATAATTTAGCACTCCTGGGAAGTCATAGAGGGCCCTGTGCTCAGAAGGGCCCTGTACTTGGCTTAATGGTCTGTTCTCTTCACCTTGAAATTCTTTAAAAAGGTGTCATACAATTTCATTTTGCACTTGTTCAGTAGCTCAGTCTTGTCTGACTCTTTGCAACCCAATGGACTGCAGCACAACAGGCTTTCCTGTCCTTCACCATCTCCAAGAGTTTGCTCAAACTCATGTCCATTGAGTTGGTGATGCCATCTAACCATCTTATCCTCTGTCACCCCCTTCTCCTCCTGCCCTCAATCTTTCCCAGCATCAAGGTCTTTTCCAAGGAGTCAGCTGTTCTCATCAGATGACCAAAATACTAGAGCTTCAGCTTCAGTATCAGTCCTTCCAATGAATATTCAGGGTTGATTTCCTTTAGGATTGACTGGTTTGATCTCCTTGCAGTCCAAGGGACTCTCAAGTCTTCTCCAACACCACAGTTCAAAAGCATCAATTCTTTGGCGCTCAGCCTTCTTTATGGTCTAACTCTCATATCTGTACATGACTACTGGAAAAACCATAGCTTTGACTAGATGGCCTTTTGTTGGCAAAGTGATATCTCTGCTTTTTAATACTCTGTCTAGGTTTGTCATAGCTTTTCTTCCAAGGAACAAGTGTCTTTTAATTTCATGGCTGCAGTCACTGTCCGCAGTGATTTTAGAGCCCAAGAAAATAAAATCTGTCACTTGTTTCTGCTTTTTCCCCATTTTTTACCATGAAGTGTTGGGACCAGATGCCATAATCTTAGTTTTTTGAATGTTGAGTTTTAAGCCAGCTTTTTCACTCTTCTCTTTCACCTTCATCAAGAGGCTCTTTAGTTCCTCTTCTTTCTGCCATAAGGATGGTGTCATCTGTATATCTGAGGTTATTGATATTTCTCCTGACAATCTTAATTCCAGCTTGTGTTTCATCAAGCCAGGCATTTCACATGATGTACTCTGCATAAATTTAAATAAGCAAGGTGACAATATACAGCCTCGACATACTCCTTTCCCAATTTTGAACCAGTCCATTGTTCCATGTCTAGTTCTACCTGTTGCTTCTTGACCTGCATACAGGTTTCTCAGGAGGCAGGTAAGGTGGTCTGGTATTCCATCTCCTAAATCATGTAGGTGATCCTGGCCCTGGGCTGCTCTCTATTCTTTCGTGGAGGTGGAACTAGAAAGAAGTTTCTTGTTGACTCCACTGGTAGGAGTATATGGAAGTCAGTTAGCTGAGATTCTGCTGGGAGATTTTCCCAGAGGGGGTTCAATTACAGGAGTTAAGTAGTTCTCCAGATGAGCAGTGTGGGATGGTTAGCCTTGGATAAGAACCAAATGTTAAGTCTGAGCCAAACATCTGGGTGTCCATTGTGCTAATGAATGCCTTGGTGGAGCCTCATCAGCAACAAGGATCATTAGGTCCTGCTCATGCTAAAAGAAAACTTAGAATTTGCCAGCTCCTGGCCTCAGCAGCAAATGCCAACAGATGAGCAGTGGCCAGGCAGACAAGGCACATTGCCACAGAGCCCTAAGGAAGAAGAGTCGGAGGACAGTTACAGGAATCTGATACTGATTGTGAGCTTGCCTTCCATTTCCTTCTGTTACAAGCTTATGTAACAGTGCAGTAGAACTTAATGAAGTGAATTTATAAATTGCCTGCCTTCTTCCCATCTCCCTCAGTGCCTGCTCAAGTCTGCTTGGTGATTTGGTTCTTTCTTTGCCACTGGATGAAATCTTGGCAGGTCCTAAAGCTTCTGGATGATTACAAGTTCCCTGGTCACATTTGCCCCAAGAATTGTCTCTCTTCAATAATGAAAATGTCAAATCCTATGTAATGGTTAATATTCTGAAGTTAAAGCTTCTTCCTTCCCTGAGAATGGTTTGTTTCAGACTTAACTGTAGGATAAAAGGAGGCATACCTTCTTTTCTCCTTTTCATTGTGCATCTCCTTTTAGCCCTTCCCCACTGTGATAGCCACATTTTATGAACTATTTAGGTCACAGTGGGTAGAAGAGTAAGAAATAAGAAATAAAAGTCTTAACCTGAAAGGCCTTATTGTGGTTTGACTTTGATGTATCTGTTTGGCAGGTATTAAGCCTTACTCTTGAGTTGTCTTTAGTTATTTGGTGATCTCTTACCTCCACATTCTTTAACAAAGTTAGTCTCTCTTCTGGATGGCTGTTAAAGAACACTCTCTCATTCCTCCCCACTCCTAGTTTTGATGATATATCTCCAGTCTCTTTCTGCTGAGGCCCCATTGTTCTAGGATTAAGGCAATCTTGAGATGGAGGATTGAAGAAAGCTCACTTCTGATCTATAGTAGAGTAAATAATGGTCTTTCAAAGATATCAATGTCTGAATCTCTGGAAATTGTGAATATGTTGTCTCACATGATAGTAGGGACATTGTGGGTGTGATTAAGGATTTTGAGATAAGATTATCCTGGATTTCTAATATTATAGTAAGGTCTGATATAATCACAAAGATATTTATAAGAGGGAAGCAAAGAGGGGAGAGAAGGCAATGTAAGAGTGGAAGTAGAAATTAGACTGCTGTGGCCAGAAGCCAAGGGATGCCAGCAGTCTCTACAAGCAGAAAAGGATAAGGACTTTATCTTCCCTTGCAGCCCTCAGAAGGAACCAGTCCTTCTAACACTGGTAAGACTCATTTTGAACTTGTAACCACCAGAACTATAAGAAACTTGTGTTTTAGGGCTTCCCTGGTGACTCAGCTGGTAAAGAATTCACCTGCAATTGCAGGAGACCCCAGTTCTATTCCTGGGATGGGAAAATCCGATGGAGAAGGGATAGGCTACCCACTACAGTATTCTTGAGCTTCCCTGGTGGCTCAGCTGGTAAAGAATCTACCTGCAGTGTGGGAGACCTGCATTTGATCTCTGGGTTGGAAAGATCCCCTGGAGAAGGGAACAGCTACCCACTCTAGTATTCTGGCCTGGAGAATTCCATTGACTGTATAGTCCATGAGGTCATAAAGAGTGAGACATGACTGACTGACTTTCACTTGCACTTTGTGGTGTTTTAAGCCACTTACTTTATGGTAATTTGTTATAGGAGCAATAGGAAAAAATACCTGGTGAAAAAGGGATACCACTGTGTCATTTATGTAGACAAATTCTGGGAGTGTAGACCACTGTCACTGTACAATCCTCTCTTTGCTCTCAGAACAGCTAGGCAGCCACAACCTCCTTCCTTTTAGATTTCCAAATAGACACAAGTATCCTGTGGCCCCTAAATGGCAGGGGACAAAAAATAAGCCCTCTGAATGTTGAGGGCCTTCTTAGTTGAATTAAGGTAATGGGAAAACACCAACTTCCTTTTCCTTTGGGGAGAAGAAAGAATATTACTAAAAATCAACAATTATTTCTTTTTTGTTTAAATATAGTTGCTGTGCTATTGTATCAGTTACAGGTGTATTATATAGTGATTCACTGACTCAACAGACATGAGTTTATGCAGGCTTTGGGAGTTGGTGATGGACAAGGAAGCCTGGCGTGCTGCAGTCCATGGATCCCAAAGAGTCAGATACAACTGAGCAACTGAGCTGAACTGAAAGGTTATACTTCATTTGTAGTCATTGTAAAATATTGACTATATTCTCCATGTTGTACAGTTTATCCTTTTATTTTGTTTTATATAGTTTGTACCTCTTAGTCTCCTATCCCTATATTGCCCCTCTCATTGTCCCCACTGGTAATCTCTAGTTCATTCTCTGTGAATCTGCTGCTTTTATTGTTATACTCATTAGTTTGTTGTATATTTTAGATTCCACATATAAATGACATCAGGCTTCCCAGGTATCACATAGTGGTAAAGAACCAGCCTTCCAATGCAGGAGATGTAAGAGACACTGGTTCGATCCCTGGGTCAGGAAGATCCCCTGGAGATGGAAATGGCAGGCCACTTCACTATTCTTGTCTGGAGAATCCCATGGACAGAGGAGCCTAGTGGGCTACACTCCATGGGGGTAACAGAGAGTCAGGCACAACTGAAGTGTATTAGCACATGTGCACATATGCACACACACACAGACACATACAACTGATGTCATACAGTATTTGTCTTTCTCTAACATTGTACGTCCAAGTCCATCCACATTGCTTCAAATGGGAAAACTTCATTCTTTTCTGTGGCTGAATAGTATTTCATTGTGTGTGTGTGCACACGCACACACCACATCTTATTTATCCATTATTTATCCATTCATTGTTGATGAACATTTAGGTTGCTTCCATATCTTGGCTATTGTAAATAACGCTGCTACAAATACAGGGGTGCATGTATCATTTCAAATTCACGATTTTGTGGGGGTTTTTTTTGGATATATATGCAGGAGTGAAATTTCTGGATCATATCTTAATTCAATTTTTTTAGTTTTTTTGAGAAAACTTCTACTATTCTCCACCCTGGCTGTACCTATTTACCTTCCTACCAACAGCGTTCAAGGGTTCTCTTTTTTCACATCTCTGCCAACATTTGTTCTTTGTGATCTTTTCAATGATAGCTATTCTGGCAGGTGTGGGGTGATATCTCATTGTGGCTTTGATTTGCATTTCTCTGATAATTAGTGATGGTGAGCATATTTTCATATATCTGTAGGCCACCTGTCTTTTGTCCTTGGAAAAATGTCTATATTCAGTTCTTCTGCCCATTTTTTAATCAAAAAATTTTTTTGTTTGTTTTGAGTTGTATGAACTTCAACTACTTCTGAAAGGAGTTGTTTCCATTTTCCAATCCCTCCTCAACCTCAGCTCACTTCTGCCAGAGGTGGATATTTGTACTAAGGGTCATGAAACCTCCTTTAAGGGTTGTTGGACTTCACCTTCAAAATTCTTGCATTGGTAGTTCAAGAGCCTGACTTCGGAGTGGAAGTATACTTGTGAGTATTTTTTTTTTTATTCTTAATCTTTTGAGATGTCAGATTAAATAGATTGAAAGGGCCCCATTTTAATATCTTCTTATATTCATGAAAGCCCTTTCACAATGCTCAAGTGTCATCTTGGGGATGTGCTGGGAGATAGAAAGCACATTTTAGAAACTGAATTTATGTAGAGACTGCAACTTAAAGAGTTTAAATTATTAGATTAGGCTTAAAATGAACAAACTGAGTTAGAGAAACTTTTCTCTTCTGTCTTTTTTATCTTCTCTCAAGTGGGTGAGGGTTTATCAGATCAGTTATAGAATCAATGAATAAGCTACACTTTATGCATCTGAGTGCTGTATCAGTGGATTTTTTTCCTGCTATATGGTTGATTTTTGAGTACCTAATGATTGACAAAGTCAGCAATGCTTCTTCCATGTCAGGACTATCTTCGGGACTACCATAGTGATTGCTACAGAAACTGATTACATAAATTTAATTAAAGGCTTTTATTGATTCTTAAGAATAGAGCACTTCCTAGGTGTATTACCTGACCTCTGGTGGAGGAAGGAAAACCCATCTATATGTCTTTTATATTTCTAGTTTAGAGATTGCTGTAGTGGGATAAGACATTTCACTTGGAATAGGTATAAGATGCAGAATAGATGTAAAAAGGAAAATTACAAGTTGCATCCCTGAATCTTAGCCCTGCTTGGTGGACTCCAGGTTCTTAGTCTTCATACCCTGCTGTAAGGAGAGTTGTCTGTTAGTACATGCAATGCCTGATGACTGCATGTAATATCTCAAGGAGAAAAAAATCATAGAAATAAACACCCAGAAACATCTGTTGGGTCTGAAAAAGTGCAGTGCTAATTTACATCCAGAACCATCATCAGCTGAGAAATGAATTAACAATTAACAGGATGGCACGTTTAATGCATAGCATACAGCATCTTAGTTGCAAGTGTCTCATCTTCAATCAGAATATAAAGTTGTCTATTACACCTATTGCTCAGATGGTTGGTAAGCAAATAAAGCTTATGCTTAGATCACAAGTGATTTCAGGAAGCTAACAATATGATTTTAGCTCTATTAAGTGAGTGCGCTCATGTGTTTTGTTAGAAGTACATGTGATAATCATCTGAAAAGCACGGAGTAGGATTAGGAAGTATAGGTTCTCATCCCACCTTTGTCGTGTGTTAGCTCTATTGATCTTAGACAACTCACAACTTATCTGGGTTTATTATTTTTGATCATTTTATTGTAGGTACTGTTCCCTGCCTTGTCTGTTTCATAAGGAAGCTGTGAAGCTCAAATGAGGAGATACACATGAAAGAGCTTCACATAATATAAAGTGCTATACAGATGAAGATTATTATGTTAGCTTTAGAAGGACTCATGTATGTGGTGTCTTTATTGAATTCCCTTTCTCTCTCACTTTCCCTCTAAGGAATTCCCATCACTGTCTCAAGAACAGTCTATTTTAAGTGGGCCATCTTGAGTGTGGTCTGCTATTTTAGTTTCTCAAGACATTTCCCTTTGTATTTAATGAATTTCCATTACAGGGAAGGATGGTGAGAGTCTGTTCCTGCCACCTGAAATTGCCTGAAAATTTATCTGTTAATTTTTTTATGTTAGAATTACTGTGTTTGCTGGCATATATTTCCCTTTTTGCATGTTTTTTTTCTCTGTTCATAGTTTCAGTGATTAAATACAAGATTGCTTTTCTCTGTATTATTTTGTTCTTGGTGGAATGTTAATTGCTAGCAGCAATTAAATTCTAAGCTTTGAAGAATGGGTCAGAGCAATTTAAGGGATATAAACTATGTTGATTATAGTAGACCAAGTTGTATTTGGATAGGATAGATTATGCTGCAAGAACAAAGAACCAATGAAATCTCAGTGGCTGCAAACATAAAAGGTTAAATTCTTATCTGTTCGAGCTGTGCATCCATCTCAGGTCTTTGGGGGCTGGACTCTGCTCTGCATTTCCATTGCTGTCACTCTGACTCAGGCTGATGGAAAAACAACTATAGGAAGCATTGCTAATATGTAGCAGAGGGGAAAAAAGAGGCCTTTGAAGATCCTTACAAGAAGAATTCTCTGCTTCATAATCAGCATATATCACTTTCAGTAACAATCCATTGACCAGAGCTAGTCATGTAGAACCACTGAAAAGCACATGGAGGCCGGGAAGTGCAATCCTACTACATGCCCCAAAGATGGAAAATCTAAACATTTTGACAAGTTTAACGAAAGTGCTCACCCTTTTTTGAGGCCTCTGATCTGCAAGAGAGGAGATTGGAATCATTTGTCAGTTTTGCTGTGGACAGTCTTTCTGGTATCTGAGTCGTTACTTTCCCTTTGAGATTTGATTTATAGATTTAAATCCCCTGATAAAGTCAACACACACATTCTTTCTGAAGTCTTTCTCTGGTTTCAGTGATGCCGCTTGTTATTTTCATGGCAGGATTTGGTAATTTCTAGCCCTTCTATGTTTCTTCTTAGTGGTATTAGTGAAAAATGTCATGTCTTAGTATTGGTAAGAAAACAGAAAGATTCTAGTTTATTCATGTGACTCCTTTGTTAATACTTCAAGTTTCCTATCATTCATTCCTATCGATCCATGCACTCTACTGACAGCCTTGCCAAACACCTCCTGTATGCCAGGCTCTTTTGTAGGTGCTGCAGATAAAAGGTAGAATTAAGCATGGTCTCTTTTCTAAGGAAATTTCTATTTTCTAATTCATGCCCCTCTTGATAAATGTAAAAGTGTCACACCCTTAATATTTTAAATATCAAAATGGTATGGCAAAAAACACATCTAAGAAATGACCATTTTATTATTTCTTTTTAAAAATTATCCACATAACTCTTTCCTCAAAAGATTGTGTGTTGCATGGTGAGCTTCCTCACTGCTCCCTGTCTCTGTAGCACCCTTTCATCTCCACCTCCACCCCAGGTTGAGAATCTGTAGTTTAATTGTATCATTTGCCCTTATATCCATTGTTAGAATGGGCATTGGGGACCTTTCAGGCCATGTATATGTGCCCACAGTGACCTTGCAGGATGAAAAGACTTTGGTGGTCAGATTCAGATGAGAAGAGATTTTTATCTGAATTAAAATACACTACATTGTGATTCTTGTTCCCATTCTTTTTCTGTTTTTAGTTCCCTTTGTATCCCTTCACAGTACTGTGAAAGTAGAAGATGCTTCTTCTAAACTTGCTTGTTCTGTGGATAAAGGAATTGACCTACCCTAAAACTCTTGTTTGGAGGCTCAGGTATTGACAGGCAGGTAGCTGTAAAATGTATTAACTGCGGCAGAAGCAAAGTCTCAAATATTAAAGCCTTTCTAACCTTTCACAAGGGGTTCTAAAAGACTATAATAGTCTGAATATAGAAAGAGACTTTGGGGAAAAGAAACCCCAGTTCATTAATTAGCTGATTTAGAGACAGAGATATATAATCTGGGACTGCAGAGCCTCCCACTGCTCCCTGGAAACAGCCAGTGCCTGGCCATGTTGTGAGAACTTTGTATTGTTCAGATTTAGCCTTAATGCTCTAGGTCCTTATTACCTGGCTTGAAAATCCCATCACTGATCTAATTTTGCAGGTAAAGACTAGGACATTGGCTCTTCAAGACCAGCATTAAAAATAAAAGAAATTTCCTGAGCGTGCATCCCTTACCATAGTTTTGGTTTTTTGGGAGTCGCAATATGTGACAAGAAGGGACAGTGGGAATCAGGGCTTCATGAGAATAATTAGGGAACTGTCTGTCACATTGACACTGCTGACGCCTGTCACCAGTCTGGCCCTGGCTCCATCTTTGCCTTCATTCTGTTTCTGCCATCACCTTTCCTTGCTCCCAGACAACCTGACTTTACCGCTAGCATGGCTTCCTTCCAAACTGAAGCCCTGCTGGTTTGCCCTAAGAAATGGCCTTCCTCACTTACTTTACAGTTTCACTGATTTTTACCAAAAGATCGAAACCTATCATCAGCACTTCTTGTCTTCACCTCCAGATTTTGCTTTGTATAATTGCCCAAGTGGATTCCAGGGGGTAATTGCCATGGAACATTTGGTTTACTGCTTTTTAGAAATTTCTTAATATCCATATTATTATTATTTTACTTGCAGCAAAGAATGATTTTGTAAATCTGATAATTGACTCAGATAATCTCTTTTGTAAAGGGCAAAATAAACCACATACCAGGTTTCCTTAAAGAGAGACATTCCTGTCATTCTGCACTTTCCTACTGTTCCTTTTCCTGCAAAGCAGTCCTTTTATTATTGCTCTGGGAAATTTCAGTGGGTTGTCTTTGGGAAATGCAAAAGGATAACAACCTACTATTTTTTTCAAAGGGTAATGCTTTCTTCGAGACAAGGCCACTTTTCTTTTGTACTTCAGATACTCAGCAGCTCTGTGTGCTGTAAAATGAGACACATGTATAATTTAAAAACCATTTCCTGCATCTTAATATCAGACTTTACCAGGAAAGCAAAGTCCTGTTTCTCCCCTTTCTCCATGCCTGTGCCCTTCACAGTCAGTATTCCTTGAGGCTAAATGAACCCAGACTGTTTATTTTTGCTCCTTTCTCCTCTCTCAGTTCTCCTGGAGGATCAAGATTAAAAAGGACCATATTACTGTTCAATTTTTTGCAATTTATTTTTCCATTCCCAGAATGCAAGACTCCTTGCACTAGATCGGGGATCTAGTTCCCCCGATCATCTTTGGCATTTAAGCATTTCCAACTTTACCTTGTGTATAAAATCATGAAACTCAGAAAATATGTGGATCAAGGCCAGGCCCCTCTTCTGTTTATAAGGTTTTTCTTCCTAGTATATTTTCTAGCTCTTGGGGAGTTACAGTCATAAAATGTTGTAAAATTCTATTTGAAATTACTAAAATTCCCAGGAAGATCCCTATGAGGTAAAGTTGAGAAGGGAAAACAAATTTGATACTGACCATACTGAGAGAGTTCTAGGAATATCAGCTTGGAGAGGCTTTTCATATTATAGACTCTGGTGATCAATATTCAGGACAAACCCCTTTAGCTAAATAGTCTTCATGGTAAAGATTAATAGTTTAAAGAATCAGAACTTGTTCCAGTTACTTTGTTATTTACTAACCCATGGTTAAAAATCCCAGTTATGGTTTATGTCCTCTGGGAAGCCTTCCTTGATCACTGGAGACCAAATACAATTTTCTCTTTTCTGAACTTCTAGCACTTATCTGACAATTACATATTACTCTGCACATGAATTGTCTCAAATTGCTAATTTATTCTGATATTATGATTTAAATGTTTGTAAATGCTTGTGTTAATATATCTCTTACCCTCCTCCTTGAGGACAGACTTTGTATATTTTATTGTAGCTCCTGAAACACTTATTGTCATCCTTTGCAGAACCCCTGTAGATGCTTTTTGAATAAATGAATGTATTAAGTGAAAATTCAATTTTAAATTACCAGCGAACCATAAATTATGCCAGGCGGATAAGCATATCTTTTTTTTTTAAGACCCTTCCAGTCAGCTTGGGCATGCTCTTTTGTGATTAATTTGAATCCTTTTTGTTGATGTTCAAGCTGGTTTTAGAAAAGGCAGAGGAACCAGAGATCAAATTGCCAACATCCACTGGATCATGGAAAAAGCAAGAGTTCCAGAAAAACATCTATTTCTGCTTTATTGACTATGCCAAAGCCTTTGACTGTATAGATCACAATAAAATGTGGAAAATTCTGAAAGAGATGGGAATACCAGACCACCTGATCTGCCTCTTGAGAAATCTGTATGCAGGTCAGGAAGCAACAGTTAGAACTGGACATGGAACAGCAGACTGGTTCCAAATTGGAAAAGGAGTATGTGAAGGCTGTATATTGTCACCCTGCTTATTTAACTTCTATGCAGAGTACATCATGAGAAACGCTGGACTGGAGGAAACACAAGTTGGAATCAAGATTGCTGGGAGAAATATCAATAACCTCAGATATGCAGATGACATCACCCTTATGCCAGAAAGTGAAGAGGAACTAAAAAGCCTCTTGATAAAAGTGAAAGAGGAGAGTGAAAAGTTTGGCTTAAAGCTCAACATTCAGAAAACGAAGATCATGGCATCTGATCCCATCACTTCATGGGAAATAGATGGGAAACAGTGGAAACAGTGTCAGACTTTCTTTTTCTGGGCTCCAAAATCACTGCAGGTGGTGAGTGCAGCCATGAAATTAAAAGACGCTTACTCCTTGGAAGGAAAGTTATGACCAACCTAGATAGCATATTCAAAAGCAGAGACATTACTTTGCCAACAAAGGTTCACCTAGTCAAGGCTGTGGTCTTTCCTGTGGTCATGTATGGATGTGAGAGCTGGACTGTGAAGAAGCCTGAGCACTGAAGAATTGATGCTTTTAAACTGTGGTGTTGGAGAAGACTCTTGAGAGTCCCTTGGACCGCAAGGAGAACCAACCAGTCCATTCTGAAGGAGATCAGCCCTGGGATTTCTTTGGAAGGAATGATGCTAAAGCTGAAACTCCAGTACTTTGGCCACCTCATGCGAAGAGTTGACTCACTGGAGAAGACTCTGATGCTGGGAGGGATTGGGGGCAAGAGGAGAAGGGGACGACAGAGGATGAGATGGCTGGATGGCATCACTGACTCGATGGATATGAGTCTGTGTGACCTCCAGGAGTTGGTGATGGACAGGGAGGCCTGGTGTGCTGCGATTCAAGGGGTTCCAAAGAGTCGGACACGACTGAACGACTGATCTGATCTGATCTGATCTGTGTAACTATTCTTAAAGAGAGGTCCTGCTTATTATCTCTCCTCACTTCTTAAACACTTCCAATGCTTTCCTTATCTTAGTCCATCATTATGGTTGTTCCTCCCGGCTCTGTTATTCATACTCTCTTCTCCTGATATATTCATCCTCTTGACAAATTTATTTATGCCTGGCTTCAACTGTGATTTCCTTGTAGTTACTTCCCAGATCTACCTTTCCAGTCCTGTCCTGTGAACCTTAGTACAGTGTTGTCAAAATGGGTTGACTGTCACTTGGTCATATTTTAATTGCCTTAATATCATTTCTATATAAAATATAAAAATTATATTTTTATTTAAAATATAAAAATATTTTATAAAAGAAATGTATTATCTTTTCTACCTAAAAAATCAATATTTTATAAAAGAAATGGATTATCTTTTCTACCACCCAGTCTCCCTGCTCTTTCTAATTTCCTTCTCTATTCTTGCTGTTTGTGTCTTTTTCCATCATCCAGGTCTCCTAGGTCTTAGGATCTTCTTTCTCACACTATTCTTCTCCAGCCTTCATGTGCAGTCTAATCCCAAATCCTGTTGAATCTCTTCTTGGAATGTCTTTGAGAGTCAATCCCTCCTCTCTCTAGGCCTAAACATAGATTAATTCTAGATTATTGCCACAGCCTCCTAATTACTTGCCCTCGTATTATTGGTAATAAGGATAATAATGATTTATTAGTATAAATATCTATTTGTTAGTTATCTAGTATATGCTATGTATTGTAATAATGTACTTTATGAAGATTCTCATTTGATTCTCACAACAACCAGATGAAGTATATATTACTATTAACATTTTAGAGATTAAAATATCTGTGGCTCAGACGGCTTACATAACTTATGTCTGGCCTCACAGGTAATGAGTCGAAAAAACAATAAGGTTTTAACTTTGAGAGGCTATGCATCAGTAATACCCTAAATATCACTGCTGGACTATTGTACTCTTTTCAGTATGCCAGTCATCTAGTCACAAATTCGTGGAAATTCCCACTGTCTACAGTAAGAGTGAACTTCTTTATCTGATTTTAAGGCCTTCCATGATCTTATACCAACATTTTCCTCCAATCTTATTTCTTTTTAACTCTAAATATCTACCCGTTGCTCTATCCAGTCTGACTTCATCCTTGTTTCCCAGTTTTTCCCCAGTGCTCACTTTGGCTTAATGATTTTCTCTAGACCTGGGATACCCTTTCCTTACATTTTCATATCCTGCCTCTACTTTAAGGTCCCAGTCATACCATACTTCTCCATGAATCCCTCTCAAAATAGTCCAACATACCAAGAGCTCCTGTTTCTTTTCTTAACTGTTCTGCCAGTTATTGCATGCACCATAACACTTAGGACTCCATGATGTACTCATGTAGTACTCTGTAGTATGAGATGATTCAAGGGAACATTTCAAGTTTAGTAAAATTTGCCTTTGATACTCTTTCTTTTCCTCTTACCTCCCACCATTCTCCTGCATCTAGTATCTCCATATTCTTCTCTGAAGGTCTAAGTCCTTACCTCTACCCAAGTGCTGATATACTTTGCCCAGACTCCTTTTAGGTATTCCCAGATAGAAGTAACTTGTCAGTCATGGACCTCCCATAATGTCTTTTATTCAAACTCAGCTAGGTAGGTATAAGGAACCTATGTAAAAGTTTATGTGATTGTCCATCTTTCTGAAGGGGTTGCATTTGAGTTGTGATTGCTTGTGAAACCGTGTCTGCTTTGGTTGTTTGAATTTCAGAAAGTTGAGAGTGTAGAGTATGGCAGAGGGAAATAAAAATCTCAGGGAGTGGGGGAAGGGGATATTTGGTGGCAGGTAAATATTCCCAGAATCCAGTAAAACATCGTACTAAAAGTGAAAGTTGCTCAGTCATGTCCGACTCTTTGCCACCCCATGATACAGTCCGTGGAAGTCTCCAGGCCAGAATACTGGAGTGGATAGCCTTTCTCTTCTCCAGGGGATCTTCCCAACCCAGGGAATTGAACCCAGGTATCCCACATTGTAGGTCACCTCCAATTCTGCCAGAGTATAAATTTAGATTTGGCTGCAGTGTGTTCAGATTTTCTTCTACAGAAGTAGTTCCTGTCTGTGGTCTCCAGCTATGAGGTATTATAAAAGTGTGCTTACCAAAAACTATCCTGAAGTTTAAATAAATGACTTCTCAAAAATGCATACATATAATTTTTTTCAGAAGCATGTGCAGGCTTTATTTAAATATAAATGAATATAAGAACACAATTCATAGCAGCTTTTGGTCATTATTAATTTTCATAATCAATGAACACTAAAAGGATAATTGATATCATGATCAGATCCGCAAAATATTGTGATTTTTTCAAGGATCCTTTAAAAAGATCTGTAGCTAGAGGTCATTCGGAAACTCTTGGAGGGCAAAGACTATGTCTTCTACTTTGTTTACATTTTCCAGAACATGCTACAATATACAACCGGGCTTTGAGTTTCTTGAATGAATGATAGAAGCTGGATGAGGAATTTCTATTTTTATGTCCCAGTCCCTTTGTCAAATAAGTTTTTGTTGTTGTTCAGTCTCTTTGTTGTGTCAGACTCTTTGCAGCCCCGTGAACTGAAGCATACCAGATTTCCCTGCTCTTTCCCTGTCTCCCTAAATTTGCTCAAATTCATGTCCATTGAGTCGGTGATGCTACCTAACTATCTCATCCTGTGTTGCCCTCTTCTATTTTTGCCTTCAACCTTTCCCAGCATCAGGGCCTTTAAGAGTTTTTGACTACAGGATATCTGAGTTTCTCTCTAGCTGTAGCACATCTACGCTGGTATATATTTGGATATAATCCAAATGCTTAACTGCTTCCTTAGGCTAGGGAAGGTTTGAGAGAAGCTACCTCTTCCTAGTATATGGTGCTTGGTATCCATTTTGACTTCATTTATCCATTACCCAAAGTGTTGATGAATCACAGGATGTTGATTAAAGCTTTTAGAAGTTTTCACTACATAGCTCTAATGTTTGGGGGTGACCAGTTAAAGGTAAGCCACAGGTTAATTTGCTGGCTGTTGGTGGCTTGTGAATTATCCTTCTCTGTGGAATAAAGTGTCAACCTCTCTCCTTAAGCACAGAGTCTCAAGAGTTCAAACTATTACTGTCTCTCTGATCATGGGAACAATTCAGTTAGAGGAGGAATAGAAGAAAATGGCTTTTCACAGAGGTGGTTTTATCTTGCTTAGCCACGGCAATATATCAAGTGGTCGCCCCTCTCAGACTAATTGTGGTATGGAAAATAACTTCTTGCTCATCTTGCAACAGGCAACAGCTCTAACCAAGTACTATCTTTCCTCTTCTTCCTTATTTTCTAATAGCTAGTTTCAATCCAGATTCTGTATCTCATTATCTATATAATCGTCAGCAAGTAGTTTTACTGTTTGCAATCTGCTTCCTCTTCCATAAAGCTAGTATAGTATTGTTGAAAGGATTAGACATAGTGGCATATTAAAATGCCTAGAGAAGTATCAGATATATAATATGCATTCAGTAGAAAGGTGTTGTCACTGTTGTTCACATCTTTTTTTTTTCTCCTTTCCTTTTATATTCCCTTTGCCTCTTATGTCTGTCTTGAAAAGAGAAATAACTTTTACCTACTTATAACAGGTCAGGAAGCAACAGTTAGAACTGGGCATGGAACAACAGACTGGTTCCAAATAGGAAAAGGAGTATGTCAAGGCTGTATATTGTCACCCTGCTTATTTAACTTATATACAGTGTACATCATGAGAAGTGCTGGGCTGGATGAAGCACAAGCTGGAATCAAGATTGTGGGAGAAATATCAATAACCTCAGATATGCAGATGACACCACCCTTATGGCAGAAAGTGAAGAGGAACTAAACAGCCTCTTGATGAAAGTGAAAGAGGAGAGTGAAAAAGTTCACTTAAAGCTGAACATTCAGAAAACTAAGATCATGGCATCTGGTCCCATCACTTCATGGAAAATAGATGGGGAAATAGTGTCAGAATTTATTTTTTGGGCGTCCAAAATCACTGCAGACGATGATTTCAGCTATGAAATTAAAAGACACTTACTTCTTGGAAGGAAAGTTATGACCTAGACAGCATATTAAAAAGCAGAGAAATTACTTTGTCAATAAAGGTCCGTCTAGTCAAGGCTATGGTTTTTCAGTGGTCTTGTATGGATGTGAGAGTGGGACTGTGAAGAAAGCTGAGTGTCGAAGAATTGATGCTTTTGAACTGTGGTGTTGGAGAAGACTCTTGAGGGTCCCTTGGACTGTAAGTAGATCCAACCAGTCCATCCTAAAGGAGATCAGTCCTGGGTGTTCATTGGAAGGACTGATGCTGAAGCTGAAACTCCAATACTTTGGTGACCTGATGCAAAAAGCTGACTCATTTGAAAAGACTCTGATGCTGGGAAAGATTGAGTGCAGGAGGAGAAGGGGATGACAGAGAATGAGATGGTTGGATGGCATCACTGACTCAATGGACATGAGTTTGGGTAGGCTCTAGGAGTTGGTGATAGACAGGGAGGCCTGGCGTGCTGCAGTCCATGGGGTTGCAAAGAGCTGGACATGACTGAATGACTGAACTGAACTGAACAGACCTACCTGGCAAGTGGCACCATCAATCTTTCATCCTGGATATCTAGTTTCCCCCTGACCTCTTTCCCCCTGTAATTTGGGATTTCAGGTTTGAAACTGGGGCACTAACTGAATGCAGAGATGGCAAATAACAATTTAGGAAGCAATTAATCCCAAGCTCATTGCTACTTCTCAGTGGCCTCAGTCCAAGTGATCTGGGCTTGGAATTGGATCTCATGTGGGTTGTCGCTGCAAAGTTATTTCTGAATCTTCTAGATTTACAAATCATTTGGTACCCAGCTGTTATGCTGTGTGATTCATGGTTCTGGGTGCCTTGTTTCAAGCACTTGTCAGCAGTTTCTTCCCTGTGGTTGCCTTGTCATTCAGTTGTTTTTGGTGTGGTATGCCTCTCTTCACATTCATGTGGACTCTGCCTCCCCCAACTTCTGTCATGGAACAAATGAGTCAGTGCCTAACGGTGCCAGCTTGCCAGTCAATTACTTTTAAGTTTCCTCTGGTGGGTAGGTGCCAGAGAAGATGTTGTTGGCTCATAGAGGGGGCTGCCTGTCATGTTGCCAAACTGCCCTGAGAAGGGGGAAACAAATGGCCACATTTTCCAGAATGAATTTTCAGGAAGCATTCAAGATAGACATAGTCAAGGGAAAGGGTATTCTCGTTCAGTAGGTGGCAGTGTGGTCTGGCTTGAAGAAGCACCACAAATGCTTGCATGTATTTGCACTGCTTTATCCTGATGCTTTTGACAGCTCAGCTTGAGATTTTATTCTGAGTATTTTAGTACTTTTTGTCAAGTGCTCTTTGCTCAAAAAGAAAAGAAAAGAAAAAAACAAAACCCTGCTGCTTTAGAAACTTCTCTTGGGAGTGGGCGGCATGTGTTTGTGGCAAGTACCGTGATCTGAAGCTTTCTGCAGCTCGGTGACTAATTGCTCTTAGTTGGACATCTAGTCTGGTAGGCTGGACTTGTGTTTCCCAGCTGTGGAGCTGGGAATTCTCTCCTCATGGACATGAAGTTATTTCACTGACATTAGCAGTGGGGAGCACTTCTGCAGCCCCAAGGTCTGACCGGTTCCTCTGTTGGGGAGGGAGGTGCCTCAGACCCAGTGTATCACCTCTCTCAGAGCCCATTCAGCTTTTGGGGAATAGCACACTTGGCAAAGATGAGTTGGGACTGCAGTAGCATGATGTCCTCTTTCAAGTTGAGCACTGGGACAAATCCCCTACTCAGTTTTTGTACCTTGCTTCCCACCACAGAGCCCTTTCTTGGAATGCCTTATTTCTCAACAAAAGTAGAAATCTTTGAAAAGTTTTGCTTTTGACTAAGAAGCTGACTCTCAGTATAAGGCCTGAGCAGGAAGAGGAAAATATGTCTAATTAGGCCACAGGCAGTGTCATCCTTGGGAAGATTGGTGGCAATTTGGTTGGGATTGAAAAGCCCAAGCAAGGGCTTGGATTTGCTGGTCTCCCTCTTGCATAGTTGTAGATACTGTATCTTAAGGAAGCTGAGTTTCAGACCTTGGAGTCTCCATTTAGAGGCCTCTGTTCCTCGTCTGCCGTGCTGTAGCCCACGTGCATGTAGATGTGTACATGAGAGCTCCAGGAAGTCAGGCTGGGCTAGGAGATGTTGCACCTAGACCCCTTTTACCTCAGACAGGAATAGAAAAGTCTCAAAGAATATACAGTTGATTCCTGTTATTCATGGTCATAATGTTCTATAAAATTGCCACAAATGCTGAATTAGGTTAGTTTAGGTTCCTGTGAACTGATTTGTCAGTTGATCAATACATAACCTTGTTTTATATGTGTTTCTGTTTAATGACACTTTATGTAATACATATTGTTGATTCATTAACATTGAACTCATAGCCAAGGGCACTACATATAACTCATGCCTGAATGAAGCATATCTAATACACAAATTTTCTACATAAGGCTCATCACAGCCTCTTGCACTTAAACATCAGACAGCGCTATAGCACTGGCCTTGGGAGCCACTTTAAATAGTGAAATCACCAAGAAAAAATACAAAAAGGTTTCTGTGAATAAACTGTGAAAAGGACACTTGTTTCCAGTATGAGAGCTAAAAAAAAAAAAGCAGAGAGTATTCCCTTGTTCTGTCTCAACTGGGAATGTGCACATTGGGAAAATGAAAAATTTTCTCTACTCTGCACATGTGCATGCCTATGAGTTACTGTGAAAACACCATAAGTGTTGATCTAGGAGTCACAAATAAATTTTAAGGAGAGGCAATTTTACAAATATGGAATTCATGAATATTGAGGATCAAATGTATCTGTCCAATGACAGGCCCACAGTGTTTTCTGTGTTTTAACTGTTAAAATTCTTATCCAATCCACATTTCTCCACTGTGGTAAACCAGGCTGATGTGAATAAGGTGGTGGTCAATTAATAGATCATGAGGACTGGCTTCTAAGCAACTGACTAGAGTGAACAAACTTTGTCAAATAACATTGATTTGTTGGTCTCTCATATGTATTGGTTAGCAATTCTATGGACTAGTTAGGCTTAAAGGTAGAGTTGGAGTAGAAAAATCCAAATAACATTATGAAACTCAAGGAAACTACCATTTTACATACACAGACACAGACACACACACTTGGGTTTCAGCATTTAAGGTCAAAGTTGTAATTTAAATTCAAAAGGTAAAGATGATGCCCTAAACCTAAATGATCAACCTGATGACCTCCAGTAAGCCAGCAATCCTTTCTGTATACTCTTTGTCTGTACAAGGAAAACAAAAAACACAAAACTGTCTTATCTGTTGATTATCAAGAAAAGAAAATAGTTCCTCTGGCAAGACATTTGTGACTTATCAAGATAACCCCATTCTCCTGCTGGACTATATCAACCCTTAGAAAAATCTTTATTATTTTTAATTACTATCTGATACCTACAGCTTCTGACCCTAGAGTTAAATAGATTATTAGAATCATGTCTCTTCCACATGGTTAGCCTTTATAAACATATTAAGGTAGCACTGAAGTCATTTATTCATCCTTTTCTCCATTAATTAATTCATCTATTCAACAAATATTTATTGAAAGCCTAATATATTAATAGGTCTCGTGGTAGAAATTGGGGATATATGGGTGATTAAAAGGCGTAATTCCTGAATTCATGAATCTTATGGCCACCTAAGTTTTACTCTCTGATGAATACCTTTAGTTTCTGGAACTTTTCCACACATGGCCTGGTTCAGAGTCCCCTCCCAGCCTTGGTCATCTTCCTCTGGACATGTTACCAGTTTCTCTGTAGGAGTGTGGGTCTCAAATTAGTGATCTGACAAATGATTGGCATATCTGGGTTAAAATAGCAACTCTATGTCTTACTGTGTTATATTCAGTAAGGTATTTAACCTCTCTGGACCCCCATTTCTTCTATAAAATGGGAAGAAGAATAATTGCTGGACTATTCTGAGGATTAAACAAGATAATAGACATAAAAACACTTAGCATAGTACCTAGCATGTAAGTGCCTAATAAAGCATAAAACACTATTTTATTCATATTTGTTAAACAGCCTTAGCTGGCATTCGCATGTTTGACATATATATTTCACTGTGACTGCCTCCTGAGTTTGCTATCACCCTAAACCCCTAAGTCATTTTCTGCTTCCTGGGAAATTACTTCTGTCTGTGAGAGCCGTGCTCAGATGTCAATCCTCTGTCAACCTTGTTGAGACACATTTTGACCAACTCTGTCTGTTTGACTGGCTTATGTGTCGTCTTCCTGAGAGATGGATGTAATTTCAGTGCCAGGATCCACGTCCTTGACTTGACTTTTCTTTATCTCTGGGTTTGCTATGAATATGGAAATGTGGCTTGTGACCTCCCTCAGCATTAGTCTTTTCTATAGTGATGGATAGATTATAAATATAACACTTAAAGAAACTGGGGAGAAATGTTGCTCATTCTATTTGTGCCTTGCTTTATTACATTTAGTCAGTGTTTGATGAATATGCCTTTACATGATGATTGTTGAACAAAATTAATCCCATTTCTTAATGTGATGCACTTAATGATGGCTTGGCTGCTTTTGCCTGCTCCATCATTTTTTTGGACTTTACCTGAACTGCTATTTATGACTTTATTTCTTGGATGCACACAAAAACACATGTGTAATTTTTTCCCTCCCCTCACTATTCTCCAGATATCTTTGGCAATAATTCAGAGAGTAAGGGATCATGAGTGGGAATAGAGGTGGAGAGAGCTGAAGATTACACAAATGAATATAACCCTATGGGCAAGGCTTTTTGTCAGGGTTTCTGAGCCAGACATAAATCAGGAGCAGAGGAACAAGGGAACTGGAGAGTTAGAAGCCATTTGAGGAAACTAGTGTGAGAGCAGTACAGAAGATGAAGCAGTGGAGGTTAGAAGGGTGATCCAGAAAGAATGCTCATTTAATTACTTAGGGCCTGTTCAATCTTAGACCTGGGCAAAGTGTGCTACTGTCCTGGGCTCCATGCTCTTAAAGGGATGTATTCTGGTCTTGCTTTTTTAATATTTATTTTTTATTTATTTATTTGACTGTGCCAGGCCTTAGTTGTGGCACATGGAGTCTTTTTTTTTTTTTTTTAATTGAAGCATGTGAACTCTTAGTTGCGGTATGTGGGATCTAGTGTCCCGACCAGGGACCAGGATGGAACCTGGCCCCTTGCATTGGGAGTACAGAATCTTAGCCTGTGAACCACCAGGAAGTCCCTTTGGGCCCTCCTTTGGCCACCCCCCCACACAGGGAGAGGACTTAGTGCTGCCAGTGTGTGCACCCTTAGGCCTAAAGGAAACTGTGGAAGGGAGTCCAGTCTTAGGGTTGCCAGATGAAATGTACGACACCCTATATTTCTATTTGCTGGATCTTGACAACCTTAATAGGGGAAGGAAATGGCAACCCACTCCAGTGTTCTTGCCTGGAGAATCCCAGGGACGGAGGAGCCTGGTGGGCTGCCATCTATGGGGTCACACAGAGTCGGACACGACTGAAGTGACTTAGCAGTGGCAGCAGACAACCCTAATAGAGTCAGAACTAACCCTAATAGAGTCAGAACTCAGATTTTGGGGGCTGGAACATCTACAGGTGTGTGTACAAGGCCCTTTCCTCTGTAGAATAGAGCCTGGAGTGGGAAAAAGAAGAGAGCAGGCGAGTGACCCTGGGGCCACCTCTTTCTTACACTGGCATATTCCGGTGCAGAACTCTGAGAAATCTGAGAATGCAAACTTTTAACCTGACCTTCAAAGTTATAAATTATATTTTTCAAGGTAGGAGGAGAGAACATATTTTATTTTACTATTTTTAAATTCTGATTTGTATTTTTAAAACATGAAGGCATCTGGTATGTGGGCCTCCATTTGTGCTCTTGTCTCAGCCTCCATAAACACTAGTGGAGGGCCTTTAATAATGGCAACAGATTACCCAATCAAGTTCTGTGCCATATGCTTCAGATCCAAAATGTTATTTAATCTTCATAGCAACTCTGAGTTTGGCACTGTAAGTATTCCCATTTAATGGATAAGGAGACTGAGGTTCAGCGAATCGAGACATACAGCTTATCCAAGTTCAGAGAAAGAGTGAACAACAGAACTGAGACTAGGCACAAACCTCAGTCTATCTGAATGCACATGTGAGCTTTGGATCTAGACTGAGTCAGAATCCTGCCTCTGCTACTTGCTAACACTTTCTTCTTATGCAAATCATTCACCTCTCAGTTTAAATGCCTTAGTTTCTTGAACAGCAAAATGTAGGAATGTATGTGATAATAACAAGCCAGAGGTCACTGGGGTGGGGGTTTATCTTTGAGAGCTGCCTACCAATAGTACATGGCATTATGCCAGCATGTATGACACTCCACAGGATAAACTTGATGCATCTTCTTGGAGAGGCAACTCTACTTACTTATGTGGCAAATGCATCTTTGTGTCCAAATGCAGCTACACTGAGTAATAGATGGAAAAATTCACACAGATTAAAAATAAATAAAAACACAAAATTCTAAAGAAGTTGTATGTTTGAGGTCACTGTTCTGACTGCACTGCCTTCTCAAGTTCTGCTGAGTCTACTGCAGTGATTTTCAGAGCTCAGGCAAAAAAAAAAAAAAAAAGATTTATTTTGAAAAGGCTTGTTGTTAGGGTCTACGTTTTTTTTTATGTGCTCCAGGCTTCTGCTCCTTCTGGAACAAGCTGAGCTGGTCGTCTCTGTTGCCTCACTTCTGTAAGATTGGGTGGAGTCAGGGAAATAGGGTCCAGTGCAATGGTCTTCAACCTTGGCTGCATATTCCAATCATCTTGGAAAGTTTTGGAAAAAAAAAAAAAAAGATGAGGTCTGATCCACATCTCCAGAAATTGCTGTTAACAAATAATGTCCAGGAGAAGTTATATCACATGTTAACTCTCTGTTAGAATGATGGAGGGGTTGATTTGCTTGTGCTCTTGATGCCTCTCACCACTGATAATAATGATAGTTAATATTTCATGTACTGATGATATACAGAGGAAAAGGTGGTTGGATGGCATCACCAAATCAATGGACATGAATGTGAGCAAACTATAGGAGATGGTGAGGACACAGGAGTCTTGGCACACTGCAGTCCGTGGGGTCACAAAGAGTTGGACATGACTGAGTGACTGAACAAGAATGATATGCCTAGCAGGTGCTGTACTATGAGCTTTGTGTGTTGTATTTTCCTTAGTCTTCACAAAAGTATTTTCCCCATTCAGCATATAAGGAACTTGAAGCTGTGTTAGTAAACTTTTCAAGGTTACAGAGCTCACAAGCAGTAGATGTGCTGTGCTGTGCTTAGTTGCTCAATCGTGCCCGACTCTTTGTGACCCCGTGGACTGTAGCCTGCCAGGCTCCTCTGTTCATGGGGATTCTCCCATGGAGAATACTGGAGTGGGTTGTCATTCCCTTCTCGAGAAGATCTTCATGATCCAGGAATTGAACTGGGGTCTCCTGCATTGCAGGTGTATGCTTTACCAGCTCACTGTGTGAGATCTACTCTCAAACATGATTTACAGAATTATTTAATCTTCACATCAGCCCAGTGGGGGAGTACTATTTTTATTGCTGTTTGACATACGTGGAAACTAAGGCACATATAGCTTAGGTAAGTGATTTGTATCCAAGATCACACAGCTGGAACATAACAGAGCCACTATAAATACGTAGCCATTATAACGTGTTAGTCACTCAGTTGTGTCTGACTCTTGGCAACCTCATGGACTGTAGCCTGTTAAGTTCCTCTGTCTGTGGAATTTCCCAGGCAAGAATACTGGAGTGGCTTGCTCCAGCTTTTCTGCATTACAGGCAGATTCTTTACTGCCTGAGGCACCAGGGAAGCCCAACAAACCACTATAATAAATGATGAATAATTTTTTAAAGATTTTTTTGATGTGACCATTTTTAATGTCTTTACTGAATTTGTTAAAATATTACTTCTGTTTTATTTTATATATTTATTTTTGCCACTAGGCATGTAGGATCTTAGCTCCCTGACCAGGGATTGAACCCACACCTCCTGCATTGAAAGGCGAAGTCTTAACCACTGGACTACCAGGGAAATCCCCATAGCCACTATTTACACACAGTGTATGACAGGGTGGTTTCAGAATCCACCTTTCTACCCACCTTGCATAGTACTTCATGCATAAGAGTCAAACCCAAGCCACTTGAACCAGAGTCTAAACCAACTGCCATGCTACATGGCCTCAGTTCAGTTCAGTTCAGTCACTCAGTTGTGTCTGACTCTTTGCCACCCCATGAATTGCAGCATGCCAGGACTCCTGGAGTTCACTCAGACGCACGTCCATTGAGTCAGTGATGCCATCCAGCCATCTCATCCTCTGTCATCCTCTTCTCCTCCAGTCCCCAATCCCTCCCAGCATCAGAGTCTTTTCCAGTGAGTCACCTCTTCCCATGAGGTGGCCAAAGTACTGGAGCTTCAGCTTTAGCATCATTCCTTCCAAAGAACACCCAGGGCTGATCTCCCTTAGAATGGACTGGTTGGATCTCCTTGCAGTCCAAGGGACTCTCAAGAGTCTTCTCCAACACCACAGTTCAAAAGCATCAATTCTTTGGCACTCAGCTTTCTTCACAGTCCAACTCTCACATCCATACATGACCACTGGAAAAACCACAGCCTTGACTCAGAATACTAGTATTACTGAGCTATCTTAACATGATGGACACAAAGGAAGGCCTTCATTTTCATTATTTTATTTAATGTTTCTGATAGCCCTGCTACGCATGCATGTAAAGTCACTTCGGTTGTGTCTGACTCTTTGCGACCCCATGGACTGTAGCCCACCAGGCTCCTCTGTCCATGGGGTTATCCAGACAAGCATACTGAAGTGCGTTGCTATGTCCTCCTCTAGGGGATCTTCCTGACCCAGGGATTGAACCCGCATCTCTTACCTTTCTTCCATCTCCTGCATTGGAAGTCAGGTTCTTTACCACTAGCACCCCCCGGGAAGCCACAGTCCTCCTATATTGGCACACAATTGAAGCAGATAGTAAAGCCTACCAACCATGTCTGGCAGGTTCCAAAGACCAGCTTACCTCTTACCCAAATAATCTGCCTCCAGAGATTGGATTCCTGGCCTACCTTTATACTAGTTAACTGTGAAACCTGAAGTAATTAACACAGCACTTCATATATTTGAAAAGAGTTATTCTTTTTGAGCCCCATTTTTCTCTCCAGGCTAGACATATTCAGTCTTTTCAACTCTGCCTCTTAGGACTTGTTCCTAAACTCTTCTCAATCCTGGTTTCTCTTGTTAGTTTAATGTGTCTTGTTGGAGATGGATGTTATTTACAGTTTAGACAAGAAAGTCCTATACACATGTAGGATTATCTTACACACTTGTAAGATAATTTTTCGCATCTCTGGTCCTACTCAGTGGATGTGAGTAGGTCTCCTGAATCATTGTGACAACCCAGATACTCCCAACACATTTCCATATGCCCACTGGGGGCACTGCTACCTCTGGATGAGAATAATCAGAACCAAACACAGAATCTTATGAAGAAGAACCACCTTGTTTTTTTGATCAAGTGCCTAATGCAGCCTGTTTATTGGTTTTGTAATGACTGATGTATCGTTGTGCTCAGTTGTGTCTCTTTTGTGACCCCAGGGACTGCAGCCAGCCAATCTCCTCTGTTCATGGAATTTTCCAGGCAAGAATACCTGAGTGGGTTGCCATGACTGATAGTACATTTCCTTGAACACAGTTACATTGACAGTTTTAAGGAGGCACGGCACTCTGTTGACTCAACAGAATTTGTTGTTAACAGAAGCTTCTAACACCTTTTCATGTGTCACTTCTCCCTGTCTGGTGCCCGTACATTTAATTTTTGGGACATGAATGTGGTACTTTATTCCTATTCTGTTTTGACTCCTTATGTTTGATTCTGTCAACCAGTGTATTTGCTGTTCTTTCAAGCCATTTGTCACTTGGAATTTTGACCAACAGGCTTTCTCTCTCTCCATTTAAGTTATTATCCTGTTGTATAGGATTAGGTGAAGGACAGGAGCCCTGTGTGTTACAGTAGACCTCTTCCCAGTTCAACATTGAGCTTCTAGGCAGCGTCAGTTATGGTTGCACCTCACTGTATTGTAACCCAGACATTTTGCATGTCTTTATTTTGCCTGTATTATGGTATACAATTTCAAGGTATTATGAAATTCCTTTCTGAAAATGCCTTGAAATGATCACGTATCACTCTGGCAACAGATTTCTTTTGATCTACCAGTTCAAAGAACTTTGCTTATAACTATCATCTATAAGGGTCATTATTTTACAGACCAGTTCTATTAGCAATTCGAAATTACATGGAAATAAGAAATTTGATAGGTAATTTTGGTTTTAGTGATATAATTCCTTTGAAAATTCGTGAGTAGTATCAAGATGCCAGGCCTGTGCTTGGAATCTGTCCTAATTTTGGACAGATTATGTGAATGTAGGGCATGGGACAAGGGTTGTAATTCCCCCCACCCCAAATTGCTCACTAAAACCAGAAATCTTTTCAACAGAAACTGACAGAGCCTATCATTTGACAGTGAGAGAAGCCTTGAAATGTACCCACCAGTGGGAAAAAAGCGTGGTGTCCTGTCCTTTTATAATGGGCTACTGGAAGGGTATTAATGACATTGCAGCTTTAGGGGAGCAGAATTTGATGAAAGGAGGGGACAGAGGATGAAGACACTGATTACCTGTTTAGGGACAGACTGATTTTACGAGGAAGGCAAGCAGGAAAGAAAAATGAAGTACAGGAAGGAGAGACCATAGACCATTACTCTCTTTGGTCATCAGGCCGTGGATCACTTCTGTCCTCTTCCCAATGTCTACAGAGGCTGAAATTTCTACCTTTTAGAATTACTTTTTTTCTTCTTCTGTCAAAACTGTATTTTTTTAATTTATTTTTTAATTTTATTTTTTAATTACTTTTTGAAGGTGTTTTCTTCTATGCCTTTTCCCTGGTTAGAGATGTCTGTTATTACGATTCTGACCTGTAATCATCAAGTGGAGAGCAGCTACTGAAGCCAGAGGGCTTCCTGAAAAGTCAGGGGACAGGCAGTAGGAGGACCCTGAATACTTGGGGTGGGGAGTGGGAGCCCAAAATGGTGAGAGGGCTGCAGTCAGAGAAGCGGCGGGATTGATGAACACCCACATTTATTTAATTAGTAATTTCAGGCTTTTGCCCAGAGCATGACTGTACATATGGCCAGAATCTGCACCCTCTCATCCCATTGGACACACATCTCAGCCTGGAAACCTCCCCCACCTTCCATCAGGTGCAGCTCTGCCACCAGTTTTTCTCTAGTTTGCATTTTTGCTCTTGCATGCTTCTGTACAATATTTTATTGGTGATGTGGTTTTTGCATCCTTTTCTAAGACTGGACTTTGATGAATTTGGCTGTACTTCTTATGGTATATGCAGAATTGAATAGTCTGCTTGTGTGTCTTTTTCCTTTCCCTTTGAAGTTTGAGAGTGAAGTTGGTCAGCTGGCTGAGTGGCAAAAAGGGTTCTTGTATTCTTGAGCAATGCTTGAGTGAATATGATTTGGCTCACATCTCCTCATCCCTCCTTTTCCTTGTTTCAGCCCTTGGTTTCCTCAGCTGCTCTACCCACTAGAACTGAATTATGGATTCTAGCCAAAGGAATGACAAATAAGCCTCAAAGAGGTGAAGTGAAATGAGAGGTGAGCCTGGTCAGGAACTCAGATCTCCTGACCACAGTCCATGGCTCTTACTGTGGCATTATGCTGCCTGGAACATTTGTGGGACTATCTCTCATGATGCCATGGTGGTCTTCTATATCTTTTGCCTCATGGTACTGCTACCCTTAGTATAAGTGGGCAACCAAGAGAGATGGCAGCAGAGATGATGGCAAGGGGGATTTATTGATTGGATAGCCATACTTCCTGGACACTTACTTTTTCTTGTATGGGGCATGCTTACTGCAAAAAAAGCCAAGGATATCAGTTCTTTACCACTTGCTCCCACTTCTCTTTTAATCTGGCTTTATCATTACTGTTCATCTTATGCCCATACACAGCCTTAGGCTGCCTCTGGACTGACTAAGGTCCCCTGTTGCTATTCCCTTACCCCAGCAGTACCTCAAGTTCCAGTCTTCCTCTTCCTTTTATTTCAAGGAAAATCCTACACAAGAATCAAGTTATTCTAGTAAGTCCAGTGTCATTAGAGAGCTGTTAGGATCTCATGGGTCAATATGTTCATATTATGTGCTTTTTATAATGGGCTACCGGAAGTTATAGCTTAACTGAAGGCATCAGAACCATTCAGAGTTTTTGATAACAATATGTGCATTACTATGACCTAGCACAGATTTTCTAAATTAGAAATTTAGGGAGTTAGGACCTGAGTGTCTACATTTTGATAAAATTGGTAGGTGATTCTTAAATATACCAATAGTTGAGGATTACTACTCTTTCTTGTGCTTAGAATTAAAGCATTTGCTGTAAGTGTGTAAATATGCTGGGCTGTGCATGCACGCTCAGTTGCTTGAGTCATGTCCAACTCTTTGTGACCCCATGGACTGTAGCCTGCCAGGCTCCTCTGTCTATAGGGATTCTCCAGACAAGAATAGTGAAGTGGGTTGTCATGCCCTCCTCCATGGGGCCTTCCTGACCCAGGGATCAAACCCATGTCTCCTGCATTGGGAGGTGGATTATTTATCATTGAGCCACCAGGGAAGCCTGGTAAGAAGAAATGATCATTGTTGGGCTAGTTGATGATATCTTGCTTTTAAAATTATATTTCATTGGTCATTGTGGCTTCCCCACCCCCTCCCAAATACAGTGGATCAGAATCTTTCTCTGAGCCTGGATTTGTCTTTCCAAGGGTCTTGGGCTTCTTCTCTGTATGTTGAAGGTATATGCATAACCTTTGGGCTCTGTAATGATTTTTTTACTGGAAAAATTCTAATTTCCATTTCTAGCTACACTTCATGATATATTTGATAAATATCTATTGAATGTACAACTGTGTGTACCACATGGCAGAAAGCACTCTATTTCACCAGAACAAGGGCAGCTAGCTCATTCCTCCATGATTTAAAAGCAGTTATGATATGAATGAAAGAGGGAGGTTGGTAGGTAAAGGGAAGGTTTCAAAAGATGACTGTATTTATTTCCCATCTTGCAGTCTTTTCCCCTCTGGAAGGATTCATGCTTCATGGGTGTCCTAGAAAGTGAGAAGGGGAAAAAAGAAGAAAATAAGTATAGATTATAAAACTATTTAACCCTTGGGCTCCAATGTAATCTCTTCACAGGGCAGATGTTTTAAAACTCAGGTATCTGCATTCACTGAAGAGATACATCATAAACAAACATATGACTCAAATGCCACCTTTCAGCCAGGGGGGCTGTTTCCTGCCTGTTCTCAGAATTGGTGCCATAACTTATCTATTGACTTTCATATTTATACAGTGGATAGAGTCTCATTGTACAGATGCCAGGCTTAGCTAAATAAGGTGTCTCTGCTCTTGATGTTAAACTTCAGAGCTACTCTATGGCCATGTGGCTGCTTGTGAATGGTGATCAATGACACTGAAGTTACACACTTGGTCTATTCCACATCATTTGCAAGAAGGGGGTGGGGGCATGTGTTTTTGACCTTCCACCCACCTCTCATCAAAATAAGATGTCTGATTTTGAATTTGCAAGAAATATTCAAGTTCCATGTTTTAAGTAGGGCTTTCCAAACTCTCTACTGGGAAGATTTATTTGGGTCTTAGATTCACTCACACCACAGTGTTGATTTTGACCAGTGGGGTAAAACTGGTGGGTAGAAGAAAGGAATGGTAATACATACTTACCAAAGCTCAGCTGGAGACACTGACCCATTTTCAAACAGATCTGTCCTTTGGCAAATTCACTAACTTATACAAAATCTTCATTTAAGGCTTAAAAGTGTCACATTAAAAAATGTTGTATTCATTTAACTCATTGAGTTGAAAAAGCATAAGTTTTCAATTAAATTAATTTCTACAAATATCTGAAAGCATCATCTTTCATAACTTTATTGGTTTCTCAGAGATAAACGGGGACAGGTCAGGTAAATGGATTTAAAGGCTTTTGCTCTCTCTTTTTAGAACCATGAATCATGAAAGCCTGAGAAATAGAAAGGCACTGATCATGTTCAGATTTTCCTCTTACTACTAGTTGTAAGTGAGGAGCTGTGCCTGTCCTCTCTCTGTGATGCAGAAGCAGCCTCTCTCTGTTACAAGCACACAACCTCATTTGAGCTTTTGGGGAAGAGTAATTCTGTTTTTAAATGAGACTCTAATGAGGTGACAGGTTATTTATGTAATTTTAGAGTCATCACACTTCTACATGAAAGTGCCAACCACTTTCTTTACCATCATCATCTTAGTGAACTCAATTCATTCACATCTAAGAAGGAATGTGCTGCCCTGTTCTCACATGTTCCTGCCCCCTTGGCTATGGCTGATATTTATTTATTTTGAAGAATTAATCTTTTTTTAAAATTGGAGGATAACTGCTTTACAATGTTGTATTGGTTTATGCCATAAAACAACACAAATCAGTCATAAATATATATAAATATGTATATATTATATATTTATAATATATATTTATATATATTTATTAAATATATATATAAATATACACACACACACACACATATATACCTGCTCTTTCTTGAGCCTCCCTTTCCTCTCCCATCCCACCCGTCTATAGCTGATATTTAGATGGATATCAGATTCTGTAAGAGCTGTGGACTTGGGGCTACTAAGATGAGTCATTTAGACTGTTAAGTCATGAACATGCACAAGTTGGTTAGCAGAGAAATAAGGCACATATAGAGAAATGGAGATAAGTGACCACTTGGCCTTGGTGGGGGAAGCACAGGGGGACAGAGTAGTTGCCCTTGACTTTCTAGTTCCTGTACAGTCCAGTACTTTTTCCAATAGGATTTTATGGGAATATTCTACATTCATAAAATAAATCTCCTTTTATAAAATAAATATACTTTCAGCATATCTCTGCTCCTTGCCACCTATTTTTTTAACCCATGAGAAGGAATATTTTGAACTTGGTACACAAAAAGGTGATAGTGTATTTCAAAGACCTTTCATATCTATTACCTCCCTCGTTTCCTCGAACAATCCCAGGTCATAAAGAGTGGGAATGATAATTGCTTTGAAAGCTAAAGACACTGAGCCCTCAGGTGGAATGGGGCTTGTCTTGTCACACAGCTATGTAGAGACAGAGCAAGGCCTAAAATCCATGTCTTCTGGTTCATAGGCCTAGCACTTGCCAGTTACTGGGCACCTGAGGATTGTTTTTAGGTTGACAGATATATCCAAAGGGGCAGTGGGTGATTCCAGTCATAAACATTGAAAAGGTAGCTGATCTTTTAATCGACATGATTAATATTCTGAAGGAACCCAATGAAGAAAAGCCTCTGCAGTCTCCAGCAAATTTTCCTGTTTGAACCTTTTCACTTAACAAAAACCAGCATATTTTCCCACTTGTGTGTCTTCAATAGAGTGCAGATCGGCTCTCACCTTTGAGACTGCTACCCTACCTCACCTCTCTGCAGCTGATGCCAGTAGAGGTGCCAATTATGTGGCTCTGTTTATTTCTACCTCAACATTAAAAAAAATAATAAAATTGCCCCAGGGGGAGAAACTTAGAATGCCAACTCAACTAGAAACAACTTTCCCAGGCAAATTAGGAACCTCTTGAAGATCATCATTTAGAACCAGAGTCCTGATAGGACCTAGCTTCTAACGGAATATTTTGAGTTGCAAATAGGTAATGTATCCCTTTAACTGCTAAGCATTACAGCCTCTTCAAGGAAGGCCTAATAAGGGACATACATATACCTATGGCTGATTCATGTTGATGCTTAACAGAAACCAACAAAATTCTGTAAAGCAATTATCCCTCAACTAAAAAATAAATATATATTTTTTAAAAAGGAAGGCCTGATAGGATCTGGTTTCAAAGTATTATATGTGTTTCAGTGGCACTGTTCTATTTTATTTTCCAAGTACTGGCTGATTTAATTTGTCTTTTAAAAAAACAAATAAGGAGATGTGTGTGTCAGGAGGTGTTGTGGGGGATGGTTTTCAGTGCTATTTTATGATACATTAATAGGTGTTTAATAGACCAGAAAATCTATCCTCTTTTAAGAGTATATGGGTTTGACTCAATATTGCACATGGTCTCTGAAGGTTTATGTTGCCCATTTAAATAAAACAAAACTAATCAGAACATGGAACATAAGTTTATTCTGTGCCTTTTATTTATAAACAAAGTAGAATTGGAGAGGGATGCTAAGGAAAGAACCATTTTAGAAGCATGATCCAATGAGAAAATGTGGATTGTAAAGCAGTGGTTGTCAAAGAGGACATTATTATAGGTTCTGAAAAATCCTTGAGTAAGGAAGCCTGTTTTAACTTTTTTTCAACCAGTATTTAACCTTGGGACTTTTTTCTTCACATACCACCTATTAGGGTTAGACTGTGACTTAGTCTAGCTTCTGTCTCAGATAAGTTAGAAATAAGAGAGATAAGACTAGAAATATAGATTGACAGAATATTATAGAAGGTCCTGAATACTGTGCTAAGAAGATTCAGCTTCGTTGTATAAACAATGGGATAATTATTTAGCTTTTTTTTTCTTTAATAGCGTCCCAACTTGTCTCTGTGCTTTCATTTATACTCCTTTTCAGTGCATCCTGAATAGCACTGCTAGACTAATTTTCTTGAAACTCTTTCCATCATTTGTCTGCCCTACTTCAGAACCTAAACAGTGCTCTTTAGGACCCTACATTTTGGCTTCAAACAGACGTTTTTGGATAAATTTCTTTTACTGCTCTCCACTGTTACCAATATATCCACCATTTTATCAAATATATGCATACCTGCTAAGTTGCTCCAGTTGTGTCGGACTCTTTGTGACCCTATGAACTGTACCCTCCCAGGCTCCTCTGTCCATGGGATTTTCCAGGCAGGCATACTGGAGTGGGTTGCCATAACCTCCTCCAGGGGATCTTCCCAACCCAGGGATAGAACCCAAGTCTCTTATGTCTCCTGCATTTTCAGGTGGATTCTTTACCACTAGTGCCACCTAGAAAGCTCAAATACATTCTATTTATTAAAAAAAAAATCTCTTATCAAGTGGTTTTCACCTTGGTTGTATGTTAGTATGACCTAGGGAGCATCTAAAAATTCCTGTGCCCAGACCCCCACCCTGACTGATTATATCAGAATCTCTGGTGGATGGGGCTTAGGCTTCAGTGTGCATAAAGCTTCCCAGATAATTCTGATGTGCAGCCACATTTGAGAATCAGTGCCTTGTAAGCTGGCATAAAGCTGAACCCATAATGTCAATATCTACTTACTTCAGAATTGTTGAAGTCACAGTGATTGTTGATATCACATTGATCAATTTCCATGGAGCTTACATTTATCAAGAGGAGACTCTAACTCTCCTCTGGAAATATCAAAGCTGTCAGTTTTGTGCTTGGAAAGAGGAAGTGCCTTTATTAATGAATATTCTCATTTTTTGAAAACAAATCATAAGTCCAACAGGATCTTCTAAGACCAAAGGACTACTGAAGTTTTTTCTGGTAAACTGATTGCAAATGTCTTTGTCAGTCAATTTGATTGATTACAGCATACACACATTGAAGTACACTTCAAGTAGCCAGTTTGTCTGAAGCCTTGCTGTTAAATCTCTTCTAAAGTAAATTAAAAGTTAACCTCCAGAGAATTCTGAACTGCTGTTTGAAGGCAACAAGTTCTTTTAAATATATCATCACTGCTTAATATTGACGAGATCAGGTGAACATTCAATCTTGGCATTTAACGATAATAACAAAGGTAATACGTTCAGAAAGATTGCCTTTTCCCATTTTCCCAGCTTGCCTTTTGGCAAAAAGGATGCTATTGGAGCCATACAAGCACAGAGGCTATTTAGGCATATCGTAGTGGGAGAATGTGGGAAGTGTTAAGCCCCAGGATGTGTGCAGGACTCCTTCAAGAGGGATGGTAAGTTATAGTATTTGACAGTCCTGTTTTCCAGCTTTGTCCATACTGAGAAGAGGAAGAGCACCCATTCACTTTATAAGCAGGTAAAGAGGTTTCAAGTTAATTTGTTGTCATTCAGTCACTAAGTTTTATCTGACTCTGCGACCCCATGGACTGCAGCACGCCAGACTTCCCTGTCTCCCAGAGTTTGCTCAAACTCATGTCCATTGAGTTAGTGATGCTATCCAACCATCTTACCCTCTGTTGCCCCCTTCTTCTCCTGTCCTCATTCTTTCCCATGACTAATGGAAAAACCATAGTTTTGATGAAATGGACCTTTGTCAGCAAAGTGATGTCTCTGCTTTTTAATATACTGTCTAGGTATGTCATAGCTTTCCTTCCAAGGAGCAAGTGTCTTTTAAGTGTCTGCAGTGATTTTGGAGCCCAAGAAAAATAAGCTCTGCTACAGTTTCCACTTTTCCCCCATCTGTTTGCCATGAAGTAATGGGACCAGATGCCATGATCTTAGTTTTATGAATGTTGAGTTTTAAGTCACCTTTTTCACTCTCCTTTTTCATGCTCATCAAGAGGCTCTTTAGTTCCTCTTTGCTTTCTGCCATAAGGGTGGTATTATCTACATATCTGAGGTAGTTGATATTTCTCCCAGAAATCTTGATTCCGGCTTGCGATTCATCCAAGTTAATTGGTTCTGATAAATTCTACATTTCTTCCTGAGGGTGTCTTAATTCTGATCTTTCATGAGGCCCATTTTCCCTTGTTTCTTACCCTGGATAGTAATCTTCCTATCCATTAGATGGTCATACTAAAAGCTGTCAAACCTGAACATCATCTTGGCCATCTCTCTGTCTGTCACTTTGTTTCCTCCAATAAATCCAAGATTTCTACAATTTCTATAGATCTGTAGTTCTCAAACTTTAATATGCACCAGAGTCACCCGGAGGTCTCCCCAAAGCACAGACTTCTGGACACTGCTTCCAGAGTTCCTGATTCAGTAGGTCTGAGGTTGGGCCTGAGAATTTTAAATTTTGACCACTTCTAGGTGATACTGATCAGTAAAAGCCTCACTTTGATTTTGAGGAGACTCTCTGCTCTAGTGTAGTGGCTGTTCTTAGCCTTAGCTTCACATTGGGATCACCTGGGAGGTTTTTAGTTTATATTGATGCAAGTCCTATTCCCTAGTGGTTCTGCTTATTTGGTGTGGGAGGGGACCCAGGAATGGATGTGATTTTTAAAAGACCTCTAATGTGTAATCAGGGTTGATAATCATTGTAAATTTTTATATCTCAAATACCTTTTGATTTCTTTTTCCTTTTTTTATGGTAATCACTTTAAAATGTTTTCTCATTGCCTGCAGAATATTAGCCATATTCCTTAGCATGGCATATGAGGTCCCTTATGATTTCATTATATTCATTCATTCTTTAAAAACATATATTGATAATAATGGTTGTACAGCAATGTGAATGTACTTATCGTCAGTTTCAACCTAAACATGGTTAAAATGATACATTTTATGTTATGTATATCTTACCACAATAATAAAATAATTTATTGAGCATCTTCTAAGCATCAAACATCTCCCTGTTTTGAAATTTCTTGCTTTTTTCTGAACACATGAGGCTTTTTCATATTTAATCACAACTATTGAGTGTGTCCTTCTCTATCTTGACTGGCATTCTCCTCTTTGACATTAAAGATCTATTAAATCTCCCTTTCTACATTGAGCCTTTTTAAATTGCTAGATGCAAAGGAATTTATCACATTAAGATTATAATTGAGTGTAGCTCTTTCTTCCTACTACACTCTTCTTGGAAAGGGGGCTGTTTCCTATATCTTACTTACCTTTTTGTGTTTGTGTCTGATTCCCGCCTTGGGATGAGTTAGGCAGACCTGGTCAGGTGCTGGGATTGGAATGTGAATTCCAGTGCTGAAGTAGGCACTAGAAAACAGTAGGTATCAGAGGAATGGGCTGAACCAGAGCCCGTAAGGGAAAGCAAGGGCTTGCTTAACAGTCAGGGCCAAGTCACAAGGAACAGATAGCAATGAGTTCAGAGTTGGGTAAAGATGTGGTCCCACTTTCTCCCACTGACCTGCCACCAACATCTGAAGTCCCTATTGTTAGAGATCTTTTGCTGTGCTCAAAGTATATTGCCTCCTGAAAACAAACTCTTGGGCAAAATATCAATAACCATAGGTTATTGTATCATCTTGACCCTTCTTTGACACCTGAGCAGAAATGAATTTTCAGTTATCACCTTGGAAAATGATGACTAGGAGCCTGAGTGATGTTTTGGAAGGAAAGGGAAGGGTGGCTCTAGTAGCAGATCAGGGTAACTGGGGCAGCAGAAAAGTGGTGGAATCCTAGGACTGTTGCTGATAGGGAGAATAGAATTACACTTTGCTTTTGTCCAGATCCTATTGAGAACTGAATTTGTATCCAAAGGGAAAGTGGTTCCCTCTCTGATCCCTGGAAATTTGACAGCTATGTGCATAGAATGTGGACGTTTAAAGGAAATGAAGGCCAAAAAAAGTTGGAATATGAATATTTTCTCTCAACAGCAAAGCTAGAAGAAAGATTGAGATGGATTCAGTGCTTTAGTGTAAGTAGTGAGGTAAGGGAGGGACACTGGATATTTCCCGCAACCCCCACCCCCGTGCCACTACCCCGTCAGCTAGCCCTTCTCCTGAGTATCCTGACAGCCTAATACTTCATTAGCTTGCTTGCTTGTACATATATGCTCACTGTATTCTTCTTCCTGACTTCCTGCTTACTGTTGGCATCACTTTTAGTAGCTGCAGGTGCCTGTGGGAACAGGAGATGCTTCTGTGGCTTGTTGCAATTTTACATATTGCCTTGACTCCTGCTACATGGCCCTTCTCAAGTTAGACTGTTCATGTTTATGCTTAATGACTGCTTTCTGCTGTAAATGATGCAAGAAGTGAGTGTATATTGGAATCAAGTCTATACTTGGAATGTACTCAGTTGCTATAGTTTGTGTTTGTGCACGGGTTGTGGGGAGAGAGGGGGTGGCTTGTGCAAGTGTTTCTTGGTACATTTAAATAACCACAGCCAAAGCTGTAAGTCCCACTTGCAATGGTCAGTAGGAAATTCAGGTGTGTGCCAAAACACTTTGAATAGTATACATCACTTGATACATTGAAAGGATGCTGACAAATACCTAAACACACTGGAGAGTCCCCCAAAGTTCCTCATTAGCAAGCAGGCTGAGGCTGCTGGGCCAAGTGCAGAGATAAAATAGCAAATTTATTATTACCTCTACCCGCTAGAGGATGACACTGGCACAGTTAATACAAAAGCAGTGGATCATCTAGGCATCTTGATACTTGAGTTAGAGGTACATCATATGACAGATTTACTTCTGCATTTCATTGAAACGGGTAGGAATACCAGTTGCCTCTCTCTGAGTGCAAGTACGTGGGATAAGGAGAACTGATAGCTTAGGAATTAAACACTCCCCTGACTAAGCCACAGAACGGTTTTTTCTCATCAAAATACCAACTTTTGAAACCCAAGATTATTCCTTGTGACACCTGAGTCTATATTGCCTTAAAGTGTTCTTCATTTATTTCCAGGACATGTGATTTATTGCTCTAACTAGATTATATGACTTAAAAACAAATCATTTTTTAAAATGAAATGAAACTTTCATTTATTGGAGAAAAATTCTATGAGGTGATTAGACTTTCACATATATTATCTCATTGACTTTTCAGAAATTCATGTGGAATGGAACTTTTATTTTTATAGATGAAATGCTGAGAGCTTGGGTAAATCTGTACAAGGTCAGAGTACCACTCAATGATGAGCTGGAATTCAGAGCCAGCCACTTTTATCACACGTCACTGCTTTTCTACTTTTGGTTCACTTTAGTCCCTTTTATCTGGCTCTATGATTTCCCTAAATATTTGGAAGAATATGTTCATTCTTTCTATCTCAGCTGATGGAGAAGTATCCCGAGTATCTTTGTTAGTTAGCAGTGTAAGAAAGGATCACATTTCTTTAGTAGAAACAAGTGGAGCTTAAACCTCACTTGAGACTTTTCTGATGTAGAAGCTTGGAAATTGTTATGATGTTTTTCACTGTTCTGTGAGGTTTTGGGGAAGCTTAGGATCTCTTACTTAAGATCTCTCACTTAAGATCTTTTTTTTTTTTTTTTTCTTGAAGTCTATTGCTTTTATTTATTTATTTATTTTTTAAATTTTATTTTGCTTAACTTTACAATATTGTATTGCTTTTGCCATATATCAAAATAAATCTGCCACAGGTATACATGTGTTCCCCATCCTGAACCCTCCTCCCTCCTCCCTCCCCATACCATCCCTCTGGGTCTTACTTCATCTGTGAATTTCAAAATGTGCATTGAAAATGGTATGATTATCAGGGGAACAGAGAGGTAGCTATTTCTCAATAGGCACTAAGCTGTCTTATCCATTTTTCACCAGTCACTCATTTTCTAAAAATGAATCTGCCATGATTTTTTTTTTTCTACAAGATGGAATGGGAACTCATTTATGTTAACTTTTCAGCTATAAAATCCACTTTTAATCTTTCACTGGAGTACTAGTATCTCAGTCAGAAGAAAAAGATCTCATTAAAAACAAAAATGATATACAGTGTCTATTAATCAATTGGATAGAACTACTTTATGCCCTGAATGCAAAATGTTGAAATGTATCTCTTAAGGATCAATATTGTTTCTAAGTAACTAAAGCTAAATCAATACCAGCTCCACACTTCACTTTGCTAACAGATCATTAGATTCTAGTGTTTCTGAACCTGTAACTACAAATACAGAGTGCCCAGAAATAGTTTTCAGATTCAATTTTTCCCCATTTGTCTTTTTAGAGGTTGATTTATTTGTTTTTGTGTATGTGTGTGTGTGTGTGTGTTTAGTGAAATCCTTTTATAATATTATTGTTGAGATAAAGTAAATTCTCTTAGAGGAACTGTATTAGACTTTATTGTGTAGGATCTTTAAGTCTCAAAGGGCTTCATTTGACCTATGTATGCCCAAAATCATGTAATAACAGGGTTCAGCTGTATTTTGTATTATGGATTTTTGCTTACTCATTTTCGTTTTAGTGCACACTGGACTTAGAGGGAATTAGTGAGTTCTCTGTTAAACGTTTAAGGACAAAAGGGCAAATTCTAAGCCATAGCCTTATTGCATTTCAGGATTAAAGAAAACCCTAAAGGTATATGGTTCAACATCCTAGGTGAGGCTTCGATCAGTCCTCTGTACAGGTTCTCAGCAAACTAATTCACTCTTGAAAAAAAAGTGAAAAGCGTTAGTCACTCAGTTGTATTCGACACTTTATGACCCCATGGACTGTAGCCTGCCAGGCTCCTCTGTCCATGGGATTCTCCAGGCAAGAATAGTGGAGTGGGTTGCCATGCCCTCCTCCAGGGGATCTTCCTGACCCAGGGATTGAACCCAGGTCTCCTGCATTGCAGGCAGATTTTTTACCATATGAGCCACCAGGGAATCATAGAATGAATTAAATCAAGCATAAAATTTAGAAGGAAGGAGGTTGAACCATTCAGATCCCTGGCAGGTATCCTCTGAAGACAAATTTGAGAAGCATTTTATTAAGGGATATTTACCAGAGGTATGGTGAGGGCTATAGGTACCAATGAGAAGAGAGGGGAAGCACTCAGAGGCTAGCAATAATGTGGAACTCTGGGCGAGGAAAAAGAATCTTCTCTTTACCCTCTAGGTTCTTGGCTAAGAACCGACTATTAACAGGAGAAAAACATATACAAGTTTAATAACATGTATGCTTCCTGTATACATAGGAGAGACCCAGGAAAACTGAGTAATTTCTTGAAATGGCCCAGTGCAAGGCCCAAACTGCAACATTTGCAGCTACATAAAAAGATATTGGGGGCAGATAGTGTTGAGAGAGGGGCAAACTGATTATGATAGGTTATCAGGACAAGCATAGTAAACAACAGGTAATATGTTGTTTAAGTGGTCAATCTCCACTGACAACATTTTCTAGAAATTCGTTCTTCTTGGTAGAGAGAGGGATACACCTTACACATGAAGATTTCTCTTAGAAATGTAAATCTCTGTTACAAAAGGTAACTTCTCTATTTTCAGAGCTTTCTCACTGTCTACTGTTTCTCAAAAATAATCAGTCTAAAATATTCCCTGTGCCAAAGAGGCAAATTTTGCAGTGATATGTTCTGGTGCTGATACTTAATTGCTTTGGTCATGTCCAACTCTCTGCAACCTCATGGACTGTAGCCTGCCAGGCTCCTCTGTCCATGGGATTCTCTAGACAGGAGTACTGGAGTGGGTTGCCATGCCCTCCTCTGGGCAATCTTCCCAACCCAGGGATCAAACCCAGGTCTCCTGCATTGCAGGCAGATTCTTTACCATCTGAGCCACCAGGAAAGCCCAGTAAATGTTACATAAGTTACATAATTGAAGAGGGGCACCGTTGAGAAATTTGAGTGGATTTTGAAGCAGTTGAATCAAGTCCAGCGGATGAAAACTCTTAAGACAGATATTCATTCAGTATAAAGATGACTTAATTATAGACATAACATAAATTAACTTATATGGTAGTGAGTTCCTTATTCTGCTGCTGCTGCTGCTGCTAAGTCGCTTCAGTCATGTCCAACTCTGTGCGACCCCATAGACGGCAGCCCACCAGGCTCCCCTGTCCCTGGGATTCTCCAGGAAAGAACCCTGGAGTGGGTTGCCATTTCCTTCTCCAATGCATGAAAGTGAAAAGTGAAAGTGAAGTCGCTCTGTCATGTCTGACCCTCAGCGACCCCATGGACTGCAGCCTTCCAGGCTCCTCCGTCCATGGTATTTTCCTTATCCTAGAGGTGGTTAAATGTAGATTAAATAACAAATCATGTCATACAAAGAGACTGAAGCATAGATTGGGAGGTTGGATTAGAAGACCTTCAAAATCCATTCCTGACATACTGATGATTTCAGCAAAGTCATGTACATTACAACTGAAAGTATAATCTTGTAAACCTCTGCCTTGATTGTGGATAATAGATGTTGACTGAAAACAAATAGACTGTCAGTTATTTCTCTAGCAAAAATGGGTTTATTCAGGATTAGCAGAGAATTGCAATTCTGGGTCTGCAGCCATGGCAAGCCAAGTGCAAGTCCCCAGTAAAAATGGAGAAACATCTTATAGAGGGGAAAAGAAAGTTGGGATGGCTATAACAATCAAAGAGTCCAGGACTTTTCATTGGCTGAGATGTTGCCAGTGTCAAGGAGGACGAAAATTTTCTCTACAAGATTCTTCTATCTTGTCTAAGAATTAAATTGATATGAAACAGGTTTTTTTTTTTTCAATTTTTAAAATATTTTTTGTTTTTTAAGGAGGAAAATTGCTTTAAATGTTGTATTGGGTTTTTATCAGCCATAATTATACATATATCCCCTCTCTCTTAAGCCTCCCTCCCTTCCCCCTACCCCATCCCACCCCTTTAGGTCATCACAGAGCACCAGGCTAGGCTCCCTGTGTTATTCAGCAACTTCTCACCAGCTATTCATTTTACAGATGATAGTGTATATATGTTGATGTTACTTTTCTCCATTCATCCCACTCTCTCCCTCCCCCACTGTGTCCACAAATCTGTTCTCTAGGTCTGTGTCTTCATCAGATTAGATCAGATCAGATCAGTCGCTCAGTCATGTCTGACTCTTTGCGACCCCATGAACTGCAGCACGCCAGGCCTCCCTGTCCATCACCAACTCCCGGAGCTCACTAGTCTCATGTCCATCGAGTCAGTGATGCCATCCAGCCATCTCATCCTCTGTCGTCCCCTTCTCCTCCTGCCCCCAATCCCCTCCCAGCATCAGAGTCTTCTCCAATGAGTCAACTCTTCGCATGAGGTGGCCAAAATACTGGAGTTTCAGCTTTAGCATCATTCCTTCCAAAGAAATCCCAGGGCTGATCTCCTTCAGAATGGACTGGTTGGATCTCCTTGCAGTCCAGGGGACTCTCAAGAGTCTTCTCCAACACCACAGTTCAAAAGCATCAATTCTTCAGCGCTCAGGCTTCTTCACAGTCCAGCTCTCACATCCATACAGGACCACAGGAAAGACCATAGCCTTGACCTGCATCTTCATGCTGCCCTGCAAATAGGTTCATCAGTGCCATTTTTCTAGATTCCGTATATATGTGTTAATGTATATATTTTTTCTCTTTCTGACTTACTTTACTCTGTATAGCAGGCTCTAGGTTCATCCATCTCACTAGAACTGACTCCAATTTGTTCTTTTTATGGCTGAATAATATTCCATTGTATATATGTACCACATCTTCTTTATCCATTCATCTGTTGATGGACATCTAGGTTGCTTCCATGTCTTGGCTATTGTAAATAGTGCTGCAATGAACATTGGTGTACATGTGACTTTTAAAATTGTTTGTTTTTAATTTTTTAAATATAAATTTATTTATTTTAATTGGAGGCTAATTACCACAATATTGTATTGGTTTTGCAATATATCAACATGAATCCACCACGGATGTATACATGTTCCCCATCCTGAACACCCCTCCCAATTCCCTCCCCATACCATCCCTCTGGATCAGGGTATATGCCCAGTAGTGAGGTTGCTGGGTCAGACAGTAGATTTGTTCCTAGTTTTTTAAGGGACTTCCATACTGTTCTCCATAATGGATGTATCAGTTTACATTCCCACCAACAGTGCAAGAGAGTTTCCTTTTCTCCGCATCATTTCCAGCATTTATTGTTAGAAGATTTTTCTATTTTTTAATATATTTTTAAAATATGAATTTATTCATTTTAATTGGAGGTTAATTACTTTACAATATTGTATTGGTTTTGCCATACATCAACATGAATCCACCACGGGTATACACGTGTATAGTAGATTTTTTTAATGATGGCCATTTGAGTGGTGTGAGTTGACACTTCATTGTAGTTTTGATTTGTATTTCTCTAATAGTAATGTTGAGCATCTTTTTAAGTGTTTATTGGCCATCTGTATGTCTTCTTTGGAGAAATGTCTGTTTAGGTCTTTTGCCCATTTTTTTTTTTTTTTTTTTTGATTGAGCTGTTTTTCTGATATTGAGCTATATGAGCAGCTTGTATATTTTGGAGATTAATCCTTTATCAGTTGTTTCATTTGCAATTATTTTCTCCAATTCTGAGGGTTTTCTTTTAATCTTGTTTACTGGTTCCTTTGCTGTGAAAAAGCTTTTGTTTCATTGCTGCTGCTGCTGCTAAGTTGCTTCAGTCGTGTCCAACTCTGTGCGATCCCATAGACGGCAGCCCACTAGGCTCCCCCGTCCATGGGATTCTCCAGGCAAGTAGGTCCCATTTATTTTTGTCGTTATTTCTATTACTCTAGGAGGTGGGTCAAAGAGGATCTTGCTGTCATTTATGTCAAACAGTATATTGCCTATGTTTTCCTATAAAGTGCTTTGTAGTTTCTGGCCTTATATTTAAGTCTTTAATTCATTTTGAGTTTATTTTTGAATACGGTATTAGGAATTGTTCTGTTTCATTCTTTTGCATGTAGCTGTCCAGTTTTCCCGGTACCGCTTATTGAAGAGGCTGTATTTTCTCCATCGTATATTCTTGTTTCCTCTGTCAAAATAAGGTGCCCATAGGTGCACGGATTTATGTCTGGGTTTTCTATCTTGTTCCATGGGTCTATATTTCTATTTTTGTGTGAGTACCATACTGTCTTGATGACTATAGCATTGTAATACAATCTGAAGTCAGGAGGGTTGATTCTTCCAGTGCCATTCTTCTTTCTCAAGACTGCTTTGGATATTCAGGGTCTTTTGTGTTTCCTTACAAAGTATGAAATTTTTTGTTTTAGTTCTGTGAAAAATACCATCAGTAATTTAATAGGGATTGCCTTGTATCTGTAGATTGCTTTGGGTAGAATAGTCATTTTCATAATGTTGATTCTTCCAATCCAAGAATATGGTATATCTCTCCATCTGTTTGTTTCATCTTTGATACTTTTCATCAGTGTCTTATACTTTTCTGTATACAGGTCTTTTGTCTCTTTAGATAGGTTTATTCCTAGTTATTTTATTCTTTTTGTCGCAGTGGTTAATGGGATTGTTTCCTTAATTTCACTTTCTGATTTTTCATTATTAATGTGTAGGAATGCAAGGATTTCTGTGTATTAATTTTATAACCTGCGACTTTACTCTGTTCATTGATTAGTTCTAGTAGCTTGGTATGAAAGAGTTTAATAGGAGAAAATCACACAAAAGTTTAACAACATGTGCACTTACTTGGGAGAGATCCAGGAGAAATGAGAAACTCACAAAAATAACTGAAATTCTCACCTTAAATACTATCTTCAGCTAAAGACAAAAGAGGATGTTGGTAGTTGTGGTTTGGGACTTCACAGGGAAAGAAGGCAATTCACATGGAGATGGAAAAACAGATGTTTGGTAAATAAATGTTCATGGGCCACTTAGAGACAATGGAACATGGTGGATTCTGATCTCTAGGCCCTACCTAGAGTTCCCCCCACAACACCTAGCCTGTGTTCTTTGCAGATAGCTCTAATGATAGCTTTATTCCAGGAGCAGATCCTCTGTCTAAATTCTTTATGCAGCTAAGTGGGAGGTGAAAAAGAAAGATTTCTTGAGTCTTCTGTTTTTCAAAAATAATCAGCCTCAATTCATTCCCATGCTGAAGAGAAGCATTTTGGGACAGCAAATTTTGCTCCCTATGTCAGGAAATTGGAGGAGGTCTTTGATGTTGTCATAGGGCATGGGAACTCCCCATTCTGGTCTCCCAAGTCTATTTAATTAAGACTTCTGTTTATCAATCTTTATATAGGCCACATGTTGCCCAGATATCATTCTTGACCTTTTGTGCAAGAAAAAACACATTCTTAAGGCTCTTTGTGATTGTATCATTTCCCACCCTCCATCATCTTGCAACCATTTCTCCTTCCAATTCCACTTTCTTCAGAGAAAATAAGTTCCTTAACTTGGGGTAACTGGTTTTCCTTAATTAACAAGCATCTTTTAATGATTTGACTACCTACTCTTTTGTTACAAAGCTTTTATATAAGCTGGCTCCTCCTGTAACCTCTTTGGAGCAGCTCTCTCAGGGTTGCTTGAGATGCCACCTCCTGGGCTTAAGTCCTAAATATTCCAACTTTAGGGTGTGACTGTTAAGTCAACGTTAGAATACTTTGTCATATAATAATGATATCTTATATGCTGTTATTGTAAAACTAGTTCCTGAGATGCCTGGTTACCTTGTGAAGTGAAAGTTGCTCAGTCATGTCTGACTCTTTGTGACACCATGGACTATACAGTCCATGGAATTCTCCAGGCAAGAATACTGGAGTGGGTAGCTGTTCCCTTCTCCAGGGGATCTTCCCAACCCAGAAATTGAACCCAAGTCTCCCACATTGCAGGTAGATTCTTTACTAGCTGAGCCACCAGGGAAGCCCTTGTAGGTACCAGGTTACCTTATAGGTAATAGATTTTCACACTCCCTTTGAAAGGAGCTTGCAGTCTCCAGTTAATTCTGGAGGGTTTCTGCAGGTTTTGTAAAACTGCTGGGGAAAAGACAAAGAGGTAATTTCTCTTTCAATGAGAGCCATCTTTCTTCAAGGCCATCCCCATCCCAAACCAAGTCATGAGGAACTGAATTTAGCAGAAAAGCAGTCCAAGCAGTTCCTCCAGCTGTTTGGAGGAAACCTTTTCAAAGAAGGGATTCTTGCCTCTCGGCAGCCAAGCGTGAAGTTTATATTTGGATTTTCATGTGAATAAAACTTCAGAAGTTAGAAGGGGCCAGCTGCAAAAGGCTTGGTTGCTCTTTGATCTGTGGAACAAGAGCTCAAAACAAAGAAAAATAAGAGAGAGAAATGCCACCTTCCCAGTCTTTGTCTATGTAATGAAAGGAGTTTTCAAACTGCCTTTAGCTGCAAATAATTTCAATTAGCATTTTAGAGGGGACTGAATGTAAATACCAATTCTGCTTAGGCTGGAGCCAGTTGATTAACCATTGTTTGAAGTGCTGAAAGCTTCTGGTTGGGAGAGGAGGAGAAGCAGGCACTCTTGTTTGGCATTCTGTTCTGATTCCCATTGGAAGCTTTGAGTCTTATCCTCCCTCCTCTCTTATTCATCCATCCACCCCCAAATGCACATGGATTTTTTTTTTTTAATGAGTGGTATCTGAAAGCTAGGATAACAAGGATAGATATAAGCGCAGGATTACAGATCCATCCTAGTTTGTCCATCCATTTTTAAAACTGAAACTTCTGGGTATACCCTCAGTTCTGGGCAAACCAGAATAGACACTTTAACTGGAGGAATAAAAAAAGTATTATGCAGGAAATCATGGGTTAAGTCCCCTGTGGAAAACCTTGACAAGGCAGGCTGAAGGGTAGTGTCTCCATATGGATAGATCCCCTAGACTATAGTGAAAGTTCTTGAGACTCAATAAATAAGCTGAAATATACCAACTGGAGGGAGAAACAGTATTAATAATGAGGAGAAAGAGTCACAGCTAGTATTTATTAAATGTTTTCTACATTCCAGTTTCCCTGTTGTTATTGTATAGATACTACCTAATTCAGTCTACGATTATGCTCATTTTATGGGTGAGAAAACTGAGGCTCAATGATCCTGTTCCTTGCAAGGTCATGTGGAGCCAGGATTCAAATCCCTGTGTAACTCCAAGGTGTATACTCTTAACCAGTGTATGATATTGTCTTTTATTAAAGATTTTTATTTGTGTATTTATTTTTTTTATGGCTGTGCTGGGTCTTTATTGCTTTACAAGGGCTTTCTCTAGTTGCAGTGAGCAGGGGCTACCCTTTAGTTGCGGCGTGTGGACTTCTAACTGTGGTGGCCACTGCAGAGTCCTGTTGCAGAGCCCAGGCTCTAGGTGCATAGCCTCCAGTTGCAGTTCCTGGGCTCTAGCTGCTGCTGCTAAGTCGCTTCAGCCATGTCCGACTCTGTGCGACCCCATAGACGGCAGACCAGTAGGCTCCACCATCCCTGGGATTCTCTAGGCAAGAACACTGGAGTGGGTTGCCATTTCCTTCTCCAATGCAGGAAAGTGAAAAGTGAAAGTGAAGTTACTCGGTTGTGTCCAACTCTTCGCGACCCCATGAACTGCAGCCTACCAGGCTCTTCCGTCCATGGGATTTTCCAGGCAAGAATACTGGCGTGGGTTGCCATTGCCTTCTCCCCTGGGCTCTAGAGCACAGGCTCAACACTTGGGGTGCATGGGCTTAGCTGCTCCGTGGCATGTTGGATCTACCAGGATCAGAGATTGACCTATGTCTCCTGCACTGGTGGGCAGATTCTTCACCACTGAGCCACCAGGGAAGCCCAATATTGAGAAATTGTTATATTCCAGGCACTGCACTAGGCCTCTGGAATAGAGCAGTGAGCAAACCACACATGATCCCTACCCTCATGGAACTACAATCCATGTTAGAATGACCCATATGAAACTAGATTCTTTGGTTTTGAAATCAATGCAGTTGCATGAATGCCAGAGAGAGAGGTATGCTGCTGTTTATTGATGTCAGTTCAGTTCAGTCGCTCAGTTGTGTCCGACTCTTTGTGACCCCATGAATCGCAGCATGCCAGGCCTCCTCGTCCATCACCATCTCCCAGAGTTCACTCAAACTCACGTCCATCGAGTCAGTGATGCCATCCAGCCATCTCATCCTGTCGTCCCCTTTTCCTCCTGCCCCCAATCACTCCCAGCATCAGAGTCTTTTCCAATGAGTCAACTCTTCGCATGAGGTGGCCAAAGTATTGGAGTTTCAGCTTTAGCATCATTCCTTCCAAAGAAATCCCAGGGCTGATCTCCTTTAGAATGGACTGGTTGGATCTCCTTGCAGTCCAAGGGACTCTCAAGAGTCTTCTCCAACACCACAGTTCAAAAGCATCAATTCTTTGGTGCTCAGCCTTCTTCACAGTCCAACTCTCACATCCATACATGAGCACTGGAAAAACCATAGCCTTGACTAGGCGAACCTTTGTTGGCAAAGTAATGTCTCTGCTTTTGAATATGCTATCTAGGTTGGTCATAACTTTCCTTCCAAGGAGTAAGTGTCTTTTAATTTCAGGGCTGTAGTCACCATCTGCAGTGATATTGGAGCCCAGAAAAATGAAGTCAGCTACTTTTTCTACTGTTTCCCCATCTATTTGCCATGAAGTGATGGGACCAGATGTCATAATCTTCATTTTCTGAATGTTGAGCTTTAAGCCAACTTTTTCACTCTCCTCTTTCACTTTCATCAAAAGGCTTTTTAGTTCCTCTTTTCTTTCTGCCCTAAGGGTCGTGTCATCTGCATGTCTGAGGTTATTGATATTTCTCCTGGCAATCTTGGTTCCAGCCTGTCCTTCATCCAGCCCAGCATTTCTCATGATATGCTCTGCATGTAAGTTAAATAAGCAGGCTGACAATATACAGCGTTGATGTACTCCTTTTCCTATTTGGAACCAGTCTGGTGTTCCATGTCCAGTTTATTGATGTCATTCCTAAGCAATTACAGAAAATGACTGGGCTAGCTATTGACTAGTATTAGAAGGATGAGGCTCTTATTTTAGGAAGCTAAATCATGCCAGAATGAGCAGTTGCTGATGAAGTAGGAAAGTGCAGGTGATAGTTCTTTATCAGTTTCCTATTATATATTAAACAAAAGGAAATGATTGGACAGCATTACTCATGGTGTTTTTTTGGAGCCGAAAAATACCTATTAACATGGATCTCCTGCCAGTTGCAAGTTTTTTTTTCCCTGCTTTCAGAAACTGTCAAAATCAGGATCTCATATTTAAAGCTGCTATTGTGGTTGTTTATGACTCCTCATATCTGAACCTTAACAATATTATGATATATGACACTTCAAGTGATCCGGATAATTGGTGTTTCCTATTAAGTTCTGCCATTACCCATTTCTGAGTCTATAGGATCAATATCAAAGTCAAAATATATCACCTCCTTTTAGGATCTGCTTTATCCCTACCTAGGTTAGGCATTGACCACTATGGTATTAAGACCAAATCCAGACTGTTGCCTGTTTCTGTATAGTCTGTGAGCTAAGAATAGTTTTTACATTTTTTAAATGGCTCAAAAAATGGAATGAAGGATATTTTGTAATGTGAAAATTATATAAAATTTCAATTTCAGCACCCACAAATAAAGTCTTATTTGAACACAACCATCCACATTCCTTTATATATATTTGATCCATGGCTGATTTCCTGCTACAGTGGCAGAGCTGAGTAGTTACTACAAAGAGTGTATGGCTCACAAAGCCTAAACATTTACTGTTTGATATTTTATGAAAGAAGCACACTGACTCTTGGCCTAGATGAAGGGGGTGATCCTATTTATAGAACATGTACATTGGAAAGCTCATAATGTTGCTGGTGAATTTAAGGTTCTTCCTTTCTCATGAAATAATTTGGAGATGAAGCAATAATTAAGAAGTGGATTTATTTAGAGAGAAACATACTCCACAGTGTGTGGCCATCTCAGAAGCTGAGAGAGAGAACAACAGGGCTTCAAAATATGGTGTGGTTAGTTTTAATAGGCTGGTTAATTTCATAGGCTAGTGAGTGGGAGGATTATTCCAATTATTTTGGAGAAGGGATCGGGATTCCCAGGGATTGGTCCACTGCCCACTTTTTGGTCTTTTATGATTGATCTCAGAACTGTCTTTGTGATGGTAGGTGTGTCATTTAGCTAATGTATTACAATGGGCATATAATGAAACTGAAGTTCTGCTGGAAGTCACATCTTCCATCATCTTGGACCTAGTTGGTTCTGGCCAGTTTTTGTCATGTTTTATGGCCATATTATTCTTTTCAAAGTTGTGCCCTGCCCTTTTCCATGCTGTTTCAGTGATTATGGGAAAAGTGAACCATCAGTGCTTTGTTTTGCAAGAAACAACAATAACAGCAAACATTAAGTTGATCCAGTAATTGCAAGTCACGTGGAATTTATAAAAGGTAAGAAAAACCTTACATTATATGTCTAATCATAGGCTTTCTAGATATTTTTTAAAACTTATGCCATGGCTCTTATCAACACCATTGATCACTGATAAGTAGACACTACAAACATTTACTTTAAGATTCATATGTTTCTGTTCATTTGAGTTTGCTTTCTGGCTTCATTTGACTGATGTTAACCCTGGAGAAGCCACTGAGTCAAAATGAAACATAAAGACATGATTTACTTTTTGTTAGGTATTTCTGAGTTTCTTAGTAATACTTCTGACTCAAAAGTGGAAGTCTACTTTTTTCTTCCAAAGCAAAAAAGGGAAGATTTTCTCCCTTGCTCTCTTCTCCATGGCTTTTTCCCCCTGCAGCAGCACCATTACCTGCTATATGGAAATGATGAGCTCAAAATTATTCAGTTAAGATATTCCTGTCAGTGTTGGTTTAATAAATCAGTGCTTGAAATTAAACAATTAATTTTTCAAAATATTAAACAGCAAAGGAGCACCAGAAGAAAGATGAGGGGAATAGAAAATTAGCACCTAAGAAATATTTACCCTTCACAGTAGCTCTTGTATGAAATTACAGATTGAGTTTCTACCATTTGTAATTGAATAATAAAGCAAAGGCAACAGGTTCCTGTATATCTTTCTCAGAGCTGGCTTGGATGCAGGTTGGGTGAGCAAATGAGCAGATATCTAGGGAATGAGTAGGCTGGGTCAGAGGCCACTGTAATGAAATATGGAGCAGACTCACATATTCTCATCATGCTGAGGAAGTTGATGGGGTTCAGGGCAGGTAGATCCAGGGTGTGCCACTTTGGCATGTGGATTATTGTGAGCTGAAAATAATCAAGGCCCAGATGACTCAAGAGGAGCTTTTTACTGACCCCTTAACTAAGAGAATTAAGATAGGGCACCTGGTCCAGGAAGAGAATTAACATAGAGATAACTACAAAGAGTAAAGGTATGTGATACGCTGGGGGGAGCTTAGCAGGACTTCTTTGTTCAAATTTACCTCTGTGCCCCATTGCCTCTATATGGCATGGAAAACATTGACTTACCCCAAATTTGCTCTTCCTATCTTCCTGTAAATGATCTCCCTCACCCTTTGAAGTTCCAGACACTGATCCCCTTCTCCTTAGCTCAGGATGCGTATAAGCCTTAATTGCCTGATGATCTTTGAGCCTTTCCTGTCTATGAGAGACTCTTGGACATATAAAGTTAAATTTGTTTTCCTTCTGTTAACCTGTCTTATGCAAATTTAATTCTTAGATTAGCTACAAGAACCTAGAAGGGTAGAAGAAGATTTTCCCTCCCCTACAAAGCACAGGGATTGGGAGCCTGGACTTTGGAATCAAATGGACTTGGTTTGAATTCTAGTATTGCCATTTACTGTCTGAATGGTCTTAGGTTATTTAATCTTAATGAACTTCGGTTTCCTCATTTGTAAAACTAAAACTACTTTTGGGGTTGTTGTGAGGATTGAATGAGATATATATAAATGTGCTTAGCACAGGGCCTGGCAAAAGCACTCAATGTTGTTGTTCAGTTGTTCAGTCGTGTCCAACTATTTGCAACCCCATGAACTATAGCATACCAGACTTTGCTGTCCTTTGCTATCACCCAGACTTTGCTCAAACACATGTCCATTGAATTGATGATGCCATCCAACTATCATATCCTCTGTCATCTCCTCCTCCTCCTGCCTTCAATCTTTCCCAGCATCAGGGTCTTTTCCAATGAGTCAGTTCTTCGCATCAGGTGGCCAAAGTATTGGAGTTTCAGCTTCAGCATCAGTCCTTACAATGAACATTCAGGACTGATTTCCTTTAGGATGGACTGGTTGGATCTCCTTGCTGTCCAAAGGACTCTCAAGAGTCTTCTCCAGCACCACAGTTCAAAAGTATCAATTCTTTTGTGCTCATCATTCTTTATGGTCCAACTCTCACATCCATACATGACTACTGGAAAAACCATACCTTTGACTATACGGACCTCTGTTGGCAAAGTGATGTCTCTGCTTTTTAATATGCTGTCTAGGTTTGTCATAGCTTTTCTTCTGAGGAGTAACAATTTTAATTTCATGGCTGTAGTCACCATCTGCAGTGATTTTGGAGACTGAGAAAATAAAATCTGTCACTGTTTCCATTTTTTCCCCCTTATATTTGCCATGAAGTGATGGGGACCAGATGCCATGATCTTAGTTTTATGAATGTTGAGTTTTAAGTCAATTTTTTTCACTCTCCTCTTTCACCTTCATCAAGAGGCTCTTTAGTTCCTCTTTGCTTTCTGCCATAAGGGTGGTGTCATCTTCGTATCTGAGGTTATTGATATTTCTCCCAGCAATCTTGATTCCCACATGAGCTTCACCCAGCCCAGCATTTTGCATAACCTATTTACTCTGCATATAGGTTAAATAAGCAGAGTGACAATCTACAGCCTTGACATACTCCTTTCCCAATTTGGAACCAATCTTTTGTTCTGTGTCTGGTTCTAACTGTTGCTTCTTGACCTGCATACAGGTTTTGCAGGAGGCAGGTAAAGTGGTCTGGTGTTCCCATCTCTTTAAGAATTTTACACAGTTTGTTGTGATCCACACAGTCAAAGGCTTTAGTGTACTCAAAGAAGCAGAAATAGATGTTTTTCTGGGACTTGCTTTTTTGATGATCCAATAGATGTTGGCAATTTGATCTCCGGTTCCTCTGCCTTTTCTAAATCCAGCTTGAACAATCTGGAAGTTCTTGGTTCACTACTGTTGAAGTCTAGCTTGGATAAATTTGAGCATTACTTTGCTCACATTTGAAATTAGTGCAATGGTGTGGTATTTTGAACATTCTTTGACATTGCCCTTCTTTGGGACTGGAATGAAAACTGACCTTTACTAGTCCTGTGGCCCCTGAGTTTTCCAAATTTGCTGGCATATTGAGTGCAGCACTTTCACAGCCTCATCTTTTAGGATTTGAAACAGCTCAGCTGGAATTCCATCACATCTACTAGCTTTGTTTGTAATGATGCTTCCTAAGGCCCATTTGACATTCCACTCCAGGATGTCTGGCTCTAGGTGAGTGATCACACTATCGTGGTTATCTGGGTCATTAAGATCTTTTTGGATAGTTCTTCTGTGTATTTTTGCCACCTCTTATTAATATCTTCTGCTTCTGTTAGATCGATCCATACCATTTCAGTCTTTTTTTGTTCCCCTCTTTGCATGAAATATTCCCTTGGTATCTCTAATTTTCTTGAAGAGATCTCTAGTCTTTCCCATTCCATTGTTTTCCTCTATTTCTTTGCACTGAGCAATTAGGAAGGCTTTCTTATCTCTCCTTGCTACTCTTTGGAACTCTGCATTCAGATGGTTATATTTTTCCTTTTCTCTTTTGCCTTTTGCTTCTCTTCTTTATCAGCTATTTGTAAGGTCTCCTAAGACAACCATTTTGCCTTTTTGCATTTCTTTTTCTTCGGGGATGGTTTTGATCAGTGCCTCCTGTACAATGTTATGAACCTCTGCCATAGTTATTCTGGGACTCTATCAGATCTAATTCCTTGAATCTTATTTGTCACTTCCACTGTATAATCATAAGGGATTTGATTTAGGTCATACTCAATGTATGTTTGTTATTTTTGTTGATCGTATGGATACTAAGTGAAATAGTACCAGAAATCATTGCAATAACTAGCCAGTATCTTGTTGAAAGACAAATCTCTGCCTACCTGTATAAAGGAAGGAGGTGAGAAGAAAATGAGTGAAAATTAGGTTAACTGTTTTTTAGTTTGAAAAAATAATGTTTAATAAAATAACCCTAAGTATATAATGTCATTATCCCCATTTTAAATATGGGTGAACCGAGAATTCAAAAGATTTGACTAACTTTTATAAGGTAACACAGCTAGCAATTATTAGTAGAAGTGGGATTTGAATTCAGGCTGATGGACTCCACAGCCTCTATGCTTAACCATGAACCTTCTTGGTTCTACACTTAGTTAGGTCTGTGACAAAGGGCGTACAGGATATACATATGGTTGTTCAGGTTATGCACTGCACAACTCAAGGGTTGTACTCATATTGGTTACATGCAGTGAATAACCTGTACAATTCTGTGGGTGGCCTTAGCTACCTGCATTTACTTGTCCCTAAAACATAAGGTTTGAACAAATGGTCACTGGGCCTTTTCTAGCTGAGAGTCTAGTATGAATGTGTGAATAATTCAAAACATAACTTACAATAATTTGCTTTGGAGAGTTTTGTACATACATTTGAATTTGTCAGTATCTGATGAAATGAATTCCTAGAATAAACCAGAGAAGCCCACAGCTCTAGGAAGACACGTGCCTCCTGCGAAACCTGTATGCAGGTCAAGAAGCAACAGTTAGAACCAGACATGGAACAAAAGATTGGTTCCAAATTGGGAAAGGAGTATGTCAAGGCTGTAGATTGTCACTCTGCTTATTTAACCTATATGCAGAGTAAATAGGTCATGCAAAATGCTGGGCTGGAGGATAGTTCCTATCACCTTCTCCATTCTATGAAGAGCCAGTTCATATCAGCAGCTGGTGCAATGAACGGCAGACACCAAATGTCCCTTTCTTAGGTATCTGCAGGATTGAGAAATGGGTAAGTGAATGAATTTGCAAGGCTTTCTTTGGGATGACAGGTACTGCATGAGAATTAAATGTAAAGAGCTTCATAGATTTGTAAGCAGATATTCAAGTATATTAGGTGTTGTCTACAAAACCCATTTTAATGAAGCTGTTAGTTAAGTGAAACTTTTATGTGCTACCTGTCAGTAAGTTAAAAGCACAACTTGGTTGATAATAGTGTGGATCTATACATCCGTGTGTGTGTGCTAAGTTCCTTTACTCATGTCCAAGTCTGTGCAACCCCATGAACTGTAGCCCACCTGGCTTCTCTGTCCATGGGATTATCCAGGCAACAATACTGAGTGGGTTGCCATGCCCCTCCTCTAGAGGATCTTCCCAACCCAGGGATAGAACATTAGCTTTAGGTATTGGGATATCACCATCACTATATTAGGACTCAGACTAGCCTCTTTTTTATACTTTGCTTTCTTTCAGTTAAATGATGCTTTCTGTAGGCATGCTTAACTGAAAAATAGATTAGCATGTTCTACTCAACTGTATTCCACCCTTGAATAGAAATCTTTTTAATACTTGCACATCACCATTAATGATACACAGTTATTTAAAGAGTATATAGGATTCTTGTTCTTTCCATCCTCCCACCTCCCCACCCCTTCCAGTAAGGCTTCTTTCTCACTTCTGAGAGTTACAATTTCTCCCTATCCCTAAGAAACTTTCATGGCTCTGGCCCCTCCCTAAGAGTCACAGCCTCTGTAGCCTGTCTTCCTGTGTGAACAGTCAACTTCCTTCCCTTATGAGAAAGATAACTATCTGCTTACAACTAACCAAAGTCAGGAATTCCTTTGTCATTTCTAATGTTCCTCGAGCTTTAAAATGACTTCTTATTTCCTACTCCTGTCATACTGGTTTATTCATCATTCCTTCGCTCCATCCTTCACCTTCCTGCCTAAGAGCTCTTGCTTAGGCTGATTTCCTTTGCCTGAAATCTGTCTCCTCTTTACTCATTTCTTTCTGCCTGTCACCCTCTCCATTCAAAGCCCAATTCAAATTGCACTTCCTCTAATAAGTCTTTCTGTCTTCTATACCCTACAGCAATTTGCTTATACTTTGTTGATAACTACAGCGACTGCATTTGCTGAACTCTAAATCAGGACACATGCTTTGACAACGATAAGTATACTTATAGGAACAATGTGATAGATTATTTGAAATCAAGATGGTTCCAGAAAATTCATAGTACGTGTTTGCCTTAATTGTAGCATTCATTACAGTCTGCCTTGTGTTGGCGTTAATTATGTATTTGTTTGGATCCTTCCTGATATTGTGAGCAAGAATTTTTGTCATATGCATCCTTGTATCACCCCACACCTGTCAGATTCCTTTGTCTTCTGTAGGCAATCCTTTTTTTTTTTTTAATGCAGTCATCAAGTACTTTTTAAGTTCATGTGATGTGGCAGGTACTGTGCTAGGTGCTGAGGATGAGATGAAGTATTTTTTTCCACCATGAAATAAACTACTGTGAGATAAGTACCATGTTAGTAGACCTGGAACACCTAGAGGTCCCCCTCATCCAGACTTGGAGAGTTAGGGGTGTCTTGAAGGCAGAAGTTTATAAACAGAGAACTAAAGGATAGGAAAGATTTTGTCAGGAAATGGTATGGCTTGGGGCTCAGGGTAGGGAGAACAGTCTGTATAAACATCCAAAGGTGAGCGGAGGGAGCAGCTTGTTGCAGAAACTCCATTTTTTTTTTTTTTTTCTGTCTCATCTGGCCTGCGAAGCGGGGAGTGAGACAAGAGGCTGAAAGGGGAGTGAGCCACTGGGCCAGGTGCTTGGGATATAGGCATGAATAAGACATGACCTCTGATCTCCAAGAATTTACATTAAAGAGAAGAGCTTCCTGGTACTGTAAGAACACGGGTTAAGGCACCTCACCCTCCCAAGGGCAGGGGAATTTTGCCATAAGATGTGAGCTTTAAGTTGAAATCCAGATCACTAAGTGCTGAAGGAATTAAACTGCTAGCAGTTAGCTATTTTGCTTCTTCTGCTTTTCTGAATTTTAGCACGAGATGGAAACTGGCAGCGTCTCCTCTGTGCTTCCTTGCTGCTACCTCTCCACTCTACATCTATGCTGAAATAGACTGATTACATAAAACAGAATCCTTTTCCCCCTTCCAATCAGAAAGCAGTTTCTCAAGTCACTTTTATGACTTGGCTTGAAGCTTCTTCTTTCTTTTCTGATCAATATTTTAACTGAGTCTTATGTAAAATGAAATTTGCATTTAGGTGTTCCCGTAGCAACCATCACATAAAATCAAATACATCTGCTTTCAGAATCAGTTCATCTTTTGAAAAACCTTGTAGTTACCCAATTTTCTGTTACAAGCAAAATTGCTTTCTAAATGGGCTAACAGCTCTTTCGAAACAAAGCATTTTAAGAACCATATTTAAATGGAATATATGAGGTTTTATAATAGAGATAAGCAGCTTTACCACTTATTTAATTAATCTGTCAGTCAAGAAATAAACACTGATTATTACCTATAGGTGCTGTGTATTCCAAAGGTGACAAAGATATGGTCCTTGCTGTCAAAAATCTTGTGAAAGGAAAGACACATACAACAATATCTATAATACAATGTTTAAAGATAATGATGCTCATTAAATGTGGGAGCTGACACATAGGAGTTTGTTTCCATCAGATCAGTTCAGTTCAGTCTCTCAGTCGTGTCTGACTCTTTGCAACCCCATGAATTGCAGCACTCCAGGCCTCCCTGTCCATCACCAACCCCCGGAGTTCACTCAAACTCATGTCAATCGAGTCGGTGATGTCATCCATGCATCTCATCTTCTGTCGTCCCCTTCTCCTCCTGCCCCCAATCCCTCCCAGCATCAGAGTCTTTTCCAATGAGTCACCTCTTCGCATGAGGTGGCCAAAGAATTGGACTTTCAGCCTCAGCATAATTCCTTCCAATGAACACTCAGTCTCCAAGGAACACTGGTCTCCTTTAGGATGGACTGGTTGGATCTCCTCATAGACCAAGGGACTCTCAAGAGTCTTCTCCAGCACCACAGTTCAAAAGCATCAATTCTTCAGCACTTAGCTTTCTTCACAGTCCAACTCTCACATCCATACATGACCACTGGAAAAAACATAGCCTTGACTAGATGGACCTTTGTTGGCAAAGTAATATCTCTGCTTTTTAATATACTATCTAGGTTGGTCATAACTTTCCTTCAAAGGAGTAAGCATCTTTTAATTTCATGGCTGCAGTCACTATCTGCAGTGATTTTGGAGCCCCTCAAAATATTCTGACACTGTTTCCACTGTTTCCCCATCTATTTCCCATGAAGTGATGGGACCAGATGCCATGATCTTAGTTTTCTATATGTTGAGCTTTAAGCCAACTTTTCACTCTCCTCTTTCACTTTCATTGAGAGCCTTTTAGTTCCTCCTCACTTTCTGCCATAAGGATGGTGTCATCTGCATATCTGAGGTTATTGATATTTCTCCTGGAAGTCTGGATTCCATCTTGTGCTTCCTCCAGTCCAGCGTTTCTCATGATGTACTCTGCATATAAGTTAAATAAGCAGGGTAACAATATACAGCCTTGACATACTCCTTTTCCTATTTGGAACCAGTCTGTTGTTCCATGTCCAGTTCTAACTGTTGCTTCCTGACCTGCATACAGGTTTCTCAAGAGGTAGGTCAGGTTGTCTGGTATGCCCATCTCTTGAAGGATTTTCCAGAGTTTATTGTGATCCACACAGTCAAAGGCTTTGGCATAGTCAATAAAGCAGAAATAGATATTTTTCTGGAACTCTCTTGCTTTTTTGATGATCCAGTGGATGTTGGCAATTTGATCTCTGGTTCCTCTGACTTTTCTAAAACCAGCTTGAACATCTGGAAATTCACGGTTCATGTATTGCTGAAGCCTGGTTTGGAGAATTTTGAGCATTACTTTCCTAGCATGTGAGATGAGTGCAATTGTGTGGTACTTTGAGCATACTTTGGCATTGCCTTTCTTTGGGATTGGAATGAAAACTGACCTTTTCCAGTCCTGTGGCCACTGCTGAGTTTTCCAAATTTGCTGGCATATTGTATGTAGTACTTTCACAGCATCATCTTTCAGGATTTGAAATAGCTCAACTGGAATTCCATCACCTCCACTAGCTTTGTTCTTAGTGATGTTTTCTAAGGCCCACTTGACTTCACATTCCAGGATGTCTGGCTCTAAGTGAGTGATCACACCACTGTGATTATCTAGGTCATTAAGATCTTTTTTTGTACAGTTCTGTGTATTCTTGCCACCTCTTCTTAATATCTTCTGCTTCTGTTAAGTCCATGCCATTTCTGTCCTTTATTGAGCCCATCTTTGCATGAAATATTCCCTTCAAGAAAATATTCTAATTTTCTTGAAGAGATCTCTAGTCTTTCCCATTCTGTTGTTTTCCTCTATTTCTTTTCATTGATTGCTGAGGAAGGCTTTCTTATCTCTCCTTGCTATTCTTTGGAACTCTGCATTCAAATGGGGATATCTTTCCTTTTCTCCTTTGCTTTTCACTTATCTTCTTTCCACAGCTATTTGTAAGGCCTCCCCAGACAGCCATTTTGCTTTTTTGCATTTCTTTTCCATGGGGATGGTCTTGATCCCTGTATCCTGTATAATGTCATGAGCCTCCATCCATAGTTCATCAGGTGCTCTATCAGATCTAGTCCCTTAAATCTATTTCTCCCTTCCACTGTATAATCATAAGGGATTTGATTTAGGTCATCCCTGAATGGTCTAGAGATTTTCTCCACTTTGTTCAATTTCAATCTGAATTTGGCAATAAGGAATTCATGATCTGAGCCACAGTCAGCTGCCAGTCTTGTTTTTGCTGACTGTATAGAAGTTCTCCATCTTTTGCTGCAAAGAATATAATCAATTTGATTTCGGTGTTGACCATCTGGTAATGTCCATGTGTAGAGTCTTCTCTATACTTCTATATAATCAATAAGTTAAATAAAAATTATAATGGGCATTAGAAAATATTTTGAATATAATTATAGAATATATATCAACACTATGGGGTATAGCTTTTATTAGAGGAATATTTGTATTCTTAAATATATTAGTAAGATGATAGACTGAAAAGGAATGATATAAATATCCATTACATGAAGTTAGAAGAAGACCAGCAAATTAATTTCAAGAAATATAGGTAAGGAATTTAGTGTTGACATTTACACACTACTATATTTAAAATAGATAACCAACAAGGACCTACTGTACAGGACATGCAAGTCTGCTCAATGTTCTGTAATAAATGGGAAAATAATTTGGAAAAGAATGGATACATGGAAATGAATTACTTTGATGTACACCTGAAAGTAACATTATTAATCTACTATCCCCCAATATAAGATAAAAATTTAAAAAATAAAGTTAATTATCTTCTGATAACCAGAAATATTTAGAAGAAAGAAAATAAAGACAAGATATGAAATGGAAAACAAACCTACATTAGGGAAGTTCAACAGCATAAAAAGTTGTTTGTTTGAAAAGATTAATAAAATATATAAATTTCTACCAACATTATCCAAGTAAAGATGAGAAAAGCCAATGTGAGAGATGAAAAGGAGACATTCCAATAGATTTTTAAATGTGAAAAAATGATATGAATAACTTTATTTATTTTGATAAATATGAAAATGTAGATGGTATGGACAAACTCCTAGGAAAATATATCTTACAAAAATGGGCAGAAGAAATAGAAATTTATAAACAGTCTTAAACCTTTTGACATGGTTGTGTTGTTTTGTACTTAATACTTTGTACTATGATTTTTTTCGCATAACAGTTTTACATATTATATATACCAAATTCCTCCCATTTGTCACTTTTAATGCCTACAAAAGATCTCTTTGTTTCCATTTCAGTAATAGAAAGCATTTGGACTCTACCTATTTTTATAAAAGTTGTACAGAGAACTGCCATGAGAATCATAGTACTAATCATGTTTTCCTTTTGGAAAAAAATAAAACATGATTTATTTCCTAAGGGGTGTATTCCCTACAATGGAATTGCTAGAAAAAAAAAAATATGAATGATTTCTTTATTCTTTTTGGATATAGCCTAATTACCATCCTGCAAAACTGAGTTAATTTACAGAGCCAACAGCAATGTATTAGCACACCCATTTCCCCAAATTCTTGCTTGCAATTGAGTCTATAAACTGTTTTTGTTAATTTAATAGATAAGCAATGAACTTTTGTTTAATTTATATTCATTTAATTACTATTGGGTCTTTCTTTTTTTCCACATGATGATATCCTATTTCACTTCTTTTAATATAAACTGCCTGTTCAACTTTGTTAACGTATCAAGTAGAATCTGAGGATTAGCCTGATATATGTGCATTAATTTTTTATTCAAGTTGGATAGTGAGCCTTTATCAGTTACATTTTTTCTCATGAATTTTTCCCATTATGATACTTTCTTTTGATACTCATTTTATTACATTTCATAGCTTAACAGCCTTTTTATTTTTAAGACATTTGAATACATTTGTCTTGTATGAGATGACATACTCTATTTCTTTAAAAGTCAGAAATATATCTCCCTTCGATAGCTGAAATAAAATGCCATTTCATAGTAAGCGATCTGATTCACTAACCCAGAGCTCTTTAAATCCTCATAGTTGGACCCACTTAACCTCTGCTTGTATACTAAGCGTAGACTGGATCAGTTTTCTACTAACTTGGTTTCTGCCTTACTCTTGTCATTGTGCATGTACCTTGCACAACAATTTTATGAAAGGGCCTCTGCTTTGATGATCTACATAGTATTCTCATTCTTATAAGACTAGTACTTTACTTTTTCCTCCCCTGTTCTTTCAGGAACCTGTGTTTTGATTTGAAACCCCAGACTAGCAACTGGAACTGCAGAACTTGCACCTCAACTCTGAACATCATCTGCATAGCCAAATAATACCCATCTCTATTGCTACTCACATTGTTGTGCTTTACCTGTCTACCAGGTCATCAGCATCTGCCCCATCTCCGGGCTTTCCCTAATACTGACTGCTTACCTGGACTGCCATCTCTTGTCCCCAGATTCTCCAGGCATTGGCCTGCCTGGCTGGACTTCTTCCCCATCGCCTTTAGCTGAATCTGTCTTAGCCCAATGTTGTGAATATATTTTTATTCTCAGATACTAGCTTTGTTTGTCTAACTTCTCCTGACACTGAATCTCAATTCTTTAAACACACTTTTACCTTGTAATTTAGCAAAATACTTTGTCATTAAAGCTTTGATTGTTATATGGCATTTGTTGCAAATGTACAATGTAAGGCATGGGTCCAGGTTATTTATTTATTTTTATTTATGACCATTTTTACCCTGGCAAAACATTTATAAAGGTTTCTATTATCCATTTCTATGCTACTTATATTTTTTACCATAGCTTTAGTTATTATAATAATAATTTGAGTCTATTTATAAGTTCTCTGTACCACTGATTAATCTCCCTTGTTAAAATATCACACAATTCTAACAACTATTTTGTAGTATGTATACATGAGTTTGAGTACGCTTATCTTGAATCTTTCTAACAATGAGATAGGTATATTTCTTCGTTTATTTAAATCTTCCATTTTTCACTCATTAGGGTCTCAGTTTTCTTTGTGTCATAAACTTAATGCACAAGCATTAGTGTTTCTAATAGTTACTGAGGATGTAATCTCATTTCTTTTTGGAGTTATTCATTGTATTTTCTGTATTATTCATATATAGGGCTGCATTTAATTTATTTTTGTGGATTTACTTCACTCCACAATTCTGATGAACTCATTTTATTACCTCTGGTAATTTTTTGGTTGACTTCTTTGGATTTTCTGAGTACTCTATATTCAGGTCATAAGCAAAAAATGATTTTTAGTATCTTCCTTTCCTAAATGTACCTTCAATTCCTTTTTTTTTTTCTTTCTCTCTAATAATCTTAGTCAATATTCCATTAAAAGAGAGTGGCAACCAGGAAAAAAACATTTGTGGAGTTCTATTTTTGCCTATTCTTGATTTTAAAAGAAGTAATTCCACTCATGCTGCTGCTGCTAAGTCATTTCAGTTGTGTCCGACTCTGTGCAACCCCATAGACGGCAGCCCACCAGGCTCCCCCATTCCTGGGATTCTCCAGGCAAGAACACTGGAGTGGTTTGCCTTCTCCAATGCATTAAAGTGAAAAGTAAAAGTGAACTCGCTCAGTCGTGTCCTACTCTAGCGACCCCATGGACTGCAGCCTACCAGGCTCCTCTGTCCATGGGATTTTCCAGGCAAAAGTACTGGAGTGGGGTGCCATTGCCTTCTCCGAGAAGTCAGCTAATAAGGGCAAATTTTAGGTTAGCAGTCAGCCACTCAGGGCAAACTACAAGCTAGGAGTCCTACAATCAGGGTAATATACCAGCTAGGAGTCAGCCAATTAGAGCAAACTACAAGCTAAGAGTCAGCAAATCAGAGGGCCAGGAGTCAACCAATCATGGAAAAGGGCTGGCATGGACTCAGACAATCATGAGAAAGTAGAGGTTAGGAATCAACCAATCAAGGCAAAGTACATGCTACAAGTTAGCCAACCAGTGCAAAGCACCAGATAGGAGTCAGCCAATCAGGTCAAAGTACAGATACAGACTATGAGCCAACCAATCAAGAGAAGCTACAGTCTTGGAGTAAGCCAATAGGGCAAAGTACTGGCTATGTCAAGGCAAAAATACAGGCTAACATCTAGCCAATCACATCAAAGTACAGGCAAGGAGTCATCCAATCAGGGCAAAGTACAGACTAGGACTCAACGTATCAGGGCCAAGTACAGACTAGAAGTAAGCCAATCATGGAAAAGTATAGGCTAACTATCAGCCAATTAGAGCAAAGTACAGGCTAGGAGTCAGCCTATCAGGACAAACACCTGGTTAAGAGTCAGCCAATCCGAGCAAGCTATAGTTTAGGAGTCAGCCAATCCAGGCAAACTACTGCTTAGTAAGCAGCACATCAGGGCAAAGTACAGGGTCGTAGTTAGCTAATCAGGGTAAACTACCTTCTAGGAGTCAGCCAATCAGGACGTAGTACAGGCTAGCAGTCAACCAATCACATCAACATACAGTCTAGGAATTAGCCAATGATGGCAAAGTATGGGCTAGTTGTAAACCAATTATGGCAATGTACAGTCTAGGCATCTGCCAATTTGGACCAAGTACAGGCTAGGACTTAGAAAGCATCACTACGAACAAAGCTAGTGGAGGTGATGGAATTCCAGTGGAGCTATTCCAAATCCTGAAAGATGATGCTGTGAAAGTGCTGCACTCAATATGCCAGCAAATTTGGAAAACTCACCAGTGCCCACAGGACTGGAAAAGGTCAGTTTTCATCCCAATCCCAAAGAAAGGCAATGCCAAAGAATGCTCAAACTACCGCACAATTGCACTCATCTCACACGCTAGTAAAGTAATGCTCAAAATTCTCCAAGCCAGGCTTCAGCAATATGTGAACCGTGAACTTCCTGATGTTCAAGCTGGATTTAGAAAAGGCAGAGGAACCAGAGATCAAATTGCCAACATCCGCTGGATCATGGAAAAAGCAAGAGAGTTCCAGAAAAACATCTATTTCTGCTTTATTGACTATGCCAAAGCCTTTGACTGTGTAGAGCACAATAAACTGTGGAAAATTCTGAAGGAGATGGGAATACCAGACCACCTGATCTGCCTCTTGAGAAATCTGTATGCAGGTCAGGAAGCAACAGTTAGAATGACATGGAACAACAGACTGGTTCCAAATAGGAAAAGGAGTAGGTCAAGGCTGTATATTGTCACCATGTTTATTTAACTTATATGCAGAGTACATCATGAGAAATGCTGGACTGGAAGAAACACAAGTTGGAATCAAGATTGCTGGGAGAAATATCAATAACCTCAGATATGGAGATGACACCACCCTTATGGCAGAAAGTGAAGAGGGGCTAAAAGCCTCTTAATGAGAGTGAAAGTGGAGAGTGAAAAGGTTGGTTTAAAGCTCAACATTCAGAAAACGAAGATCATGGCATCTGGTCCCATCACTAGATGGGAAATAGATGGAGAAACAGTGGAAACAGTGTCAGAATTTATTTTTCTGGGCTCCAAAATCACTGCAGATGGTGACTGCAGCCATGAAATTAAAAGACGCTTACTCCTTGGAAGGAAAGTTATGACCAACCTAGATAGCATATTCAAAAGCAGAGACATCACTTTGCCAACAAAGGTTCGCCTAGTCAAGGCTATGGTCTTTCCTGTGGTCATGTATGGATGTGAGAGTTGGACTGTGAAGAAGGCTGAGCGCCGAAGAATTGATGCTTTTGAACTGTGGTGTTGGAGAAGACTCTTGAGAGTCCCTTGGACTGCAAGAAGATCCAACCAGTCCATTCTGAAGGAGATCAGCCCTGGGATTTCTTTGGAAGTAATGATGCTAAAGCTGAAACTCCAGTATTTTGGCCACCTCATGGGAAGTGTTGACTCATTGGAGAAGACTCTGATGCTGGGAGGGATTGAGGGCAGGAGGAGAAGGGGACGACAGAGGATGAGATGGCTGGATGGCATCACTGACTCGATGGATGCAAGTCTGAGTGACCTCCGGGAGCTGGTGATGGACAGAGAAGCCTGGCGTGCTATAGTTCATGGGGTCGCAAAGAGTCGGACACGACTGAGCGACTGATCTGATCTGATCTGACAGGCTAGGAGGCAGGCAATCACATCAATATACAGTCTAGGAGTTAGCCAATCTGGGCAAAGTACAGGCTGCTGCTGCTGCCAAGTGTCTTCAGTCGTGTCTAACTCTGTGCGACCCCAGAGATGGCAGCCCACCAGGCTCCCCCGTCCCTGGAATTCTCCAGGCAAGAACACTGGAGTGGCTTGCCATTTCCTTCTCCAATGCATGAAAGTGAAAAGTGAAAGGAAGTCTCTCAGTCATGTTCGACTCTTCGCAACCCCATGGACTGCGGAGCCTACCAGGCTCCTCCATCCATGGGATTTTCCAGGTAAGAGTACTGGAGTGGGGTGCCATTGCCTTCTCCAAAAGATCAGCCTAGAATTCCCTTATTTGATTTTTCTTCTCAATTTAGAATAAAACCTTTTTGCCTTATGCAGTAACATGGGTAACATACCTTCTTTTTCTGTATTTAAAAATAGTTTGAAGCAAAAGAATGCGTAATCTAAGAAAGTTTAAAAGAAATTCTACTGAATCTGTCAGTTCCAGTTGACTTAAGCATTTGTCTTAGAAATATTTTTTGAAGCATATGCATTCTGTATTTCTTATAGTATTGATTTTTAAATTTTTTAGTATAAGTTTATTCTTTTTTATGATTACCAAATTTGACAGTACCCAAGAGTATTTATGTTTTCCTCATATTCTGTTTAAAACATGTGGTTGAATATATGTTTTGAGCAATTACTGTGTGTCAAGCTCTCATTTAGTCACTAAGGATGAGGCAGTTAAAAAAACTAGATAAGTTTCTCTCCTCATTTATAGAGCTTGTAGTCTAGTAGACAGACCTTGTCATGTGAGTAGAGTGTTCTACTTTTGATTGCCTTATCAGGGAAGGCCTTTCTGAAGAGGTGATTTTTAAGCTGAGTCAGCCAAGGAAAGCCTGAGAGAAGAGTATCCTAAGCAGGGTGAACAATAAGAGCAAAAAGACCTTGAGATGGAAGAGAGCCTTATATGCCTGCAGTTCACATTTTTTCCTTTTAATTTATTGGTATAATTTTTCTTTCCCAATTGTGGCGTTTTTCCCTTATAACCAATCATAGGCTTTATTTATTAACTCTGTCATTTTTTATTTCTGTATTTTACTTATGTTTCATCTTAGTGTTCTTGTTTCCCTTTCTTTTTGGCTTATAATACTTGATTTTCTTTCTGTTCTTAAGAAATTGGATTTTTTTTTTCCTTTACTAAACAACAGTAGGACTCCTGTATCCCGTTGAACTTCCCTCCCTATTAGTATCAGTAGCTGGTATACCCTGAACTTGCCTTGTGACCATCCTTTGGAAAGTAGAAAGGCATTATAGCATGCATTTTTACCCTAACCTTATTGCTAGTTGAATTCAAATTGTACTGTGTAGTTTTTTCTTTGTATGATTTCTTTGCTTAGTTTTTTTGGGGAAGGAACTTCGATGATCACAATTTATTATGTAGTTATTTCAAATGATAGCACTTATTTTTAAGATGATTATAAAATTTATTACCTTTTGCATTAGATCTATTTGCAGCCATATCTCTTCCTTTTCTGAAACAAGATAGGATGCCAAAACGTGAATAGTTTCCTTGTAAGTACTTTAAGCGAGGGTTTTTTTAAAAGTTAAACAAAACTGAGATATAATTGACATACAGTAGAATTCACCCTATTTAGCATATAGTTCTGTAATTTTTGACAAATGCAAACCAACAGAATTAAGATATGAATCCAGTTCCAGTGCCCCCCCAATCTCTTTTCCAGCCCTACTGTTTTCCCTTTTCCAAAATGTTGTATAAATGGAATCTTACAGCATGTAGTCTTTTGTGATGGTTTCTTTCACTTGTTACAATGGATTCGACATTCATCCATGTAGTTACATATCTATGGTTCATTCCTTTTAATTGTTAAAGCTTTGATACTCAATTATACCATGTGCGATACACCACGATTTATTTGTGCACTAGTTGATAGAACTTTTTCCAGATTTTGTTGATTAAGAATAAATCCTGTATAAATACTCACATGCATGTTTTTCTGTGAGCATAAATTTCATTTCATGTAGTTAAACACCTAGGAGCATAATCACTGGCTTATGTGGTAGATGTAGGTTTTTTTTTTTTTTTTTTTTTTTTTTTACCAGAAACTGCCAAACTCTTTTGCAAAGTGGTTGAGCCATTTTACCTTCCCACCTAGGAAGAGACTTAGTTCATTATATATCTTTTTTCAGGTGCTAGAAAGAAAGTGAAGTCGCTCAGTTGTGTCCGACTCTTTGCGACCCCATGGACTGTAGCCTACCAGGCTCCTCCATCCATGGGATTTTCCAGGCAAGAGTACTGGAGTGAGTTACCATAGTCATGTTTTTATTGCTTTTTGCCAATGGTAGTTATAAGGTTTTCAAAGCAAAGAGAAGATGTGTGTAATGTTTAAAATTTGTTATAATTTTCACAGCAAAGATAAAAGCATGTCACAGGTAGTATTTCATAAAATGTCAAATCCATTCATTGATTTTGTTTTAATTTTGCAATTTTCTTTTAAGCTTATCTAGCTTCTAATAAGTGATGAGGTCTAATATCTATTTTGAATGGAGTACTGTCTTTAACAAGTAATGTTAATACTGAGAATGAATTAAATTGGGTATTTAAGACTGGAATAGCATATTGAAAGCCTTTTTATTTTATTTTTATGTAACTTTACATTTAGTTGCTTACTGAACAAACATTTGTTGAGTATTATGTGCAAGTAACTGGGCTGTGTGTTGTGGATGGTACAAAGATGTGTGAGTCCCTGCTACCAAGCAAGCTCCCATGGGGTCACTTGCTCAGTCAGCTTTTCCATTTGATATGTAAAAGGTTGTATTATGTATACAGTTGTTGCTGTCTTTGGAATGCAACAAAACTAGATTCAAAGATATATCTAATAAGTGGGCTGATAAGGATTTCTTTTAAAATTTGCTATAGGATTAAACTTTAAATGCACTGCTGCTGCTGCTGCTGCTAAGTCGCTTCAGTCGTGTGCGACTCTGTGCACCCATAGACGGCAGCCCACCAGGCTCCCCGTCCTGGGATTCTCAGGCAAGAACACTGGAGTGGGTTGCCATTTCCTTCTCCAATGCATGAAAGAGAAAAGTGAAAGTGAAGTTGCTCAGTCGTGTCTGACTCTTAGCGACCCCATGGACTACAGCCTACCAGGCTCCTCCATCCATGGATTTTCAAGGCAAGAGTACTGGAGTGGGGTGCCATTGCCTAATACATTTTAAATGGTGGTGGAATGACTGACTCATAGTAAGTGTTCCAAATTGGTACCTTTAAAAAATTATTTGTATGATATTTACAATTTATAATCTAGTAGTCAAACTGTATACCATGTTGTAGCTTAATTGCCTTGTATAAGCACGATATAGTTCTTTTGTTGTGGAACACAATCTGCATCAAAGGTAATTGTTTGATGATACAAGTTCTAGTCATTTTGCTATTGTTAGAGTATTCTTATTTTAGAGGCCTGGGATATAGTCTAGTGCAAGGAGCAAAACTCCAAAGATCACTTATTTCCTTAAAAATATAAGAGTTTATATAACTGGTGCTTGGCAATTGAGAGACAGATTCTAGCTAGTTCACTGATACAGAGGCAGCTTACAAGGTTGCAAGTTTTAAAAATGGAAAAATACCTATTGAAACAGCTGAAGAAGGACCAAAATGCAGAGTATCACAAGCACAGAAGTGTGAATTCTCAAAATATGAATGTGTTGACCTTTTTTTGTTGTTTTGGCTTTCAACCCTGCAACCTATTAGAAGATGGAGGACTTTGGATATTTTGGTGAGTTGGGATGAACTTTTATTTCAAATCTCTTGGATCCAGTACCATATTCCTATCTGTATATGGTTTTGTGCCTGAGTCCAGGGAAGAAGTCGTTGACATGGACAGATTTGTGGCCTGGTGTTGAGGAAATGTAGAGTTGTGGAGCCTTGGCCAAAAGAGATGCACAGGGCCAAGTAGTTTTGTAGCTGTGAACAAGGAGAATTATTTCATGCCAGGGAGACTTCTTCAGTGGCTTGTCTTCTTATTGCAAGGCTTCAGGGTTTCTTTTTTTTTTCTTTTTAATTAATATCAATTACATTCTTATTTTTTAACAATGAAATATTATATATGAGACAATAGTCTCAGCTCCAGTATACTCTTTTCTTCTCAGAATTAACTACTTCCATGAGTTTGACTCTAATCATTACAAAATTTTGCCAGGCTTTTTCATACATATATATATATATATATATATATATATATATATGTGTGTGTATATATATATATATATGTTCCTTGTGTGTGTGTGGAGGAGGAAATGGCATCACACTCCGGTATTCTTACCTAGAGAATCCTATGGACAGAGGAGCCTGGTGGGCTGCTGTCCATAGGGTCACACACAGTCAGACATGACTGAAATAACTTTGCATGCATGCATGCATTGGAGAAAGAAATGGCAACCTACTCCAGTGTTCTTGCCTGGAGAATCCCAGGGACGGAGGAGCCTGGCGGGCTGTTGTCTGTGGGGTCAAACAGAGTTGGACGTGACTGAAGCGACTTAGCAGCAGCAGCTGCAGCAGCATTGTGTGTGTGTGTGTGTGTGTGTGTGTGTGTGTTGTGTAGGTGCCTCTGCATGCCTGTGTGCATCGTCACATAATTGGCATTTTTCTGTACAAAGTGTTTGCAACTTGTTTTTTCTTCACTCAGCGAAGTGTCTAGGAAGAGTATTTGTTGGTGCATGTGTATCTAGCTCATTCATTTTACTAGCTTTGTATCGTTCTATAATATGAATGCTCTGTAGTTGACTTAGCTGTTCTCTTATTCCTGCATTTTTAGGTTGTTTCCAAATTGTCACTACTAGAAACAGGGCTGCAATCAACAATTTTGTATATGACTTTGTGTGTTCAAATGCAAGTATTTTCAGAAAGTGTAATGGAGCTGATTAAAGTTTTATCTGTGGGTACAAGCAATGTTAATAATTATGCATCATCAAATTGCTTTCCAGAGTTCTTCATGGCATTTTCTTCACATCTTATGCAAATATTATTAACAAAATCGGACTTTAAAAAATTGAAGTGTAGTCGATTTATAATATTGTGCTCATTTCAGGTATACAGCATATTGGTTCAGTATTTTTGCAGGTTATAATGCATGATGGGTTATTATAAGATGATGGCTATAATTCCCTGTGCTATATCTTAAATACTTGTTGCTTATCTTTTTTCAATTTTTAAATTGGAGGATAATTACTTTATAGTGTTGTGTTGGTTTCTGCCATACAACAGCGCACATCAGTCATAATTATATATGTATCCCCTCCCTCTTGAGCCTCCCATCCCCCCTCCTATCCCACCCCTCTAGGTCATCATAGAGTGTCAGGCTTGGCTCCCTGTCATATATATCAACTTCCGACTCACTGTTTTACATAAGGTAGGGTATATATTTCAATGCTATTCTCACAATTCGTCCCACCTTCTTTTCCCCCCAGTGTGTCCACAAGTTCATTCTCTATGTCTGTCTATCTATTTTATATATAGTAGTTTGTATCTGTTAATCTTATGCCTGTAATTTGGCTCTTCCCCCACTGTTGGTTGTTGTTCAGTCACTCAGTCATGTCTGATTCTTTGTGAGCCCATGGACTGGAGCATGACAGGCTTCCCTGTCCTTCACCATCTCCTGGAGTTTGCTCAAACTCGTGTCCATTGAGTCAGTGATGCCATCCAACCATCTCATCCCCCACCCTCTCCCCCTTGATAACCACAAAATTATTTTAAATGTTTATGAGTCTGTTTTGCATATACATTCATGTTTTATAATTCAGATTCCACATAAAAGTGGTATCATCTAGTATTTGTATTTCTCCAACTTACTTCCCTAAGCATAGTATTCTCTTGTTCCATCCATGTTGCTGCAAATGGCAGTATTTCATTTTTTATTGCTGAGTAATATTCCATCACACACACACACACACACACACACACACACACACACACGTGTGTGTGTGTGTATTGTCTGTGTGTATATATATATATGGTATATATATGTGGGTGTGTATGTGTGTATATATATATCATGTGTATGCATGTATGTGTACATACATACACACACATGATATATATATATATATATACATACACACACACATCTTCTTTATCCATTCCTCTGTTGATGGGCACTTGGGTTACTTCCATGTCTTGGCTACTGTAAATAGCGCTGCTATGAACATTGGGATGCGTGTATCTTTTCAAATTAGTGCTTTCTTTTTTTTTCAGAGGTATATCCAGGAGTGGAATTACCAGATCATATGGTAGTTCTGTTTTTATTTTTTTAAAGATCTCCATATTGTTTTTTATTGGAGAAGGCGATGGCACCCCACTCCTGTACTCTTGCCTGGAAAATCCCATGGATGGAGGAGCCTGGTAGACTGCAGTCCATGGGGTCACTAAGAGTCGGACACGACTGAGCGACTTCACTTTCACTTTTCACTTTCATGCATTGGAGAAGGAAATGGCAACCCACTCCAGTGTTCTTGCCTGGAGAATCCCAGGGACCGTGGACCCTGGTGGGCTGCTGTCTATGGGGTCGCACAGAGTTGGACACGACTGAAACGACTTAGCAGCAGCAGCATATTGTTTTTTATAGTGGGTGAGCCAATTTGCATTCCCACCAACCCTGTACAAGTGTTCCCTTTTCTCCACACACTCTCCAACATTTGTTATTTGTAGATTTTTTGATGACAGCCATTCTGATAGATGTGAGGTGAAAACTCACTGTTGTTTTGATTTACATTTTTCAGTTAGCAGTGTTGAGCATCTTTTCATGTGCCTGTTAGCCATCTGTAAGTCTCCTTTGTTCCAAAGTCTATTGAGGTCCTCTGTCCAATTTTTGATTGGGTTGTTTCTTGTTTTGATATTGAGTTGTATGAGTTATTTGTATGCTTTGAATGTTAATCCCTTGTCAGCCACATCATTTGTGAATATTTTCTCCTTTCTATAGATTGTCTTTTTTGCTGTGTCAATGGCTTATTTGCTTTGCAAACACTTTTAAGTTTATTAAGTCCTACTTGATTAACAAAATCAGACTTTAAACTTTTTGTAAATAATATGTGAAAATTTATAGCTTATATTTTTGACTTGCATTTCCTGAGAACTAATGGATTAATTATTTCTTTGTGTGTTTATTGGCCATTTGTGTTTTTGTTTCTGTAAATTGCCTGTGCAAATTATTTGCCTTTTTTACCTACTGAGTTGTCATTTGTTTTATGGATTTGTGGGAGTCTTTTCATTATTCCTGATTGGTTAAATGCATTCCAAATATCTTCTCCCTGTCTGTTACTTGCTTTCAACTTTGGTTTAATAATGTTTTTGCATACCATTTTTACATTTTAGTATAGTAAAATTTATTATTTTTTTCTGTCACGGGTTTTGCATGTGTGAATCATTTTAAAAGGAGATCTTAAACTTTTATCTCAAGCTCCTAAAATATTTTCTTCTAGGATTAATAGATTTTTCATTATTGATTTATTTTTAATGGTTTAATATATTTGAAATATATAAGTGTTTATATGCATGTGTATGCAACACGTGTCTATCTGAGGCAAGTGAGGTTAATTTTTTTCTTAAGCGTTTGGTATGTTAGGTTCCAGAATATTTGAGATGTTCCTTCCCCCTTCCCCCTTCCTCTTGTCCAGTGTCCTTCTCTCTCCTTATACCTGGTTCCTCCATCTTTATACTTGTGTTTGCCTTCTGGTTCATATACTACATACACCAGTTTTCAGTCACCATTTCTGTTTGGTCAGCTTATTCTAGGGGTTCCACAGCTGTAGAATAGTTTTTCTCTCGAAGACCTAGAAAGATTATAAAGTTATCCAAAGTCAGAACAAGCAGAAGGTCAAAGCTATGATGTCAGATCTATCTTAAGAAGACAGAAAATAGCATTTTTAGCCATAATACATGTAAGACAGTGTATGAGGTATTTGATCATAGTTTTAATAATCTCAGCATCTCTATAAAGTAGTAATTACCCCTACGTTTTACATGGGGAAACTGGGGCTCAAAGTGGTTGAGTAACTTGCTTAAGGTCACATGAATAGTATATCAGTCAGCATTTTCCAGAGAAACAGAACCAGCAGGTGATATGGAGATATTTACTTATTTATTACCTGGGGAGGAAAGTGGCAAACCATTCCAGTGTTCTTGCCTGGAGAATCCCATGGATAGAAGAGCCTGGCAGGCTACATTCCATGGTGTCTCAAAGAGTCAGACATGACTGAGTGACTAAACCACAACCACCCACTTATTTATTATTAAAGATTTGGCTTATGAGATTATAGGGGGAGGCCAGTCTAAAATTTGTAGTGCAGGTTGGCGTGCCAGAAACTCAGGCAGGAGTTAATGTTTCAGGCTTGAGGCAGAATTTCATCTTTTCTATTAAGGCATTCAACAGACTTAGTTATCAATGATAATCTCCTTTACTTAAAGTCAACTGACTGTATATTTTAATAACATCTACAAAATACATTCACAAATAACACCTAGATTAGCAGAATGGGTGAGCTCTATAGTCTAACCAGTTTGACACAAAATTCAGCATTACAAGTGGTTAAGTGAAAGAAATGGAATGTGAACACTTTCATGATTGGCTATAAAAACCCCCATTTGTAAGCACTGAGAGCCTGTCTTATTTTCCTGTATCAGAGTTTTTGCAATAAATATATAAATTTAATTAATTAATTTTACTGGATGAATCAGTAAAATCAACTACCTAAATAACTGAATCTTTTTACTTTATGAACTCTACTTTCTCTGGGACTCAGCGTTTTTGCTTTAGGCCCTGTGCTGTTGCAACTGCCTGCTTGTTTGGCCTAACAATTAATCAAATATCCAGAATCATGGGATTACTTTCCAGTGGCCTACCTATCCTTCTCATATCTGGTTTTGGACTTCCCCTTTCCTGTCTGTCAAAAGCAGTATAACTGGTAGTGCTTCCTGGTTCAGGTGCCTGATTTTTTTTCAGGGCCCTGAATTGTAGGCCCCAGGCTTTCTCAGAGTCTCCTCTGATAACGTCCTGAACTGAACCCTGGTTCATGACTTTAAGGGTTTCATGGTAGAAATCAGTGATCATGGTCCAGGATTAGAATTAACAAGCAAGAGACTAGGCTGAATCTATACCAGCCTCAGGGCTTTTCCTTGAATTTGGCCTGTTACTGCTGATGTTTTTAATAAATCTCTGACACAAGCTTAACTTGTGATAATAATCATTCTACTAAAATGTGAGCACAGTGGGAAAAACAGTTTAATTGAAAGGACTGTTAGTTGGATTCCAATTAATTGAGATTTTATGGTATTTGTTTATGAGAATATAACAGTTATCCTGGCACTGTCTTATTTAATATCTGCTGAAAACATCATTGAGTAGTGAGTTAAAATAATTGACAAGGAAGTCCATTGCCAGTCATTAACTGTTATGAATTGGTGAGACTATAAACAAGCATGGTGGTAAATCAGAGTTCCTACTTACCCAAATAGAGTGTAATTTATTCCTAGGAGTAGCACTTTCTCTACAGTGTTCGGACATCAGAAAGTACCCTGTACCGAGTTGTAAGAAATCAATGCTTCCTTTAGCTCTCTAGCTTGATTGTTTCTGGTGAAGTGACATGAGACCACTAGATTTGTAGATACTCATATTTAGCAGTTGTAAAGAAATTTATTCTTAAAAGGACAAGAAAAATAAATCCTTCACACGGGCCAGTTTGGAGTCTTAAGTTGTTCCTGGCATTCTCATTATTGTTCTCCTAGATATGTTCCTGGAATGAGCTTGGCCCACAGGATCATTCCCTAGCTCTGAGTTGTTCCAGCACTTATATTGCTTTGAAATATTCACAAGTTATAGGAACATGATGATAATTCAGTAATTTCACAAGTGTGCTGACTGTATGCCTTCATAGCACCTCCTATGTACCATACACCATTCTAGACAATTGAGGATAAACCTATGCATGTCATTGTAGAGTCCTTAATCCCTGCTCCAGCCTCACCCAAGATCAAACTTACCTTGGTCTTCTTAATAATGTACTTCAGCTTCAGTATCCCTGAAGTGATGGGTTCTGGATTTTTTTTTCCACTTGGTTCCTAAAGGCCTGCCTGATTCTGAGGTTTAGTGGAGTCAGAGTGGGTTCCAGATCTGACTCTGTCAGTTATCCTAAAGATTATACATTATTTCCTTTCATCTCCCTCCATGCAGTTCACACAGTCAGACCACATCTTAGAAGCCTATATGTAAGAGAGTGGAGGAGGTAAAAATTCTGGATTCTGTAAGCAGTTAAGTCTTTGTTGTGTCACTTTACTGGGTGTATGACCTTGGGCAAGTGAATCTGAGCATTAGTTTTCTCACCAGTAAAATGAGATTAACATCTGGGAGGAAGTTAATAGTATTACTTTGCAAGTAGGATGCCTAATATATAGTGCTCCAGAAATGGTATCTATTGTTATTAAATTATGGCATGGACCCCAGAAAATAATTGAAGAAGGAAATGGCAACTCATTCCAGTATTCTTGCCTGGAAGAATTCCATGGACAGAGGAGCCTGGCAGGCTACACTCCATGGAATCACAAAGAATCGGACATGACTGAGTTACTATCACTCCCTCAGAAAATAATAATGATTTTAAAGCTTGATGTATTCCAACAGTACTGGGTACTAAACAAGCTAATCACTACAGTCAGCCTCTTTTCTGCATCTTTCTCCTCCTTATGCCTAATTTCTAGATTTTCTAGGCCTTGTTGTTGCTGTTTAGTCATTCAGCTGTGTCCAGTTCTTTTGTGATCCCATGGACTGCAACCTACCAGATTCTCTGTCCATGGGATTTCCAGGCCAGAATACTTGAGTGTGTTGTCATTCCCTTCTCCAGGAAATCTTCTTGACCCAGGCATCAAACCCGCTTTTCCTGTGTCTCATGTGTTACAGGCAGATTCTTTACTACTGAGCCACCGGGCAAGCCCTTTTAGGCATTAAATCTCTCTATCTTAGTGATGAGGTATCTGGGCTTAGCTTTGGTTTCTTTATCTGCTGTAGCCTATATTAATGCAAAATAGTACAAGTGCTGAATTGCTCAAATAAATTAAATATAATCCCAACAGAAGCTTATTGGCCTGGAACTCTGGGAATATGTGGTCCTTGCAAGATTTTAGTGAGATGCAGGAGAGGAAAGTGGGAATGAAGATAGCTTGTCTGATTCAGGTGTTTTAGAGGCCTTTATGTAGTCCCTTACATGCAGAGTACACCATGAGAAACGCTGGGCTGGAAGAAGCACAAGCTGGAATCAAGATTTCTGGGAGAAATATCAAAAGACCTTGATGCTAGAAAAGATTGAGGGCAGGAGGAGAAGGGGATGACAGAGGATGAGATGGTTGGATGGCATCACCGACTCAATGGATATGAGTTTGAGTAAACTCCGGTAGTTGGTGATGGACAGGGAAGCCTAGAGTGCTGCAGTCCATGGGGTCACAAAGAGTCAGACATGACTGAGCAACTGAACTGAACTGAGGTAGTCCCTGCTTTGGTAAAAAAATTGAGTTTGCTCTGTTAGGCCATCCTAGTGGATCCCGCATGTTTTACCATTGATGTTTTATAGTCATAAACATACCAGTCATGTTTTATAGTCATGGGGTAAAGGGAAACAAGAACAATAAAAGACATTAAGAGGATTGAAATCTCGTTCTTTATTTGCCACTGACTAGTTACATGATCTTAGGTTGGACATTGAGGAAGAATCAAGAAATATTGGGTTGAAGAAGAAGATTTAGTTTGGACATTATTATTGTCCTCCAACATTTAAATTCTACTAAGTGGCCTCAGATATAAGAGCGAAGACCAATGGATAGAAGCTGTAGTAAATATAGATTTTAACTTAATATGAGAAGGAAGCATTAAAAAAAGGAAATAAGTATCTCCCTTAATGAGCTTCCCAGAACTCGGATTTTTCCAGCACTTGGAAGGGATTCTAATGTCTGATGGAGAATTAGGTAACAGGATCCTTAAGAATCTTTTCAATCTTGAGATTACATTTTAAAATCACTTCTAAAATAAAATAAAATAAAATAACTTCTGTGGACCTTAGTTATTCCATTTAAAATGAAAAACATGGGTTATATGATCGTGTGATTGCTTTCCACCTTTAACTACCTACAGTTTGTCTAATGAGCAACACGTGGAGGAAATTCAAACCAGATTTCTTTATTATGGCTCTTACCTGAGGCTTGCTTTGGTGGATGGTAAGACAAGCCAGCAGACAAATATGGTAGAAGAGGCAGTTACTCTCAGTGTGGCAGCTTCCTGTGTCTAACCAACTCTTTAGCACCTTAAGTCTAATAAAAACTATTTTTAGTTTATCTTTTATTCTGTGGTAATTCATGAATTTTGCCAATTATAGCGGGGGAGCTAGATGTTTTATTTCTGGTATGGTAATTTGTACCTACCAGCACAGTAAAGAAATTCAGAGCACTGTATTATTTCAGTTTCCTGTATTTTCCCTTGGAAGAAATTATTAACCAGGTCTGCTCATTTAGCAAAATATTTAGCTGTATGGGAATCTTATTGAAGAGGAGAATAAGCTGTGACATTCACAGTCCAAAAGACTCGCATGTGAACAATGGCATACAGAAGGAAATGCTTCAGATAAAGAAAAGAAAGGAGAGAGTTTTCTAATAACTAGCACTATTTCTGTTGTTCATCTTCAGGGACTGCATTATAGATGAAGACAGGCTTCTTAATTTGAGGGATCGAGGACAAAATTACAATATGAAGCCTCTTGTTCAAAATGCAAGAGCTAAGCAACATTAAAGATCACTAAAATAGGGACTTCCCTGGTGGTCCAGTGTTTGAGCAGTTACCTTCCATGGCAGGGGGAGGTAGGTGGTACAGGTTCAAACACTGGTTGGAGAGCTAAGATCCTGCATGCCTCTTGTCCAAAAAACAAAATTTAAAATAGAAGCAATTTGTAACAAATCCAATAAAGGTTTTAAAAATGATCCATATCAAAAAAAAAAAAATTAAGGAAAGAAAACACTAAAATATACAGCTTTTTCCTTTTATTCTTCCTTAATGTCTGTCTCTGTCCCCATCTTTATCTGTCTTTCCTTATGGTATTTTTATTTATCTAAATATTATATATATATATATATATTATATAAGTCATATTCAAGTAGTACTTTCAATTTCACAGAAGTTGCGGGGATAAGGTCGTCATTATGATTTGAAGATGGAACTAGTGGTTCAGAGAAAAGATGGCAGTGTGTTGTGTGCACACTGTAGAACATCAACCACACCTAACAGCTACTGAGTATACACTCTTTCTGCCCACTGTAGCAAGGTAGGTATTGGCAGATAAATGGAAGAGGGGGATAAGATATTTCTGTTTACTCAGCACTATTACGAGGGACATTAGAGAACGTGGAGACATTCAACAACATTCAGCTCTTGATAGTTGGTACTCTCTTAGAATATTAATTTTTCTTAAATTCTATTGTACTTTCTAGAAGCACCTCTATTTCCTATAACTTTTGCTACTAATTCTAAGTATTAGAATGATGGCCAAGGATGGCCAAACATGATGTGTGCAACAAGAACTAGGGAATTTCCACCTTAACTAAGTAATAGCACTCTTTACTTTTTAGATTGCTTTTTCTAGGTAATGTGCCGTAACAGTGCTACAGCCTAGCTTCCTTCTGCCACTGCAAATTTACCCAGGAGATAGATCAGTTATCAGGGGAAAGCATAATTTGTTATCTCACCTGCCATTTGATCTTTATGCAGCTCAAGAGAAGATTAGTCTTTTTCACAGACTAACTGTACAAAAAGATCTTCATGACCCAGATAATCATGGAAGTTGTGATCATTCACACTCACCTAGAGCCGGACACCCTGGAATGTGAAGACAGGTGGGCCTTAGGAAACGTTACTACGAACAAAGCTAATGGAGGTGATGGAATTCCAGTTGAGCTATTTCAAATCCTGAAAGATGATGCTGTGAAAGTGCTGCACTCAATATGCCAGCAAATTTTGAAAACTCAGCAGTGGCCACGGGACTGGAAAAGGTCAGTTTTCATTCCAATCCCAAAGAAAGGCAATGCCAAAGAGTGCTCAAACTACCACACAATTGCACTCATCTCACATGCTAATAAAGTAATGCTTAAAATTGTCCAAGCCAGGCTTCAGCAATATATGAACTGTGAATGTTCATGTTAAAGCTGGATTTATAAAAGGCAGAGGAACCAGAGATCAAATTGTCAACATCCCCTGGATCATCAAAAAAAAAAAAAAAAAAAAACAAGAGAGTTCCAGAAAAACATCTATTTCTGCTTTATTGACTATGCCAAAGCCATTGACTGTGTGGGTCACAATACACTGTGGAAAATTCTTCAAGAGATGGGAATACCATACCACCTGACCTGGCTCTTAAGAAACCTGTATGCAGATCAGGAAGCAACAGTTAGAACCGGACATGGAACAGACTGGTTCCAAATAGGAAAAGGAGTACGTCAAGGCTGTATACTGTTACCCTGCTTATTTAACTTATATGCAGAGTACATCATGAGAAACACTGGGCTGGAGGAAGCACAAGCTGGAATCAAGATTTCTGGGAGAAATATCAATAGCCTCAGATATGCAGATGACACTATCCCTATGGCAGAAAGTAAAGAAGAACTAAAAAGCCTCTTGATGAAAGTGAAAGAGGAGAGTGAAAAAGTTGGCTTAAAGCTCAACATTCAGAAAACTAAGATCATGGCGTCTGGTCCCATCACTTCATGGCAAATAGATGGGGAAACAGTGGAAACAGTGGCTGACTTCATTTTTGGTGGGCTCCAAAATCACTGCAGGTGGTGACTGCAGCCATGAAACTGAAAGACACTTACTCCTTAGAAGGAAAGTTATGACCAACCTAGATAGCATATTAAAAAGCCAAGACATTACTTTGCCATCGAAGGTCTGTCTAGTCAAAGCTATGGTTTTTCCAGTGGTCATGTATGGATGTAAGAGTTGGACTAGAAAGAAAGCTGAGTGCTGAAGAATTGATGCTTTTGAACTGTGGTGCTGGGGAAGACTGTTGGGAGTTCCTTGGACTGCGAGGAGATTCAACCGGTCCATCCTAAAGGAGATCAGTCCTGGGTGTTCATTGGAAGGACTGATGTTGAAGCTGAGACTCCAATACTTTGGCCACCTCATGTGAAGAGATGACTCATTTGAAAAGACCCTGATGCTGGGAAAGATTGAGTCCAGGAGGAGAAGGGGATGACGGAGGATGAGATCGTTGGATGGCATCACTGACACAATGGACATGGGTTTAGTTGGACTGCAGTAGTTGATGATGGACAAGGAGGTCTGGCATGCTGTAGTTCATGGGGTTGCAAAGAGTCAGACATGACTGAACTGAACTGAACAGACTAATTGCAGAATTCCCCTTGACTATATACTGTCTTTTCTCCCTCTTTACATAGTGAACCAACACTCAGGGTCATATCATGTGTAAAACTTTCCCTTACCCTTTCAGTGAAATAAATCACTCTTTCCTCTTTTATTTATTAGTATTTTTAAAATGTAAATCTTTTATAGAATTCATCATGTTGTATTAGGTTTATTCAGTTCAGATCCCAGCCTTGAGTTGTGTTTACCAGAGCATTTATTAAAGTTTGGCCCACCAGAGATCTATTTGTGTGTAGGATTAAGAATTTCTGGGGAGAGCTTATTATAGAGGTAGAGAGAATAAAGTTAATAAAATGAATTCCTCAACCCAAGGAACTGAAGTAATTCTGTGGATAGTTGGTTATTACTCAGACCTTTATATTACATGCCTGAAATATGTGTGACTGGCATTTTGAAGAGCTCTTTTCCTTTTTTGGGGGTAAGCGTATAAGCTACTTAGAGTTTAAAATATCAACAATATTGGTGGCAATAGTGCCTTTAATGTATCTTCATCATGGGATATAGGTGTTCGTGGTATAGACATTGACATCACACCCTTGGCACAGAGTTCAGTGCAGCTGACTGTGGTATATTTGGTGGGCATCGATCATGTGACTACCTCTTTTGCCTTTGGCAGCAATCACGCATTGCTTTTGCTCCTTGAGGAGGACAGGAGAAAATAGTTAGATGCTGCATGGTGGATGAGAAAATCAGATCTCAGAGTCATTTAGGATACACACTAAGGTTCAGAACACTTTGAGGGGAATTTTTAGGATTGGGAGGATCAGTCTGGAATTCTGCACAGTAGATAGAGTTAAAAAAAATATGAGATGGCAAAGGTGAGTTTTGGCTGACCCTACTCTCCCTTACTTGAGTGGGAAATGGCAACCCAATCCAGTATTCTTGCCTGGAAAATTCCATGGACAGAGGAGTCTTGAGGGCTATAATCTGTGGGGCTGCAAAGAGTTGGACATGACAGTGATTGAGTGACTGAGCATTTCCCCTCATTATATCTCCCTTACTAGGCTGGAAGTTGTTTATGATCTGGACCATGTAGATAGATTGTACTTTTTGCTCACAATGCTTCTTTTCATCTTTATCCTGGTTGTGGCTCACTGTGGGCGCAATATCGTCCCAGGTGGCACTAGTGGTAAAGAACCTGCCTGCTAATGCAAGAGACATAAGAGACACATTTGATCTATGGGTCAAGAAGATCCTCTGGAGGAGGAAATGGCAACCCATTCCAGTATTCTTGCCTGGAGAATCCCATGGATAGAGGACCCTGGTGAGCTATAGTCCATAGTGTCACACAGAGTCAGACATGACTGAAGTGACTTAGCATGGCATGGCATGTGGGCACAATATATATTAATTTCCTATTGATTTGGAGCTTGGCCATATGATTTTGGCCAGTACAATATGAGTGGGTATAACAGTCTATCAATTCTAGACCAAGGACTTAAAGAGGCATCACATGTTTCCACACACCCCTCTTGAGCTTCTGACTTATGCCATGAGAAGAACATGACTCAAGTATCTGTTCCTCCTACACCCTAGGTCCAGGGATGAAGACCAGAGCAGACTTGAACATAACCTGACATCTATAGTCCAGTCTAGCTTAGATGAGCCCAGCTGAGCCAGCCAAACCATAGCAATCCCATAGACCCATGAATGTACAAAATAAACGTGATAGTCCACTGAAAGTTTGAAATTATTTGCCATACAGCATTACTGGATTGAGCTTCCCAGGTGGTGCTACTGGTAAAGAGCCACGCTGCCAGTGCAGATAAGAGAGGCAGGTTTGATCCCTGGGTTGGGAAGATCCCCTGGAGGAGGAAATGGCAACCCACTCTAGTATTCTTGCCAGGATAATCCCATGGACAGAGGAGCCTGGTGGGCTACAGTCCATAGGGTGGCAAAGAGTCAGACATGACTGAAGTGACTGAGCATGCAAGCATGTGCATTGTTGCATCAGAAACCTTACTAATATGAGATCATATCTTAGAGTTTTTTATATTCATAGCACCCAGATCATTGCCTAGCAAATAGTTGCTGGATGAGTGAGGGAAGAACTTGACATAGGTTGAACTGATTATATTGCCCACCTACCTCAATGGTATTTCAGTTGTTAGAGCAAGGTACTTGGGGAGTCAAATACAGCATTTATGGACTATATTTCTTCTCTTCAAAATCTAAGGAAGGTGTCTCAATCAGATCAGATCAAATCAGATCAGATCAGTCGCTCAGTTGTGTCCTACTCTTTGCGACCCCATGAATTGCAGCACGCCAGGCCTCCATATCCATCACCAACTCTCGGAGTTCACTCAGACTCATGTCCATCGAGTCAGTGATGCCATCCAGCCATCTCATCCTCTGTCGTCCACTTATCCTCCTGCCCCCAATCCCTCCCAGCATCAGAGTCTTCTCCAATGAGTCAACTCTTTGCATGAGGTGGCCAAAGGACTGGAGTTTCAGCTTTAGCATCATTCCTTCCAAAGAAATCCCAGGGCTGATCTCCTTCAGAATGGACTGGTTGGATCTCCTTGCAGTCCAAGGGACTCTCAAGAGTCTTCTCCAACACCACAGTTCAAAAGCATCAATTCTTCAGCGCTCAGCCTTCTTCACAGTCCAGCTCTCACATCCATACATGACCACAGGAAAGATCACAGCCTTGACTAGGTGAACCTTTGTTGGCAAAGTGATGTCTCTGCTTTTGAATATGCTATCTAGGTTGGTCATAACTTTCCTTCCAAGGAGTAATCGTCTTTTAATTTCATGGCTGCAGTCACCATCTGCAGTGATTTTGGAGCCCAGAAAAATAATACATGAGCCTTTCTATAGAGAGTGGTCTAGCTAGAGGGAAACAAAATGACTTAATACGCAGCCACAGTACAACCAGAAAAGCACTACACATGTCTTGCTGCTGGTGTATCAGAAGGACTATATGTTTGAAGCTTGCTGCGTGCTAAGTTGATTCAGTTTTGTCCAATTCTTTGCAACCCCATGGACACAGTTTACCAGGCTCCTCTGTCCATGGAATTCTCCAGGCAAGGACACTGCAGTGGATTGCCATGCCCTCCTCCAGGGGCTCTTCCTGAGCAAGGGATGGAACCCGCATCCCTTATGTATCCTGCATTGTAGGCAGATTCTTTACCTCTAGTGCCACTTGGGAAGTCTATATATATGAAGGTCAGCTCAGAATGAAGCAATTGTTGCTAGTTTATCCTTTTTAGTGTGCAGTTTTAATTAGCTCTTAGGCACAACAAGTTTGGGTACCTGAAGGGTTCTAAAGAAAATGGAATTGGTGTGGTTTGAAGTTAAGCAAAAACAGGTAGCAAAAGTGAGTGTTAATTGCTCAGTCGTGTCCGACTCTTTGTGATCCCATGGACTGTAGCATGCCAGGCTCCTCTGTCCATGGGATTCTCCAGGCAAGAATACTGGAGTAGGTTGCCATTTCCTTCTCCAGGGGATTTTTCTGACCCAGGGATCAAACCTGTGTCTCTCATATCTCTTGCATTGCAGGTGGATTCTTTAGCACTGAGCCACCAGGGAAGCCCAAAAGTGAAAATGTTAGCAGAAATGAAGAGGTGCTTTAAAAGGATTGGAAACCTTGGCAAAAAAAAAAAAAAAAATTGTCAGAATGGAGGGGAAGGAATTACACGTGAGAATATGGGATACTGTAAGCAAGATGGTCTGGGGGCGGAAAAAGAGATGGGGTTTTTTTGATAAGCGAGAGTGATACAGGCAAGCATATGGACTTGTTGCTGAGATAAAGGAGGTCCTAGATAAAGATGGGGGATCAAACTAGCATGGGTATCCTGGGTGAACTGCCAGGAAGTAATTTGTAGCATTTTTTTTTTTTTTTTTTGAGATTTTGCAACTTAAAGAACTGTTTATTTTTAGGGGAAAATACTGCATATTCTGATTTTTAAAAATTGAGTGATAGTCTTAGAAAACAACACTTAGAAACTGTTCTTCAATGCTGCTCCAATACTAGCAGAAGTGTGGCTTTCCACAGTTTAGAGAGGATTTGGAACTCAGGCAGATACTGATTTTCTCTGGAATAGAGATTGGATTTATGTCTTATTAGCCTTTTGATTACTTTAAAACTAGATACCACATTTTATTTTCCTTTTGTGTCTTTGAGACTAAGGAACAAGGAAAGAAAAACTATGCCCTGGGTAATAGAAGTGATTATTAATCAGATTGTTTGGTGGTGGGGAGTAGGAGAGGCTCAATAGCAGGTTCTTTCAAGACTTTTCTTTTTTGCTTACAGGGTTTGGAACATGGCTATTTTTGTATATAAAATAATTTTATTGGACTTAGTGATCAGTCACAAAGTGCTTATTAATGAGATTTTGATTCTTTGACATTTCTAATTGATAATACTTGAAACATAAGAAAGGAATCAGATGTTAGTTTTCTGTGCTTAGTTATTTCTTGAAAAGATAATTAGTGATGCTTTGTTCTGAATACATTTTGACCAATGGGATGATATCTTATGGCTCAGAGGTAAATACTTTTAAGTTGGCAGCTACAGTTTGAGTATCCTGGCACAGTAAGTGTTTCAGAACTTTTTGAACATTGCTTAAGAGGTAGGCAAGTATCCAGGATTTTTTTTTCCAGTCCTGTTATTTCAATTTGAAAAAGACCTTGTGTGGCTTTGATGAACAATTTCATTGGTACTCTTATTTAACAACTTTGTACAGATGCCACCAACCAGGGCTGGTTGATTTCTTTCATTTTCTTTCCTCCTTTCTACCTTCCTTTCTCTTTAATTCTGGAGGTCGTGTATACATATATTTGAATCTTCAGTTTAGTTGTTCCCAAATTTCTTACCAGCTAGTCTTCTAAACATTACCTCCTCCACTTGCCTTCTGATTATTTTAATCTCAATTTTGATTATTAAAAGAATGCATTTTTAAAGATAAGCCTGTGTTTTCATCAAGAGTAAATGTTTACGTCTAACTTATAAAAGAGAATAAAAACATCAAATACAATTGTAGGTGTTTGCCATCTTTAAATAGACTCAACGTGTGAAAAGGCAGGTTTATAAAAATAATTAAGTATTTTCTGTGTAAAAAATGATCATTTTAGAAAATAGTTCATAGCAGCATTCAAAGAATCATAAAATTTGAAAGAACCTTAAAAATTACTACTGAAGCTGAATCCATTCTCTGTACTCTGACAGCAAATTAAATCTAAGAGAGAGTTTTGGGTGATATATGGAGTTCGTCAAGGCTGTATATTGTCACCCTGTTTATTTAACTTATATACAGAATACAGCATGAGAAACCCTGGACTGGAAGAAACACAAGTTGGAATCAAGATTGCTGGGAGAAATATCAATAACCTCAGATATGCAGATGACACCACCCTTATGGCAGAAAGTGAAGAGGAACTAAAAAGACTCTTGATGAAAGTGAAAGAGGAGAGTGAAAAAGTTGGCTTAAAGCTCAACATTCAGAAAACAAAGATCATGGCATCTGGTCCCATCACTTTATGGGAAATACATGGGGAAACAGTGTCAAACTTTATTTTCAGGGGCTCCAAAATCACTGCAGATGGTGACTGCAGCCATGAAATTAAAAGACTCTTACTCCTTGGAAGGAAAGTTATGACCAACCTAGATAGCATATTCAAAAGCAGAGACATTACTTTGCCAACAAAGGTTTGTCTAGTCAAGGCTATGGTTTTTCCTGTGGTCATGTATGGATATGAGTGTTGGACTGTGAAGAAGGCTGAGTGCCAAAGAATTGATGCTTTTGAACTGTGGTGTTGGAGAAGACTCTTGAGAGTCCCTTGGACTGCAAGGAGATCCAACCAGTCCATTCTGAAGGAGATCAGCCCTGGGATTTCTTTGGAAGGAATGATGCTAAAGCTGAAACTCCAGTACTTTGGCCACCTCATGCGAAGAGTTGACTCATTGGAGAAGACTCTGATGCTGGGAGGGATTGGGGGCAGGAGGATAAGTGGACGACAGAGGATGAGATGGCTGGATGGCATCACTGACTCGATGGACATGAGTCTGAGTGAACTCCGGGAGCTGGTGATGGACAGGGAGGCCTGGCATGCTGCAACTCATGGGGTCGCAAAGAGTCGGACAGGACTGAGTGAATGATCTGATCTGATCTGATAAGACAACAGCTTTATTCCTTTGCTAGGCAAAGGAGGCCACAGAAGACTAATGTCCTCAAAACTGTTATGTCCCAACCTTGAGAGAGTAGTGAGAAGTTTTATGACAGTGGTTCAAAGAGGGGATGATCAGTTCAATGACATTCTTCTGATTGGTTGGTGGTGAGATAAGTGGGAGTCAGCATCATCAACCTTTTTGTTCTAACCCGTCTGGAGTCTCTGTCCTTGTGGGCAGCATACTTTTCCCACCTAGTGGGGGTTTTAGTATCTGCAAAAGCATTCTAAGATATTGTTATATATATTCCTTGTTGGGGAGCTAAGACTCTGCCCTAAGGCTGCATTATGATTTCTGGACTGCTCCTCCCTTGTCTCCACATCTCCTATCTTCCCTAGTACCTGTTTGAACCTGTCCCTTTGAAATCAGGCAAGCTCATGGAGGCCGGATGAAGCCTATTTCCTGTAATCAAGAAGTGGAGGACACAGAAAGGCAAAGGCTTTTATGCCCAGGAGCCTGTTAGAGCCCTGCTCAGTATCACTGCTATACATCCAATGAGTGAATTGTGTTGCTAAATTCATGATAGATGTTACTCTGCCTATCTTTGGATGTCTTTGGTAACAGGGAACTCACTCCCATAAGGGGCAAGTTCCCCCTCACTTTTTAAAGTAATACCATGTTATTATTTTAAATGACCAGACTCATTCTTTATGTCAGTTCTCTTACAAGTTTTACTTACTGCTTCCAGTTATAGTTATTGCTTTTGCTTAGCACTCATAATAAAAGGAGTTAGTTAGCTGAAGAATGTGTCATATTCAAAAATTTGAGAGTAAGACATTTGGAATCTGGGGAAAATATATGATTTGCCTCAAATCTGATGAAAGTTTAATGAATTCTGGATTCCCAGGTCTTTCACTTTTTGTGATCTGAGTAACAAAATTCCATTTACATTCAACTGTTAGGGAAACATATCTTGCAATGTAAAATATGACAGTGTATGACCACAACCTAGACCATATGCATCTGAGGTCTAAATGCAAAAATAAATAAATAAATAAATAAAGAGAGAAAGAAAGAAAGAAAACCCAGAAACTTTTAGGATCTTCCTTCATTTCCTCCAATATGTTTTCAAACTGTATTTGCAGTAATTGTTGCTTCAGCATAATTCTTTATATCTCTGTAGAGGAGTATTTTTATTCTTCTGTGAGAAGACATAATGAGAGAGATGCCCACATATCTGGTGGCTCTTTGGGTACTATTGATTTGGCATATTGATGGTCCATTATCTGAGAATAAAAAGGACATCATTCTTTACTCCTTGCCCACTCCTTGTCCAAGAGCCCGAGACTCTTTGTTTCTTATTTTTAAATTTCAGGTGTATAGTTAGCTGAGTGTGTTCTCTCTGGCTTTTTTTGTTTGTTTGTTTTTTAATTATTTTTTAAAATATAAGTTTATTTTAATTGGAGGTTAATTACTTTACAATATTTGGAAAGATTTCCAAAGTGAATCGGAAAAAAAGGAATTCTAGCTAAGAACATTGGACAAATGTCTCAAGTTTGTCTGTGATGACATAAGCTTTGACTTTGAGTCAGTATCATTGTTAAAAGAGTAGTCACACTCACTCACTGCAGCTGGTTTTTGGTGTATAGTTTAGTAATAATGATGCTAGCTTTGGGGGAAGTATGAGTTTAGACCTGCTGTGATTTTTCATATTTTGTGAGACATCTGTACTTGAATTCTTCTTCATTATCAGTGATTTCTTTATATTTCTATGACAGCCAAATGGTTAGCTTGTGTGTATGTTTATTTTTGCATGTGAAAAGGACTCCATGTAGCTTTATTAAACTGCTTTCAGGAACAAGTAATTTAACATCAAATGGTAAAATTGTATGCTTGTTTTAACTGTTAGAAGTGTTTTTCTGTTTTACTGAATTTTTACTTTCACTGTCATCTGAATGAAATTTAAATGCTTCTTTATTCAGGTATGTATGTCCTTGAATGGACTTTAAGAGCAAATGTGCTCAGAATGTCAAGAAACGTAGGAAAATACAATACAATGATAATGAATTTTTAGCTGATCAGATTGATCCTTAGTCATAGTTGAAAATGTGTTTTCTTTACTTCCTTCATGTGTGTGTGTATGGGAGGTTGTGTGTATTGTGGGAAATGCATTTTGCACTGGGGTGAGTAATCCATAAAGATGAAGGTTCTTAGACCTTCAAAATGTCTTCCCTTTGCCTGTTTAACTGGCTTCTCAATGGCACTAGTTCTGCTGCTGCTAGGCATGTTTTAAGAAGTGCCTCTTCAGACAGGAATAGTCAAAACTATTGCCTATATCACAAAGCAAACCTTTGTTTAGGCTTGCCACCATATTAACTTGAACCTCAGTGTTCCAGAAGTTTTGTTATTTGCTTACATTTCCTAGGTTCAAACAGTGAGTATTTTTTTTTCTTTGAATTAAAGACCTTGAGGATGTTCATTTAGTCTTTACTTACCTATTTGGCTTCACAGGCCAGCAGATCCAACTGCCAAGCTGTTGAGTCTAGAAGCTAGCTGGTAGAAATGCTGGGGATATGTGTTTTCTTCATATTTGTGACAATTGGGAAATTATATATATTCATGTCAAAAATATATATGTGTACTGAAATAATAGTATTCCCTCTTTATATCCCTGGAAAACAGAACATTAAAATCTATACCTTATTGTTTTAGATTTTAGCTAGAAGATGAGTGGAGGAGAGAAGGGAGAAGAGGGTCATTTTATGGAAATGTCCACTAGTACTTATAAATGTTAAGATTCTTAATAGTCTTTACTCTCTTGTTAGAGAGTAAAATGGCTTCTCAAAGTATGAATCCTTTCAGCCCTTAATCTTTCAGCAATAGCTGTGTTTAGATTATATTTCTGTGCTGCAAGCATTTAATTTTTGCAATAGTGTTTGTTCTTTTCCTATTCCACACATCATTTTTTTTTTTCCAAGTCAAATCCCACCATTTGCCATGAATCATTTATCTTGGGATAAAGTCAATCTGCCTGCTGTAGGCCACTCTGTGGACTGCTTTTATTTTCCTCCTGGAGTGGCCTGGGCTTACTGAGACTGAGATTAGTCAGTCACAGAGATTACCTCAGAGCCTGTAGTTGATATCAGATATGGCAGACAGTCAAATGAGGAAGAGAATTAGCATATACCAATTCATATACATCCTCCATAAACATCAATCCTTTGCAAACTCATTTCAGATTTTCCAGTCTTGATGTGATTAAATAGGCAGATAGCTTTGCAGCATGTTCTTCTGATGGAGGGGAGGCTGATTCATGACAGTTTAAGAATAAAAATACAGGGCACTAATATCCACAGAATTTTTATAGAATGTGTCTCCATGCTTGTCATCCTTTTCTTCCCTCTGTTCCTTTTAAATTAAGAGCTTTTTCTCTCTCTTGGCTCTTCCTAGAAATGTTCATGCATTGAATAGGCAGATGGTGGGTTGAGCTTGGAGAGACCTAAAAGGACACAGTCATGCCTCAGCATCTTTCTCTAGTACAGATGCCCATTTGTACATTGGCATCCAGTAAACCTTTGCTGATTGCAGTCAGATCTTAATTCTTAGTGTGGTTCAATACCTTTTTTTGTCTTTTTTACAATTTTACATTCTTGAGTTTTTCTGTGGTTGGCCTCTCAGGCATGCATGCATGCTCAGATGTATCTGACTCTGCGACCCCATGGACTATAGCCTGCCAGGCTCCTCTGTCCATGGAATTCTCCAGGCAAGAATACTGGAGTGGGTTGCCATTTTCTCCTCCAGGGGATCGTCCCACCCTAGGGATCAAACCCACGTCTCCAGCATTGGCAGGCAGGTTCTTAAGCACTTAGCCACCAGGGAAGCCCAGATTTAAGGAAGGCTGCAGAAGCTGCAAGTCAACGAGGTTGGCCTCTCATCTGATTGCAAAGTATTCATCTTCATTCCTTCTGCATATACTGATCAGTATGTAAAGGAGGAGGAGGTCACAGTATTCCCAGACCAAATAGAGCAACTGGACTGAGTTCTAGGTGGCTGGGAGTCATCTTGGTAATAGTAAGCTTAGAAATGGTAGACAGGATTTGAAGTGCAGAAAGATGGTCCGTGATTAATCCTGACACCTCTTGACCTTATACAAGGCTTTCCCAGAAGAAATTATGAAGGAAAGTGTAGTTCTGCATCCAGTGTTTTCTTTCCCTTTGTGGCAGTTCACTGCATTTTAACTTCACCTATTCTGTTTGAGGGTCAGTCAACTTCAGAACTGTATTTATCTCTTCTTTCACTTATTCTTATATATATTTCTTTTTTCCATTTGGATTTTTGGACAAGTCAAAGAATTGAGGCAGAATAATCTAGAAAAGTTGACCAAAAATACCCAAAGTACCAAAACAATGGTCTCCTTTAAGTCCTGCCTACTCAAATGTTAGAAACAAAGAAGATATCCTAAGATAGTTATATACTTAGGAAGTTTCCCAAATACCATCTTCTCTAAAGCCTCCTAATTTCCTGAGATTTCATTCTATGAGGTATTCCCTCTATAAATAATTTCAATCTCCATTGCTCTCTATGCCTTATCCTGTAACCATCCTTAAATAGCTTTCGTTAAAAATAAAATCTTCCCTTGGTGTAGTCTGTTTTCAGATAGACCATATTCTCCCTGTTTCAGTATAGCATATTGGTTACAAGCTCACATTTTGCAGCCAGATATCATAGTTTGAATTTCAGCCATTCCAGTCACAAACTATGTGAACTTGGGCAACTTACTTTAGAAAATAACAGAAACTTCTCTGTGCCTCAGTTTCCTCATTTGTAAAATGGGATAATAACTGTACCTAACTTATAGTGTTGTAAGGATTAAATGACTAAATATATGTAAAGCACATGGAATAGTATGTGGCTCTCATTAGTGCTATGTAAATGTTTGTTATTATAATTCCTTTGGAGATAAGCTTTACTACTCTAATTTTTGTCGGTAGTACTTATCACTCTCCAACATATTATCTGATGGATTGCTTTGACCTTTTCTCCCCGCCCCTTTCTCTCTCTTCCTCCTGCTAAATTACAAGCTCTATGAGAACAGGGATTTTTTTCTGTTCTCTTCATTGCTGTATATCCTCTGTGCTTAGCACATAGTAGGTATTCAATAAACATTTGCTGAATGAACTCATTGTGGTGTGGCTTTATTGAAGTTGCTCTTGCAGAGGTTATTAGTAACTGCAAACCTGTGAACCGCCTTTAACACGCCCCCCCCCCCTTGCTCACAGTATCTAATCAGAGAAGACATCAGGTTAATTGTACTGGCAAGTATCTCTCTGATCCATGTTTGTCCTCCCAGAGCCACTGCTACGACCTTCTCTAGTCCTAGCCACTATCTGTTTCCAGAGTCTTGCAGTAGACCCCTAATTAATTTTCTTTTTCCATTTTTGCTTCTTTTAACCCATTCTCTATATAGTAGCCAAGGAAGATTTTAAAAATGTAAATCAAACAATACCATACTTTAACAACCCTTTCTTGTTGTTGTTCAACTGTTATCAGATCAGATCAGATCAGTCGCTCAGTCGTGTCTGACTCTTTGTGACCCCATGAATCGCAGCACGCCAGGCCTCCCTGTCCATCACCAACTCCTGGAGTTCACTGAGACTCACATCTGTCCAATTCTTTGTGACCACTAGCTTCCTATTGTCCTGTAGAGTAAAATGCAAAATTATTCAATGATCTACATGAAACTGTGCTAGCTGACCTTTTAGTTTCTTAAAAATTTAAATAGTTACCATTTGACCCAATGGTTCTACTCCTCAATATATATCAAAGAGATTGAAAACACTCAGATATAAACTTGTACACAAATGTTCTAGCATTATTCATAATAGCTGAAAAGTAGAATCAGGCCAAATATCAATCAATTGATGAAAAGATAAATGTTATATTATCCATATACAGGAATATTATTCCATTGTAAGCAGCAATGAAGTACTGATACATGCCACAACATGGATGTACCTTGAAAACCTTGTGCTAAGTTAAAGAAGCCAAATAATACAAAATAATACAAATAATACAAGCCAATAATACAAAATATATTGTATTATTCCATTTATATGAGATGTCCAGAATAGGTGAAAGTATAGAGATAGGAAGTAGATTTGTACTTGATAGGGGTTGGGACTAGGGGAACATAAATGCTAATGGGTATTGAGCTTCTTTTGGGAGGTGTCAAATGACAAAAACAAAACAGTTTAGTAATGAGTTTGATGTCATATATTCAAGGGAAAACAATCTATGGTTTGGGGGTATTGACTGGAAAAAATGCACAACCTGAAAGTTGAGAGTTAGGGTTTATTTGGCACATGTTCTGAGGACTTCAAGTCAGGGACTACTCCAAAGAGGCAAGGGAGGGGGCAGAATATATAGGAGTTTTTGCAACAAAGACTGGGTAGTCGTAACATCGAAAGATTATTATTAATTAAAGAAAACTAGGAGAAGGCAATGGCACCCCATTCCAGTACTCTTGCCTAGAAAATCCCATGGACAGAGGAGCCTGGTAGGCTGCAGTCCATGGGGTCGCTAAGGGTTGGACACCACTGAGCGACTTTCACTTCCACTTTTCACTTTCATACATTGGAGAAGGAAATGGCAACCCACTCCAGTGTTCTTGCCTGGAGGATCCCAGGGATGGCAGAGCCTGGTGGGCTGCCGTCTATGGGGTCGCACAGAGTCGGACACGACTGAAGTGACTTAGCAATAGCAGGTATCTCAAGTTAACGATTTGAATGCTTTTATGCATGGGAAGTTGCAAAGTCTGGGCTACTTGAAATCATTTCTGTGATAGGCAGCTCAGCTGTGTGGGGCTAGTATCCTATGTGAGTTTCCTCTCAGTGCTTCATTGTTGGGGATGGCTACAGCACTTGACTGCTAGGTGCTGGGCATCCTGTTTCATCCTGAGCTCCCTCAGGGCTCACTGTAATGTGATGGCTTGATGGTGGCAACATCCTTTGTTTACTTGTATGGCAGGCAATATTTTTCATTCACAGGGGAGTATAGTACCTAACAAGCAGTGGAACATTCTTCCCAAGGAATTTTGGACAAGAGTGAATTTTATGGAAAGTTAAAAGAGGCAACATGAAAAAGGGCATGATTTGCCAGGAGGCTGGGGATTTCCTTATGAGACTGACTTGTCCTGTTTTCTAGGGTAAGCTTTAACTCACTAAAGCTGAGTGTTTGTTGTTCAGTTGCTAAGCTGTATCCAACTCTTTCCAACCCCATGGACTGCAGTATGCCAGGCTTCTCTGTCATTCACTATCTCCTGGAGTTTGCTCAAACTCATGTCCATTGAGTTGATGATTCCATCCAACCATCTCATCCTCTGCTGCCTCCTTTTGCCTTCAGTCTTTCCTAGAATCAGTCTTTTCCAATGAGTCAGTTCTTTGTGTCAGGTGGCCAAAGTATTGGAGCTTCAGCTTCAGCATCAGCCCTTCAAATGAATAGTCAGGAATAATTTCCTTTAGGACTGACCAGTTTGATCTCTTTGCAGTCCAAGAGACTCTCAAGGGTCTTCTTCAGTACCACAGTTCGAAAGCATCAATACTTTGGCACTCAGCTTTCTTTATGGTCCAACTCTGAGTTGGAGTATTATAATTGGTGTATGTTAGATTTCCGTGACAAGTATTTCCTGTAAGTGTAGGCTTACTTAGATGCAAATTTGTGATATGAGCCAGGCCATTGACCGAGGCCTCCATTTTGTGGGTCTGAAACCACGCAACTCAGATTGAGACTTGAACCCACAGTCTTTTTATTGAAATCATATACCTGGTCTCAGGACTTAATAAAGTTTGGTTTCTTCGTCTCATCACAGGAGTTCAGTGAGAGACAAATTGATGGGTAAGAAATGGTTTAGAGAGATACACATTCTATAGAGAGAATGCAGTCCCTCTTAAAAGGCAAGAATGGCCTTGACACTCTATAGACAGAATAGGGTCCATATCAGAAGTTGAGAGACTCCAAATATGGGGTAGTTAGTTTTTATTGGCTGAGTAATTTCATAGGCTAATGAGTGAGAATAGTATTCCAACTGTTTTGGGGAAGGGACAGGGATTCCCAGGAATTGGTCCACCCCCACTTTTTGGCCTTTTATGGTTAGCCTCAGAACTGTCTTGGCACCTGTATGTCACTTCACATGCTGATGTATTAAAATGAGCATAAAATGGAGGCCTACTTAAGATCCACTGGAATTAGATTGTCTGCAATCTTGGATCTAGTTGGTTCTAACCAGTTTTTGTAATGTCCTATGAGCATGTCATTCTTTTAAATGTTGTGCCCTGCCCCCTTCCCTCCTATTTCAGGTCCTGATATATGAATTAACTTTTTAGGGGTGATGAAAATGTTCTGAGATTAGATAGTATGCTGGTTTATAACTTTGTGAATATTTAAAATCACAGTGAATGGTATGCATTAAACTTTATAGTATTTTAATTATATCTCAATTTAAAAAGTTTTAGTCTTTGCCTACCCTCTAATCTCACCTCCTGACACTTTCTGCCTCACTTGCTATACTCCAGCCACAATTGTCTTCTCTGTTTCCCAAACATGAAATGTTCTCTCTTATCTCAGGATGTTTCCATGTGGTAATCTGTGTTGTAAAACTAATTTCTCATCTTTCTTATATAACTCATTCTTATTAATTACTCAGGATAGAGGTGAAACTCTACTACTTTCCTTCTTCTGGAAGCCATCCTTGACTCCCTTCATATTTTTCTTGTCCCATTTTTATACAGTCTGCATAGCATCCTGTGTGTCTCCATTAAAAATACATGATTATATCTGCCTTTCAGATTGGGTCCATAGACCATAAACTCCATAAGATAGATACCATACCCATCTTTGTTTATTCTCTCTCCTTCATCCTTTATTCAAAACTAAAGACCCATTCCACTTTGTTGATATTTTGGATCCTAGCTATTATCACGAAGAAGGCAATGGCACCCCACTCCAGTACTTTGCCTGGAAAATCCCATGGACGGAGGCGCCTGGTAGGCTGCAGTCCATGGGGTCGCTAAGAGTCGGACACGACTGAGCGACTTCACTTTCTCTTTTCACTTTCATGCATTGGAGAAGGAAATGGCAACCCACTCCAGTGTTCTTGCCTGGAGAGTCCCAGGAATGGGGGAGCCTGGTGGCTGCCGTCTATGGAGTCACACAGAGTCAGACATGACTGAAGCGACTTAGCAGCAGCTATTATCACCTTGTATTATCACCTTTAAGTCTCAGGAGGGCAGGGATCCTGTCTACTTCAGTTGACCATTATGTCATGGCAATCCAGCCACATAGTGGATACTCAATAAATGTTTGTTGAATAAATGACTGTAATGGTTTCCCCTTTTAACCTCAGTTATTTGAGCAATAGCACACATGATTAAATGTGGGAAGTTTACACGATTTTCTGGTTAAAACCGAATATTTTCAAACATGACCCTTATTGCCTTTAGATATTCAGTCTTGAAACTTCTTTATAGTGTATCAGTTTCTTGGCATTTCTAGTTTTCTTTTGGGGAGTGGTGCTAAATAAAAGCATCAATCACATTGCCCCGGGAGTACACATCAACTCATAACATATCCTTTTTTTGACATGTAAGGCTCCTCCCCCATCTTGTCCCCATGAGAATCAGTAATGAAGCATTTATGACTGTGTTGTTGTTGTTGTTCAGTTGCTCAGTTGTGTCCGACTCTTTCCTACCTCATGGACTACAGCACGCCCGGCATCCCTGTCCTTCACCATCTCCTGGAGCTTGCTCAGACTCATGCCCATTGACTCGGTGATGCCATCCAACCATCTAGACCTCTGTCATCCCTTTCTTCTCCTGCCTCAGTCTTTCCCAGCATCAGGGTCTTTTCTAATGATTCAGCTCTTCACATCAGGAGCCCAAAGTATTGGAGCTTCAGATTCAGTCCTTCCAATGAATATTCAGGACTGATTTTCTTTCAGATTGACTGGTTGCAGTCTAAGGGGCTCTCAGGAGTCTTCTCCAACGCCCAAATTCAAAAGCATCAATTCTTTGGTGCTTAGCCTTCTTTATGGTCCAAGTCTTATATCCATGACTACTGGAAAAACCATAGCTTTGACTAGATGGACCTTTGTCAGCAGCATAATGTCTCTGCTTTTTAATATGCTGTCTAGGTTTGTCATAGCTTTTCTTCCAAGGAGCAAGTGTCTTTTAATTTCATGGCTGCAGTCACCATCTGCAGTGATTTTGGAGCCTAGGAAAATAAAGTCTGTCACCATTTTCTTGAAGAGATCTTTATAGTCTTTCCTGTTCTATTGTTTTCCTCTCCTTTTTTTGCTTTATTCACTTAGGAAGGCTTTCATATCTCTCCTTGCTATTCGATGGAACTGTGCACTCAGATGGGTGTATCTTTCCTTTTCTCCTTCGCCTTTCACTTCTTTTCTTTTATCAGCTCTCTGTAAGACCTCTTCAGACAACCACTTTGCCTTTTTGCATTTATTTTTCTTGGGGATGGTTTTGATCACTGCCTCCTATACAATGTTTCAAACCTCCTCCCATAGTTTTCCAGGCACTTTATCAGATCTAGTCTCTTCAATCTATTTGTCACTTCCACTGTATGATCCTAAATGATTTGTTTTAGGTCATGCCTGAATGTCCTGGTGGTTTTCCTTACTTTCTTCAATTTGAGTCTGAATTTTGCCATAAGGAGTTCATTATCTGAGCCATAGTCAGATCCTCGTCTTGTTTTTACTGACTGCACAGAGCTTCTTCATCTTTGGCTGCAAAGAATCTAATCAATCTGATTTTGGTATTGACCATCTGGTGATGTCCATGTGTAGAGTCTTCTCTTGTGTTGTTGGAAGAGGGTGCTTGCTATGACCAGTGAGGTCTCTTGGCAAAACTCTGTTAGCCTTTGTCCTGCTTCATTTTGTACTCCAAGACCAAATTTGTTTGTCTATCTCTTGACTTCCTACTTTTCATTCTAGTCCCGTATGATGAAAAGGACATCTTTTCTGGGTGTTAGTTCTAGAAGATCTTGTAGGTCTTCATAGAACAATTGAGCTTCAGCTTCTTCAGCATTGGTGGTTGGGGCTTAGACTTGGATTACTGTGCTATTGAATGGTTTGCCTTGGAAATGAACTGAGATCATTCTGTCATTTTTGAGATTGCACCCAAGTACTGCATTTTGGACTCTCTTTTTGACTATAAGGGTTACTCTATTTCTTTTAAGGGATTATTGCCCACAGTAGTAGATACAATGGCCTTCTGAGTTAAATCACCCAACCCGTCCATTTTAGTTCATTCATTCCTAAAATGTCAATGTTTACTTTTGTCATCTCCTGTTTGACCACATTCAGTTTACCTTGATTCATGGACCTAACATTTCAGGTTCCTAAGCAATATTGTTCTTTACAGCATTGGACTTTATTTTCACCACTAGACACATCCACAAACTGGGCATTGTTTCCACTTTGGCTCAGCCTCTTCATTCCTTCTGGAGCTATTTCTCCGTTCTTATCCAGTTGCATATTGGGCACCTACTAGACCTGGGTAATTCATCTTTCAGTGTCATATCTTTTTGCCTTTTCATAATTTTTTTTAGAAAATGCAGAAGATCCAGAGATAAAATTACCAACATCTGTTGGGTCATAGAAAAAGCAAGAGAATTCCAGAAAAACATCTACTTCTGCTTCATTCACTACACTAAAGTCTGTGATTGTGTGGGTCACAACAAATTGTGGAAAACTTTTCAAGAGATGGGAATACCAGACCACTTTACCTGCCTCCTGAGAAACCTGTATGCAGGTCAAGAATCAATAGTTAAAACTGGACATGGAACAATGGACTGGTTCAAAATTGGGAAGGGAGTACATCAAGTCTGTACATTGTCACCCTGCTTATTCAACTGCTTACATCGTATGAAATGTACTGGATGAAGCACAAGCTGGAATCAAGATGGCAGGGAGAAATATCAATAACCTCAGATATGCAGATGACATTACCCTTATTGCAGAAAGCAAAGAGGCACTAAAGAGCCTCTTGATGAAACTGAAAGAGCAGAGTGAAAAAGCTGGCTTAAAACTCAGCATTTGTAAAACTAAGATCATGGCATCCAGTCCTATTACTTCATGGCAAATAGATGTGGAAACAATGGAAACAATGAAAGATTTTACTTTCTTGGGCTCCAAAATCACTGCAAATGTTGACTACAGTCATAAAATTAAAAGATGCTTGTTCCTTGGAAGAAAAGCTATGAGAAACCAAGAAAATGCACTAAAAAGCAGATACATTACTTTGACAGCAAAGGTCTGTATAGTCAAAGTTATGGTTTTTCCAGTAATCATGTATGGATATGAGATTTGGACCATAAAGAAGGCTGAGCACTGAAGAGTTGATGCTTTTTACTGTGGTGTTGGAGAAGACTCTTGAGAGTCCTTGGACCACAAGGAGATCAAGTCAGTCAATCCTAAAGGAAATCAACCCTGAATATTCATTGAAAGGATGGATGCTGAGGCTGAAGCTCCAGTATTTTGGTCACCTGATGTGGTGTTCTGACTCATTAGAAAAGACCCTGATGCTGGGAAAGATTGAAGGCAAGAGAAGAAGGGGACAAAAGGGGACGACCAAGGAGAAGGGGGTAACAGAGGACACGATGGTTGGATGGCATAACCAAGTCAATGGACATGAGTTTGAGCAAGCTCCAGGAGATGGTGAAGGACAGGGGAGCCTAGTATGCTGCAGTCCATGGGGTTGGAAAGAGTCAGACATGACTGAGTCACTGAAGAACAACAACTGTTTATGGGGTTCTCAAGTCAAGCATGCTCAAGTGGCTGGCCATTCCTTTCTCCAGAGGACCACATTTTGTCAGGACTCTCCACAGTGACCTGTTCATCTCAGGTGGCCCTACACAGCATGGCTTATAGTTTCATTGAGTTAGACAAGGCTGTGATCCATGTGATCAGTTTGGCTAGTTTTCTGTGATTTATTTTTTTCATTCTGTCTTCCCTCTGATGGATGAGGATAAGAGGCTTGTGGAAGCTTCTTGATGGAAGTGTAAAAGTGTAATTATCATCCAGATAGGAGCATTTAGTGTTATAACTCTCTTAAGTAAAAGGAATGTTTATGCTTTTTAGAAGGCATATTTTAGAATCACCTTTCAAAATGTAGCTAGTATGTGAAACTTGAAGTAGGAGAACCAAAATGAAGTTGAAAAGAGAAGGTTGAGTGCTTCTGTGAGTTGCATAACAATAGTCTCCTTTCTTCCCTAGAGCTCAACATGAATGATTAAAAATCACCCCTCAGGTTCTTGGCTTGAATATCCTGCTTGTAACAGTAGGTTTGTGAGTACAAGAACAGCTGCCCATCTGCTAGGAAAATGAAAGGAAATAAATCAGACATCCATTTTATGCTGAAGATTCATGTTATCTGATGTGGCTTTAAAAAATTTCCTTTTACCTGTGTTTAAACAAAATGGAAATCTTGTTTATTTCCTAGTCATAGAGGTGAAGAAAACGTTTATTTCAGTTTCCTGAAATGAATCTACCTCGATGAGGACTTTAAATAATCAGTGACCTGGCTAATTTTTTTGATGGGATTGTTTATTCTTTTCATTTTTGGCACACAAAAGCTATACATAATTATACATACATGTCCATAACTATACATAATTAGTGTATATGACTTGATGAATTTGGAGATAAGTCTACACTCATGAAACCATCACTATAATCTATCCATGAGCCTCTCCATCACCTCTGAAATTATCCACTTGCCTTCTATTAATAAGGTTTTTTGTGATAAGAACACCTAAAATCTACTCTTTTAGCAAATTTTTTAGTATATAAGACAATGTTGTTAACTATTGTCAATATGTTGTATAGTAAGTCTCCAGGGTTTATCATCTTGTATAACTGAGACTTACATCCTGGCTCAATTTAAAAATTACTGTTTTTCTTATTACATAAGTAATACGTGTACATTTAGAGAAAAATTACTATTTTTCTTATTACATAAGTAATGCATGTACAGTTAGAGAGCTCAGACAAGCAGAAATAGGAAAAAAATCACTGTAAGTTCATCAGAGACTATTAACATTTTGATATGTGTACATAGAGTGTGTATATGTGTAGCAACAAAGTTGGATCAAACTGTGCATGTCTTCATAACCTACTTTTTTCACTCAGTGTTACATCAAGAATATCTTTTCTTGTCAATAAATATTGGGTCATTCAGGTTTTTGGTTGGATGTTATAGAAAAACACAGATAAAATTTTTGGCCAACCTGATATATGTATACAATCTCATTTTAAATGATTACATAGTATTAATTATATGTAATTTAAAGATTCTATTTTATGGGGCTTTTCAATTGCTTCCAGATTTCTAGCATTATTTAAAAATTTTGTTTATGTACCTTTATACTTATTTTTTAGGACAAACTACTCTAGACTTGGTTATGTTGTGATAACAAACACTTGAAAATCTCTCTAGCTTAAAACAACAATGGTTTATTTCTTGCTTAGATTACATCTACATTATAGGTTAACAGGAGAGTTCTGATTATTAAATAGAGACCCCAATTTACTGAGATTCCTTCATTTTCTGACAGCCTCTCACCATGTGCTGTCATGAATACCTTGGTAGGAAGTGAGAATATTGTAAATTGCTTACTGGCTCTTAAGTGCTTTTGCACAGAAATGAGACATAGGTGCTCATGGTTCACTGGCCAGAACTAGTCATGTGGACACATTTAATCTCAAAGAGGAGGGGGGAAGTTGGTGCTCCCATTTGCTTGAAAGTAGTGGAAAACCAAATATTGTCTCCCACAATAGCATTGCTGAATTAAATGCTGTCAAATGGCTAGTAGAATATGTACATTTAGTAAATGTTCATGTTACTTATTTAAAAATTACTCTCCAGGAGGATTATAACATCTTATGTTCAAACTGTTAGTGATTAAGGAAATTTCCCTACATTTTCCCTCTTCTAATCCGTAATATAATTTTAAAATGTTTTTGACAATTTTATGAGCAAAAGCAGCATCTATTTTAAATGATATTTCTCTTATTATTAAGAGGATGACCATTTTGATATAGTTATATAGCCTGGTTCATATTAATGGCTTTAAGGAAGCTTTTAAAAACATGACTTTGTGCATGATACAGGGATGCTGTTATATCTGAAGTGACTGTAGTTGTGGAATACATCTTAAAAGGTGTAAATTCCTATAGGTATTATGCTCTTTTGGCTGTATTTTCTTATCTTTCAAATTCAGGATGCAATTGAGTTCATGAATACAATTAAATATGAAATGTTGATAGTTTTCTCAAAGATGGCATTGTAGCACATTTGAAAATAATGCCTATGTGTTTAGTTAAGAAATAGGAGATTCTCAACTTATACCTAGATTTTAGGAATATATTCATTCTATAATTATTTTGCACAGGTGTCATCTCCCTTACCATATAAGCAGCATCTTATTGTTAAAGGCATTATCCTCTTTTGATTCCCCACGTGCCTAACAGAAGTGCTGGGTATATAAGTAGAATCTTGATAAATATGTATTCAGTGAAATTAACTGAAAAGGAAAGGTAACTTATTTGCATATGTATTATTCATTCATCTTATGTCAAGCATTGGGGTTGCATTGGGTTGAAAGTGCTTCTTTGCAAAGAGAAATTCTAAGTATTTTGTAATACTTTCAAAGGGAAGACCAAATACAGTGTTTTGTCTCTCTGTGTATGTAGGTGAGGAGCTGTGCTGAAAGGAATTCTCCAAACCAGGAGACAGACGTGTAGACGTTTTTGCTTCACAAAGTGCTTTGCTTCACAAAGTGCTTTTGTAAACTGTGTCTGTTGGGACCATGGAGGTTAAAGGCCTTCCACTTATGATTTAACTTCTATTGAGATATTATGCTAAAATTCCCCTAGCCTTAGAGTCCATCATGAGGAGCCAAGGTGGACTGTACCACTCTGGCCTGATTTTAGCAGGGCTCAAGTTTAAAAGGGATTAAAAAGCATTCTTATGACCTGAATTGTAAGTTATTGAGATTTCATGTTAACACATTGTTGAACTTTGACAGGTCAACGTGTACTGAGATGGAGAGGATTTATTGTGAATTTCAGTTTCTTTGTGATGTATTTGGTGCTTGACCAAAACTGCTGAGGACTGGAGGCTGAGCATAAAGAGAAGGGTTTAAGATTGTTCTCTTCTGAATTGGTGATCAGCATAAACCAGTTCTCAGCAAGGTTACTTGATACCAAACTGAATCAGTCAATTTAAATGAAGGAAGAAATAATCACTGTGTTTGTTAGTACGTGTTAATGGAAGCTATTTCATTTAGAAAAATTATGAATTTTTAACATGGGGGGAAATATTGGAATAGACATTTCAAGTAAGAATTGGATGCTTCTGTCTCTGGGTTCTTTAATAAGAGAACAAATTTGGCTAAATATCCATCTGTCTGAAGACAGGAGGCTGGACCAAATAACCTCTTGCTATTACTCCTGGCAGTAAGACCCCATATTCTAATTACAAGATAATTTCAACATTATTCTTATTTTGGCTTTTAATGCTTTCCAACTTGTAGAAGTTGAGTGTACATCTTAAGGTGGACTAGTGAGTTACCCTTTGTCAATCAGTTAAGAACTATTTATTGGGTTTTACCAAACTGTACTGCTAGACATATTAATACATAAGAAATTGTTCTTGTCCTCAAGGACTATGCAGTATATTTGAACAGGGGCAAAAATCACACTGGAGACAGACCAACCCAATAAAATGTTGCACGTTATTTTTCTACTTCAGTAGCTGTTTGTAGAAAACTTTTACCACTGTGAGTTACAGTGAATGAATTGTGGAAGAGGTAGACCTTGAGGAAGTTCCTGTGGATAAGGAGGATTTAGATAAGCTGAGATCAGAGTGCTATGCTAAGTCACTTCAGTCGTGTCCGACTCTGTGCGACCCCATAGACAGCAGCCCACCAGGCTCCCCCGTCCCAGGGATTCTCCAGGCAATAACACTGGAGTGGGTTGCCATTTCCTTCTCCAATGCATGAAAGTGAAAAGTGAAAGGGAAGTCGCTTGGTCGTGTCCGACTCCTACCGATCCCATGGACTGCAGCCTACCAGGCTCCACCATCCATGGGATTTTCCAGGCAAAAGTACTGGAGTGGGGTGCCATTGCCTTCTCCAGTAGAAGGGATCATAAGTACAGGTACAAGACATGATCAGAGGCACCAGAGAGCCATCTCTTCAAGTTTTCCTTTAAATGAACACTGTCCCATTTGTTTGTTCAATAGCAACTTTCCTGTCCTTGATATCTTTATTCTCTTCTGTTGAAGTAGTTTCTCCTATTAAATAGGAGAATCTATCATATCCTTATTAAAAAATAAGAATCTATCATATCCTTATTAAAAAAACACAACATGAGGAATCTTTGCAAAATTGTTAGCTCCTTCTGAGGTTTGGTTTCTGTTGATCTGAATCTCTTTTATATTAGTTGGATCATCTCAGTTCTCTTTTCTGTTTCTAGTCCTATAGATGATAGAATGTCAGGCTGATTATTTAGTACCTGAGATTCTTTAAATGCCTGTGTGTGAGTGTTCTTGGAAAACCATCTTTGCTTTGATGAACCTGTCAGATTTCTCATGTGACAGCATTCTTAGTTATTATTATTAGTAAGTAAGGGGACTTACTTAGAAGTTTGCTATATTAGACAGCTTTTCTTCATTCATGTACATATGCTATGCAACAGTGGCAGAATACATATAGCAGTTTGCCCAGATCACTAGCAATGGGGTTGATCCACAAGGCCATTCTGGAGGAATGCCAGCAAGTCATTGACAAGATTTATTTGTTCCATATTCAAAAACCTAAACCATGAGAGTGGTCTAACACCTGTCCATATGTCTGTCTCTCTCTTTCCATCCTTCTTCCATTTAAGGAGTAACATTTGAATCCTCTACTTCTGACACATCTCTTATACTTTATTTCTGTCTGTATAAATTCATTTGGTATGAAACTGAACACAAAACAAAACTTCTAAGCATGTGTTTTCCTTGAGATTTTTCTGTCATTATTATTTGCGAGGAAGGCTATTTTGGTGGAGTTTTCAAATGCAGCATGAGTAAAAAAAAGTATATCAATACCTCACTATTTCCAAGAAAGCACTTCAATGGGAGGTGGCAGTAATTTCAAAATTAGTGGTGCCTGAGGTGCTTATGATACTCATCAACACAAAGCCACGCTTCCTTGGGCTTGGTTTTGAAATAGTTTCTCAGGCGACCACTGAGCTTTGTGTCTGGTTCTCTTTCAGAATCTGTCCTTCATGTCAGGGCAGCTGTTATATTGTTTTTGCTGTATTATGGTTTTTGTGAAATCACACAATACTTCTCAATGTGATAGTTTGATAAGTGAATTTCTTTATAAAGATGACCTGTTTGTCAAATTTTGAAAGAAACTATTCTAAGATAACCAATAACGTAGAACATTTGCATATCAAATAATAGAGTAATATAGTGGTTAGCTCTCAAAAGAATGATTTTGGTAGGGAAAATGTATACTTTGCATGTGTAAGTGTACAAGGTTTGATGAAAAAATGTTTAAGCATTAAAGCTATCTCCAAAAAGAGTGTGGACTAGGAGGAAATGGGAATTCCTATGGTTAAAATTATCTTAGGTGTACCAACATCTAGGTGTACGTTGGTCCCACCCAAAATGAAGCTTCAAGATGAGTTACTTTGATAGCCAGGATTTCTCTGGACCACCTTCATTCAATCTCATTTAGATTCTGTGTAGAGGGAATGACATAATTCTTAACTTTAGTCCATACCAGATGAAAAGAAAAGCTTATGTATGTTTCAGAAGACTTTGTAATCTGATACAATGTTTCAGACTCCTCATTATAAACCCTTTTGACATCCAGTACCTGATTGGGAAATTCTGTGCTCTTTTCTATACTCCAGGCCCTTATTTCCTCATTAGATGAATTTTCTAAACGAAAATTAGATGTCTGAACTAGTAACAGAGGGAGGTAATATCAAGTTCTTGATAAAAAATAAGTGAAAGCTATTATGGATATAATGTTGTTCATAAATGTATATGAACAATAAAATCAACTGATACAAAAATAAGACATCATAATTTTTGCTATAAAGTCCAGTCATTTAATTTGTAAACAGGATCCTCTATGCGTAAGAAAAGCAGATCATCACCAACATGTTGTGATTTGTTCCATTGCTCAGTCATGTCCAACTCTTTACAACCCCATGAACTGCAGCACATCTGGCTTCCCCATCCTTCATTATCTACCAGAGTTTGCATAAACTCAAGTCCATTGAGTCGGTGATACCATCCAACCATCTCAGCCTCTGCTGCCTTCTTATCTTCCTGCCCTCAATCTTTGCCAGCATCAGGGTTTCAAGAATCCCATTGTGATTTGAGGGTTATTGATGAAACTCAGTAGTGGCCACAGGACTGGAAAAGGTCAGTTTTAATTCCAATCCCAAAGAAAAGCAATGCCAAAGAATACTCAAACTACTGCACAATTGTACTCATCTCACACGCTAGTAAAGTAATGCTTAAAATTCTCCAAGACAGGCTTCAGCAATTTGTGAACCATGAACTTCCTGATGTTCAAGCTGGTTTTAGAAAAGGCAGAGGAACCAGAGATCAAATTACCAACATCCACTGGATCATCAAAAAAGCAAGAGAGTTCCAGAAAAACATCTATTTCTGCTTTATTGACTATGCCAAAGCCTTTGACTGTGTGGATCACAATAAACTGTGGAAAATTCTGAAAGAGATGGGAATACCAGACCACCTGATCTGCCTCTTGAGAAACCTGTATGCAGGTCAGGAAGCAACAGTTAGAACTGGACATGGAACAGCAGACTGGTTCCAAATAGGAAAAGGAGTATGTCAAGGCTATATATTGTCACCCTGCTTATTTAACTTCTATGCAGACTACATCATGAGAAACCCTGGGCTGGAAGAAATACAAGTTGGAATCAAGATTACTGGGAGAAATATCAATAACCTCAGATATGCAGATGACACCACCCTTATGGCAGAAAGTGAAGAGGAACTAAAGAGCCTCTTGATGAGAGTGAAAGTGAAGAGTGAAAAAGTTGGCTTAAAGCTCAACATTCAGAAAACGAAGATCATGGCATCCGGTCCCATCACTTCATGGGAAATAGGTGGGGAAACAGTGGAAACAGTGTCAGACTTTGTTTTTCTGGGCTCCAAAATCACTGCAGATGGTGACTGCAGCCATGAAATTAAAAGACGCTTACTCCTTGGAAGGAAAGTTATGACCAACCTAGACAGCATATTCAAAAGCAGAGACATTACTTTGCCAACAAAGGTTCGTCTAGTCAAGGCTATGGTTTTTCCTGTGGTCATGTATGGATGTGAGAGTTGAACTGTGAAGAAGGCTGAGCACTGAAGAATTGATGCTTTTGACCTGTGATGTTGGAGAAGACTCTTGAGAGTCCCTTGGACTGCAAGAAGATCCAACCAGTCCATTCTGAAAGAGATCAGCCCTGGGATTTCTTTGGAAGGAATGATGCTAAAGCTGAAAGTCCAGTACTTTTGCCACCTCATGGGAAGAGTTGACTCATTGGAGAAGGCTCTGATGCTGGGAGGGATTGGGGGCAAGAGGAGAAGGGGATGACAGAGGATGAGATGGCTGGATGGCATCACTGACTCGATGGACGTGAGTCTGAGTGAACTCCAGGTGTTGGTGATGGACAGGGAAGCCTGGCGTGCTGTGATTCATGGGGTCACAAAGAGTCAGACACGACTGAGTGACTGATCTGATCTGATGACCTACCTCTCTAAATTCATCTCTTCTACAAACAGTAGTTCCCCAAATTCTCACAATAGCAATATTGTATTTAGTCTGTAAATTTAGTAGTTGGACGGAGCAAGGCATTCATTAATCAACAATATCCACTGTCATATTAGCAGGCAGTGTTCAAGCAAAGTTAATTATCATCAGTCAGAAGACAGTAGTTCCTAGAGGAACTATAATCTAGGACAAGGATATTTGGGGATAAAAGAGAGTTATGGGGAATGAATTGTTGTCTAGGGTAGATAGGCTCTAGCGAACCACCTCTGTTGGGATGAGATGAGGGGTGAGAGGCAGTGTGCTCTGGGCTGTCAAGTCCAAAGCTGCCAAAAGGGAAGGTAAGCAGTATCAAATACTGACTTTCTGTCCTGTGCAGTCCTTCCTTTATGCAATTTCTGAGGAAATATGACAATCCATACAAGCAATGAATTTTGCCAAAATGTTTGTAGATTTGGGAGTTAGCATTTAGTCCAAATATTGTTATTAAAATGTAAACCACATATTAATATGTATTGACAATCTTTTGAAGGTATTTCCTTAGAATGGGACAAATTTAGAACCACAGGGGCCCTTAGAGAGCATCTAGGACTCTGTGGTTTTCAAATTGTGTTCCCTGGAACCCTGTGGTTCTGAAAAAAAATGTCTTAGGGCCACTGTACGGGTAAAGAAAAAGAGTAACAGAGACAGCTCTAGATCCCCTGCCCGTGGTACAGGTAGAACAGATAGACTTTAGTCTGTCTTCTCTATTATGTCTTTGAATAAGCTATTATTATTTTCTTTTTTATTGGAGGATAATTACTTTACAATATTGTGTTGGCATCTGCCATACATCAGCATGAATGAGCCACCAGCATACACATGTCCTAATAATAACATATGAATATTATTATTTTTTATTCTACTGATTTTAAAAAATGGTTTAAAAACCACAGATCTATTCGAATTCCTTTGTTTTACAGATGGAGAGTTTGAGTTAGAGACAAATGTTTCTACTTCAGAATCCTGCAGAAAGGCCAATGTGGCTTAAATTGGAATTTAGAAATATAGAACAGTTTTTTGGACTCTGTGGGAGAGGGGGAGGGTGGGATGATTTGGGAGAATGGCATTGAAACATGTATAATATCATATATGAGACAAGTTGCCAGTCCAGGTTTGAAGCACGATACTGGATGCTTGGGGCTGGTGCACTGGGACAACCCAGAGGGATGGTATGGGGAAGGAGGAGGGAGGAGGGTTCAGGATGGGGAACACATATATACCTGTGGCAGATTCATGTTGATATATGGCAAAACCAATACAATATTGTAAAGTTAAAAAATAAAAAAAAATAAAAAGAATTCCTTGAAAAAAAAAAGAAATATAGTTAACTTTTAAATACAGCACATGTTACAAATTAATATAAATGGGTGCTAAGAAGCAGAATGAAGTAATGAAAATTTTAATTTCAGACTAACTCTACATCAAGTAATAAACTCCCAGAAACAAAAGATCCTATTAACATTCACAAATTACAGGACCCAGTTCAAAGCTTATTGAAGGTATTCTAAATTTATTGATTTTGGTTTATGAAAGCTACTGACTTTAGACTTGAATTGTTTTTTGTAAATGTCACCTTGAACATTTACATAGGAAAGCATCAGTTGCAAAGTTGTGCTTAGTTAAGATTTTTAATATCTGAATTACTAGAATTTGCCACAGTAATAATTTCATTGTGCCTCATGAATGCCAAACATATTGACAGCCCTTGATTTTTCTCATGCTTCTTCCCCTCTTGACTACTATTACCCTCTTCTTTGTTTCTCTGAATCTTAACTATTCTTCAAGATTCCACTGGTTTCATCTGGTCCAGAAGTCTTCTCTGACCACCCCAGCCCTTAGTAATCTTGCTTCCCATTCATCAAGTAAAGCAGTTCTTCTCTGGGCCTGTCATTTGAAACTTAGCATATGCTGATTTGTCTTGGTCTTTGATTTGGTGTGCTTGTCCTAATCACCTCTCAGTGCCCCAGCCACATGATGTACTTCTTGAAGTAGGTGCCATCTTAAATCTCTTTGACTCCATCTCTCTCAGAAGATACCTTGTTTATAGTACCTGATCAGTAAATATTTGTTGGTTGATTATCATCATCACTTTATTTTTTATTTTTTAAAAGATTTTTTTGATGTGCACCATTTTGAAAGTCTTTACTGAGTTTGTTACAATATTGCTTCTATGTTTTTGGTTTTTTGGATGTGAGGCCTGAAGGATCTTAGCACCCTGACCAGGGAGCAAACCTGTACTCCCTGCATTGGAAGGCAAAGTCTTAACCACCAGACCACCAGGGAAGTCCCCATCTTTTACTTTAAACAGTCTTAGAGAACTCAATTTGGCTTCTCCAATGGCTCAGCCAGTAAATAATCTCTCTGCAATACAGGAGACACAGGAGATGTGTGTCCTGGGTTGGGAAAATCCCCTGGAGGAGGGCATGGCAACTCACTCTAGTATTCTTGCTTGAAAAAACCTGTGAACGGAGGAGCCTGATGGGCTACAATCCAAAGGATTGCAAAGAGTCAGACATGACTGAACACACTCAGATGTACACACAGAATTCAGTTAGGCATATTGTCTCCATAAAAATTGGCTAAGGAGTTATACATTCTCAGTTCTCAGAAGCCTTTTAAGCTATTATATATATATATTTTTTTTTAAAATTTTAAAATACACAATTTAGCAGACAGTGAGATTAAATAGGGAACTGTACAAAAACCAGAATTGCTTTTCTATTTCTTAGATCATGTCCAACATGCCCCTTAGCTTATTGTGAATTTAAAATACTTTTGTTTTTTTTCTTAAGTAATAAAATAAGTGTTTTAATTAACTATTAGAAAAACATGTCATCCTAAAGAAAGAAATTTATAAAATATGTTTATGTCCATCTCTGGACATATTTTGAACCTAATTTGAACTGTAGATTATTGCAATTAATCCAATAAAACCCTTTATCCTAGGTAGAAAAATATATTCTTACCAAATTTTATCATAGGTAGAAATGTATGTTCTTACCGAAGTTTCATGTTAAGCCCATAGGAAAAATTTCTTCTTTTCACTACAGTCCTGGCCTTGGGGTAAATATTCAATCTTTCTGTCTGTTCAATGATGTGATTATGTTTATAGGATTTGTAACAGAGTTGGAAAATTACAGAATTATCTAGTGTTTTCAAAGTGAAAATGCTGCTGCTGCTGCTGCTAAGTCGCTTCAGTCGTGTCCGACTCTGTGCGACCCCATAGACGGCAGCCCACCAGGCTCCCCCATCCCTGGGATTCTCCAGGCAAGAACACTGGAGTGGGTTGCCATTTCCTTCTCCAATGCATGAAAGTGAAAAGTGAAAGTGAAGTCGCTCAGTCCTGTCCGACTCTCAGCAACCCCATGGACTGGAGCCTACCAGGCTCCTATGTCCATGGGATTTTCCAGGCAAAAGTACTGGGGTGGGGTGCCATTGCAAGTACCCTCATATCTAATGTGAACTAGCTTAAGAATTCAAAAAGGTAGCTTTGCATTAAAATGAGGTATAAAAGTGAAAGTAAAAATCACTCAGTTATGTCCAACTCTTTGCAACCCCATGGACTATACAGAATTCTCCAGGAGTGGAATGGGTAGCCTTTCTCTTCTCCAGGGGATCTTCCCAACCCAGGGATTGAACTCAGGTCTCCCGCATTACAGGCAGATTCTTTACCAGCTGAGCCACAAGACAAGCCCAAAATAAGGTATATTGGGTGGTAAAAAAGGATCATTCTTTTGTGCTTTTATAGACAAAGTACTGGATAATGACTGGATTGCTTAAATTGGAAGTCCCAGTAGGGAAGCAGTTTTATATCTTTAATTGAGCAGCAGTTGTCTTTGACCTTTAGAATTTCAAAAATGTGTGTGACTTTTTATGATTATTAAATAATGGCTTGGAGTTCACTGGGTGCTTACAGGCTCAAAGTAAACTCACTTCTCTGTTGGCATTTTGGGAGGGGTCAAGATGAACTCTGTGTTTTTGGAGTCAGGCAGTCTCTTCATTGATCTACGTTGGCTAAAATAGGAAAGGAACACTCTATGCTTGAGGTAAGACCACCCCTTACTTGGTCCCTTGTTGGCTGGAGTTGCTAGGGAGCCTAGATGCCTTCTGACTACTCAGAGTGAAACTGTTCCTCTGTTGAACTTGATACATTTGTGAACAAGACTCAAATGTGTACCCCTAAACCCTGGATGTTTCTGGTAAGAAGCCTGTTTTTCCTTTATTTCCTCATATAAACTAACAGCTTATCACCACCAATACCAACCACCCCCTCCCAAAGCCCCATTTGCATTGAGAACACTGGCACTGATCTAATTATGTTATGTCTTGTAATTATCACAAGATGACCAGGTGATCCTTTGTCTACCCAATTCTAATCTACATTCTTTCACAAACCCCTTTTCTGAGCCTGTAGTCTATGCCTCCCCAACTGCCTTTCACTGAGCCCTCTGGAATTCATGGTTAGTCATCAGAAAATCTCCTGTATCTTAAACTGCTTTTCTGAAAGCTCTTTCCTGTTTTTGCTTGAATTGAAAGCTGGGTCTTTTCCTGATGATACAGCTTTTCCTGTAGTCCTTCTGTGTGATGGTTGGTTGCTTTCCAACATTATTCAGATAAATAGGCCTGGAAATGGGGTAGATGACATCCTGTATCCCCATTGCTCTTTTCAGGCTTCTTTTTTAACCAACTCAAAACTGCCCCACGTGGATCTTATGTCATTAGACTTTATCTCCTTGATACTTTCATCAGTTAATCTATAGGTCACTTTCTCCCATTTCTTGAAGATTTTAGCTCCTGGCTCATTATCATTCCCTCCAATGATATTCCCATCTTATTTTCTGAAAGTTTTATGAGTAAAGATGATCTTTATAATACCAGTGAATTTTAAGTCCTTCCCCTCCACTCCTATAAATAATATCTGTCCTCCATCCTACCTTTAGACATTCACTTCCATTGTCATGCTCCTTGCCGTGTCATTAACAATTGCTGCAGCCCATGAGTAATCCTAGTTTTAGGCATCCTATTTTGATGATTGCTTTCTTTCTTATATCTGGTGATCAAAGCAATCACTGCCCTCCTGATACTTAAATTTTAGAGGAAAATACAGAAAATAAATATGTAATATTATAGATGGTAAGTGGGTTATAGAGGAATAAAGCAGAGAAATGGAGTAGGGAGTGCCAGAGGATATGGTTTGCATTTTAAATAAAATGATTGGGTAAGCCTTTGCCAAGAAAATGGATTTGAGCAAAGTTCTGTAGCTACCTGGGGGGAGGAGTGTTCCAGGCAGAGGTAACAACATTCAGCAAGGAAACAGTGTGACTGGAAAAGAATAAGCAAGAGAAAAAGCTTAGGTCTTGAAGTCAGAGAAGTTACAGGTAAACTGAATGAGTAGTGTTTTCTAGGACCTTTTAAGGATTTTGATTCTTTGAATGAGATGAGGAGCTCTGGAGATAATTGAGCAAAGAAGTGAACTGATCTGATTTGAGTTTTCACAAGAGTATTCTGGCTATTGTAATAAGAATAGGCTAAAAATTGGCAAAGACTGGAAGCAGTGAGACCTGTTAGGAAGCTATTACAATAATCCAGGTGAAAAATAATGGTGGCTTGCCTTCAGTCAGGCTTCCCAGATGGTGCTAGTGGTAAAGAGCCCACCCGCCAATTCAGGAATTACAGAAGACATGGGTTCGATCCCTGGGTTGGGAAGATCCCCTGGAGAAGGAAATGACAACCCACCCCAGTATTCTTGTCTAGAGAGTTCCATGGACAGAGGAGCCTGGTGGGCTATCATTCATAGGGTCGCAAAGAGTTGGACATGACTGAAGTGACTGAGCACACACATGGAATGAGACAAGCATCTCATTTCCTAATATGACACAAATCTTACTAAGATGACCTTGCTAAACTGGGAAAAAAGAACCTGTATAGAGGCAAAAGTGTGAGAAGATGTGCTCTAGTATGTCACTTTATTCTCTCATGGGTCATTGTGGCAGGGATGCATGAATTTCCCATGGGTCAGTTGGTCACTGAAGAAGGTAGCTAGACCTGAGCTCTCTTGCTGATATACAATCTGAGAGGGCTACTCATTAACAGGGCTGTAGGTTACTCTTAAGCTTCCCAGGTGGCACATGGGTAGAGTCTGTCTGCAAATTCAGGAGATGCAAGAAATGCAGATTTGATTCCTGGATTGGGAGGATCCCCTGGGATAGGGAATGGCTACCCATTCCAGTATTCTTGACTGGAAAATCCCATGGACAGAGGAGCCAAGCAGGCTACATACAGTCCCTAGGGTCACAAGAGTCAGATACAACTGAGTGTCTAAACTTATACAGGTTACTCTACAGTCAGTGGGAATTATTAACATTAGGGAACTGTGCAGTAGTCTTTTGTACCGTTTCCCTAAAATCTCATGCCTCACATTTGATGCCTGATAAAGAATCCATGGTCGGTAAGCATTAGCCAGAAAAATGGTGACAACTTGCAAAGTGGGGACTATAGTCATGGGCAGTTAAGAAAAGACATTTGTATTTCCTCCAGTATTTGCCTTTGAGTATTCCAACACCAGAGAATTGAGGCATTGAATAGAGAGAGGGAGGAGGAATCCCAGAACCAGACTTTTAATTTCCTTTCCCTGTGATGCTGGAAAGGAAGGGGGAGTATAAGTGAAACCCATTCCTTATTCCCACTTCTCACTGTGAGTCCTGGGGCCATAAGCTGGCCAGCCTGGGGGGTAGAGTTTAGTGGCAGGGGTAAGGAAGGGATTAAATTAAACTGAATATGATATTAAAGTTTAAAACTGGATTACCATGTAATAGCTGAAAATAACTGAGTATTTTTGAAACATGCCCTGGAGGCAGTAAGGTACCAGAAAAGCTATTTCTATAGGGTTAAAGAAAGCAGTGATTGGAGAAAATTAGAATGACTCAGTTCAAAATGCTTCATAAATCAATTACACACAGAGGATTTACGATATGTAGTTTACTTTATATGTTTTATCACATTTAATCTTCATGGGCACCCTAGTTTTCACACATATACATTCCAAAAAACCTAAAACATGCTCAGAGAATTTAATGATATTTTCGATCTTACAAGGGTAACAAGTGACAGAATAGAGATTCAAACCCAGGTAGTATGAATTTAGAACCTAAGTTCTTAACAGTCATACTCAATAAAGTAGTGGAATGGGAATTAAGGGCTCCACTGCTGATAAACCACGTAATCCTGGTCTTGTCACTAATCTTTTTGTTCCTTAGTTTCTTTATCTTTAAATTATGAAGAATAAAAACTTCCTTACTCCAGTGGGTACATGCTGGAATAAAATGAGATGATAAATGGAATAGAATTTGCAAAGTAAGGCGTTGTCATGTTATCATGTATGTATTTGTCAGTTCAGTTCAGAAACTCAGTCATGTCCGACTCTTTGCGACCCCATGAATTGCAGCATGCCAGGCCTCCCTGCCCATCACCAACTCCTGGGGTTCACCCAAACTCATGTGCATCGAGTTGGTGATGCCATCCAGCCATCTCATCCTCTGTCGTCCCCTTCTCCTCCTGCCCCCAATCCCTCCCAGCACGAGGGTCTTTTCCAATGAGTCAATTCTTCACATAAAGTGGCCAAAGTATTAGAGTTTCAGCCTTAGCATCAGTCCTTCCAATGAACACCCAGGACTGATTTCCTTTAGAATGGACTGGTTGGATCTCCTTGCAGTCCAAGGGACTCTCAAGAGTCTTCTCCAACACCACAGTTCAAAAGCATCAATTCTTCGGCACTCATCCTTCTTCACAGTCCAGCTCTCACATCCATACATGACCACTGGAAAAACCATAGCCTTGACTAGACGGACCTTTGTTGGCAAGTAATGTCTCTGCTTTTCCACATGCTATCTAGGTTGAACATAACTTTCCTTCCAAGGAGTAAATGTCTTTTAATTTCATGGCTGCAGTCACCATCTGCAGTGATTTTGGAGCCCCCAAAATAAAGTCTGACACTATTTCCACTGTTTCCCTATCTATTTCCCATGAAGTGATGGGACCAGATGCTATGATCTTCATTTTCTGAATGTTGAGCTTTAAGCCAACTATTACATTCTCCTCTTTCACTTTCATCAAGAGGCTTTTAGGGACTTCCCTGGTGGCTCAGATGGTAAAGGGTCTGTCTACAATGCAGGAGACCTGGGTTTGATCCCTGGGTCGGGAAGATTCCCTGGAGAAGGAAATGGCAACCCAATCCAGTACTCTTGCCTAGAAAATCCCATGGACGGAGGAGCCTGGTGTCCATGGGGTCGCAAAGAGTCGAACATGACTGAGCGACTTCACTTCACTTTTTACCATAAGGGTTGTGTCATCTACATATCTGAGGTTATTGATATTTCTCCCAGAAATCTTGATTCCAGCTTGTGCTTCTTCCAGCCCAGCGTTTCTTGTGATGTACTCTGCGTATAAGTTAAATAAGCAGAGTGACAATATACAGCCTTGACGTACTCCTTTTCCTATTTGGAACCAGTCTGTTGTTCCATGTCCAGTTCCAACTGTTACTTCCTGACCTGCATACAGGTTTCTCAAGAGGCAGGTGAGGTGGTCTGGTATTCCCTTCTTGAAGAATTTTGCACAGTTTGTTGTGATCCACACAGTCAAAGGCTTTGGCATAGTCAATAAAGCATAAATAGATGTTTTTCTGGAACTTGCTTGCTTTTTCAATGATCCAGTGGATGTTGGCAATTTGATCTCTGGTTCCTCTGCCTTTTCTAAATCCAGCTTGAACATCTGGAAGTTCACGATTCATGTATTGCTGAAGCCTGGCTTGGAGAATTTTGAGCATTACTTTACTAGCGTGTGAGATGAGTGCAATTGTGTGGTAGTTTGAGCATTCTTTGGCATTGTCTTTCTTTGGGATTGAAATAAAAACTGACCTTTTCCAGTCCTGTGGCCACTGCTGAGTTTTCCAAATTTGCTGGCATATTGAGTGCAGCACTTTCACAGCATCATCTTTCAAGATTTGAAATAGCTCAACTGGAATTCCATCACCTCCACTAGCCTTGTTCATAGTGATGCTTTCTAAGGACCACCTGACTTCACATTCCAGGATGTCTGCCTCTAGGTGAGTAATCACACCATCGTGATTATCTGGGGCATAAAGATCTTTTTTGTACAATTCTTCTGTGTATTCTTGTCACCTCTTCTTAATATCTTCTGCTTCTGTTAGGTTCTTACCTTTTCTGTCCTTTATTGAGCCCATCTTTGCATGAAGTGTTCCCTTGGTATCTCTAATTTTCTTGAAGAGATCTCTAGTCTTTCCTATTCTGTTGTTTTCCTCTATTTCTTTGCATTGATTGCTGAGGAAGGCTTTCTTGTCTCTCCTTGTTATTCTTTACAACTCTGCATTCAAATGGGAATATCTTTCCTTTTCTCCTTTGCTTTTTGCTTCTCTTCTTTTCAGAGCTATTTGTAAGGCCTCCTCAGATAGCATTTTGCCTTTTTGCATTTATTTTCCATAGGGATGGTCTTGATCCCTGTACAGTGTCAGGAACCTCCATCCATAGTTCATCAGGCACTTTGTCTATCAGATCTAGTCCCTTAAATCTATTTCTCACTTCCACTGTATAATCATAAAGGATTTGATTTAGGTCATACCTGAATGATCTAGTGGTTTTCCCTACTTCAATTTCAGTCTGATTTTGGCAATAAGGAGTTTATGATCTGATCCACAGTCAGCTCCCAGTCTTTTTTTTTTGCTTCTCCATCTTTGACTGCAAAGAGCATAATCAATCTGATTTTGTTATTGACCATCTGGTGATGTCCATGTGTAGAGTCTTCTCTTGTGTTGTTGATAGAGGGTGTTTGCTATGACCAGTGCATTCTCTTGGCAAAACTCTATTAACCTTTGCCCTCCTTCATTCCATATTCCAAGGCCAAATTTGCCTGTTACTCCAGGTGTTTCTTGACTTCCTACTTTGCATTGCAGTCCCCTATAATGAAAAGGACATCTTTTTTGGGTGTTAGTTCTACAAGGTCTTGTAGATTTTCATAGAACCATTCACTTCAGCTTCTTCAGTGTTACTGGTTGGTATATAGGCGTGGATCACTGTGATATTGAAGGATTTGCCTTGGAAATGAACAGAGATCATTCTGTCGTTCTTGAGATTGCATCCAAGTACTGCATTCGGACTCTTTTGTTGACCATGATGGTTACTCCATTTCTTCTAAGGGATTCCTGCCCACAGTAGTAGATATAATGGTCATCTGAGTTAAATTCACCCATTCCAGTATTTGTAGTAGTCTGTAATAAGGCACAGAGGAAGAACAGGTATTTAAAGAAATGGAAAGGCTTTATAGTATCCTTCTTAACTTTTTCTCAAGCCCCCCTCTCTCCCTACCCCAATCCTCACTCCCACTCTTGAAAGATCAGCTAAGAAATCTTGACTTCCCTGGTGGCTCAGATGGTAAAGCATCTGCCTATAATGAGGGAGACCTGAGTTCAGTCCCTGGGTTGGCAAGATCTCCTGGAGAAGTAAATGGCAACCCACTCCAGTATTCTTGCCTGGAAAATCTCATGGATAGAGGATCCTGGTAGGTTACAGTCCACGGGGTTGCAAAGGGTCAGACAGACGTGACTGAGCGACTTCACTTTCACTTTTATTTTCCCTGTGAATTTAAGTCAGCCAATTGGAGATAGTAAATGACATGGGATGCGAGTGCTGGGATGCTTCATGAACCTAACAACATTCCTCCTCCCTTTGAGATTTCCTCAAGAGTGGCTATCTTTGAGCTCTCAATTTTTAATAGGTCCCAAGCTTCTCATTCTCCTTGTATGCAGCTAATTGGGTCATAAGTTGTCCACACTTATTGACAATTAGTGATCTGTTCACTCTTAGTACTGGGCCACTTGGTGTTTACAAGTTGATTGCATTAATTGAGCCAACTCATCAAGTAAGGATGAGTAAGAAAGCTTTCCTATATGTTTGTTTATTCTCTCTCATAGTTTTAGTCTGGTGGAATAATCTTCAATGTGCTTCAGGTCCTCTCAGTCAGCAGGCTGAAGTGGAATGCAGGCGCTCTGATAAAGGCAATCTGAAACTATAGTGGAGCTGTTGGAATTTCACCTAATTGAGCCAATTTTTCTCAGAGAATGCTCGGTTAGCTTTGCTTTGTTGCTTAGCCAGACGCTGCAGCCCTCATTAGCACTAGTCATATTCCTTGTAAACGGGGGTCACTTGTCACCAGAGACTATGGCAATCTCTATGCAAATCCATCCTTCCATGTGAAATAACTGGCAGGGCATGTTCTAGTATTGGTAGGGCAGGATGTCATTATTTTCTATACAAGGACAGAATATTGTGACAAAATGCTCTGTATGGGATGAACAATTCTTAATAAAGTTGACATGAATTAACCACCACATTTATTTTATAATGCCATAGCCTTGTTTTTAGACTGATGTTCTCCCCATTTTTTACTTCATTTTCTCCTTTAGTTTAATTTAAATTCTAATTATCTATAATGTTCGTTATTTTCTTCACAGAAGTACTTATCTTTGGTATAAATCCATGGTTTGCCTCGTTCTGGAATTCATGTACTTAATATAATCATTATTATTTTTTGTTTCGATTCTAGGAATATTTTCTTTTTTCCTGGATTATCTTCTATGAAATTCTCATTAGTACATATCTGTTGATCACCAAACTTTCAGCTTCCTTTGTCTGAAAATTTATAATTTGCCTGAAGATCATTTTCTGGATACATAACTCTAGGCTAACAGTTATTTGACCTCAGCGCTTTTAAGATATTATCACATTATTTTCTAGTTATTACTATTACTCTTGTATAGTTCACTGTCCATTTACTTTTAAATTATTTTTGTGTGTGCATTCTGTCTTTTCCCCCTGGCAGCTTAATTATTTTCTTTGTCTCTGCTATTGTACAGTATCACTGTGATGAATTGTTAGATTTTATCTTACTAGAAATTTATTGTGGTTTCTGTATCTGAGGATTCATTTATATAACAGTTTTGAAATATTCACAGCTATTATCTCTTTGAATATTGCCTCTTCCTCATTCTTTTTTCTTTCTGTAATATGGTAGATGTTTATAAGATGTCTCTATCTTCCTTGTTTCCTTTTATAAAAAAAAAAAAGTATTTATTTATTTGGCTGTACAGGGTCTTTCCCTGATAGCTCAGTTGGAAAAGAATCCACCTGTAATGCAGGAGACCCTGGTTCAATTCCTGAGTTGGGAAGATATGCTGGAGAAAGGATAGGCTACCCACTCCAGAGTATTCTTGGGCTTCCCTTGTGGCTGAGCTGGTAAAGAATATGCCTATAATGTGTGAGACCTGGGTTTGATCCCTGGGTTGTGAAGATCCCCTGGAGAAGGGAAAGGCTACCCACTCCAGTATTCTGGCCTGGAAAATTCCATGGACTGTATAGTTCATGGGGTCACAAAGAGTCAGATTTGACTGAGAAATTTTCACTTTCACTGGATCTTAGTTGTGACATGCAGGATCCCTAGCTGTAGCATATAAACACTTACTTGTGGCATGTGGGATCTAGTTCCCTGACCAGGAATCAAACCAGGCCCCCTACATTGAGAGCCTGGAGTCTCAGACACTAGATCACCAAGGAATTCATTTTCCCATGTATCTTAACCTTTCATATTACCCATCTTTTATTCCTGCTATATGCTATGCTACGATTTCCACTATTTTCTAGTTTACTAATTTTATCCTCAGCTATACCTGTTCTGATTTTACACTGTTCAGTTCACTCGCTCAGTCATGTGAGACTCTTTGCAAACCCATGAACTGCAGCACGCCAGGCCTTCCTGTCCATTACCAATTGCCGGGGTTTACCCTAACCTATGTCCATTGAGTCAGTGATGCATTCCAACCATCTCATCCTCAGTCGTCCCCTTCTCCTCTAGCTCTCAATCTTTCCCAGAATCATGGACATTTCCAATGACTCAGCTCTTCACATCAGGTGGCCAAAGTATTGGAATTTCAGCTTCAACATCAATCCTTCCAATGAACACCCAGGACTGATCTCCTTTAGGATGGACTGGTTGGATCTCCTTGCAGTCCAAGGGACTCTCAAGAGTCTTCCCCAACACCACAGTTCAAAAGCATCAATTCTTCGGTGCTCAGCTTTCTTCACAGTCCAACTCTCACATCCATACACGACTACTGGAAAAACCATAGCCTTGATTAGACAGACCTTTGTTGACAAAGTAGTCTCTGCTTTTTAATATGCTGTCTAGGTTGGTCATAACTTTCCTTCCATGGAGCAAGCGTCTTTTAGTTTCATGGCTGCAATCACCATCTGCAGTGATTTTGGAGCTCCCCAAAATAAAGTCAGCCACTGTTTCCACTGTTTCCCCATCTATTTCCCATGAAGTGATGGGACCAAATGCCATGATTTTCGTTTTCTGAATGTTGAGCTTTAAGCCAACTTTTTCACTTTCCTCTTTCACTTTCATCAAGAGGCTCCTTAGTTCTTCTTCACTTTCTGCCATAAGGGTGGTGTCATCTGCATATCTGAGGTTATTGATATTTCTCCCAGAAATCTTGATTCCAGCTTGTGCTTCTTCCAGTCCAGCGTGCCTCATGATGTGCTCTGCACATTAGTTAAATAAGCGGGGTGACAATATATAGCCTTGACGTACTCCTTTTCCTATATGGAACCAGTCTGTTGTTCCATGTTCAGTTCTAACTGTTGCTTCCTGAGCTGCATACAGGTTTCTCAAGAGGCAGGTCACGTGGTCTGGTATTCCCATCCCTTGAAGAATTTTCCACAATTTATTGTGATCTACACAGTCAAAGGCTTTGGCATAGTCAATAAGGCAGAAATACATGTTTTTCTGGAATTCTTTTGCTTTTTTGATGATCCAGCGGATGTTGGCAATTTGATCTCTGGTTCCTCTGCCTTTTCTAAAACCAGCTTGAACATCTGGAAGTTCACAGTTCACATATTGCTGAAGCCTGGCTTGGAGAATTTTGAGCATTACTGTACTCGTGTGTGAGATGAGTGCAATTGTGAGGTAGTTTGAACACTTTTTGGTATTGCCTTTCTTTGGAATTGAAATGAAACCTGACCTTTTCCAGTCCTGTGGCCACTGCTGAGTTTTCCAAATTTGCTGGCTTATTGAGTGCAACACTTTCACAGCATCATCTTTCAGGATTTGAAATAGCTCAACTGAAATTCCATCACCTCATCACCTCCACCAGCTTTTAGTGGAGCTAGTAGTTGATACACTGTTAGTTGATAATTATTTTTAAAATTTTAATGATAAATTGTTTCTAGATTTTTTTTTCTCGTCTTTAAAAATCTCTTGTTCCTACTGATACATTTGAGATATTTAAAAATTAAATTTATTTTGTATTGTTTATCAGATAAGCACATTTCTGAAATTTTTTGAGGATGTTTTTGCAATGTTTGTGCCTATATGCATGTGCATTTGTACTGCCTTTTGATTCTAGTTTCTTGTTTTCTTGTGTTTCTATAATTGTTAGTTGGGAGTCCATGTTAAATGGAAATGTATTTGGGAGAATTTCCTGACACCTGTGATCGAACTGCTTTTGTCTGAAGAGGACTTTGATTAACTTTTATCAAATACTTGGGTTTTCTATTAACCCTGTAAAAGTTTTAAATAAACTTTCAAGTTTGGGTTTTTCATAGAAGAGATAGTAGAAATTCTGACTGCACTTCCATTTAAGATCTTTGTTGTTAGATTCTCAGGGAAATATGTTTGTTCCTCTGCCCTGCGTTAAGATTGAGAGTGGAAGGTATCCAGGGATACCTTCTGAGGGATGGGCTTTTCTCTAGTTCATCTTGTTTGCAGAGGAGGTAATCTTTTGCAGTTCTACTTTTATTTGGGCTTCCCTGGTAGCACAGCTGGTAAGAGTCTGCCTGCAGGGCAGGAGACCCTGGTTCGATTCATGGGTCAGGAAGTTTCCCTGGAGAAGGGATAGGCTACCCACAATGGTATTCATGGGCTTCCCTGATGACTTTGATTTTAAAGAATCTGTCTGCAATGCAGGAGACCCGGGTTTGATCTCTGAATTGGGAAGATCCCCTGGAAGAGGGCATGGCAAACCACTGCAACATTCTTGTCTGGATAATCCCCATGGTCTGTAGTCCATGGGGTCATGACGAGTGGAACATGACTGAGTGACTAAGAACAGCACAACTTTGTTCAGGAGTCCTAATCAGACTTCTGCCTTTGTACGTGCACATTGCCTTCCAAGTCCTTTGCCATAGGTAGCCATGAAAATTATAGCCATTAAAATAGGATCAATAGCGATCAGCATATGTCTTGACAGCATTTGGGACTTAAGCGTTTTCTTATTTACCACTTTTGTAAGGACAGTGAAGATTGTTTTACTTTCTTTTCAAATTACATATATATATATATATATATATATATATATATATATATATATATATAGTATAATTTTACCAGCAATTTTAGTTGTTTAACAGCAAGAAGGCTTTTTAGGATTCATGGTATTAATTTTATAAGTGAACATGCAAGCCAGTATTTTCAAATATACAAGTATATACTCTGTGAGGAATGAAAATGAAACTAAATCTTTCTATATGAAGTTTTTCAATTTAAGTGGGAAGGAATTAGAAATAGCAAATATTCATAAGTCATATGATAGAATACTGAGTTTGGCAGTAAATGCCAAGAGGAAGTTCGTTGTGAGTTGAAAAATAACTTCTTGGAAGAACTAGATTTTAGAGAATTTGGATAGCCAGAAAAGCATGAGCTTCCATCTTATAAAAATATAAATAAAGATAAACGTGTCAAATATGCCATATGAGACACCAGGAAATAACATCTTAGTGTTTTACTCAGAGGCTAGAGAGAACATAGAGTTGTATTAATTTTTATTCACTTTGAGACAGCATAGTTAGAAGGATTCTATGTCACTTTTATAGAAATGCATCATCTTTTTTAATATATCAATACTGTCAAGAAATTAGATTTTTCATCTGTATATAAAGCAGAGAAATTACTTTGCCAATAAAGGTCCATCTAGTCAAGGCTATGATTTTTCCAGGGGTCATGTATGGATGTGACAGTTGGACTGTGAAGAAAGCTGAGCGCCGAAGAATTGATGCTTTTGAACTGTGGTGTTGGAGAAGACTCTTGAGAGTCCCTTGGCCTGCAAGGACATCCAACCAGTCTATCCTAAAGGATATCAGCCCTGGGTGTTCATTGGAAGGACTGATGATGAAGCTGAAACTCCAATGTTTTGGCCACCTCATGCGAAGAGTTGACTCATTGAAAAAGCCCCTGATGCTGGGAGGGATTAGGGGGCAAGAGGAGAAGGGGATGACAGAGGATGTGATGAGTGGATGATATCACTGACTCGATGGACATGAGTTGGAGTGAACTCCAGGAGTTGGTGATGGACAGGGAGGCCTGGTTTGCTGTGATTCACGGGGTCACAAAGAGTTGGACACGAATCAGCAACTGCACTGAACTGAACTGATGTATTCATCTGATTAGATCTGGAGTCTTATATAAAAAATAATTTAAAAAATCCCTTATTCTTTTATACAGTTGCGTCTATTAGTAGAGAGAACTGAATAAGCCAAATTGCTTGTCCTTAATAAAAAAAAAATCTCACCATAGATATTTTAAAAACCATCCAGGTGTTTTAAGAAATCTTCTCAATATATGTATACTTGAATTTCCCACAATGTCCAAGCTGACTGACTTTAAGGAAATCCAGTTAGCATTTATTTAGAAATAGCATTTCAAAGTTAGTGGTTACAGTTAAGTACATTACTTTTTAGAAAATATAGATTTGAAAAAAGAGGAAATAATTCTGTCATGTAATTACATACATGTGATGATGACAGCATTTTGGTTAATATCCTTCTAGTTCATTTTCAAAAATTTATATCATAACACTCATATTACCTGTTTTGTATGTGACAAATTATTTCCAGTTTTGTACATGTATTTTATTCTTCCTCTGTTTATCATTATTTATTATTAAGGTTTATAGTCTTTATATAGTCAAATATTGCATCATTTCCGTTATAGTATATGATTTTTAGATCATGTTTAGAACTGTATTAAACTACATTAACATGTGTAATTAAATCTTATTACACAATTAAAAATCATTAAAAGTTCAGTTCAGTCGCTCAGTCATGTCCAACTCTTTAAGACCCCATGAAATGCAGCACGCCAGGCCTCCCTGTCCATCATCACCTCCCAGAGTCCACCCAAACCCCTGTCCATCGAGTCAGTGATGTCATCCAACCATCTCATCCTCTTTCATCCCCTTCTCCTCCTGCCCTCAATCTTTCCCAGGATCAGGGTCTTTTCCAATGACTCAGCTCTTCACATCAGGTGGCCAAAGTATTGGAGTTTCAGCTGTAGCATCATTCCTTCCAAAGAAATCCCAGGGCTGATCTGCTTCATAGTGGACCGGTTAGATCTCCTTGCAGTCCAAGGGACTCTCAAGAGTCTTCTCCAACACCACAGTTCAAAAGCATCAATTCTTCAGCGCTCAGGCTTATTCACAGTCCAACTCTCACATCCATACATGACCACTGGAAAAACCATAGCCTTGACTAGACAGACCTTTGTTGGCAAAGTAATGTCTCTACTTTTTAATATGATGTCTAGGTTGGTCATAACTTTCCTTCCAAGGAGTAAGCGTCTTTTAATTTCATGGCTGCAGTCATCATCTGCAGTGATTTTGGAGCCCAGAAAAATAAAGTCAGCCACTGGTTCCACTGTTTCCTCATCTATCTGCCATGAAGTGATGGGACCAGATGCCATGATCTTAGTTTTCTGAATGTTGAGCTTTAAGCCAACTTTTTCACTCTCCTCTTTCACTTTCATCAAGAGGCTTTTTAGTTCTTCTTCGCTTTCTGCCACAAGAGTAGTGTCATCTGCATATCTGAGGTTATTGATATTTCTCCCAGCAATTGTGATTCCAGTTTGTGCTTCTTCCAGCCCAGCATTTCTCAGGATGTTCTCTGCATATAAGTTAAATAAGCAGGACGACAATATACAGCCTTGACGTACTCCTTTTCCTATATGGAACCAGTCTGTTGTTCCATGTCCAGTTCTAACTGTTGCTTCCTGACCTGCATACAGATTTCTCAAGAGGCAGGTCAGGTGGTCTGGCATTCCCATCTCTTTCAGAATTTTCCAGTTTATTGTGATCCACACAGCCAAAGGCTTTGACATAGTCAAAAAAGCAGAACTAAGATGTTTAAGTTATTCTATACTTAATATATGGTGAATACTTTCCATTAAGTTTAATATTTTTCACTAATATTTTTGTTGTTTGTATAAAATAATTTTGCACAGATGCACCATATTTTATACTTGTCTTTGGTTTCTGATTGTTAATTCATTTCTGATTTTTGACTTATGGAGAATACTCCAGGGAATTTCCATATAGCTTGACCTTTGAACATATCAAAATGATTTCCTTAGGAGAATCTCTGTAAAATATGATTAATATATCAAACAATATGCACTTAAGGTTTTGAAAACTATTGCCAAATTACCTTCAGGAAAGATTGTACTGTTTATACACTCCCCACTAATGTCTAGGACTGCCCATTTTCTCATATATTCGAGAATACTGGCAGTTTTAATAAGAAATAGTTGAGTCATTTTAGAAGTAAAAGATTGTAATTTATTCTTAAATTTGTCCTTCATGTGACTTCTAATGGGTTATTTGAATAGCTTCATTGATTTTTTTTTTAATTTTAAAACCTGTTTCAGTCCTGGTGAAAAGAGTATTTTATTTTCTTTAGTCTTAAATGGGGATACTAATAATCAGGGATTGCTTCATTGGTGTCTCAGTGGTAAAGAATCTTCCTGTCAAGCAGGAAACGCAGGTTCAATCTCTGGGTCGGGAAGATCCTCTGGAGAAGGATATGGTAACCCACTCCAATATTCTTGCCTGGGAAATCCCATGGACATAGCAGCCTGCTGCTGCTGCTGCTAAGTCTCTTCAGTAAAGTCCGACTCTGTGCGTCCCCATAGATGGCAGCCCACAAGGCTCCTCCGTCCCTGGTATTCTCCAGGCAAGAACACTGGAGTGGGTTGCCATTTCCTTCTCCAATGCATGAAAATGAAAAGTGAAAGGGAAGTGGCTCAGTCGTGTCCGACCCTCAGCGACCCCATGGACTGCAGGCTTCCAGGCTCTTCTGTCCATGGGATTTTCCAGGCAAGAGTACTGGAGTGGGGGTGTCATTGCCTTCTTTGACATAGCAGCCTGGTGCACTACACTTCATGGGGTCACAAAGAATCAGACATGACTTAGCAGCTAGATAGCAACAACACAATAATTGTGAAGACTCAAAGATTAGAATAAGCTATGTAGCTGAGTAATCTAAAAACTAATTTCCTGAATGTATGTATTTATTCAATACATATTTACTGAGTACTTTCCATTTGCTTGACGCTTTTCTAGGTATTTGGTAGACAAAGTTTCTGCCCCCTGCCCCCCCCAAAAAAAAATTAAATAAGTAATATAAGATCTCTTATTCATTAGGACTAAGAAGAAAAATAAAATAAATTAGAAGATAAAAAAAGATGAATACTATAGGTGTTTTATTTAGGATGGTCAAAGAAGATCCCTATCAGAAAATGACATCTGAGCACAGACTTGAGTGAATTTAGGAAAGAAGGCATGTGACTGTTTGGGGGAAGAGTATTCTAGGCAGAGAAAGTAAGTGCAAAAGTAAACTCTATTTTTAACAATTATTATAGTCAGTTTAGTTATTCACAAAGGTATAACCCTTTTCCCTTTTGAAACCATCTAGATAGCTTTACTTCCTAGTCAGCTTAGTTTTGAAACTAACCATACCTGCACGATAATCTGAAGTTAAAGAAAATACATAGGAAAATAACTGTTTTAAATTTAATTTAGTATAATGGTGATAGTTTTACTGACTTCATTTTGAGCACCATGTAATTACTAGGAAATGGTTTCTGTAAAAGTGCTGAGTAATCAAGTGCAGCTTATGGCTATATAAACTTAAAAGTGATGGCAATTATTTCCTTTAATAAAAACTGATAAATGGAGAATATATAACAGGCTATAAAAAGAGGCTAATAAGAACTGGCCATAATTATAATTTATTTTTCAGAATAATTTTGTATATAAGAAAATGGCTGACAGCTTGGCCATATGGCAGAGCAAGAACAGAAGCACATTGATTTCAGGGAAGATTTTATAGAAAATATCATCACTTGAATGAGTCAGAAAGTGTGCTATGGTGTTAAATTCACATTGGATGGCAGATGGAAGTGAGCTTCCATATAAAGTGCAATCTTGGGTTTGAATTTCAGAGTGTTAACTGGCTGCCCTTTTTCCATATGATTCTGTTCATAAGGAGATCCATGCTCAATATTTGTACCAATCCATCATTCTGTAATTTTTGCCCTTATATTCTTACCTTGTTCCATTTTTTACCTGTGTGGTTTTGAAATGTTTTAGCTTTCTGCACATTTTCTCTGCATTAAATATGAAAAATCCTTAAAGGATAGGAAAATACATACTCAGATCAACAACTATAGCACTGTTTTGTTAGGCCACTAAAATATATGATATAAAGCTGTTTCCTTAACAGGTAATATTCAAGCAAAACAGATGAGAGAATTAATAGTTCAAAGGAATTGTAGATGAATATACAAAATTGAAAGTATATTTCTATAAACCTAACATAGAGCTTGACTAATATTGATGGGATAAAGCCATTACCACTGACCCCCATTTCTTGAAATGTCATGATTTTTGTGCTTTGGAAAATGTCTTTTCAGTTCTCATCTTCTCAAAAGTACATAGTGAAGTTTCCAGATCATGTGATAATGTGATGGCATCATCATTCTGTAAGCTAATAGGAAATGTGCTTATATATTCAAGTATTCTATTGTTTGTAAAATTTGTTATAATTTTACAAGTATTGCAAGTATTGATAGATATAGGCCATGTAAGAAAAAGCTCTTTGGAGTCTTCAATAATTCTAAGAGTATAAGGGGCTTCTTAACTAGAACATTTGAGAACTGTTGACATATAAATTGTAATATCTCTACTTCTCCATCCCTCTCTATCCTTTCTATCCCTCCTTAGGCTCTACTTTCCAGTTTTGCTGAAATATTAGAAATTATCTAAGCTTATCTTAATTTGTATTAAGTTACCAGTTGCATGTGTACATGGCTTTTCTTCTGTTTAGAATGCCCTTGTTTCCCTTTACTTGAAGAACTTCTAATGATTCTTAAAATTATAAAAATTATAGTGCAAGCCTTTTCTCTCCTATGAAGCTTTTTAAAAATTACCTTGATAGACATAGGTACACTATCCATTATGGTAATATAGCACTATTTGTAGTCGTCAATGATAGCATGTGTGATGCTTTGAAAATGATTTTTGATCAAAATGACAGAATAAGAATTTTCTACTATTTTTCCCAAAGAACATCAATTTTGACAGTCACCTTATTCATGAGAGTGACTTTGTGGAAGTCTGAGACTTGAGGGGCGAAGTTCTAGCACACCGCTGGAACAAAATCAATCTGAGATTGGACACATTGAAGAGGATAAGAGGAACAATTTTACTTTACCTGCATCATCTCTTCCCAGAGGTAGCACAGCCCAGTGCCAGAGAGACTTTCTTGATCCAAGAATTCTCCCATAGTGGAAAGTGAAAGCATATGAATGAGCATCCAGCTTGTCCAGCTGTGTAGGATGCTGCCAAAGAGACCTCCTTGTCCTCACCCTATCCAGATTAAAGGGTATGTGCTTCATGACTCAGGGATGGGGAGCAAGTGGGAGAATAGCCAGAGATCTGGGAGGGCATCAACAGGCTGTAGATCCACTAACCTCTTCATAGATCCCACCAGCCTGTCTATTTTCCACTGGGTACACCTTGCCTATGTATCTCCCCAACTAACCCATGAGCACCCCCAGTGCTTTATGTAACTTACCCACATATTTCCTTTGCCCTGTGGCTGGCTCCATGTGCAATTCCCTGAAAGTGGCAAGACTGAGCATTTACTGATGGCTAATGAATGCATCAGAAAGCTAGCACAACTATGTGGAACAGGAGAAAGTACAGAAACTTAAGCATCCAGCACTGTCCTAGGGAAAGCAAATAGGAAGCTGTCAGCTTCTGGTCTGACTTTGCAGAATTGATAGAAGGCATATAATCTTTAGAATTCCTTCAAGAAGGAACAAGACATATGGAGCACGAGTATCCATAGGAAAAGTCTGAGAAAGCCCCAGAATTCCTAACAGGGCTGACTTAAGGCACATTGTCAAACCTTTAGGTAGCCTAAGGTAAAAAAAAGAAGACTCAAATAATCATAAATGAAAGTGGAAACATTACAATTGATGTCACAGAAATACAAAGAATCATAATAAACCACTGTAAATAATTATATGCCAACAAATTGGATAACGAAGAGATGAACGCATTCCTAGAAATAGACAACCTGTTAAGACTGAATCATGAAGAAATAGAAAATCTGAGCAGACTAATAATGAGTAAGGAGATATAATCAGTAACTAAATAACACCCAACAAAGAAAAGCCCAAGACCACGTGGTTTCATTGGTGAATTTCAACAAACATTTAAAGAATTAGCACCAAACCTTCTCACATGCTTCCCAAAATGCTGAAGAGGAGAGAATACTCTGAAACTCATTTTATAAGGCCTACATTACCCTGATTCTAAAGCTATCTGAGGATAGTACATAAAAAGAAAACTACAAGCCAATAATGTTGATGAATATAGATACAAAAAGTCTTAAACCAAATACTGTCAAGCTAAATTCAACACCACATTGGAAGATAATACAACTTAAGCAAGTGGGATTTATCTCAGGGATACAAGGATGATTTAATAGATGTAAGTCAACAAACATCACAATAGGATGAAAATCAAAAATCATGTAGTCTTCTAAATAGATACAGAAATAGCATTTGATAAATGCAACCTACTTTCATGATAAAAAAATGTTGGTAAACTGGGTATAGAAGTAATGTACATAGTAAAGTCCACATAAGACAAGCCAACAGCTAGCATCATGCTCAAATTTAAAAAGTTGGAAGCTTTTCCTTTAATAACAGGAAGAAGAAAAGGAAGCCCACTCTTGCCACTTCTATTCAACAGAGTACTGGAAGTCTTCGGTACAGTAATTAGGCAAGAGAAAAATGTAAAGCTTCCAAATCATAAGGGAAGAATCAAATATTGCTGGTTGAAAATTATCTCTGTTTGCAGATGATATGAATTTGTGTATCAGTTCAGTTCAGTTCACTCGCTCAGTTATGTCTGACTCTTTGCAACCCCATGAACCACAGCACGCCAGGCCTCCCTGTCCATCACCAACTCCTGGAGTCTTCCCAAACCCATGTCCATAGTGTCAGTGATGCCATCCAACCAACTCATTCTCTGTCGTCCCCTTCTCCTCCTGCCCTCAATTTTTCCCAGCATCAGGGTCTTTTTTCAAGTGAGTGAGCTCTGGATCAGGTGGCCAAAGTATTGGAGTTTTAGCTTCAACATCAGTCCCTTCAGTGAACACCCAGGACTGATCTCCTTTAGGATGGACTGGTTGGATCGCCTTGCAGTCCAAGGGACTCTCAAGAGTCTTCAACACTACAGTTCAAAAGCATCAATTTTTCGATGCTCAGCTTTCTTTATAGTCCAACTCTCACATCCATATATGGCCACTGGAAAAACCATAGCTTTGACTAGATGGACCTTTGTTGGCAAAGTAATGTCTCTTCTTTTTAATATGCTATCTAGGTTAGTCAAAACTTTCCTTCCAAGGAGTAAGCATCTTTTAATTTCATGGCTGCAATCACCATCTGCAGTGATTTTGGAGCCAAGAAAAACAAAGTCAGCCACTGGTTCCACTGGTTCCCCAACTATTTCCCATGAAGTGATGGGACCAGATGCCATGATCTTCATTTTCTGAATGTTGAGCTTTAAGCCAACTTTTTCACTCTCCTCTTTCACTTTCATCAAGAGGTTCTTTAGTTCTTCTTCACTCTCTGCCATAAGAGTGGTGTCATCTGCATATCTGAGGTTATTGATATTTCTCCTGGAAATCTTGATTCCAGCTTGTGCTTCATCCAGCTCAGCATTTCTCATGTTGTACTCTGCACATTAGTTAAATAAGCAGGGTGACAATATACAGCCTTGACGTACTCCTTTTCCTATTTGGAACCAGTCTATTGTTCCATGTCCAATTCTAACTGTTGCTTCCTGACCTGCATACAGGTTTCTCAAGAGGCAGGTCAGGTGATCTGGTATTCCCATCCCTTGAAGAATTTTCCACAGTTTGCTGTGATCCACACAATCAAAGGCTTTGGCATAATCAATAAGGCAGAAGTAGGTGTTTTTCTGGAACTCTCTTGCTTTTTCCGATGATCCAGCGGATGTTGGCAATTTGATCTCTGGTTCCTCTGCCTTTTCTAAAACCAGCTTGAGCATCTGGAATTTCACGATTCATGTGTTGCTGAAGCCTGGCTTGGAGAATTTTGAGCATTACTTTACTCGCGTGTGAGATGAGTGCAATTGTGTGGTAGTTTGAGCATACTTTGGCATTGCCTTTCTTTGGGATTAGAATGAAAACTGACCTTTTCCAGTCCTGTGGCCACTGCTGAGTTTTCCAAATGTGCTGGAATACTGAGTGCAACACTTTCACAGCATCATCTTTCAGGATTTGAAATAGCTCAACTGGAATTCCGTCACCTCCACTAGCTTTGTTTGTAGTGATGCTTCCTAAAGCCCACCTGACTTCACATTCCAGGGTGTCCAGCTCTAGGTGAGTGTGAGTGATCACACCTTCATGATTATCTGGGTCATGAAGATCTTTTTTTGCACAATTCTTCTGTGTATTCTTGCCACCTCTTCTTAATATCTTTTGCTTCTGTTAGGTACATATAATTTCTGTCCTTTATTGAGGCCATCTTTCAATGAAATGTTCCCTTGGTATCTCTGATTTTCTTGAAGATATCTCTAGTCTTTCCCATTCTATTGATTTCCTCTGTTTCTTTGCATTGATTGCTGAGGAAGGCTTTCTTATCTCTCCTTGCTATTCTTTGGAACTCTGCATTCAAATGGGTATATCTTTCCTTTTCTCCTTTGCTTTTCACTTCTCTTCTTTTCAGAGCTATTTGTAAGGCCTCCTCAGACAGCATTTTGCTTTTTTGTATTTCTATTTCTTGAGGATGGTCTTGATCCCTGTCTCCTGTACAATGTCATGAACCTCCATCCATAGTTCATCAGGCACTCTGAACTTGTGTATAGATAATCATAAAGACTCTATCAAAAACTATTATAATACATGAGTATAGTAAAGTTGCAAGACACAAAATCAACAGACAAAAAAAAATCATTTCTCTTCACTAATAAGTATCTGAAAAAGAAAACATTTTCTTTTAGAATAGCATCAAAAACAATAAAATACTTGAGTGAATTTAATGAAAGTAGTTAAAGACCATACACTGAAACTGTAACACATTGATGCAAATAATTGAAGAAGATACAAATAAATGGAAAGATACCTGAGGTTATGGATCAGAAAAATTACTATTGTTAAAATATTTATACTACCCAAAGCCATCTATAGAGTCACTGCAATTCCTATCAAAATTCCAATAGTATTTTTCATAGGAATAGAAAACAATTCTAAAACTTTTGTGGAACCACAAAAGACCTGGAATAGACAAAACAATTCTGAGAAAGAATGACAAAGCTTGAGGCAGCATATGTCCTGATTTTCAAGTACATTGCAAAACTATTTGGATCAAAACAGCATGGCACTGGCATAAAGGGAGACCTGTAAGGGTGGCACTAGTGGTAAAAAACCCACCTATGATGCAGGAGACACAGTGAGACATGGCTTTGATCTCTGGGTTGGGAAGATACCCTAGAGAAGAACCTGGCAATCCACTTTACTATTCTTCCCTGGAGAATCCCTTGGACAGAGGAGCCTGGTGGGCTATAGTTCATAGGGTCCTAAAGAGTCAGGCATGACTGAAGAAACTAGCATGCATGCATAAACCAATGGAGGAGCTTCCCAGGTGGTTCAATGGTGAAGAATCTGCCTGCCAGTGCAGCAGATACAAGAGATGCAGATTTGATCCCTGGGACCAAGAAGATCCCTGGAGTAGTAAATAGCAACCCACTCTGGTATTATTGCCTACAAAATTCTTTGGACAGAGATGCCTGGCTACGTCTATGGGGTCACAAAGAGTCAGATATGACTTTGCACACATGCATAGACCAATGGAACAGAACTGAGAGCCCTCAAAATAAAAACATGTATATACAGTCAATAAATAATTGACGAAGAGCTTCTCTGGTGGCTCAATTGGTAAAGAATCTGCCTGCAAAGCAGGAGACCGTCTGCAAAGCAGGAAACCGTCTGCAAAGCAGGAGACCTTGGTTTGATCCCTGGGTCAAGAAGATACCTTGGAACAGGAAATGGTAATCCACTTCAGTATTCTTGCCTGGGAAATCCCATGGACAGAGGAGCCTGGTGGGCTATAATCCATGGGGTCACAAGAGTCAGATACGATTTAGCAGCTAAACCACCACTAATAATTGACAAGCCAAAAATATTCAGTGGATAAACTCTCTTTATTTAATAGTTGTGAGAAAACTAGTATTCACTTACAGAAGAATTTAATTAAATCTCTATCTCACACCACTTATAAAAGTAAACTCAAAATGGGCTTAGGTTAAGACCTAAAATCATAAAAATCCTAGAAAACTTAGGGATAAAGCTTCTTAACTTTGGTCTTGGTAGTGGTTTTTTAGATATTAAACCAAGAACATAATCTATGAAAGCAAAAATAAGTGAGACTAGATGATGCTCAAAAGGTTTGGCAAGGCAAATAAATAATTGAGAAAATGAAAAGGCAACCTATAGAGTAGGAGAAAATATTTGCAAACCATGTATCTAATAAGTGGTTATACAAAATATTTAAGGGACTTATATAATTCAAAAGCAAAATGCCAAATAATCCTTTTAAATAATGGGCAATGGAATTGAATAGATATTTTTTCCAAAGATGGCATACAAACAGTCATCAGGTATGTAAAATATTGGTCAACATCAATGTGCTCTGCTTAGTCACTCAGTTGCATCTGACTCTTTGCGACCCCATGGACTGTAGCCCACCAGGCTTCTCTGTCCATGAGGATTCTCCAGGCAAGAAGACTGGAGTGGGTTGCCATGCCCTCCTCCAGGGGATCTTCCCAACCCAGGGATCAAACTCAGGTCTCTCACATAGTGTGTGGATTCTTTACCATCTGAATCACCAGGGAAGTCCAAGAATCCTGGAGTGGGTAGCCTATCCCTTCTCAGGGGATCTTCCCCACCCAGGAATTGAACCAGGATCTCCTGCCTTGCAGGCAGATTCTTTACCAGCTAAGCTACCCAGGAAGCCTGGTCAACATCACTAATCATCAGAAAATTAAAGTCAAAACCACCTCACACCTCTTAGAATGGCTATTAACAACAAGAGCAGATGCAAAAATATTGATGTGGAGAAAATGGAATCTTACAGTGTACTACTGGTAAAAATATAAATTGGTATAGCCACTATGGAAATGAACATGGAGAGCCCTAAAAAATTAAAAATAGAACTATCAAGCAATCTCAGAATCCTACTTTTTGAATACAGTCTCCTGTCTATGGTTCCACAGCTATAGGTGGAAAATATTAAAAAAATTTTTCAACATATTCTAGAAGGCCAAACTTGCATTTGCCATGTGCTGGCAACTAATTACATTACCTTTATATTGTATTTACAGCTATTTACACAGCATTCATATTGTCTTAGGCATTATAAGTTATCTAGGGATGATTTAAAGTATATGAGCAGATGTGTGTATTATGTGCAACTGCATCATTTTATTTAAGAGATTTGAGCACTTCAGATTTTGGTAACCACAGGAATCCTGGGATCAATACCCCGTGGATACCAAAGAAAAATTGTATGCATCTGCTGCTGCTGCTAAGTCACTTCAGTCGTGTCTGACTCTGTGCGACCCCATAGACAGAAGCTCGCCAGGCTCCCCCGTCCCTGGGATTCTCCAGGCAAGAATACTGGAGTGGGTTGCCATTTCCTTCTCCAATGCATGAAAGTGAAAAGTGAAAGTGAAGTCGCTCAGTTGTGTCCGACTCTTCGCGACCCCATGGACTGCAGCCCACCAGGCTCCTCCATCCATGGGATTTTCCAGGCAAGAGTACTGGGGTGGAGTGCCATTGCCTTCCCCGTGTATGCATCTGAAGAAGATGAAATTATTATTTTTAGGAGATTGCTGCACTCTTGGGTTCATTGTAGCATCATTGTAGCAGGACATGGAAAAAACGTGTATCCATTGACAGATGAATAGATAAAGAAAACTTGGTATGCATGTGTGTCATCAGAGTGGAATATCATTCAGCCATGAAAGCAAGAAATCCTCCTATTTGCATACATGTATGGACCTTGAGGACATTATGCTAAAAAGGTCAAAGCTAAAGAAACAGAGAGTAGAATGATGTTCACCACTGGGTCTGGCAGATGGGGAGATGTTGGTTAAAAGGTACAAACTTCATTTATAACATGAATAACTTCTGGGGACTCTAATGTACAGCATAGTGGTGCTAGATTATAGTTAATAGCACTGCACTATATACTGGAGAGTTACTCAGAGTAGATCTTAGACATTCTCACCACAGGAGAGCATAAATGGTAAGTGTATAAACTGATGGATGTATTAACTAACCTTATTGTGGTGACCATACACAATATTTATGTGTATTGCATCATCATGTTGCATACCTTATAATTATATAGGTTTAGTTTAACTTATGTTTCAATTAAGCTGGGATAAAAAGATATGACTTTTGTGTACATGTTGGTCTCCTAAACAAATTTATTAAGAGTGTGAACTCTGATTTTAAGGCATGTTTTCTCAAGAAATACACAGTAAATATTGCTTGAATTAATAATAAAAAATAATCATATATGATATTTATTAAGCACTTACATGCAAGTATTAGTCTATGACCTCTAACAGTATTGTTTTATTTAATCCTAGCCACAACTTTGTGGGATAAGTACCATTTTCAATTAAAATGATTAAAAAAATACCTGGCATATGACAAGATCCCATTACAGTTATCATAATTATCATAATCATTGCCAGACTCCATAAAGAAACTGAGATGCAGATAGGTTAACTAATTTCTCCAAAGTTACACAGTTAAAGTGGCAGAACTAGTTTGAATCCTAGAACTGTAGCTCCAGTAACCGGGCACTGGATTACTACTCTTATACTGTGGATCTACAAACATGTTAGTTAATAATGGCAATGGAAATAGCTATGGAAATTACCTCATGGTTTGACTGGTCCAAAATTAGCTAATTTATTTCTGGAGAAAGGGTCATAGCCTCTTTAAGCAGAGAATGAAGAAAAAATTCATTAAGATATGGTAAGAGTAGGTATGCACTATAGAGAAAAAAGAGTGCTAGCTTGACAGAACATTTACCACAACAGTATCAGTTCTGAAATCTAATTCTGTGGCCATTTTCAATAGAATCCAACAAAATTAAATAGGAAATAGATAGCCAATTACTGGATTCTAGTAGACAGGGAAATATATATTGATATGTTCTTTTCCCTACCTATTCCCCCATAAGCACGGGCAGCAGTTGGCTCTTATGGTAGACCAGAGTAATAATTAAGGAGAGAAAACAAATTCAACAGTGGGGATACTGAGTTTGGATTAAGCACTTCTCTTTAGACATTGCTTGACTCTATGCTTGGAAATGAACTTCAGATATGCCTTTATCAGTAGGATTGTCAAGTCATATCCTGCAGGAAAGCATGAAAGTATAACAAATGAAGAGGGATCAACAATTATATGTTCTATGTGTAGGTTTCAGTGGTTTTCAGACTCTCTGTTCTTCAGAGCTACAGAGGGTTTTGAAAACCCCTCTCAAAGGCTGTCAGAGTGCAGGAGGGGTGAGTAGGCAACATTTCAGGCCACCTACTTCCATATTAACCAAATTATCTCCACTTTAACCCTCTTACATATTGGGCTTCTGCATGGCATTTCAGTTGACCAGAATGTTTGCTGCTGAAGTTATTTTCAAAATCATTTACCTTCAGTCATAAAGTACTTTCACATAATTTTCCAGTAATTGTCTTACCTATCCTGTTTTATAGTTGAGAAAGCAGAAGATGCAAGAATTGAGGTAATTTGCCTAGGATCACAAACTAGTAAATTGTGGAGCTGGGACTCAAATACACTGTTATTAATTCCAAGTCTGATTCTCTTTCCATTTCACCAGTGATGTCTACTTGTGGGTCAGTATATATACATTTTTGACAATAAATATTTTTTACAAGTTTATTGTTAGCAATATTGTTATGTGTGTGTGTGTGTTTGTGTGTGTAGTGTGATGATTTGATATCTGTATACATTTTGAAAGGATTCCTACCTTTCATAGTTAACACATTCTTTTTTATGTGAGAATGGTGAAAGATATACCCTTAGTAAACTTCAGTTTATGATACAGTATTACCAATTGTAATTAACATGCTATACACTAGATTTCAAAAGTTATTCATCTTACAACTAAGTTTGTATCCTTTTACCATCCTGTCCACATTTCCCTCCTGTCAGCTCCTGACAACCACCATTCTATTTCTGAGTTTAGTTGTTTTCTTTTTTTGATTCTACATATAGATTGGAATAATGTAGTATTTGTCTTTCTCTGTCTGGCTTATGTAAACCCTCCAGGTTTGTACAGGATTTCACAAATGACAAGATTATTTTTAAAGGTGAGTAATATTTCATTGTGTTATATACAAAAAATACATATTTTTACCCTTTCATCCATAGGTAAACAATTTGTTTCCATATTTTGGTTATTGTGGATTTACTACAAAAAACATGGAGTTTCAGATATCTCTATGATCTAGTGGTTTCGTTTCCTTCAGATATGTACTCATAAGTGGGATTTCTGGATTATATGGTAGTTTAATTTAAAATTTCTTAAGGAACCTCCATAGAGCTTTTCATCGTGGCTATATGGATTTATATGCCCACCAGCAGTGCACAACATTCCCTTTTCTCCACCTTCTCTCCAAGGCTTGTTATCTCTTGCCTTTTGATAATAGGTATCTTTACAGATGTGAGGTGATATTTCATTGTGGTTTGGATTTTCATTTCCCTGGTGATTAGTGATGTTGAGCATCTTTTCATATACTGATTGACCATTTATATGTCTTCCTTGGAGATATGTCTATTCAGATCATTTGCTCATTTTTTATTTGGGTAACTGGTTTTATTAATGAATTGTATGATGCTGGGAGGGATTGAGGGCAGGAGGAGAAGGGGACGACAGAGGATGAGATGGCTGGATGGCATCACTGACTCGATGCATGTGAGTCTCAGTGACCTCCGGGAGTTGGTGAGGGACAGGGAGGCCTGGCGTGCTGTGGTTCAGGGGGTCGCGAAGAGTCGGACACGACTGAGCGACTGATCTGATCTGATCTGATCTGATGAGTTCCTAATATATTTTGGATATTAACACTTTATGTATTTTGTATATTAACTCCTTATCAGATATGTGGTTTGCAAATATCTTTTACATTCTGTAAGTTTCCTTTTTATTCTGTTGATGATTACCTTAAAGCAAAAGGTTTTTAGATTTGATATACGTCCACTTGTTTATTTTTTGTCTTTTTTTGTTTGCTTTTGATATCAAATCATTGCTAAGACAAGTGTCAAGGAACTTATCCCTTGTGTTTTCTTCCAGGAGCTTTATGGTTTCAGGTCTTACCTTCACATCTTCAATCATTTTGAGTTGATTTTGTGTATGGTATATGATACCAGTTTCATTCATTTGCAAGTGAATATCCATTTTCGCCAGTACTATTTATTGAAGAGACTATCCTATCCTGTATAGTTTTGGTGCCTTTGTTGAAAATTAATTGACCATATATGTATGGATTTATTTCTGGACTTTTTATTTCATTGCATTTATCTAAATATCTGGTTTCATGCTAGTGCCATTTGACCTAATAGTGGAACATGGATGTAAATGCTTAGGGAAAGAACATAAAGTGTGGTCTTGGCCCAAGAGTAGATTCTGTTGTCTCCTATCCCCATATCTATTCACTTAAACCAGAATCTGTATTCATTTTCTTTGCCTTCCTGCTAGTTAGAATAGATGAATTCCCTGTGCTCCTAAGAAAACCAATCTTTCCAATTTTGCACTAGATCATAAACCCTTTTCAGCTTTTCAAGAACGTTATGTTAGCTGTTCTCCTACATGATCAATCTTTCTTTCTCTGTGGTTATTCCCTTTAGCATACCAATGTGCCCTTCCTCCCATCTTAAAAAGAAACCAGTCTCTTAAATCTAGTCCCCTATGTTTTACCACCTTCTTCCTAATTTTTCTGTTCTTCTTTGCTGTGAAAGTCCTCAAAGTTTAATACACTTTAATCTCTAAATCCTGTATTATGTTTGATTTTGATTGTTTCTCTCACCCAGAATGTCAGTTCTACATGGCATGATTTTTGTTTGTTTTGTTCCATGCTGTATTCCTAGCACATAGAACAGTACCTGGGACACAGTAGGGACTCAATAAATACTAGATGAATAGTGATTAATTTTTTTTAATGTATTAGTTAGCATCTGTGTAAATAAGTGTTGGTCCACATTGTATCCACCGATAACAATATGTTGAGAGTAAACGACATTAATATAGAGTTCATGTGGTAAGGTGAGACCTCCTAGAGAAGTTTACAAAAACTTAAGACTTCTGATTTTTTCACATCTTGTTTAGTGTTTTTCTATGATCTTTTTCTTCCAATTAGTGCTTCAGGTTCTCTGTGTTTCTCTTGGGCATGGTTAATCCTGGAGACACAAGTTTTGGAGGTAGTTCTGTTTTGTGCCTCTTGCTGACAGAGCTATGAACTCTAAATACAACTGGAGAAAGTAAAAGTCTGCTTTTCATTCATTTATTTCCATCTTAGAGGCCTCTTAGCTCCTTTGTTAGTACCAGGGATAAGAAAGTGAAATCACAACTTCATTATATTTCTAATTTCTGTCTATGAATAACAAGGATATTAAAAGCTCTCTGATAAATGATAAGACATAAATTTGTCCTGGATTATTCTTGATGAAAGAACCTCTCCTGCTAGAAGGACTGTTCTAAAATAATATTCTTCTTCTTGATATAATATAGGAGGATTTTTAAGTTTTTGTTTCTGGAGGGTCTCTGTGGTTCTGAGTCAAGTGAAATTCTCAGCACTGTCAAAACACCAAGGTTGGCCCTAAACATATCACAGTCTTATGGGAGTGCTTAGTCTCTTGGGTTGTGCGGGATAGCAGAGATTATTGAGTTTACCTCACAGGGGAATTTTAAAAGTAATGTTAAGTTATATATTTTTTTAATTCCTTAACAAGTTATGGAAATGCAAATCAAGCAGGTCCAAAGTTTTAGCACTAACTTACTCATGTCCGTCCCATGTAGAGAGTAATGGGAGTATTAGGGTGAGTAAACCTGACATCAGATACTCCTCCTTGTATGTGGGCAGGAAGGAGAGCTACCTCCAGGTAGTTTTCCAGATAATGATGCACAGTGGACTAGGATGAAGTTCCTATTGTGTTCTAAAGTTGCAAACATTGATCATCAAACCTACTAGGATAGAGCTCTAGAAGGCTGAGACATGGACATCAGACCTGTAACTGCTGTATTCCTGTATCAGTAAATAGGGCTATTACAGTTGTGTAATGACAGGAAATATTAACAGTAGATATGTTGACATTTGGCCTTGGAGTACAAACAAAGCAGACCAAAGGCTAACAGAGTTTTGCCAAGAGAACGCACTGGTCATAGCAAACAGCCTCTTTCAACAACACAAGAGAAGACTCTACACATGGACATCACCAGATGATCAATATCAAAATCAGATTGATTATATTCTTTGCAGCCAGAGTTGGAGAAACTTTATTAGATCAGATCAGATGAGATCAATCACACAGTTGTGTCCAACTATTTGCGACCCCATGAATCGCAGCACGTAAGGCCTCTCTGTCCACACCAACTCCCAGAGTTCACTGAGACTCATCCATCGAGTCAGTGATGCCATCCAGCCATCTCATCCTCTGTCGTCCACTTATCCTCCTGCCCCCAATCCCTCCCTGCATCACAGTCTTCTCCAATGAGTCAACTCTTCCCATGAGTTGGTGAAAGTACTGGAGTTTCAGCTTTAGCATCATTCCTTCCAAAGAAATCCCAGGGCTGATCTCCTTCAGAATGGACTGGTTGGATCTCCTTGCAGTCCAAGGGACTCTCAAGAGTCTTCTCCAACACCACAGTTCAAAAGCATCAATTCTTCGGTGCTCAGGCTTCTTTACAGTCCAGCTCTCATATCCATACATGACCACAGGAAAAACCATAGCGTTGACTAGACGAAACTTTGTTGGCAAAGTAATGTCTCTGCTTTTGAATATGCTATCTAGGTTGGTCATAACTTTCCTTCCAAGGAGTAAGAGTCTTTTAATTTCATGGCTGCAGTCACCATCTGCAGTGATTTTGGAGCCCAGAAAAATAAAGTCTGACACTGTTTCCACTGTTTCTCCATCTATTTCCCATGTAGTGATGGGACCAGATGCCATGATCTTTGTTTGCTGAATGTTGAGCTTTAAGCCAACCTTTTCACTGTCCTCTTTCACTTTCATCAAGAGGCTTTTGAGTTCCTCTTCACTTTCTGCCATAAGGGTGCTGTCATCTGCATATCTGAGGTTATTGATATTTCTCCTGGCAATCTTGATTCCAACTTGTGTTTCTTCCAGCCCAACATTTCTCATGATGTACTCTGCATATAAGTTAAATAAGCAGGGTGACAATATACAGCCTTGACGGACTCCTTTTCCTATTTGGAACCAGTCGGTTGCTCCATGTCCAGTTCTAACTGTTGCTTCCTGACCTGCATACACATTTGTCAAGAGGCAGGTCAGGTGGTCTGGTATTCCCATCTCTTTCAGAATTTTCCACAGTTTATTGTGATTCACACAGTCAAAGGCTTTGGCATAGTCAATAAAGCAGAAATAGATGCTTTTCTGGAACTGTCTTACTTTTTCCATGATCCAGCAGATGTTGGCAATTTTATCTCTGGTTCCTCTGCCTTTTCTAAATCCAGCTTGAACATCAGGAAGTTCACGGTTCACATATTGCGGAAGCCTGGCTTGGAGAATTTTGAGCATTACTTTACTAGCATGTGAGATGAGTGCAATTGTGCGGTATTTTGAGCATTCTTTGGCGTTGCCTTTCTTTGAGATTGGAATGAAAACTGACCTTTTCCAGTCCTGTGGCCACTGCTGAGTTTTCCAAATTTGGTGGCATATTGAGTGCAGCACTTTCACAGCATCATCTTTCAGGATTTGGAATAGCTCAACTGGAATTCCATCACCTCCACTAGCTTTGTTCCTAGTGATGCTTTCTAAGGCCCACCTGTTTTCATATTCCATGTTGTCCGGCTCTAGGTCAGTGATCACTCCATCATAATTATCTGGGTCGTGAAGCTCTTTTTGTACAGTTCTTCTGTGTATTCTTGCCACCTCTTCTTAATAGCTTCTGCTTCTGTTAGGTCCATACCATTTCTGTCCTTTATTGAGCCCATCTCTGCATGAAATGTTCCTTTGGTATCTGATTTTCTTGAAGAGATCCCTAGTCTTTCCCATTCTGTTGTTTTCCTCTAATTCTTTGCATTGATCGCTGAAGAAGGTGTTCTTATCTCTTCTTGCTATTCTTTGGAACTCTGCATTCAGATATTTATATCTTTCCTTTTCTCCTTTGCTTTTCGCTTCTCTTCTTTTCACAGCTATTTGTAAGGCCTCCCCAGACAGCCATTTTGCTTTTTTGTATTTCTTTTCCTTGGGGATGGTCTTGATCCCTGTCTCCTGTACAATGTCACAAACCTCTGTCCATAGTTCATCCGACACTCTATCTATCAGATCTAGGCCCTTAAATCTATTTTTCACTTCCACTGTATAATCATAAGGGATTTGATTTAAGTCATACCTGAATGGTCTAGTGGTTTTCCCTACTTTCTTCAATTTAAGTCTGAATTTGGCAATAAGGAGTTCATGGTCTGAGCCACAGTCAGCTCCTGGTCTTGTTTTTGCTGACTGTATGGAGCTTCTCCATCTTTGGCTGCAAAGAATATAATCAATCTGATTTCAGTGTTGACCATCTTGTGATGTGCATGTGTAGAGTCTTCGCTTGTGTTGTTGTAAGATGGTGTTTGTTATGACCAGTGCATTTTTTTGGCAAAACTCTATTAGTCTTTGCCCTGCTTCATTCCTTATTCCAAGGCCAAATTTGCCTGTTACTCCAGGTGTTTCTTGACTTCCTACTTTTGCATTCCAGTCCCCTATAATGAAAAACTGTGGCTTATAACATGAACTCCTTATTGCAAAATTCAGACTTAAATTGAAGAGAGTAGGGAAAACCAGTAGACTGTTCAGGTATGACCTAAATCAAATCCCTAAAGATTATACACTGGAAGTGAGAAATAGATTCAAGGGATTGGATTTGATAGACAGAATGCCTGAAGAAATATGGATGGAGGTTTGTGACATTGAACAGGAGACAGTGATCAAGACCATCCCGAAGAAAGAAATACAAAAAAGCAAAATGTTTGTCTGAGGAGACCTTACAAAAGCTGATAAAATAAAAGAAGCTTAAGGCAAAGGAGAAAAGGAAAGATATACCCATTTGAATGCAGAGTTCCAAAGAATAGCAAGGAGAGATAAGAAAGCCTTCCTCAATAATCATTGCTAAGAAATAGAGGAAAACAGAATGGGAAAGACTAGAGATCGCTTCAAGAAAATTAGAGATACCAAGGGAACATTTCATGCAAATATGGGCACAATAAAGGACAGAAATGGTATGGGTCTAACAGAAGCAGTAGATATTAAGAAGAGGTGGCAAAAATACACAGAAGAACGATACAAAAAAGATCATGACCCAGATAAACATGATGGTGTTGATCACTCACCTAGAGGCAGACATCCTGGAATGTGAAATCAAGTGGGCCTTAGGAAGGATCACTAGGAACAAAAGTAATGGAAGTGATGGAATTCCAGCTGAGCTATTTCAAATCCTAAAAGATAATGCTGTGAAAGTGCTGCACTCCATATGCCAGCACATTTGGAAAACTGAGCAGTGGCCACAGGACTGGAAAAGTCAGTTTTCATTCCAATCCCAAAGAAAGGCAATGCCACACAATGTTCAAACTACCACACAATTGCACTCATCTTACACGCTAGCAAGGTAACGTTCAAAATTATTCAAGCTAGGCTTCAACAGTACGTGAACTGTGAACTTCTAGATTGTTCAAGCTGAATTTAGAAAAGGCAGAGGAACCAGAGATCAAATTGACAACATCCATTGGATCATCAAAAAAAGCAAGAGATTTCCAGAAAAACATCTACTTCTGCTTTAATGACTATGCCAAAGCCTTTGACTGTGTGGATCACAACAAACTGTGGAAAATTCTTAAAGAGATGGGAATACCAGACCACCTGATCTGCCTCCTGAGAAATCTGTATGCAGGTCAAGAAGCAGCAGTTAGAACTGGACATGGACCAATAGACTGGTTCCAAATCGGAAAAGGAGTACATCAAGGCTATATATTGTCACCCTGCTTATTTAACTTATATGCAGAGTATATCATATGAAATGCCAGAGTGGATGAAGCACAAGCTGAAATCAAGATTGCTTGGAGAAGTATCAATAACTTCAGATATGCAGATGACACCACCCTTATGGCAGAAAGTAAAGAAGAACTAAAGAGCCGCTTGATGAAAGTGAAAGAGGAGAGTGAAAAAGTTGGCTTAAAACTCAACATTCAGAAAACTAAGATCATGGCATCTGGTCCCATCACTTCATGGCAAATAGATGGGGAACTATTTTCTTTATTTTCTTGTGCTCCAAAATCACTGCAGATGGTAAGTGCAGCCATGAAATTAAAAGCCGCTTGCTTCTTGGGAGAAAAGCTATGATCAACCTTGACAGCATATTAAAAAGCAGAGACATTACTTTGCCAACAAATTTCGGTCTAGTCAAAGATACAGTTTTTCCCGTGGTCCTGTACGGATGTGAGAGTTGGACTATAAAGAAAGCGGAGCACTGATATTTCATGCTTTTGAACTGTGGTGTTGGAGAAGACCCTTGAGAGTCCCTTGGGCTGTAAAGAGATACAACCAATCCATTCTAAAGGAAGTCATTCCTGAATATTCATTGGAAGGACTGATGCAGAAGCTGAAACTCCAATATGTTGGCCACCTGTTGCAAAGAACTGACTCATTTGAAAGACCCTGATGCTGGGAATGATTGAAGGTGGAAGGAGAAGGGGATGACAGAGGATGAGATGATTGTATAGCATTACTGACTCAATGGAAAAGAGTTTGTGTAGGTTCCAGGAGTTGGTGATGGACAGGGAAGCCTGGCATGCTGCAGTCCATGGGGTCACAAAGAATCAAACACAAATCAGTGAGTGAACTGAATGCTGACACTTGGATTATTGCCATATTCTTGTTTATTGAGGTACATAAATTGAAGATATACTTGCTTTGAAATCATAGCAGATTGCATTGCTTGCTATGCTAAGTAATCACCTCAGGAAATCCACGGTCTTTTTACTTGAATCAAAACACTTAACCTCCCTGGAAGCGATCGGCATAAAGCTTTTGCTTCTTTCCCTAGGAAGAATGTGATTTTATGTTTATTTCCCTATATTAAGAGATGGAATCCAGTTTTTACTAACTGGCTCCATTCCTGTACCACTTATTCTCCAAGTGTACCAAGATTATTTTACAAATAGAACATTTCTAATCCTGGTCAGGGCAGTAGTGCAGGCATTGGGAAAATTCCTGTGTTGTCAGAATTTAGACTATTTGTGTATGTGTGTGTTTATTTTTATTTTTTTTTATGTTCTCTGCCCTAGGCTTATCAACCAAGCCTTAATCTAGTAAGTTTTTGTGTTTTTTTTGCAGGGGAAAATGGACAAAGGAAAGGATCAATGAGGGTGGGAGGGAAATGGAAAGGAAGAAGGGGAGTAATGGTGGGGAGGAGTATATGTAATTACTTAACTAATAGCTTTCTGTTTTTAATTACAAAGAACATTTTTAAAAAATCATATTGAATTCATCTTATATTAGGAGGTTTGATCTGGAAATGAAAAGTTCCGGAAACTAAAATTCCAGTTTGGGTGTCCTCATCTTAGGCACATCTTGATATTTTGTATTTGTAGGTCTACCTTTACAACAATATATTATTTAGAACAGGATCACATTTGTCACTACTTCCTCTCTAATACCCAAAGTGGTACCAGACCCATAAAATAGTCAATAAACATTTACAGAATGAACAAATAAGTCTATATATTTTTTTATACTCTCCTGAGTGAACTGAGTTTTTTGAGGCTCATAAGTGAATATGTTTTCCTCTTTACTTTGTCTATTGCAGCCAGATTGTATGAGTGGGGTATTAAAGTCTCTCACTATTATTGTGTTGTATATTTCTTCTATCATACTAATTAGTGTTTGTCTTAGATATATCAATGCTCCAATATTGGGTGCATATATATTTATAATTGTTATAACTTCTTTTTGGATTGTTCCTTTAAGTCGTTATGCGTAGCCTTCATTGTCTCCTTTTCAGGGCCTTTATTTTAAAGTCAATTTTATCTGATATGAGTATTGTAACTCTTGTTTTCTTTTGCTCTGTATTTGCATAGAAAATCTTTTTCCAGCCCTTCATTTTCAGTCAGTATATATCGCCTATTTTAAGGTGGTTCTCTTATAGACAACATATATAGGGGTCTACTTTTTGTATCCATTTGACCCGTTTTAGTCTTTTGGTTGTCTCTTGTAGACAAAGTATGTAGGGGTCTTATTTTTGTATCGATTCGGCTAGTCTTTGTCTGTTGATTAGGGCATTTAGCCCATTAACGTTTAAAGTAATTATTGATAAGTAAGATTTACTTTATTGTTTTGGGTTCGAATTTGTACACCCTTTTAGTGATTCCTATCTAGAGAATGTCCTTTAGTTTTTTTTGAAGAAATGGTTTAGTGGTGGAAGATTCTCTCAACTTTTGCTTATCTGTGAAGCTTTTGATTTCTCTTTCATATTTGAATGAGATCCTTGCTGGATACAATAATCTGGGCTGTAAGTTATTTTCTTTCATCACTTTAATTATGTCTTGCCATTCCCTCCTGGCTTGGAGAGTTTCTATTGAAAGATCAGCTGTTATCCTTATGGGAATTCCCTTGTGAGTTATTTGATGTTTTTCCCTTGATGCTTTTAATATTTGTTCTTTATATTTAATCTTTGTTAATTTGATTAATATGTTTCTTGGAGTGTTTCGCCTTGGGTTTATCCTGTTAGGCACTCTCTGGACTTCTTAAACTTGAGTGGTTATTTCCTTCTCCATTTTAGGGAAGTTTTCAACTATTATCTCCTCAAGTATTTCCTCATGGTCTTTCTTTTTATCTTCTTCTTCTGGAACTCCTATGATTCGAATGTTGTAGCGTTTAATATTATCCTGGAGGTCTCTGAGATTGTCCTCATTTTTTTTGATGTGTTTTTCTTTTTTCTCGTCTGATTCATTTGTTTCTAGGATTCTATCTTCTAATTCACTAATCCTATCTTCTGCCTCTGTTATTCTACTATTTGTTGCCTCCAGAGTGTTTTGGATCTCATTTATTGCATTATTCATTATATATTGACTCTTTTATTTCTTCTAGGTCCTTGTTCAACCTTTCTTGCATCTTCTCAATCCTTGTCTCCAGACTATTTAACTGTGATTCCATTTTGATTTCAAGATTTTGGATTAATTTCACTATCATTCGGAATTCTTTTTCAGGTAGATTCCCTATCTCTTCCTCTTTGGTTTGGTTTGGTGGGCATTTATTGTGTTCCTTTAGCTGCTGGGTATTCCTCTGTCTCTTGATCTTATTAAAATTGCCAAGTTTAGAGTGTCCTTACTATATTCTGGTAGTTTGTTGAATTCTCTTTATTGAGGCAGTTTACTGGTCTTTTCAATATCTGATCTCTGCCCTGTTACAGAGGAGGCGGAGATGAACACCCAAATCTAAGCCGGCCAGGTTCAGGCACTCAGATAGTCCTCAGAAGCACAGACTCGGTTGAGTTTGTGTTTTGTGCCCTTCCCAGGTCCGAGTAGTACAGGTGATGAAGTGTTTAGCGAGCGCAGCTGCTGCGACTTCTCGACTCCCCGCCACTCAGTTTTCTGGGTATACAACCGGCACACCTTCTCAGACAGATGTTGACCGTCCAGAGCCCCAAGAAGCATTAATCAGCACAGGAACCTGCTTAGAGTTTTGTAGATAATGTCTCTCTAGGGCTGTGATTGCCCACTTCCAGCTCTGGCTGCCTGTCACCAGAGTGGGACGGTCTGCAGCTGGCTATCTCTGTGCAGTCCTTTGTTTGGAACGTAGTCCTGGTGTTGTCTTAGGTCAGGGCTGGCTTTTGACGTAGTAGATATCCGACAGTCTGGTTATTTCACTCAGGTAGTGCTCAGGATAGCCAGGCCAAATCCTTACTCAAAGCGATGCAGGCCGTGCCGCTACTCCTAGCCCAGCCCCCGCTTGCTAATAGCAAATGCTGGTATAGGTGCTGCTTCTCCACAAAAGAAGTTACCGCAGGGCTCGTAATCTCCTTTCAAAGACAATAAATTATCTTTCTAAGTGCCTGATGTCCTCTGCCAGCATTCAGAAGTTGTTTTGTAGAATTTACTCAGCGTTCAAATGTTCTTTTACAGAATTTGTGGAGGAGAAAATATTCTCCCCGTCCTACTCATCCGCCATCTTAGCTCCCTGTGTGTGTTTATATATATGGGTAAGTTGATATTTATTTTGTGAGTGTCAATAGTTGTGGCAAATTTCTCCTACTATGGTATTATCCAAGATCTCATGCTGTGACATTTGGTACTTAGTACCCTGGAATTAGAAGATCTATAAAAGGTGGGCAGTTTCTTCTTCCTCTGATAGGTCATGAGAGTAATATGTCATGAAATTAGACCCAGTGACAGGCGTCAAGTTTTCCTGAAACAATACAAGAGAAAGGAAACAGTGCTTAGTATAGTAGTTGATCACGTGCATGCATGCATTGTGCTCAGTTGTGTCCAACTCTTTGCTACCCCATGAACTTTAGCCTGCCAGGCCCCTCTGTCCACAGAATTTTCCAGGCAAGAATACTGGAGTGGGGTGCCATTGCCTTCTTCATCTTTTAAACTATACTTGATTCTTATTATGTGTGTTGCTTGTAGCTAATTTTATTTACATTTAGTCTTATTTTTCATCTCTTTTTTATTACTGTTTTTTGTATTTTAATCCTTCCCTTTGGGCCACATTTCCTTTCGTCCTGAATTGTGTTATTTAGTATTGTCCAGGGAGTGTCTATGGGTAACAAAATTAATATTTCTTTGTCTGTAAATACTTTTAATGTCTAGGTGTGTTTTTTTTTTTTTTTCATTCTCTTTGTAACTTTCAATTTGATTTTGGAAAATTGGCCACCAATATCTGTTCAAATATTGCCTGACAGTGTTTCTAATATCTATTTCTATGATTCATATTCAGTTCAGTTGCTCATTGTGTCCAACTCTTTGTGACCCCATGGACTGCATCATGCTAGACCTCCCTGTCCATCACCAACTCCCAGAGTTTACTCAAACTCATGTCTGTCGAGTTGGTGATGCCATCCAACTATCTCATCCTCTGTCACCGCCTCCTCCTCCTGCCCCAAATCCCTCCTCGTTCTTCTCATCTCTCAAACTCCCTTTCAAAATTTCTATCTTTCCATTTCTGTGTGTTGTATTTTGGATAATTTTTTCAGATCTAGCTTTCATATTACAATTTTTTTTTCACTTATGTCTTTCTCATTTGGTGTTTGACTTGCTCCTGGAGTTTTTTGGGCAACTCTTTTTATTTTTATGTGAAGAATTCTATTTTGTTATTTTTTTTAAATTATGAGTTCTTTTGCTGATGTCCTATTGATTCCTTGTGGTTTTTATTTCCTAATTTATTTCTTAAATCATTTTAAATATACTTATTTTATGGTTTATCTCAGATTGCTCTGTTTCAAGTTCTTAGAGGTACTAATCTTTCTGTGTGTTTTGACTGATGTACTTCTCCTAATTGTTTCTTCATGTGATTTTAATTCTTTTATTAGAAGCGCATCTTTAGTTTACTTGGAGGAGTAGGAGATGGGAAGCATTGAGTTTCTATGTGTCCCTTATTGTAGAAGTGTTATATCAAAAGTAATTTTATACACACTCTGTCCAGAGCCCAGGAGTTTCTCTGTTTTAAAAACTTCATCATGTTAATTTCATTCTTCAAGGTTTCCCCTACTATGTGTGTATTTTAAATTCAGATCTGACATGTGCATGGCACATGTGTGGCAACTTTGATTTCTTATGAGAGACCTTTGCCCTACTCTGAACCATGGTTAATCAAAATTTAAATTTTCTCCCCATTGCTGATGGGTGGAGGTTTTCTAGTCCAACTTTGACTCAAAGGGCAGTGCTACAGTGTTTTTGTCTTCATGTCCCTCAATAGGCATTACAGCTCTAAAATCTAGGACCTATAATTAGTCAACTACCACCCTGGGCTTCCTAAACTTCTGCTCAAGGATTAATTGCTCTCGTTTTTTTGAAGTTGTACATACTTCTTTTTTTTTTTTTTTACAACTAGGATTTTTACTTTCTTTTTTCATACTTGCGCATTTAATTTTGTAAAATATATATATTTTACCCAATAGTTACATGTATTTTTAGCTGAGATGGGGTGTCCACATTCACTCAGTTTTCCATGTTATCATAACCATCTCATTGTACATTTATTTCACTGCACTTCACATACTAAAGGGCCAACACCACTGGGTTGGGTACTGATGTTGCTATGTATGCATGGATGTGATCATGAACATGGGATTTCTTTATTGCAAATTTGCTTTATCTACTAGATTCTCTATCTCATTGCTTCTCATTCCATTTCTGACATGAGGTAGTTTATTTTACTGGATTTTTTTTTTTTTTTACATTAGTATTGTTACTCTCCGTTTTTTTTTTTTTTTTCTTTCTTTCTTTTTTTTATGAGGGTTGGATAGGTATTATACATATGCACTTCTCTTCATGTATTTTTTTCTTAGTCCTTTGATGTGTAACATGGGAAAGTATTCATATGTATGAGTTCTAAATTAGTAAACTGTTGTTGTGCAGTACTGTTCTCCTTTAAGAAAGAGCTAGATTTTAATTTTCATAGGATTGAGGTGCATCTTGCCATTTGCTTATTCTGATCTGTCTTATTGGGGTTGACGGGGTTGCAAATCAAGTTTCCTTTGAGAAATATAAATGACCTTATTTAATTTAGATAGCTTTTTATGTTAATGTGCGTTATTTATAAAGGATTCACTTTGAGGAATTCAATTTTCAGCATGAATAGTTCAATTTCCAGGTATAGTATGATATGGGACACAGTGAAGCATTTGGATTACAAAATCCAACAAATATTTGTAAAAACATCTAGAGTTGCATCCGCCAAAAAGTCCATTAAAAATTTGTCTGAAAATAGAAGGTAAAAGTGGCATTTAAATATCTCAGAATTGAAAGTTGAAGTGATAGACAGATTTTGCATTTGTCTTATTGATTTTGGAGGTTTCTAGTTATCTTGGAAGATAAAAAGGTATCTAGAAATAACATTTTCTGTAAAAGTACATTTAACTGTACCTTAATTTTATGATTTTTATTATGGTACTTGCTTATAAGTCATACAAAAAAGGAATGCTATTAGCTGTAGGTTCTGTCCTTTGAATCATGCAGTGTACTATTCTTTGTTATTCTTTCTTTAGGCTTACGATTGCATTTATGATTCCAGATGGCAGTTGTTACAAGAGGCAATTTGCCAAAACTATACCAAATTAATATTCATTTAATGTGCACAAAAGTCAAAGCATTTCATCTTTTACTTCCATTTAATATTGCCTTTTCAGATGCTCCCCATGCATACTTTGTAGTCATTCATTTTTCCTGGCATGCACACTCTTCTGTCAGATTGTCCTCATTCAGACATCTACTTACATGAGTTCCTGGCTTTAAGTGAAGTCTGGAAATGCATCAATCAGTGAAAATCACCAAATTGTTACTTATGCACAAAAGCAAGTTGCCAGTTACAGTTACCTCGGTTGGGAACCTAAGAGGATTTGAGGCTTTTTATGCAGCATTAAGGTTACTTGCCTGCACATAATATTGCAATTATTAAATCCCAGCAGTGCTACTTGGAATAAGAGACAAATTTATATGTCTTTGAGGAGCTCATATTCCACATTCACAAAGCAAGTATAATCCACACAACCTATTTATATAAAGATAATTTGGCATACTAGAGTTTACTAATTATTAAGGCACTGACTAACTCAGTAGCATACTAAAAACAGAGATCTGAAGCACACACTCTTCTCTGGGTACCATGGCAAGGACAAAGGTTGAGAGGCTTATCTTGAAAGTATGACTGAGCATGTCTAACCTTTTGGGTCCCTCGCCATGGAAGCCACTTTAACATTGTTCTCTAGTGTTGTTTCAACAAGGGTGAAAATAACAAAAGAGTTCCCTGGGAGTGGGAATAGAATTGCAGGAAACCACGACATAAAAAAATCAACTGACCTTCTTTATTTTTATACAATTAAGCAACTTAAAATGTCTCTGCTTACTAATAAGGTTGGAGTCCTCAGATATTTCTGATGAGATATGGTCTGACTATTAGAAGTAATCTTCCATGTAGTGAATATGTTTTACTGTGGTAGGTATTTTCAGCAAGAGGTCCCATGAAATCCTCCAGCCCATGGGATAACTGACCTAGAGGCTTCAGGTTATCCCCACCCTCCATCTTTGTCCCTTAAACTGATTCTGTTTTGGTATCCATGGGCATCTCTTGCTTGTTTTTCTTATAAAGGCAGTCACTCAGTTGTGTATGACTCTTTGCAACCCCATGGACTGTAGCCTGCCAGGCTCCTCTGTCCATGGAATTCTTCAGGCAAGAAGACTGGAGTGGGTTTGGTTGCCATTTCCTTCTCCAGGGGATCTTCCCAACCCAGGAATTGAACTCAGGTCTCTTGCATTACAGGCAGATTCTTTACCATTTGAGCCACCAGGGAAGCCCCTTATCAAGGAAGAGCACTGACAAAGTGATTTTCAAGCCTTCTTAAAAGCCAATAAGTTCAGTTCAGTCACTCAGTTGTGTTTGACTCTGCAATCCCATGGACTGCAGCATGTGAGGTCTCCCTGTCCATCACCAACTCCTGGAGTTTACTCAAACTCATGTCCATTGAGTTGGTCATGCCATCCAACCATCTCATCCTCTATCATCCCCTTCTCCTCCCACTTTCAATCTTTCCCAGCATCAGGATCTTTTCAAATGAGTCAGTTCTGTGCATCAGGTGGCCAAAGTATTGGAGTTTCAGCTTCAGCATTAGTCCTTCCAATTAATATTCAGTGTTGATTTCCTTTTGGATGAACTGGTTGGATCTCTTTGCTGTCCAAGGTACTCTCAAGGGTCTTCTCCAACACCACAGTTCAAAAGCATCAATTCTTCAGTGCTCGGCTTTCTTTATAGTCCAACTCTCACATCCATACATGACTACTGGAAAAATCATAGCTTTGACTAGATGGACCTTAGTTGGCAAAGTAATGTCTCTGCTTTTTAATATGCTGTCTAGGTTGGTCATAACTTTTCTTCCAGGGAGCAAACATCTTTTAATTTCATGGCTGAAGTTACCATCTGCAGTGATTTTGGAGCCCCCAAAATAAACTCTGTCACTGTTTCCCCATCTATTTGCCATGAAGTGATTGGACCAAATGCCATGATATTAGTTTTGCTGAATGTTGAGTTTTTAGCCAACTTTTTCACTCTCCTCTTTCACTTTCATCAAGCAGCTCTTCAGCTCTTCTTTGCTTTCTGCCATAAGGCAGGTGTCATCTGCGTTTCTGAAGTTATTGATATTCCTCCCAGCCATCTTGATTCCAGCCTGTGCTTCATCCAGTCTAGCATTTAAAAGCCTATATCTCATTATTAAGACAAAATATTCACATTTTTTGAGTAATACAATGATAAGGACTTATTCTCTGTCACAGCATACTCTCTGAATCTGTCAGGATATCAAGAGTAAATAAATGGAATATTCATATTATAATAATTTGAGGTGGGTTTATTTACAAAGGGGCTGTTTACAAATTGCCAACATTCATTGAATCATAGAAATAGCAAGAGAGTTCCAGGAAAACATCTACTTCTGCTTTATTGACTGCACCAAAGCCTTTGACTGTGTGGATCACAACAAACTGTGGAAAATTCTGAAAGAGATGGGAATACCAGACCACTTTACCTGCCTCCTGAGAAATCTGTATGCAGGTCAAGAAGCAACAGTTAGAACCGGACATGGAACAACTGACTGGTTCCAAATTGGGAAAGAGTACATCAAGGCTGTATATTGTCACCATGCTTATTTAACTTATATGCAGAGTGTATCATGTGAAATGCCTGGCTTGATGAAGCACAAGCTGGAATAAAGATTGCTGGGAGAAATATCAATAACCTCAGATATGCAGATGACACCACCCTTATGCAGAAAGTGAAGAGGGACTGAAGAGCCTCTTGATGAAAGTGAAAGAGGAGCGTGAAAATACTGGCTTAAAACTCAACGTTCAAAAACAAAGATCATGGCAACCAGTCCCATCACTTCATGGAAAATAGATAGGGAAACAATGGAAATAGTGTGAGACTTTATTTATTTATTTATTTATTTATGGCTCCCAAATCACTGCAGATGGTAACTGCAGCCATGAAATTAAAAGACGTTTGCTCCTTGGAAGAAAAGCTATGATCAACCTTGGCAGCATATTGAAAAGCAGAGACATTATTTTGCTGACACTGTTCCATCTAGTCAAAGCAATGGTTTTTACAGTAGTCATGTGTGGATGTGTATTGGATCATAAGGAAAACTGAGTGGAAAAGCATTGATGCTTTTGAACTATGGTGCTGGAGAAGACTCTTGAGAGTCCCTTGGACTGCAAGGAGATCAAATCAGTCAGTCCTTAAGGAAATCAGTCCTGAATGTTCATTGGAATGACTGATGCATAAGCTGAAACTCCAATATTTTGGCCACCTGATGTGATGAACTGACTCATTTAAAAAGACCCTGATGCTGGGAAAACTTGAAGGCAGTAGAAGGGTGTGACAAAGGATGAGATGGTTGGATGGCATCACTGACTCGATGGACATGGGTTTGAGCAAGCTCTGGGAATTGGTTATGGACAGGGAAGCCTGGCATGTTGCAGTCCATGGGGTCACAAATAGCTGAACATGACTGAGAAACTGAACTGTTCACAAAGCTCTGGACAGGATATATAAAACCAGAAGAGATAGTGCACAAACCAGGTAAAGTTGACATTGTCACCACCCCTAGTCCTGAGAGACAGGAAGGAGAATGGCTACTGGAACCCAGATGGAGAGGGTTCATGGGAAAATGGCTTTAAGGCCAGTGACTTTCTTTTGAGAGAGATGCAGCTATCCAGAGTAAAACCTCATAAGAAGAGAACCAAGGGAATGAGTACGTTGACATCACTCTCCTCTTTCCTGCTGGTCTTCTGCTGATACTCCCCATTGTCTGAACCTCACTGAAAGCCAGACGGCAGGTGATCTCAGTGATCAGGCTCTGAGGCATGAAGCCAGATAATGAATACTAGAGAGTGAATCTGAGCCTTCAGTTTTATTTATGTCTATGATGTAACAGACTCCTTCTTTAGATTATTTCATTTAATTTTTATAATAACTCCATAAGGGAATATTTTATTTGTTCTATTTTACTGATGAGAAGTTGAAGCATAATGAGTCTAATTAATTTGACCTGGGTCACACAGATAATTAAACTCAAATTTGGGCTCATGTATATGATACTCTATTTCTTCTCTTTACAAAGCTCATTATTGTTAGCTTACAGTTATTGAGAGGTTATTGAGTCTAATTCTCTTAAGAAGTAGCTACTACTATTATCTCCATTTGTCTGAGGCACAGAAGTTAAATTACCAAGGTTATAGACCTAATAAGATATAATAGCTGCATTTAGACCCAGTCGTTGTTCAGTCACCCAGTCGGGTCCAACTCTTTGCAACCCCATGGACTGCAGCACACCAGGCTTTCCTGTCCTTCTACGTAGTATGTTCTGGAAGGGATTGTTCCCTGACCAGGGATTGAACCTGGTCCCCCTGCATTGGGAGCACAGAGTCTTAGCCACCTGGGCTACTAGGGAACTCCCTTAGACCCAGAAAGTCATGTTAAATGACTCTACTATGTGTTGACCTCTCATTTGTTTTCCAAAGTATATTATATTTGTTCATCCTTTCCTCCACATGATGAAACTCGGATGAGAATAGCTTATATGATCCTTTCCCTTCTAACTCAAATCTTGTCCCAGGCTTTAAATGAAAAAAGTGTTTGTAAATACATTGCCCCACCTCTTCATACCTTTCCCAAAGAAGGGAGCAATTCTTTCCTTTACCTTGGCATTCATAGGCTTTTGTTCTTATCTGCACCAGCATTTCATCTCTAGGAGTAGGGAATAGAATTTGTGTACTGCACAATTAGGGCAGCAAAATAACCTTATACCTGAGCTGATTGTGAAAAATATCTCACTTAAATATTTTAAAAATCTGATGCAAGATACACCTTTCTCTTTTTTTTATAGAAATAAAACCTAAGCCACCACCATCACCACCACAACAAAATACTGGAGAGTGAAAGTCACTCGGTTGTGTCCAACTCTTTGTGACCCCGTGGACTATACAGTCCATGGAATGCTCCAGGCCAGAATACTGGCGTGGGTAGCCATTTTCTTCTGCAGGGGATCTTCCCAACCCAGGGATCAAACCCAGGTCTCCTGCATTTCAGGCATATTTCTTTACCAGCTGAGCTGCCAGAGAAGCCCAAGATGCTGGAGTTGGTATCTTATCCCTTTTCTAGCAGATCTTCCTGACCCAGGAATTGAACTGGGATCTCCTGCATTGCAGGCAGATTCGTTTCTAACTGAGGTACTAGGGAAGCCCCAAATATTGGAGAGGGAGCTTCTAAATCTGTTTTAATAGAATTAAGAGTCTGAAATATTATTGTCAGAGTTCCCAGAGTAAATTAACATTTTAATAATTTTTATTATTTTAAATACCTGAATAATACATAGTAATTTTAGAAAATACAGATAAATGGCAAGGAGAATGTAAAAAGTGATCCATAATCTCTCAATCTAGAGATAAATACTGTTTACATTTTGTAACATTTCTTGGGATATTATTTTTGTATATATCAACTTATTTCGATGGATGTATAAAGTATATACTTATAAAATGATTGTTAAAATATACAAATTATTCATGCTCATTGGAGAATAAATGTAAATAATGCAGTTTAAAAAAGGAATCAAAATACAAATTAACACAGAACTAACCAAGATTAATGTTTTGGTGATTTTCTTTCCAGATTATTTATTTTTTTTTTTTTGCATATGCCTGTGCAAATATACACCTGAGCACATTTTACAAAAGTAGCGTCATGCTATATATATTATTTGTGGCCTGATTCATGAATACATACTATTGTCCTATTTGGAGGTACTACCTTAATTTCTTTTAAAATTTTTTTCTTAAAAATTATAGTTGATTACAGTATTGTATTTCGGGTGTACATGAAAATGGAGAAGACTCTTGAGAGTCCCTTGACTGCAAGGAGATCCAACAAGTCCATTCTGAAGATCAGCCCTGGGATTTCTTTGGAAAGAATGATGCTAAAGCTGAAACTCTAGTACTTTGGCCACCTCATCCAAAGAGGAGACTCATTGGAAAAGACTCTGATGCTGGGAGGGATTGGGGGCAGGAGGAGAAGGGGACGACAGAGGACGAGATGGCTGGATGGCATCACTGACTCGATGGACATGAGTTTGAGTGAACTCTGGGAGTTGGTGATGGACAGGGAGACCTTGCGTGCTGCGATTCATGGGGTCGCCAAGAGTCGGACACAACTGAGCAACTGAACTGAACTGATGTGTGTATGTGTATGTGAGTACATGTGTGTATATTTGAAGACATTGGATGCAGTTTCCTGTGCTATACAGTAAATCCTTGCTGTTGTTCGTTGTTCAGTTACCCAGTCGTTTCCAACTCTTTGTGTCCCCATGGACTGTAGCATGCCAGGCTTCTCTGTCCCTCACCATCTCCCAAAGTTTGCCCAAGTTCATGTCCATTGCATCAGTGATGCCATCCAGCCATCTCATCCTCTGATGCCCTCTTCTCCTTCAGACCTCAATCTTTGCCAGCACAGGGGACTTTTCCAAGAGTCAGCTGTTCACAGCAGGTGAGCAAAATACTGGGGTTTCAGCCTCAGTATCAGTCCTTCCAGTGAATACTCAGATTTGATTTCCCTTAAGATTGACTGGTTCAATCTCCTTGCTGTCCAAGGGACTCTCAGGAGTCTTCTGCAACACCATAGTTTTAAGGCATCAATGCTTCAAGAAACACTCCACCTTCTTTATGGTCCAGCTCTCACAACTGTACATGACTACTGGGAAGACCATAGACTTGACTGTATGGACTTTTGTTGGCAGAGTAATGTCTCTGCTTTTCAACACACTGTCAAAGTTTGTCATAGCTTTCCTGCCGACAAGCAAACGTCTTCTGATTTCATGGCTGCACTCACCGTCTGGAGTGATTTTAGAGCCCATGAAGAGGAAATCTGTCACTACTTCCACCTTTTCCCCTATTTGCCATGAAGTAATGGGTTTGAATGCCATGATCTTAGTTTTTTTAATATTTAGTTTTAAGCCAGCTCTTTCACTCTCTTCAGAGGCTCTTTAGTTCCTCTTTGATTTCTGCCACTAGAGTGGTATCATCCACATATTTGAGGTTGTTGATGTTTCTCCCACCTATCTTGATTCCAGCCTGTAACTCATCCAACCCAGCATTTCTCATGGTGTGCTCAGTATATGGATTAAACAAACAGGGTGACAGCAGATAGCCGTGTCATATTCCTATCTCAATCTTGAACCAATCAGTTTTTCCAACAGGAGTTGTTGCTTCTTGACCCACATACAGGTTTCTCAGGAGGCAGGTAAGATGGTCTGGTTTTTCCCATCACTTTAAGTGCTTTCCTCAGTTTATTATGATCCACAGAGTCAAAGGCTTTGGCATAGTCCATGAAATAGAGATAGATGCTTTTTTTGAGTTTCCTAGGTTTCTCTGTGATCCAGTGAAAGTTTGTAATTTGATTTCTGGTTCCTCTTTCTTTTGTAAATCCAGCTTAGACATATGGAAGTTCTTGGCTCACATAATATTCAAGGCCAGCATGCAATATTTTAAACATGACCTTACTAGCATGTGAGATGAGTGCAACTGTCTGATGGTTAGAACATTCTTTGGTACTATGCTTCTTGGGAATTGGGATGAGGATTGACCTTTTTCCGGTCCTGTGGTCACTGCTGGGTCTCCAGATTTGCTGACATAATGAACTCAACATCTTGAGGGCATCATCCTTTTGGGTTTTGCATAGTTCCATTGGAATTCCATCACATCCACTAGCTTTATTAACAGCAGTGTTTCCTAATGCCTACTTGACTTCACTCTCCCGAATATCTGGCTCTGGGTGGCTGACCACACCATCGTGGTCATCTGGTTCATCTGGATCTTTTTTATATGGTTCTTCTATGTATTCTTTCCATGCCTTCTTGATCTCTTCAGAGTCTACTAGGTCTCTTCTGTTTATGTCCTTCATTGTGCCCATCTTTGAACAAAATTTTCCTTGATATCTCCAGTTTTCTTGAAGAGACCTCTAGTCTTTCCCCTTCTGTTATTTTTTTCTAGTTTTATACATTGTTCATTGAAGAAGGCCTTCTTGTCTCTCCAGGCTGTTCTTTGGAAATCAGTGTTTAGTTGGATATAACTTTCCCTTTCTCCCTTTTAATTTCTCTTCTTTCTTTAGCTATTTGTAATAGAACTGGCCATGGAACAAGACTGGTTCCAAATAGGAAAAGGAGTACGTCAAGGCTGTATATTGTCACCCTGCTTATTTAACTTATATGCAGAGTACATCATGAGAAATGCTGGGCTGGAAGAAGCACAAGCTGGAATCAATTTGCCGGGAGAAATATCAATAAACTCAGATATGCAGATGACACCACCCTTATGGCAGAAAGTGAAGAGGAACTAAAAAGCCTTTTGAGGAAAGTGAAAAAGTTGGCTTAAAGCTCAACATTCAGAAAACGAAGATCATGGCATCTGGTCCCATCACTTCATGGGAAATAGATGGGGAAACAGTGGAAACAGTGTCAGACTTTATTTTGGGGGGCTCCAAAATCACTGCAGATGGTGACTGCAGCCATGAAATTAAAAGATGCTTACTCCTTGGAAGAAAAGTTATGTCCAACCTAGATAACATGTGGAAAAGCAGAGACATTACTTTGCCAACAAAGATCTGTCTAGTCAACGCTATGGTTTTTCCAGTAGTCATGTATGGATGTGAGAGTTGTACTGTGAAGAAAGCTGAATGCTTAAGAATTGATGCTTTTGAACTGTGGTGTTGGAGAAGACTCTTGAGAGTCCCTTGGACTGCAAGGATATCCAACCAGTCCATTCTAAAGGAGATCAGCCCTGGGATTTCTTTGGAGGGAATGATGCTGAAGCTGAAACTCTAGTACTTTGGCCACCTCATGCAAAGAGTTGACTCATTGGAAAAGACTGATGCTGGGAGGGATTGGGGGCAGGAGGAGAAGGGGACGATGGAGGATGAGATGGCTGGATGGCATCACTGACTCGATGGACGTGAGTCTGAGTGAACTCTGGGAATTGGTGATGGACAGGGAGGCCTTGCGTGCTGCGATTCATGGCGTCGCAAAGAGTCAGACACAACTGAGCAACTGAATTGAATGGAACTGAAGGCTTCCTCAGATAAATACTTTGCATTCTTGCTTTTCTTTTTATTTGTGATGCTTTTGTTCACTGTCTCCTCTACAATATTATGGAGGTCTGTCCATAGTTCTTCAGGCACACTGTTTATAAGTTCTAATCCCTTGAATCTGTTTGTTACATCCACTGCATATTCATAGGGGATTTGATTTAAGTTGTACCTGGCTTGCCTAGTGGTTTTCCACTTTCATTAGTTTAAACCTAAATTTTGCTATGAGAAGCTGATGGTGTGAGCCATAGTTAGCTCCAAGTCTTGTTTTTGCTGACTGTATACTTATTGCTTATCTATTTTATGTATAGTAGTTTGCATGTGTTAATTTTATATTTCTATTTTATCCTTCCTATTCCTCATTTCCCCCTTGGTAGCCATAAGTTTGTCTATGTCTGTGACTCTATTTCTGTTTTTTAAATAGATTCATTTGTAACATTATGTTTTTAAGATTCCACATAGCAATATTATATTTGTCTTCCTCTGTTTGACATACTACACTAAGTATGAAAATTTTGGGTCCATCCATGTCACTGCAAATACTACTATTTCATTCTTTTTATGGCTGAGTAATATTCCATTGTATATATGTACCACACTGTGTTTATCCATTCATTTGTCAATTGTTATTTAGGTTGCTTCCATTACTGGGCTATTGTAAATAGTACTGCAGTAAACATTGGGTACATGTATCTTTTTGAATTAGATTTTCTCTAGATATATGCCCAGTATTGGGATTGCTGGATCATATGGTAGCTCTGTTTCTAGGTTTTTTGAGAAACCTCCATAATGTTTTCCATCATAGCTGTACCAATTTTCATTCATACCAACAGTATAGGCGGGTTCCCTTTTTTCCACATCCTCTCCAGCATTTATTGTTTGTAGGTTTTTTGATGATTGCCTTTCTGACCATTGTGAAGTGATACCTAATTGTCATATTGATTTGCATTTCTCTAATAATTAGTGATATTGAACATCTTTTCATGTTCCTGCTGACTATCTGTACTTCTTTGGAGAAATGTCTATTTAGGTCATCTGCCCATTTTTTGATTAGGTTGCTGATCATCTATTATAATGCTGTGGGAAATTATGTATATGAATTTAATTTTTTCCTCTATAAATTTCTTTTGAAGTTTTTGTACTGGAATGAGCTATCTTTATGAATTTTTAGAGCACAGTTGATCAAAACAACTTAGGTATATCAATGTTTTGACAAATAATTAAAAGATAAAGTGATATTTGAAATGCATTTCTTAATGAAATGACAGCTACTTTTCAATTAGCTTTTTTCAATTTGTAGGTGAGTTTTATTATTTTTTCCTAAGTTTAAAAAATTTTTGGAGTATGTAAATATAGATGAATTTGTTCTCATATACAATTAGATGTGAATGGAAAGAATTTTGCTGTAGAAGTGTCTCTTAATCCTTTCAATTCCTTTTTAATTATATGTCAAAAATCACATACTCACTTATCATCCAAGCTTATTTTTAATGATCCATCAGCCGACAGCTCAATTAGATTCTCCTTCAATTTTGTTAAAATCAAGGAATTACAAATTACCTAACTTGGGATATTAGTCAGCCATTAGTCATTCATTTTATCATCTTCATTAACGTAATTTCACCCTGTCCCTTTGTTTGGCACACCACAGCTTTTTCATCCTGTGGCAATATACTATAGTAAAATTAGTGATGACTGAGAGCTATCCTTTATTTTTTTCTGAATGAGAGAAGGGTTTTGTAAGTGGGGAGCTGAAAAAAGAATCTGCAGATTGCAGGTGCCCTCTCAGGCAAATAACTATTAGCAAAGTATTCATATGAAAGTTGAAAGTCTGAAATTGATTATTTTAAAACTCTGCATTTTCCCACAAACTCATCAGAAAGTTTTCCATGTACCTTGAGAGGTATATGTACCATGTTTTATGATCTTTGGTTTCGAATGTGATATACCATTGCTTCATCTCCATTAGTCTTTTTTTCCATCAATAAAATTGTAAAGTCCTTGATGGCATAGATTTCATGTTTATATCTTCCCACCTGATATGATTCTGGGCATGCAATAGGAGCTCAATAAGTACTGTATTAATCTGAATATGTACTTGAGGCTATTCTTTCTATAAAATGAGAACTGAGCTAAAATATAAGCATAGTGCAAGAAAGTGGAGGCAGTTCCAGGAGACAGCAGGTTTGCAGAATACAGAGACAACAAAAGGAGCAAATGAACAATAGAATGCAATTGACCAGAGGCATTTTCTGGATCACAATCATGGTTAAACATCTCCTATTTTCACAGGAAAATCAATAGTAATTTTAGATCCCTTTTGGTTTTTTCAGTGGTCTTGGTGATTTGAGCCAACTTTCTGCCTATCTGAATGCTACTCATGCTTCAGGAACCACTGCCCATTCATTAAATCATTCCTGACTTCTGAGCTTTTTTCAATATCTCTGAACAACTATTTATAACCTGTAGCATATAATTTTGAATTTACTTATGTATTATACTGTATTGTTTGAAGTTCTATCCTAACTTTGCCTGGTTTCCTTGATTAGTTTGAAGGCAGGGATTAAGTTTTATTTTGTGTGGTAAATACTTTGTAAATATTTGAAGTTTGAAAGTCCTCCTCATGTGTACTATAGCATGCCTTTGAATGTCAGAAACATTTGGGGCCCTTAGAAATACTGATCCTAATCTATGAATAACTTGGTTGAGAATCAGATAAACACCTCCACTAATTTTGTATTATCTGTAAGGTTTTTCATAAACTGTTCATTTTATTACCGATTTTATAGAGAATATCCTATTGTTTACGATAAGAGGCATCAATAGTACCCTTGCTTACAGTCATTTAGCAGCTGTGTAATTACCAAACATAGGCCTAAGTGTGCTGCAGATTTTGGTCATTGTGGTCCATTAGTTTGTGGGTGCTATTAAGCTTTCAGTGTTTATTATACAGATTTCTATTTTAATGTAAGATCTAATCACTTTGAAGCCATTTCCTGCCATTGTTACCCCTAAATATGATCATTTCTATTTATTAGCAAGGAAACATTTCCCCATGTTGTATCTTCTTCCTTGTATAATAACTGAGGCATCTCATGGAGTTATAGCCAGACAGGGAAATGGGCAAACTTTGAAGTCATTAAGACTTTCTTGAAGTATAATTTTCTGTATAAGCACTTTCTGATAACCATTTTCTCTTTTCCATTAGATCAGTGTTTTGCAGTATATAGGTTTGAGTTTTAAAAGTTAATTACTTTTCTTTAACTTTTATGGTAACATTGAAGTTCATCAAAGATAAAATAAGCATAAAATAAAGACAGTGGCTCTGAAAGGAATGAGAGTAGGAATTGATTTACTTATGATCCTACCCTGGACAAATGCTTTAGAGTGACTGAATTAAAAGGACAATGAATGTAGATTGCTATAATACTTTCTATAACTTGATAATAGAATATATGCAGCTATTAATAATGATAATTTAGAGCTATGTTTGGAATGATAAAATGCTCCTGACATATTATTGAATGAACAAAGAATATTAAAAATAAATCTTATCAGCGAAATTTAGTTTACATGTATCTATATACACTTATTTATCTGTGGGTTTATAGGGGTCAAACTATCAGGCTACAGCTTTAGATGTGTTTAACTAGTTCTGTTCTCTTGTAACTAAATCAAAATACCAAAACTGAATTTGGGATTATATTAGCTGCCATTGTCATTTTGTGACTTGGAGAAATATTGCTCCTGACATTTGGCCTTGGAATACGGAATGAAGCAGGGCAAAGACTAACAGAGTTTTGCCAAGAAAATGCACTGGTCATAGCAAATACCCTCTTCCAACACACAAGAGAAGACCCTATACATGGACATCACCAGATGGTCAACACCAAAATAAGATCAATTATATTCTTTGCAGCCAAAGATGGAGAAGCTTTATACAATCAACAAAAACAAGACCAGGAGCTGACTGTGGCTCAGATCATGAGCTCCTTATTGCCAAATTCAGACTGAAATTGAAGAAAGTAGGGAAAACCACTAGACCATTCAGGTATGACCTAAATCAAATCCCTTATGATTATACAGTGGAAGTGAGAAATAGATTTAAGGGCCTAGATCTGACAGATAGAGTGCCTGATGAACTATGGAATGAGGTTTGTGACATTGTACAGGAGACAGGGATCAAGACCATCCCCATGGAAAAGAAATGCAAAAAAGCAAAATGGCTGTCTGGGGAGGCCTTACAAATAGCTCTGAAAAGAAGAGAAGCGAAAAGCAAAGGAGAAAAAGAAAGATATAAACATCTGAATGCAGAGTTCCAAAGAATAGCAAGAAGAGATAAGAAAGCCTTCTTCAGCGATCAATGCAAAGAAATAGAGGAAAACAACAGAATGGGAAAGACTAGGGATCTCTTCAGGAAAATCAGAGATACCAAAGGAACATTTCATGCAAAGATGGGCTCGATAAAGGACAGAAATGGTATGGACCTAACAGAAGCAAAAGATATTAAGAAGAGGTGGCAAGACTACACAGAAGAACTGTACAAAAAAGAGCTTCACGACCCAGATAATCATGATGGTGTGATCACTGACCTAGAGCCAGACATCCTGGAATGTGAAGTCGAGTGGGCCTTAGAAAGCATCACTAGGAACAAAGCTAGTGGAGGTGATGGAATTCCAGTTGAGCTATTCCAAATCCTGAAAGATGATGCTGTGAAAGTGCTGCACTCAATATGCCAGCAAATTTGGAAAACTCAGCAGTGGCCACAAGATTGGAAAAGGTCAGTTTTCATCCCAATCCCAAAGAAAGGCAATGCCAAAGAATGCTCAAACTACTGCACAATTGCACTCATCTCACACGCTAGTAAAGTAATACTCAAAATTCTCCAAGCCAGGCTTCAGCAATATGTGAAGCGTGAACTTCCTGATGTTCAAGCTGGTTTTTGAAAAGGCAGAGGAACCAGAGATCAAATTGCCAACATCCGCTGGATCATGGAAAAAGCAAGAGAGTTCCAGAAAGACATCTATTTCTGCTTTATTGACTATGCCAAAGCCTTTGTGTGGATCACAATAAACTGTGGACAATTCTGAAAGAGATGGGAATACCAGACCACCTGATCTGCCTCTTGAGAAATCTGTATGCAGGTCAGGAAGCAACAGTTAGAACTGGTCATGGAACAACAGACTGGTTCCAAATAGGAAAAGGAGTACGTCAAGGCTGTATATTGTCACCATGTTTATTTAACTTGTATGCAGAGTACATCATGAGAAATGCTGGACTGGAAGAAATACAAGTTGGAATCAAGATTGCTGGGAGAAATATCAATAACCTCAGATATGCAGATGATACCACCCTTATGGCAGAAAGTGAAGAGGAACTAAAAAGCCTCTTGATGAAAGTGAAAGTGGAGAGTGAAAAGGTTGGCTTAAAGCTCAACATTCAGAAAACAAAGATCATGGCATCTGGTTTCATCACTTCATGGGAAATAGATGGAGAAACAGTGGAAACAGTGTCAGACTTTATTTTGGGGGGCTCCAAAATCACTACAGATGGTGAATGCAGCCATGAAATTAAAAGACACTTACTCCTTGGAAGGAAAGTTATGTTCAACCTTGATAGCATGTGGAAAAGCAGAGACATTACTTTGCCAACAAAGGTCCGTCTAGTCAAGGCTATGGTTTTTCCTGTGGTCATGTATGGATGTGAGAGTTGGACTGTGAAGAAAGCTGAATGCTGAAGAATTGATGCTTTTGAACTGTGGTGTTGGAGAAGACTCTTGAGAGTCCCTTGGACTGCAAGGAGATCCAACCAGTCCATTCTAAAGGAGATCAGCCCTGGGATTTCTTTGGAAGGAATGATGCTAAAGCTGAAACTCCAGTACTTTGGCCCCCTCATGCAAAGAGTTGACTCATTGGAAAAGACTGATGCTGGGAGGGATTGGGGGCAGGAGGAGAAGGGGACGACAGAGAATGAAATGGCTGGAATGCATCACTGACTCGATAGACGTGAGTCTGCGTAAACTCCAGGTGTTGGTGATGGACAGGGAGGCCTGGCGTGCTGCGATTCATGGGGTCACAAAGAATCGGATATGACTGAGTAACTGAACTGAACTGAACTGAGGTATATGAAGTTTCATTTTAAAGCACCATTTAAAAACAGTAAATACAATGGCTAATTTCATTCATTTCTTGTAAATGGTTCTGACTTCCCTTCCCAGAAAGAAGGTTTAATTTTGTTTTCATGACACTTTGCTCTCACTCCCGTTTTTCACTTACAGTTACTATTGTGTTTATAGGTAAAGCAAGGCAGCAATAAAAGTGTAAATAGGTGATGATATGTTCTCATCTGTCTAACCTTTCCTTCGGAAAGGTTAGAGTTTGAGTTTATTTCTTCTGTTTTAAGAATGCAGATACATTTTTCAATGAACTTGAATTATGATATAAAATGATATTGGTATGATAGGTTGTCATTTTCAAATGCTTTTGTAATCAAGGTTCTCATTTGTTTAAATAATGATATAGTGTATATGCAGATCATAGTTTCTTGCATGTTTTTTCTCTTCAGTGTTAATTAATTGATTCACGCTTGAGGTAACATACCCCATGCTGACTTAGTTATTAGCAATAGGCATCCTCCCCCTTCATGGAAAACAGCCTTGTCATTGCAAAGGGGCTTGAATAACTCAATGAAACTATGAGCCATGCCATTCAGGGCCACCCAAGATGGAAGGGTCATAGTGAAGAATTGTGATAAAACATGGTCCACTGGAGGAGGAAATGGCAACTCACTCCAGTATTCTTGCTTGGAGAACCCCATGAACAGTATGAAAAGACAAAAAGATATGACACTGGAAAATGAGCCCCCCAGGTCAGAAGACATCCAGTATGCTACTGGGGAAGAGTTAAGGGCAATTACTAATAGCTCCAGACAGAAGGAAGTGGCTGGGCCAAAGCAGAATGATGTTCAGTTGTGGATGTGTCTGGTGGTGAAAATAAAGTCTAATTCTGTAAAGAACAACATTGCATAGGAACCTGGAATGTTAGGTCTATGAATCAAGGTAAATTGGATTTAGTAGGAAAAAAAAAAACACACACACACACACACAGAAGGACCATCTGAGAAAGGTCTTAATGACTCAGATAATCACGATCATGTGGTCACTCATCTAGAGTCAGATATCCTGAAGTGTGAAGTTAAGTGGGCCTTAGGACACATTACTACCAGTGAAGCTAGTGGAAGTGATGAAATATACAGCCTTGTTACACTCATTTCCCAATTTTGAACCAGTCCATTGTTCCATGTCTGATTCTAACTGTTACTTCTTGTCCTGCATACAGGTTTCTTGGGAGACGGGTAAGGTGGTCTCGTATTCCTATCACTTTAAGAATTTTCCACAGTTTGTTGTGAGATGTTTTTTTCTGGAATTCTCAAGCTTTTTTCTATGATCAAATGAACATTGGCAATTTGATTTCTGGTTCCTCTGCCATTTCTAAATCCAGCTTGAACATCTGGAAGTTCTCAGTATACATACTGTTGAAACCTAGCTTGCAGTGCTTGCTGCTACTGCTGCTAAGTTGCTTTAGTCGTGTCCGACTCTGTGAGACCCCATAAATGGCAGCCCACCAGGCTCCCCTGTCCCTGGGATTCTCCAGGCAAGAACACTGGAGTGGGTTGCCATTTCCTTCTCCAATGCATGAAAGTGAAAAGTGAAAGTGAAGCCGCTCAGTCGTGCCGACTCTTAGCGACCCCATGGACTGCAGCCTACCAGGCTCCTCCATCCATGGGATTTTCCAGGCAAGAGTACTGGAGTGGGGTGCCATTGCAGTGCTTAAAAGGCTGAAAATAATGGAATGATGAGAGATCATATTTGAGATTTTCAGATGTTACAAACTATACAATACAAACTTGAGAGTTTCCTATCCTAGTTGGCAGGCAACATTTCCTATTTTCTGATGGTGTGATTTTTTAAAAAAATTAGTTCAGAGACCAAAAAGCACAAGCCTCTGAAATCAGTAGGAAGCCTTTAAAGATACATGCAACCTTCAGACTAATTGACAGTTAACTTCTAGTAGAACATGTGGTGACCTAACTGTAGACTGTTCCTTTAAAATTTAGAGCCTAATGACCTATAGATTATAATCAGGTTTTAGATCAATATCTAATTATTATTCAGAATGGTTCTGCTTTATGGTCCACAGACTGTAGAGTGGGCATTTCCTGGGAACTTGTTAGAAGAAATGCAGAATCTCAGACTCCAACCCAGACCTATTCAGTTAGCAGTCTGCACTTTAACAACACCCCCAAGTGATTCATTTGCACATGAAGTTTGAAAAACACTAATATATTGCAATATTTTAGAATGAAGATGACTAAAATAACGTAATGGAGAGATTAGGCCATGCAGATTAACTGCAGCTTTGACTATCATTGGCACTGATCATCTGTCTCTCAAAGGAGAAAAAAGAGCTAAAACTGAGATGTAAACTAGAATACCATCCTCTACTATCACTTGTAATCAATGCTAGGATGCACCACCATTTCCTTAAGTAGACCTATACTTGTGAAACATTAAAACCCCAATGGTAGAACTTCCTTGGTAGTCTAGTGGTTAAGACTGTGCTTCTACTGCGGGAGGAGGCAGGTTATAAGTTCGATCCCTGGTCAGGGAACTAAGATCCTGCATGCCATGTGATGTAGAAAAATAATAATTACAAAATTTAAAATTAGAAATGGAAAAGCAGACTACAAAATTAAAAACAAAAAACCAATAGTATTGATGAACCCATAAATTGATAAAATATGTTTGGCACATTACTCTCAAATCAGAGCTTTCTACAGTTATTCTTAGTGTATTGAGGGATTTGGGGGAGGAAGGAGAAATGCAGAGGGGAGAGGTCAAGGCTAGACAGGGAAATGGTAGGCAACCCCATCCTTGGAGACTGAGTGAGTCTGGGGACCTAGTATTTCCATTTCCTGGTTTAGAACATGGCATAACAAGCTCTTCTAATCAAAGACTTATGGATTTACGCCAAAGATTTATGTCATAGTTTCTTTCAGATTTCAGGAGTATCAATTCTTTTAGACCCTTTCAGCTAACAGAACAAAGAAATAAATGTATGTATACTCATGTGCCATCTATTTATTTGTTCAGTTCAAGTATACATGTATAACAGTATCAAGATTGTTAACCTATACCCCTATGAGAAAGAACACTATCGCTAGATTACAGTGCCTTTTTCTTTTGCTTTTAGTCTTGCAAATTCTGTTCATTTCCAAAGTTACTTAAGTCAGGGGATCTTAGTGAGGTGGTTTCATACATTTGTAATATAATTAGATTGCTTAGTCAAAATCTGTATTCCATTCTTGATGTCAACAAGTTTTTCTTTTAACATGCATACATTGATTCACTTTTGTTTTGTGATGTTCTATGGCTTTTGACAAATATAGTATCATGCATTTACCATAATATCATACAGAATAGTTTCACTGCCCAAAAGCATCCTCTATGCCTGGAGAAGGAAATGGCAACCCACTCCAGTATTCTGGCCTGGGAAATCCCAGGGGCAGAAATCCCTGGTGGGCTACAGTCCATGGGGTCTCAAAGAGTCAGACATGACTTAGGGACTGAGCACAGTCATTTTTAGAAAGAGTAGGCCACACAAATCACATCAGTTGCTCCTAGTTTGTGGCCTCTGGTTTAATATCCTTCTTTCCAACTTGGCTCTCTACTCCACAGGGGCACATGCCCACAGGTCTGTTCTGCTCACCTAGTGTCTGGATTCAACAAATGGAAAAATAAAAATAGAAGATGGACCCACCTTCCCTGTACAGCATCAAGTTCAAACAGAATACACTGGTAAGGAGACGGCATTCTATCACTCCCCACCTCTTTTTTGATTGCTTACTGGAAATGTCACCATTTCTCTTTAAGCCCTACTCCCAGATGACTTCCACAAGCCTCCTTATCCTCTGTCCTGAAGTCATTACAATGGCCACATGGGTTCTGGCCACAGTGGGGCCCTCTGTGACATCACCAAGGGCCCAGCCTGGACTGGTCCTCAGTCTCCAGGTGCAAGGGCAAACCAGCATCTCGTTTCACCATGTGTTTGCTGAAATGGTTCCTGTTCTTATCCATGGGTATCTCTTGTTTCTATGCCTTAATGTTTTCTTCTCTGAGTGATAAAGCCAAAGAACTCTAGGGGAAGGTGCTCTGAGGAGGGCACTTTCTAATTCAGCAGAATCTATCAGAGCATGCCCAAGACTGGCTTGAGAGCACGTTGCTCTGGCTTTTCTTCATTGTTGTGATTGCATTCTGTCATTCCCCATCTCTCTTTCAATTGCCCACTGGAAATTTCACCATTTCCCTTTAAACCCTACTCCTAGTTGACTCTCTCAAGATTCCTTATCCTCTGCCCTAAAGTCATCACAATGGCCACATGGATTCTGGCCGTTTCCTCTTTTCATTGAGATTCAGTTTGTTTTCTTGAACAAATTATCTTCAATTACTGCAGGTCTTTGTTCAGTTTCCATAATTCTGAACAAGTTTACTCTGACAGTTTTGCCAGGGTTATTTTTATTTTATTTAGGTGAAAATTTTTAGAGGCCCTGGGGCTTCCCTGGTGACTCAGAGGGTAAAGCATCTGCCTGCAATGCAGGAGACCTGGGTTTGATCCCTGGGTTGGGAAGATACCCTGGAGAAGGAAATGGCAACCCACTCCAGTATTCTGCCTAGAGAATCCCATGGACAGAGGAGCCTGGTGGGCTACAGTCCATGGGGTCACAAAGAATTGGACATGACTGAGTGACTTCACTTCACTTCACTTTATTCTATTATTTCCACTCTGTCATGTAAAAATAATTATATATGCATATATGTGTGTATATATGTATATATTATTTATATATGTATATATAAATAATTATATATGTATATGTGTTAGTGTATGTGTGAATTAGGATATTTTCTTACTTTATCCCAATTGATCATTTTGTACATGCACTGGAATGTGGTCACCCTACTTTCAGAATTACTGTTTTTCCTTGAACAACACAGGTTTGAACTACATGGTTTGTCTTATACATGGGTTTTAAAAAAATAGTAAATACTACAGTACTACATGCTCCATGGGCTTCCCTGGTGGCTCAGAGGTTAAAGCATCTGCCTGCAATGTGGGAGACTTGGGTTCGATCCCTGGTTTGGGAAGATTCCCTGGAGAAGGAAATGGCAACCCACTCCAATATTCTTGCCTGGAGAATCCAATGGATGGAGGAGCCTGGTGGGCTACAGTCCATGGGGTTGCAAAGAGTCGGTGGACACGAATGAGCAACTTCATTTACACATGCTCCATGGTTGATTGAATCAGCAGTTGTGGAATTCTGGATACAGAGGAATTGGACCATGTATATGGAGGGCTGACTATAAGTTATTTGCAGATTTTTGACTGGAGGTCAGTGCCCCTAACCCCTGTGTTGTTCAAGGGTCAATTGTATTGTTATATTAATAAAAGGAGGAAACAAAATGCATAGATGAAATTTACAGGGAAGAAGCTCTTGTCCTGAAATTCAAAAATTAGAATTGCTTCAAAGGCAGGACAGGCCACTGTGTCAAGTGAGAAGCTTCCTAGATTATCTTTTAAGGATACCTCAGAGGATATCTTTCAAGGCCACTGATGCAGTTATAAAGCAAATTAATTATAAAATCTGTTTCAATTGTTTCTCCTTGAAATCTTTTTGTTATTTCAGTATATTTAATATACTGATCAAATTCTATTTATAAAACCATGCATTTTTGTGTTTGTGTAAGTGTGCAAACAATATATTTTAGAAAAATTATAAGGTGAGTATGTGCAGATATTTACACAGAAAGTCTGTCACATGCATATATACATTTGAAGTTTGAGACTAATACCAAAACTTTGTAATAGAAATACGCTACTTGAAGGGATAAAATAAACCTAGATTAAAGGTCATTTTTTTTTCCCTACTTGTAACCTTTGTGTTAAGAATGAGCTATGAAGTATTTTAATGATCGACCTTTCCTTGGGGTTATATATTACCCTGTTAATTATTCTTAAAGATATAGAAATTGCTATAAAACATGTCCAATTCTGTGAACCGTCAATCATTCCAATAAAAATAGAAAATATCATAAAACTAAATGTGATGTTCTGACATTTTTTAAAATAAGAATATGAAATGTTACAACATAATTTCATTTTCTTGGTAATTTATCCACTGAACTTCTGCTATGTTCTCTATGTTTCAGTTATGTTCCTCACGACTTCTTTGGTGTTTATGTACTTACTCTGGCCAATGTCTTTCTAGCACAGATTTACTTGTATCCTTATTTGTGTAGGATGGCTCCTAGATGGATTTACCTGTGTCATTTAGAGGGCAGAACTCAATCACTCTGTCAATGCTAAAGCCAGCTTGTCAACCAGGAGCCAGTTGATGTTTCGTAATGGAAAAAGTAAAGAACATTTGCTTCTGTGTCTATAAACTAATTACACTAAAGCCCCAAGTTGGTGCTTTGATGTACAAAGCTACTCTGCTGTTGCTGCTGCTAAGTCGCTTCAGGCGTGTCCAACTCTGTGCGACCCCTTAGACGGCAGCCCACCAGGATCCCCACTCCCTGGGATTCTCCAGGCAAGAACACTGGAGTGGGCTGCCATTTCCTTCTCCAATGCATGAAAGTGAAAAGTGAAAGTGAAGTCACTCAGTCGCTCAGTCGTGTCTGACTCTTAGTGACCCCATGGTCTGCAGCCCACCAGGCTCCTCCATCCATGGGATTTTTCAGGCCAGAATACTGGAGTGGGGTGCCATTGCCTTCTCCAACAAAGCTACTCTAGCTAAGCTCATCTTTTACTCAAAGTATCCTGCACATTTTTAAAAACTGAGGAAACCAGAATTGAAAGAGACACGTGTACCCCAATGTTCATTGCAGCACTGTTTATAATAGCCAGGATATGGAAACAACCTAGATGTCCATCAGCAGGTGAATGGATAAGAAAGCTGTGGTACATATACACAATGGAATATTCAGTTCAGTTCAGTTCAGTCACTCAGTTGTGTCTGACTCTTTGCGACCCCATGAATTGCAGCACGCCAGGCCTCCCTGTCCATCACCAACTCACAGAGTTCACTCAGATTCACATCCATCGAGTCAGTGATGCCATTCAGCCATCTCACAGTCCAACTCTCATATCCATACATGACCACTGGAAAAACCATAGCCTTGACTAGACGAACCTTTGTTGCCAAAGTAATGTCTCTGCTTTTCAACATGCTATCTAGGTTGGTCATAATTTTCCTTCCAAGGAGTAAGCGTATTTTAATTTCATGGCTGCAGTCACCATTTGCAGTGATTTTGGAGCCCCCCAAAATAAAGTCTGACACTATTTCCACTGTTTCCCCATCTATTTCCCATGAAGTGATGGGACTGGATGCCATGATCTTAGTTTCCTGAATGTTGAGCTTTAAGCCAACTTTTCACTCTCCTCTTTCACTCTCATCAAGAGGCTCTTTAGTTCCTCTTCACTTTCTGCCATAAGGGTGGTGTCATCTGCATATCTGAGGTTATTGATATTTCTCCCGTATGTATGATATTATACATCTTTCAATGCCATTCTCCCAAATCATCCCACCCTCTCCCTCTCCCAGAGTCCAAAAGACCGTTCTATACATCAGTGTCTCTTTTGCTGTCTCGTATACAGGGTTATTGTTACCATCTTTCTAAATTCCATATATATGTGTTAGTATACTGTATTGGTGTTTTTCTTCCTAGCTTACTTCACTCTGTATAATAGGCCCCAGTTTCATCCACCTCATTAGAACTGATTCAAACGTATTCTTTTTAATGGCTGAGTAATATTCCATTGTGTATATGTACCATAGCTTTTTCTTTTATACATGAAATACATAGTTTATTTTATACACCAGTGTGGTGAGCACATTCTTTAGCTGAAATAATAGTGTCTGGATTCACTCATGCATCTTTGCCTTGCTCCTGATCTTAGATGAAAGGTTTTTATTTTTTTTTTTTTTTTTACCATTAATTCGATGTTAGCTGTGGGTTTGTCATATATGGCCTTTATTTTATTGAGGTACATTCCTTCTATACATAGTTTGTTGAACATTTTGGAAGAGCGTTGAATTTTTTCAGATGCCTTATCTGCATGTATTGGGATGATCATGTGATTTTCATCCTTCATTCTGGTAATGTGTTGTGTCACAATTATTTATTTGCATATATTGAAACATCCTTGAATTCCAGGGATAAATTCCACTTGGTCATGGCATCTGATCCTTTTGACATACTTTTGAATTTGGTTATCTAGTATTTTGCTAAGGAATTTTTCATTTGTATTCATAATAAAATTTGGCATATAGTTTTTATGGTTTTTTTGTTTGTTTTTCAGTGTCCTTATTTGACTTTGGTATTAGTCTCATAAAATGAGTTTGGCATTGGTCCCTCATTTTCAGTTTTTGGAAAAGTTTGAGGACCAATGTTAATTCTTCAAATGCTTGCTAGAATTAACTAGTATAACCATCTGTTCTTAGAATTGTCTTTATTGGAATCTGTTTGATTTTTGACTCATTTTCAGTAGTCTTACATGTTATCAGTGTATTAAGATTTCCTACTTCTTGATTCAGGCATGGTATGTCCTATGTATAAGGAATTTTCCATTTGTTTCTAGATTATCCCATTTGTGTGTAATTATTTATAGTAGTCTCTTATGATTGTTATTTTTATAGAGTCAGTTGTGTTTTTCATTCTGATTTTGTTAATTTGAGTTTTTATTGTTATTTTTAGTCTAGTTAAAATTTTGTTACCTTCATTAATATTCAGAAATCAGCTCTTGTTTTAGTGATCTTTTCAATTGCTTTTCTGGTCTCTGTTTCGTTTATAGAGATTCTTTAATCTTTATTATTTCTTTCTTTCTGCTAAATTTGGGCTTAGGTTTTTCTTTTATAATTTTTGAGTTTAAAGTTAGATTTTGTTGTTTGAGATATTTCTTATATTTTGTTTGTGTTTATTGCTAAAAAATTTCTTCTTAGTGTTGCTTTTACTGTATCTCATAAGTTGTGGAAAGTTGTGTTTTCATTTTAATAAAGATGTTTTCTTTTTTTTTTTTTTTTGACTTCCTCTTTGACCCATTGGTTGCTTAGGAGGATGTTATTAAATTTATACATATTTGACAATTTTTCTAAGAATGGGTATGTTTTTAAAAAGGCTGTAACCCTTAGGTTATAATAAAGAATTATTACCATTATGCATATCTGTGCACTAAGTGACACAGCTACCTTTACAAAATACAACTATAAGAGGTGAATGGACACATAGGTAGAATATAATAATAACTAGAAATTTAACCCAGTCAAGATGTAGGCAAGACATGACAAGTAGACTAGAAAACATGGGAGTAGAGGAGGGTAATGAAAGATCTAAGCAACATAAACAGTATGGTAGATTTTACAGGTGTATATCAAACTTTTTCCCCTGATAATGGCAAGAGTAGTTTCTTCTCCAGAACATATGGAAGATTTAGAAGTATTTCTCAGTATTATCTTATAATGTGAATATCAGTAAGTCCCATAAAGTAACATTATTAAGAGAACTCTTTCTGAACAAAATACAATAAGTTAATAAATTAATAAAATAAATAATAGATAATTCCATGGTGAATGAAGAAGGAATTAACTCCTAAGCAGCTCATTTGTGATAGGAGAAATACCAATCAAAATTCTGAAATTTCTAAAAAATAACAACATTTAAAATACTCCATAATAAAATCTATGGGGCATATTTACACAACTGATCAGAAGAATTTTCATGGTCTTTAATACCTTAACAATAAAGATGAAAAAAATGAAAGTAAATGAATTAAAATCAAAAGTCTGGAAAGGGAAAGATGCTCAGTCATTTCTGGAATGGGTAGCCTTTCCCTTCTCCAGGAGATCTTCCCAACCCAGGAATCTAACCAGGGTCTCCTGCATTGTGGGCAGAATCTTTACCAACTGAGCTATCAGGAAGCCCTAAGTTTGGAAATAGAACAACAAATAAACTGTAATAAAGTACAAGTAATGGAGTAATACCAAAAATATCAGAAATAAATAAAACAATGAAGAGAAAAACAATAGATTCAAATAGTAAAATCTTGCTTTTAAAATGTAATGATCAATATAGACAAATTACTAAGTAACCAAATCCAAGAAAAAATGTGGGGTTGAGAGAGAAATCACAAATGTGGGAAAAGGATATGGGGGAAGGAAGCACTGAAATAAGTACTGTAAAGAAGTCACAACAGACTACTTTGCATACTTCTAAGTAATAAATTTGGAAATTTAGATAAAATGGATACTATTCCTAGATAAATTGAATTTAATAAATTGATCCCTTTAGAGAGAAAATTGATAGATCAAGTAGGAAAAGTTGTATGCTAATTTTCACTGTTGCTCTAAATCTCATTAAAATACAGCCATGCTTGGTTGTATCATTATCTTTTGGGGTTATTTCTTGATTTTTTTGCTTTGAGTAAGTTAAGGACTTTTGTCTCCATGTAATTTTCTTTTCTTATATGTAATGCTGAGTTTAGAATCAAGGTTTTGCTTGTCTCATAGAGTGAGGAAATAACACATTTTCTAATCTGTGGAATAGTTTTTGGGGTAAGATTTTCATTTATTCTCTCATGTATATTTAGAGGAATTTCCTTGTTGGAACACTGTGTCTTGATTTTTTTTTTTTTTCCTGAAAGGCTTTAACATACAGATTATTCCTCAAAAGTAAGGTTGTTTTAAAATTTAAAATAATGGAGGAGGCGGTCCTAAGTTGGTGGAGGAATAGGATGGGGAGACCACTTTTCCCCCCACAAATTCATCAAAAAAATCATTTGAATGCTGATCAACTTCTACAAAACAACTTCTGAACACTAGCGGAGGACACCAGGTAGGGCAAAATATAAAAGACAAAAAGAGAGACATAGAGTTAGGGATGGAGACCTGTCCTCCTAATGGAGGGAACTGAAGGAGAAGTTTCCACACAGTAAGAACTCTCTCACAGGTGGGTCTATGGGGAGTTTTGGAACCTCAGAGGGCAATATAACTGGGAGGAAAACAAAACAAAACCATAGAATACATGCCTAACCACAACAGCCTGTGGAGAAGTAGCCCAGATGCTTGTGTCCCCCACTGGAGAGCAGGGGCTGGGCACAGAGATGAGGGCTACATCATTGGTGCTTAGGGTAAGAACTTGGGGCATTCAGGCCCAGTTTTGTATTTTTAATATTGTATTTTTGAGAGTCTAACCTCTACTCTAGATTTTTAATCTTTGCTTTTTGGTATTTGTTATCAATTTTGTACATTTAAGAACCTAGTCTTCAGTATCCATTTTCACTAAGGGGTGTGATTACTGGCTTGATTGCCCTTTCCCCTTTTGATACTCCCTTTTCTTCCCTAGGTCACCTCTATCTCTTCTGTCCCCCTTCTCTTCTCTACTTAACTCTGTGAATGTCTCTGGGTGTTCCAGGCTGTGGAGAACACTTAGGGAATTGATTACTGGCTAGATTTCTCTTTCCTCTTTTGACTCCCCCTTTTCTCCTCCTGGTCACCTCTATTTCCCTCCTCTCTCTTCTCTGTGTAACTCTGTGAATCTCTCTGGGTGTCCCTCATTGTGGAGAAATTTTTCACCATTAATCTAGATGTTTTATCATCTGTGCTGTAAGGATGGAGAAGTCTTGAGGCTACTGTAAGAGAAGGACTGAAAGCCAGATGCAGGAGGCTTAACTCCAAAACTTGAGAACATCAGAGAACGCCTGATTCAAGGGAACATCAATAGACAAGAGCTCACCCAAAAACTCCATACCTACATTGAAACCAAGTCCCCCTCAAGAGCCAACAAGTTCCAGTGGAAGACATACCACACTAATTCTCCAGCAAAGCAGGAACATAGTCCTAAGCACTAAAAAACAGACTTCCCAAAGCCATGCCAAACCCATAGACACCCCAAAATGCACTACTAGACAAATCACTGAACTCCAGAGAGAAGAGATCCAGCTCTACCTACCAGAGCACAGACACAAGTTCCCCCAACCAGGAAACCTTGACAAACCACTAGTCTAACCCCACTCACAAGGAGCAGGCTCCACAATAAGGAGGGACCATGAACTTCCAGCCTACAGAAAGGGCACCCCAAACACAGCAATCAAAACAAAATGAAAAGGCAGAGAAATATTCATCAGGTAAAGGAACATGATAAATACCCACCAAACCAAACAAAAGAGGAGGAGACAGGGAGTCTACCTGAAAAAGAATTCAAGATAATGATAGTAAAAATGATCCCAAATCTTGAAAACAAAATGGAGTTACAGATAGTCTGGAGAGAAGGATTGAGAAGATGCAAAAATGTTTAACAAGGACCTAGAAGAAATAGAGTCAATCAGTAATGAATAATACAATAATAACAGTAGAATAACTGAGGCAGCAGAGAGGATAAGTGAGGTGGAAAATAGAATGGTGGCAATAAATGAAGCAGAGAGGAAAAAAGAAAAAAGAATTAAAAAAAGGACAACCTCAGAGACCACTGGAACAATGTTAAACACCCCAACATTTGAATCATAGGTGTCCCAGAAGAAGAAGATAGAAAGGGGATGATAAAATACTTGAGGAGATAATAGTTGAAAATTTCCCTAAAATGGGGAAGGAAATAGCCACCCAAGTCCAAGAAACCCAGAGAGTCCCAAATAGGAAAAACCCAAGGTGAAACACCCCAGGACACATATTAATCAAACAAATGAAGATCAAACACAAAGAGCAAATATTAACCAGCTCTTCAACAAATGCTAAAGGATTTTCTCTAGACAGGAAACACAGAAAAGATTTTTAAATCGAACAAAAAACAATAAAGTAAATGGTAACTGGATCATACTCATCAATAATTACTTTAACTGTAAATAGCCCAACCAAAAGACAGACTGGCTGAATGGATACAAAAACATGACCCCTATATATGCTGTCAACAAGAGACCCACCTCAAACCTAGGGACACATACAGACTGCAAGTGACAGGCTGCTGCAAAAAGATATTTCATTCAAATGGAGACCAAAATAAAGCAGGAGTAGCAGTACATATATCAGATAAAATAGACTTTGAAATAAAGACTGTGAAAAGAGACAAAGAAGGACACTACATAATGATCAAAGGATCAATCTAAGAAGAAGATATAACAATTATAAATATACATGCACCCAACATAGGAGCACCTCAATACATAAGGCAAATGCTAATAAGTATGAAAGGCAAAATTAACAGTAACACAATAATAGTGGGAGATTTTAATACTCTACTCACAGCTATGGATAGGTCAACCAAACTGAAAATTAGCAAGGAAACACAATGTTTCAATGATACACTGCACCAGTTAGACCTAGTTGATATCTATAGGACATTTAACCCCAAAACAATGAATTTCACCTTTTTCTCAAGTGCACACGGAACTTTCTCTAGGACAGATCACATCCTGGGCCATAAATCTAGCCTTGGTAAATTCAAAAAAAACTGAAATCACTTCAAGCATCTTTTCTGATCACAATGCGGTAAGATTAGATGTCAACTACAAGGAAAAAACTATTAAAATACGAACATATGGAGGTTAAACAACACTTCTGAATAACCAACAAATCACAGAAGAAATTGAAAAGGAAATCAAAATATGTACGTAAATAAATGACAATGAAAACACTACAACCCCAAACCTATGGGATTCAGTAAAAGCAGTGCTAAGAGGAAGGTTCATAGCAATACTGTTACCTCAAGAAACAAGAGAAAAATCAAATAAATAACCTAACTTTACACCTAAAGCCACTGAAAATGAAGAATTGAAGAACCTCAAAGTTAATAGAAGGAAAGAAATCATAAAAATCAGAATAGAAATAAATGATAAAGAAACAAAGGAGAACTATAGCAAGAATCAATAAAACTAAAAGCTTATTCTTTGAGAAAGTAGATACAATAGACAAACCATTAGCCAGAATCATCAAGAAAAAAAGGGAAAAGAATCAAATCACCAAATTAGAAATGAAAATGGAGAATTCAAACAGACAACACAGAAATACAAAGGATCATAAGAGACTACTATTAACAACTATATGCCTATAAAATGGACAACTTGGAAGAAATGGAGGAATTCTTAGAAACGTGTAACCTTCCAAAACTGAGCTAGGAAGAAACAGAAAATCTAAACAGACCCAACTCAAGCATGAAAATTGAAACTGTAATAAAAAATTTTCCAACATTCAAAAGCCCAGGTCCAGATGGCCACACAGGTGAATTCTACCAAAAATTTAGAGAAGAACTAACACCAATCCTACTGAAATTCTTCCAGAAAATTGCACAGGAAGGTAAACTCCCAAACTCATTCTTTGAGGCCACCTTCACCCTAATACCAAAACTGGACAGAAAGGCCACAAAAAAGCAAACTACAGGCCAATATCACTGATGAACATAGATGCAAAGTTCTTCAACAAAGTTCTAGCAAACAGAATCCAACAACATATTAAAAATATCATACATCATGACCAACTGGGCTTTGTCTCAGGGATGCAAGAATTCTTTAGTATTTGCAAATCAGTAAATGTGATACACCACATTAACAAACTGAAAAGTAAAAATCATATGATTATCTCAATAGATAAGAGAAAGCCTTTGACAAAATTCAACACCAATTTGTGATCAAAACTCTCCAGAAAGCGGGCATACAAAGACCATGCCTCAACATAATAAAAGCCATATATGATAAACCCACAGCAAACATTATCCTCAATGGCGAAAATTGAAAGCATTTCCTCTAAAGTTAGGAACAAGACGAGGGTGCCCACTCTTACCACTATTATTCAACATAGTTTTGGAAGGTTTAGCCACAGCAATCAGAGAAGAAAAAGGAATAAAAGGAATCCATATTGGAAAAGAAGTAAAACTCTCACTGTTTGCAGATGACATGATCCTCTACATAGAAAACCCTAAAGACTCCACCAGAAAATTACTAGAGCTAATCAATGAATATAGTAAAGTTGCAGAATTATAAAATTAATGCACAGAAATCCAATGCATTCCTATACAGTAACAATGAGAATATAGAAATTAAGGAAACAATTCCATTCACCATTGTGACAAAAGAATAAAATACTTAAGAATAAATCTACCTAAATAAACAAAAGACCTATATATAGAAATCTATAAAACACTGATGAAAGAAATCAAAGACGACACAAACAGATGGAGAAACACACCATGTTCATAGATTGGAAAAATCAATGTAGTGAAAATGAATATACTACCCAAAGCAATCTATAGATTCCATGCAATCCCTGTCAAGCTACCAGTAGTATTTTTCACAGAACTAGAACAAATAATTTCACAATTTGAATGGAAACACAAAACACACACACATACACAATACCTTGACTAGTCAAAGGAATCTTGAGAAAGAAGGGAACAGGAAGAATCAACCTGCCTGACATCAGACTATAATACAAAGCTATAGTCCTCAAGACAGTATGGTACTGGCATACAACAAAAATATAGATCAACATAACAAAATAAAAAGCCCAGAGATTAATCCATGCACCTATGGACACCTTATCTTTGACAAAGGAGGCAAAATATACAGTGGAAAAAAGGCAATGTCTTTAACAAGTGGTGCTGGGAAACCTGGTCAGCCACCTGTAAAAGAATGAAAGTAGAACACTTTCTAACACCATACGCAAAAGTGAACTCAAATTGGATTAAAGATCTAAATGTAAGACCAGAAGCTATAAAACTCCTAGAGGAAAACATGGGCAGAACACACTGTGACATAAATCACAGCAAGATCCTCTATGACCCACTTCCCAGAGTAATGGGCATAAACCAAAAATAAACACATGGGAGCTAATTAAACTTAAAAGCTTTTGCACAATGAAGGAAGCTATAAGCAAGGTGGAAAGATGGCCTTCAGAATGGGAGAAAATAATAGCAAACAACGCAACTGACAAAGAATTAATTTTAAAAATATACAAGCCGCTCCTGCAGCTCAATTCCAGAAAAGTAAACGACCCAATCAAAAAATGGGCCAAAGAACTAAACAGATATTTCTCCAAAGGAGACATACAGATGGCTAACAAATACATAAAAAGATGCTCAACATCACTCATTATCAGAGAAATGCAAATCAAAACCACAATGAGGTACTATCTCATGCCAGTCAGAATAGCTGCTATCAAAATGTCTACAAACAGTACATGCTGGAGAGGTTATGGAGAAAAGGGAAACCTCTTACAATGTTGGTGGAAAGGCAAACTAAGACAGCCATGATAGAGAACAGTGTGGAGATTCCTTAAAAAACTGTAAATAGAACTGCCATATGCCCAAGCTATCCCACTGCTGGGCATACACACTGAGGAAACCAGAACTGAAAGAGACATGTGTACCCTAATGTTCATTGCAGCACTGTTTATAATAGGCAGGACATGGAAGTAACCTAGATGTCCATCAGCAGAGGAATGGATCAGGAAGCGAATGTGTATATAAATATACACAATGGAATATTCAGTTCAGTTCAGTTGCTCAGTCATTTCTGACTCTTTGTGACCCCATGAATCACAGCACACCAGGCCTCCCTGTCCATCACCAACTCCCAGAATTTACTAAAACTCATGTCCATCGAGTCAGTGATGCCATCCAGCCATCTCATCCTCTGTCATCCCCTTCTCCTCCTTCCCCTAATCTCTCCCAGGATCAGGGTCTTTTCCAATGGGTCAACTCTTCGCATGAGGTGGCCAAAGTACTGGAGTTTCAGCTTCAGCATCAGTCCTTCCAATGAACACCCAGGACTGATCTCCTTTAGAATGGACTGATTGGATCTCCCTGCAGTCCAAGGGACTCTCAAGAGTCTTCTCCAACATCACAGTTCAAAAACATCAGTTCTTTAGCACTCAGCTTTCTTCACAGTCCATTTCGCACATCCATACATGACCACTGGAAAAACCATAGCCTTGACTAGATGGACCTTTGTGGGCAAAGTAATGTTTCTGCTTTTGAATATGCTCTCTAGGTTGGTCATAACTTTCCTTCCAAGGAGTAAGTGTCTTTTAATTTCATGGTGGCAATCACCATCTGCAGTGATTTTGGAGCCCAGAAAAATAGTCTGACACTGTTTCCACTGTTTCCACATCTATTTCCCATGAAATGATGGGACTGGATGCCCTGATCTTCGTTTTCTGTATGTTGAGCTTTAAGCCAACTTTTTCACTCTCTTCTTTCACTCTCATCAAGAGGCTTTTTAGTTCTTCTTCACTTTCTGCCATAAAGGTGGTATCATCTGCATATCTGAGGTTATTGATATTTCTCCCAGCAATCTTGATTCCAGCTTGTGCTTCTTTCTTTCATGATGTACTCTGCATATAAGTTTAATAAGCAAGGTGAATTACTCAACTATTACAAAAACACATTTGAGTTAGTTCTAATGAGGTGGATGAAACTGGAGACACATTTGAGTTAGTTCTAATGAGGTGGATGAAACTGGAGCCTATTATACAGAGTGAAGTAACTCAGAAAGAAAAACACCAATATAGTATCAGATCAGATCAGATCAGTCGCTCAGTCATGTCTGACTCTTTGCGACCCCATGAACCGCAGCACGCCAGGCCTCCCTGTCCATCACCAGCTCCCGGAGGTCACCCAGACTCACACCCATCAAGTCAGTGATGCCATCCAGCCATCTCATCCTCTGTCGTCCCCTTCTCCTCCTGCCCTCAATCCCTCCCAGCATCAGAGTCTTCTCCAATGAGTCAACTCTTCGCATGAGGTGGCCAAAATACTGGAGTTTCAGCTTTAGCATCATTCCTTCTAAAGAAATTCTGGGATTGATCTCCTTCAGAATGGACTGGTTGGATCTCCTTGCAGTCCAAGGGACTCTCAAGAGTCTTCTCCAACACCACAGTTCAAAAGCATCAATTCTTCGGCGCTCAGCCTTCTTCACAGTCCAGCTCTCACATCCATACATGACCACAGGAAAGACCATAGCCTTGACTAGGCGAACCTTTGTTGGTAAAGTAATGTCTCTGCTTTTGAATATGCTATCTAGGTTGGTCATAACTTTCCTTCCAAGGAGCAAGCGTCCAATACAGTATATTAACACAAAAAGAAGAAATCTAGAATGTTGGTAATGACAACGCTATATGCAAGACAACAAAAGAGACACAGATATAAAAGACTGACTTTTGGACTCTGTGGGAGAAGGCGAGGGTGGGGTGATTTGAGAGAATAGCATGGAAACATCAATATTGCCATAAGTGAAATAGATGACCAGTCCAAATTCAATGTAGCAAACAGGGCACTCATAGTCAGTGCACTGGGACAACCCAGAGGAATTGTATGGGGAAGGATATGGGAGGTGTGTTTGGGATGAAGGGACACATATACACCTGTGGCTGATTCATGTCAATGTTTAGGCAAAAACTACCACAATATTTTAAAGTAGTTATCCTTGAATTGAAATAAATTGATTAAAAAATTTAAAATGTAATTTGTTATATTTGATAAAGAAATAAAAAACATATGACCAATAGATATGCAACTTATTTTACAAAATTCAGCATTCATCAGGATGAACTTTAGGAATCAGTTAATAGTTTGTAGAACTCATTCATCCCATACCACGATTAATAGTGGTATAGAGACAGACACATATACAGACAACAAAACACCCCCCCACACACATACACCCCTCCACTTCCCATCTGTAATTATTATCAGTTTAGCTCATGATTGTTACTGTGTTTACAGTAAGCATCCTAGGGGATGAATCTTACCAATAAGTTTTATATGTTTATTTGCTCACTACTGTTTCTTCTACCTCTTGATAGTTTGTCTTTTCCCTAGTATACTAAAAAAATTATTATAGCAAGTATGTGTCAATATTACACTTTGATAGCTTCATGTCCCTAACATTATTTTTTCTTTACACAGAAAATTTCATTTTGAAAACCATGTTACCCTTACATCAGGCACTTTAGAGTGAGACTTTCTCCTTTTGACATAAAATGATTTTGTAAATTATCTGAAGCCTGTAGGTCTTAAATGTAAAACAAGTGGATGCAATATTATTAAAATTCAGCCATTTAGATATAACTGCAAAGGTGATTATTGAAATATAAGAATGTGGTTGGTTTTTATTAGAACATATTTTAATATATTTGCTAGTGAAGCTTAGCCTCAGTTGCCAATAACTAGGACCACACTTGGAAATGCTCTAAAATGCAATTCATACTTCTCCTTTCAATCATCTCAGGAATTAATCCCACGAATAGAGGAGCCTGGCGAGATACAGTCCATGAGGCTGTTAAGTGTCAGACATGACTTTGCAACTTCACCACCACCACCACCACCACCACGTTCAGCAATCCCCTAAAAAGCAATTCATACTTCTGCTTTATTTCAGTCTCAGAAACTATTATGCTGTTCTTCCTTTGATCAGAAAACATATTACTCAGTTTCTAAGTACCCTCTTCACCTAAACAGCTATAAGAATTATCAATGGCCTTTTCTACCACTGGCTTTCTCTTCATAGTCTGCCTGGAGAGATAAGTGAAGCTGTGGCCATATTTTTTTTCCTTTTGAGTCCAGATACTTATCCTTTCATCAAAATTAAATGTAGGATGGTCAGTTAGGAGTCACTCTTACAGTTTGCTTCTGTTTTGTCCTCTTCCACAGTAGGTCTGTTTGTGTTGCATTTAAAGGCCAACTCAGAGTTATGAATAATGTTCTTCATCACATCTTTGAAAGGGGAGTTATCATTTAATGAGGCTAGTGGAGGAGTAAGATAAAAAGCCAGAGGCAGAATTTAAGGACATAATAGCCTAGTTTTCCAAAACTAATTAAAGATACTAACAAAAAAATAAGACTTAATAAACCTTAGAAATCCCAAGAAAGAGAAACGTTAATTAAACAGTACAGCATAATGAAAGTATAGAACACTAAAGATAAAAAAGTATAGGAAATCGTCAAAGGCAAAATATATTCATGAAAAAAGGCAATGTTTGAATTAACAGTTGACTTCTCAATAGCAGCAATGGAAGCCAAAAGCCAGTGGAGTGATATTTTCAATGTGGCAAAATAAATTAATACACAGCCTAGAAGAATATGCCCAATGAATGTATTTTTGACAACTGAAGGAGAAATACAAACTGAGTGGATGACAAAGTAATTAATGTGTTCTGCATCTTTCATATCATCTAGAAGAACGGAAGATATATTGATCCCCTTTAGAACTGAATAAGTTAAATATGCACACAATAATTTCTAGAGAAGCCACTAGAAGAATGGAAATGGAGTATGTATTATTTAAACTAATGGAAAGAATAATGTAGCAACAAGTAAAAAAACAATTTCAAAAAAAAAATAAAAAAGGAAAAAAGAAAGTAAGTTGAAGCAGTATAAAATAAATGTTATATATGAGCCCAATATTTGCTAAAATGTAAATTAAATATATATTAAATGTAAATAGGCTAAGCATCCCGGTTAAAAGACTAAATTTCTTAGAATGGATTGAAAAGTTCAACTATATTTAGTTTATACCGGGAATAGTTTTAAACATAAGTATATAAAAAGGTTAAATTAAAAGGGTGAAATAGGTTATATCATTGAATACTAATCAAAAGAGTAAATATAATGTTATACTGCTATCAAAAGTAATCTATAAAGGACAGAAAGAATTGCTGTAATGAAAGTGTTGCTTTCACTAGGAAACCAACACTGTGGTGTTATGTAACACTTGATTACATAGCCTCAAAATATATAATGCACAAATTTACAGAACAACTATATGCATATGAAATCCACAGTCATAGTAGGATATTATAACGTATTTCTGTAAATTGATAGGTCAAAAAGTTAAGTCATAAAGAACATACAAAAATTTTGTATAGCACAATTAATAACCTTGATTCAGTCTCTGGGGTCGCACAGAGTTGGACACGACTAAAGTGACTTAGCAGCAGCAGCAGCAGTAGACATCTATGTAATACTATGTCCAACTAATAGTACAACATTTTATTTTTTTTAATTTTTTTTTAAATAGTACAACCTTTTAAATTATAAAATATTAAAAAATTGACCATATAATGAGCTATATTGCAAGTTTAAATTTTTTTTAAAAAAAGCATGTTATCTGACCTCAGTGAAATTGAACTAAAAATAAATAGCATAAAGATAGCTAGAAAAACCTCATATGTATGGAAATTATTTTAAAAAAATTCTAAATCCACATTTAGAAGAAGAAATCACAGTGGATACCAGAGAGTAGTCTGCACAGAATGAAAACAAGCTATATTAAAGATTATGAAAATCAGTTCAATTGGAATTTAAAAGGAAAATTTTCACCTTAAGTGTATATATTACAGAAGCAATTTCATTGCAAAATTATAATATATGGATATATGTTTAAAACTAGATAAATACCATTAGAATTACATCAAATAAAGTAGATGGAAGCAAATAATAAAATTAAGAGGAGTATCAGTTGTGACCAACTCTTTGAGACCCCATATACTGTAGCCCTCCAGGCTCCTTTGTGCATGGAATTCTCAAGGCAAGAATACTAGAGTGGATTGCGATTCTCTTCTCCAGGAGATCTTCCCAACCCAGGGATCAAACCCAGGTCTCCTGCATTTCAGGCAGATTCTTTACTGTCTGAGACACCAGGGAAGCCATTTAATGAAAAGGAAAATAACCATTCAATAGAGAAGATCAGCAAGGTCAGAATTTGGTTTTCAAAATGACTAATAAAATTGACAAAATGTTGTTTATTGAGGAAAAAAAAGTTAAAGGAAAATACCCATTATCTGGAACAAAACCTGAGACACAATCAAAGATGCTGCATTTACAACCTTATATATTTGGAATCAGTATAAGATCACAAGGCCTAAAATGTCATACAGTACATTAGCAGAATGAAAGACAAAATCAACATGAATGTCTCAACTGATGCAGAAAAACATTATACAAATTTAAGACCTTTTCATTATTCAAAATCTCAATGAACTAGGAGTACAAGGCCAAACTACCTCAACATAATAATTTTCATATATAAGAAGCCTACGGCTAACATCATAATCAGTGCTTAAAAATTGAAAGCTTTTTTCTTTCAGTAAGGCAAGAACTCTTGCTCTCACCACTTTTATTTAACACAGTATTGGAAGTCCTAGCCAGTTTTTAGGCAAGAAAAACAAAAATAGCATCCACATTGGAAGTGAAGCAGTACACTCATCTTTGTTTACAGGTGACATGGCTTTATATGTAGAAAAACCTGAAGATTTCATAAATACCCCTGTTAGTACTAATAAACAGTAATTAAACTGCAGAATATGTCAACTCAAAAACTGTGTTTCTATATTCTAATAATTAACCATCTAAGAGAGAAATTAAGAAAACGATCATATTCCCAATAGAATAAAAAATAAAACATCTGGGAATAAACTTAACCAAGAAAGTGAAGCACTTGTATAACTGAAAATGATAAAACATTGCTTAGATAAATTAAAGAAGATAGAAACAAATGGTGAGTTATCCTGTGTTCAAGGATATTCACTAGAGGACCTGATATTCTTAAAATGTTTGTACTACCCAATGCAATCTCTGAATTAAATGTGACCCCTATCAAAATCCCACTAGTATTATTATTATTATTTTTTTTTGCATAAGTAGAGAATTCCATCCTAAAATTCATATGACATCTTAAGGGACCTGGAATAGTGAGAAAGAACAAGGTTGGAGACTTCACAATTCCTGGTTTCAAACCATCCTACAAAGCTATAGTAATCAAATCAGTGTGGTACTTGCATAAAGACAGAATTATAGACCAATGGAAGAAAACAGAGACCAGAATAAACCCTCCTATATGTGGTCAAATGGTCTTATATGAGGGTGCCAAAATCACACAATGAAGACAATGTCCTTTGCCCAAAAATTTGTATTAGGGAAACTGGATATGCATATGAAAAAAAATGAAATTGGATTCTTTTCTTCATGCATTGAAATATGGATTAAAGACCTAAATAAGATTTATAAAATTTATAAAATAAACATTAGGGGGAAAACCGACTCTTTGTGGCCCTGTGGACTATAGTGCATCAGGTTCCTCTGTACATGGGATTCTCCAGGCAAAAATACTGGAGTGGATTGCCATGCCCTCCTCATAATACTCTATAGGAAAAAAATGGATAACTACTCTTACCTACAGCAATGGAGAAGTGAAGAGAGAAAATGGGTAAAACATCAAATAAACAAACCTGAATGCCCATAAAAATGCAGGGTTTGGAAAATTATGACTGGTAGGCCAAATCCAACCTAGCATCTGTTTTGTAAATTAAAAAAAAAAACTTGTATTGAAACATAATAATAGTAATAAACCAATTTTATGTTCTTGTCCTTCATACAGATGAAAAGTGTATGTTTCCAAACACAGGGAACACATAAAATCCCATCACCTATATTACTATTCATGGCATGATATAAATATGGGTATACTTTGATTTAGAAGTGAAATAATTATTTTCAGCTTTAATTTCTAATATAATAAATATAAATAGATAAGCTCAAGTTTTGTCTAAGGCCACATAAGCAAAAGGTCTTTAAGACTCTTAGTAATTTTAAAGAATGTTAAGCCTTCTTGAGATCAAAAAACTTGACAGCCACTGCTGTAAGAGAAATGCTTCAGAAAGTGAAACCCAAGTAATACTGTTTTTTTTAATTTTTAAGAGCAGTAATGCTTATAACATATTCATGTTTTCTGCACAATTTGGGAAGAGAAAGATTTAAGCCAGTAAATACTGTCAAGTGCTGTAGGTTCTCAGTTACTGCTTTGTATTGAAATGTAGACTACAAAGGAAATAGGGGTTCCTTCTGGGCAGGTGAGAAATCAGGAAGACATAAATTTATGCATGATCTGAGTGTTGAAAGTTGAGTATTATACCATAAGGAAAATTTTGGCTGCCTTCTATGTGTTCATACAGGTACTAGAGATGATTTCCAAATCTGTGTGCCACTAAATACCAATGATTAGCCAGGTACCCTTTGTCTTCAGCAAAGAAATTATTACTCCATTCCTCAAATATAAGGATAATTTCTATTCCAGAATCTTATTTTGGGTGTGTTTCCTCCTATTCTCTGATATTCTGCTAAATCCAACCAAAAGATGTAGGACAAAGGAACCCATTGTTGTAGTCCACACATGTCAGTTTCATGAAGCAAGAAGGAAATGCATTCAGGTGGGATAAACTGAATATATTTGGCTCATCAGACTCTTTAATATTTGTCCATCAGAGGGATTTCACATGATATTGTTGCTTGTATTAATTACAATCTTGCTCAGTAACATATACAAGACCATACCACAAGAGCTGAGTTGAGTAGTTACAACAGAGACTTTATGGTCCTCAGAACATGAAGTATTTATGTTCTGAATTTATAAATACATGAAGTATTTATAAACAGTATCTGATCCTTTATGGAAAAAGTATGATGACCTCTGTGACAGAAGAAAAACAATAAATTTAGAAGTTATAAAGATTTTTCATTCAATAATAAATAGTAGAATTCCAATTAGAAGTCAGATCCAGTGCAGTTTTCACCATACTTCATAAGCTTTTCAACACAAAAACTATGTTGAAGATAATTTGTGCTAATGGTAAATTTTTGATACAATTATGTTACATAGTAAGCTGCCATAGTGCATTTAAATTGTAGTCTGATTTTGAAGAGATAAATTTGAGGTCAACATTTTCTAGACCAAAGTTGAGAGGCAAAAGGGCCAAAAGATATTTTGCTTTCAACCTTACAACCATGGCTCAAATTTTCTTTTTAATTGCTGATTTGAAGGAAAGTGTTCAAGCAATAATAATTGCTGCCATTTATTTTTTGCACTTGTAAATGTCAAATACTAGAAATTTTTTATACATAATCACAATGATTTTGAAATTTCCTCTTGAATTCCTCCTCTACCCAAATGGTTTCAAAAACTGTTCTGCATTTTTCTGTTGTATAAACCGGGCTTCCCCATAAAGCTTTAATTTGAAGAAAAGTTTTGGGGTTAAAAAATAAATACTTGTGAATCACTGCATTATCTCATTTACTGATTATAACTTCCCCATGAGGTTAGTATTATGTTAACTTTAGAGATGAGGAAATTGTTAGCTGTGACATTGAGTCTCAAATGAAAGATAGACTTTGAAATGTTTGTTGCTGCTGCTGCTACTGCTACTGCTGCTAAGTCGCTTCAGTAGTGTCCGACTCTGTGCGATCCCATAGACGGCAGCCCAGACAGGCTCCTCTGTCCCTGGGATTCTCCAGGCAAGAATACTGGACTGGGTTGCCATTTCCTTCTCCAATGCATGAAAGTGAAAAGTGAAAGTGAAGTCGCTCAGTCGGATAGACTTGGAAGGAAAGGATGTGTTCCTACTAACAAGTTGTTCTCATACTGAAGGAATATAGTTCAGTAGAAATCTTAGGAGTTGTCCTAGGTTAGATGACTGAAGGAACATATTGATCTCAAGAAGAAAATGAAAAATGAAGATGTGGCCAGCTTTGTTTTGATAGCCCATCATCATATTTATAAATCTCTCTTTGTCAGTGAATCTAACTAAAGTAATTTTGATTCATATTTCTTGGTGTTCATCATCTATTTGGTTCTCTGAGTGGGACAAAGGAGATGAGGTCTCATGCCCTACCTGCCTGGGAAAAAGGCATCTGTGGTATAATAATGCCGAGTTTGGTTGATTGCCTTTAGAAAAAATAGTTCAGCCTTGTCACACATTGTTTGGAAGCCAAGATTCAAATTTTGGTGGTTTGGCTGGGTAGCTGTCTTGGACTCGTCTAGTGTAAGGAGTTTCTGCTTTCCTGAAGGCCCAAGATTAAATCCTTTTCTTTTTCCTTTTCCTTTTAAAGACATGGACCATAACTCTCATCCAAATCATTTCACTTAACCCAGATGTATATCTTAACAGAATTATATCTGTTCCGTAAAGATTTTGGTACTCTTGTGGTCAGAAAGGTAATTAAATGAAAGAGTGTATGACTCTCTTAAAATTCAGCCTCATTACTTGGAAAACAGCACTTTCTTATTTAAAAGATTGAAGCCATTGATCAAAATGTAAGTTTGTATAGATAAATGGAATGAGAATGAACTTTGGAGATTGAGAGGCATGAATCAAAATATTATTTTTACCATTGATTAGTGATGTAATATTTGTTAGCTATTTTAGTGCTCTGTGTCAGTTTTCTTATGTGTAAAATGGAGATAATAATTTTATATCCTGTTCTGGTGTGTGTATTTATATAGCCACATTATGATACAGATGTTATTATGCCCATTTTATACTCACCAAAATGTGACTATACATATGTTGAGATATACATCTATATTGATATATATATGTATGTAGATACATTATGAGATAGATATGATTTTATATCTATCATGAGAAAATAAGTATAAAGAACCTAGAACTGTGATAACACAAATTAATTTATGTAAAAGTTATGAAATAGAATTAGCAAGGTACCTAGTAAATGTTCAATAAATGATATATTATTTCTCTTGTTATTAGAACACAGGTGGTATTCAATAAACATCTGGGATTTTGAAAGAACATTCCTTCTACCATGACAAATAGGATGTCCTCTGAAATCAATAAGTCCTTATAAATTAAAAAATCACAATAATATTGTCAAAAAGGTATGTGTTAATTCAAGTCCTAAAAATACAATTGTGGAGAACAGCTTTTTATTCAGTTATTTAGGTTAAAACATTAATTTTTTGGAAAGAACAGAAAAAAGTGGAAAGTTTAAAGCACAACTGAATATTTCCATGGTTTGAATTTATTTTTCCTGATAGGTTGAATATATATTTTCTAATCTCAAGCATTTTTTTAAATCTACCTCACATTTCCTGTTTTATATAACTTCTGGTAGTAATGAGGAAGTTAATCAAATTATTTCACATTGGAAGTAGTATGTTTAGTCCTTAAGTTCGGTTCAGTCGCTCAGTCATATCTGACTCTTTGCGACTCATGAATCGCAGCACGCCAGGCCTCCCTGTCCATCACCAACTCCCAGAGTTCATTCAAACTCATGTCCATTGAGTTGGTGATGCCATTCAGCCATCACATCCTCTGTTGTCCCCTTCTCCTCCTGCCCCCAGTCCCTCCCAGCATCAGAGTCTTTTCCATTGAGTCAACTCTTTGCATAAGGTGGCCAAAGTACTAGAGTTTCAGCTTCAGCATCATTCCTTCCAAAGAACACCCAGGACTGATCTCCTTTAGAATTGACTGGTTGGATCTCCTTAAATAGAAATATTACTGGCTTTAATGATACCTGGAGTATCCCCAAATCTTGTTGGTACAAACATTTATTCTTAACTTTTTTTTTTCTAATGTCTTTTAGTTTTCCATTTTTGATGAATTTTTTTAGCCTGAAAGAAAAAAAGAAAAAATACATAGAAATGATTTTCTGTAGTGCTGATTGCTTCTAAGGAACATTTGAGTTTATGAAATTTAACTTTGTTGTAGAAACACTTTACATTTGTCAATGATAGTTTAAAAGAAATTTTTTTTATTTTGAATGTGATTTAGGAAGACATTCTGCTGTAATCACAGTCACCAGTTTCCTCAAAAAAAATAAATAAAGAAAGAAAAAAAAAATCCTTGGATGAATAGAAACAGCTGTCTTATTCAACAAAAGCTGAAACAAAAGGTTTATAAAAAAATTTTATTTGGCATGTTTTAACCCTAGTATTAGGATACATAATGTTTGAATTTCTTTTTTTCCTGAATTTTTGTTCACTTGAAATAATGCATTTACATGTGAATGGAGGAAAGCAAAATTATATTCGAAGGTTCATGAAAAGAAATTACCGATTGGCTCTTTAACTGGGCAAACACCATCTGAGCCACTTTCCCTATTTTCAGCCTCGACATTAACTGAAACCTTCTCTTCAGTGACAATAATGTTTGTCATGTGAAGTTCTAAGTTAGTCTAAATATTGCATCATAATCTATAAAGGAAGAGGATATTTTAATGCTTGATCCTATGGTCATCCCTCTTTATAGGACTAACTTAAAAATTATGAAGTAATGCAAAGGTTTTCTTTAGTACTGCTGTTCCTTTGTGCAAGATGCCCAGAGCCTTTGTGAAGTGGTGGTGGTTCTCATTCTAGTTTTAATTTTGTGACATATTCTCTTCTCTCCATCCTAATGTTCATAGATAGCATATTTGTCTTGTATCTTCTTCCTTTAGGGCACAACCTCAAATAGTTATATTGGCTGCTTCAGCTGGCAGCTATTAATAGCATAAAGCAATAAAATGTGTCCCATTGGGACAGTAAACAAAGCGAAAGCCCATTCCTCATCTGATGGGACAACAGATAGGATTGTTGACAATATATTATATTGACAATATATTATATTACCATATAGGATTATTGATCCTATATTGATTGATCTAGCTTCTAGCTTCTCATGAAGAAGACATTTTTTTTTTTGGAAAAAAAAAGTGAGATTTCCTACTTTTTCAATGCTCAGACATGGGCTACATGTAACTTGAAAAGTGACTGGATTGCCACCTTCATTTTAGGGACTTGCTTTGTGTTCTTGGATGATGATGATGGCTTAATACTATGAACGTATTCCTATCATTGTAATTTGTATCTTCATTACTTCTTCTCTTCATCAGTTACATATTTCTGAAATATTTACTATGCAAATATATGACTTAGTAGACCTTGGTTACTGTTCTAGGCACTGGAAATGCAGTCTAATTTGGTTCCCTTTCTCAAGGATCTAAGAGTTTACATGTGAGTCAGAAAATATAAACAGTCACAATACAGCATGATAAATGTCATGAGAGAAGGAGTTATAGTGTTTAATGGTGACATAGAAGACAAATACCCAACTTAGGTAATGCAGTCTTAGCTTAGATGAGTAAAATGACTGTATCTCCCTCTAGCAGTTCTGAGAGGGGTTAGTGATGGCAGAATGTTCAGTAAACCTGATAAGTTGGTAGGGGAGAGATTTGTGGGAAGATGGGCCTTTCAGTTCCTTCTAAATAGAGCATCTTTGTCATTTGGCAATTGAAAAAGATGATTCTTTCATTTTACCCTTTGACGTCTATTGAGTGTTATTTCTAAAGTGAAGTGCTCAAGAGTCAATAGACTGTTTCCTTTTTATATTGCTTTGACTAGGTGTCAGCAATTCCAATCGTATCAAATCATTTATTACTCAGAGAAAATCCCTTGACAAACTCAGAGATTAATTTATTGTTGGTGAGCTACTCAGGATATATTTCTACTTCTTCCCATAATAGAGAGAGATGCTTACAGTTCAGGCCAGGGTTGTTGTTATGGTTTTGTATGAAATATAAACATCTAAGAAAAGAGAATCAAAGTGAAATCTTGACTTGGTTTCAAATCAAAACCAAATCTCCATGCACTGTCAAAATTCTGGGCTTTCTTTATCGTAAGGACAGTTCATGCCGAGAAAAGATAAGAGTGCCCAGTAAACAAGTAGCTTTTGGATAGCAGATAAAACTGCGAAATGAAAGCACTTGACTGATGGATGGAAAAAGTTATTTGTCTGCCTTGAGTTGTTACTGTATTTTGTGGGAAGTGTGGTAATACCTGCCCTGTAAGTGAGAACAGGCAAATTTCCTGAAATTGTTCATTTGGCAATGATTTGATAGAACTTCAAGGAAAAACTTGTATTCTGTGCTGAGTCATTTTGTGTATATATAAATGTTTATTTATAGATCATTGCCTACTGAAAAAGATACCAAGCTTGAAAGGAAAAGCACAGAAGTTTAAAGAACAGTGGCCAAAAATTAAGATAAATGTCTAATGTGGACTAAAACACAAGTCAAAAGCAGGAAATAATCCAGTTTACAAAACCTCTTCTTAAAAAATATTTAAGGTCTAGGTGTAGATGTACCTGTAACCTTCTGTATATGCCTCTTTTTTGCTGAATCATTTCTAAGGAAAACTCCAGAAACTTTGAACAGTAGTATTTGTTGGAGGTTGGAAATGGGATAAATATTTCCTTTGCAAGTTAGCAGGAGCTATAGGATGGCAACTATAGGATGGCAGCTATAGGAAATGGCAACCCACTCCAGTGTTCTTGCCTGGAGAATCCCAGGGACAGGGGAGCCTGGTGAGCTTCCGTCTATGGGGTCGCACAGAGTCGGACACGACTGAAGCGACTTAGCAGCAGCATAGGATGGGCAGAAGGCACAACTTCTCATGGTGTTACATGAACAAAAGCTCTCAGCCTCCACCAAGTCCTCTGTAGAGCAGGTTGCTTTAATATTTAAGGTCTCCAACACTTTAAAGGAATCTTTCTTTAAACAAATAAAGTTTTTTTTTTTTCCTTTTTCCCACTCTCACCTGCCAAATCAGCTATTTGAAACTTACAGGCAAATTCACTGTTTCCCCTTTTGGGCTTAGTTTTAGCAGCAGTCTGAAGGTATCTGGGAGCCTCCATGTTATCAGCATAGACTCTAGAACATGATATTTGAATGTTGACTCTGCCACTTGTTAGTTGTGTGGTCTTGGACTTGAACTTCTTGTACTTACTCATTTTAAAAGTAGTGGAAGTAATGCGTACCTCATTAGGTTGTTGTGAGGACTGAAATGTTTATGCAGTGAATGTGGGAATGTGGTAAATGTGCAGGTAATATTAACTCCTTCCTACGAATCCAATGTTGTAAGCATTTTAGATCCAAAGAGGCTAAGTAGAATATAGTTATAGGGGTAAGTATTCCAACTGGTGACCCTCTCAACAATACAGGTGGTCCTCTGCCCTGTCTTTCCAAAAGATAAGCCCTGTTCCCTTACGTTCGGCTTTCCTGGAAAGTTGTGAGTTGAGGACTTTTCTTTGTATACAATTTTAAGCTGGTAATTTCCATTATAAGTTTCAGCATGTTCAACCAGTGTGAGAGTATTTTTCACCAGAAACTCGTTTCTAATTTTCCCTATTGCTTGAGTCTGAGGATTTGCCTATAGGGGGTGAAGGATATTTGTTTTAAGTTCAGACTCTACTGAGCTAGGAATCCTTATGCAGAGAAAGTTCTTACTGAGTACAAAGGGAACTTTACCTAAAAAAAGAACTGTATGACTCAACCAACTGTGTATAGATAGGTATTATTTATTCAAGAGAATATTGAAAACACAGTGATTATAGTTTCCTTCCTACCCTGTCCCGTCAAATGGTGTTAGAAAACATACCTACAGATATCTGCATTCTCTAAGGGACACAACACTCATATGGTCTAGTTCAACTACCACAGACTTTAAAAAATTATGAAGCCCTTCTCTGAGAGAGGGAATGATACAGTATATTTTTTAGCCAATAATTTTGACCCTACCAGGTATATAGAATTGATATGATAAAAATGAAACTATAATTGCTAAATTTTGAATTTAAAAATCCTAACTGTGTTGAGAAGGGAATTATAATTTTCCCTGATTTTTGGTGAGGGAAGGGCAATAAATAAACCTACTTTTGTCTTCCTGGGGAATATCATGAAATATAACTATGATAAAATTGACACAGATATAGAGGGAGTGCTCAAGATGGTAGAGTAAGAAGACCCTGAGCTCACCTGCTCCCATGCGCATGCCAATATTACAACTATTTGTAGAGTAACTATCAGTGAGAATGACCTAAAGACTAGCAGAAAAGATCTACAATTCAAGATATAAAGAAGGAACCATAATGAGAAGGGTAGGAGGGGCAACAATCCTATATAAGGTAGACCCGTACTCCTAGCTGGTTACTCAAAAATAGGAGGATAATTACAGCTGCAGAGGTTCTCCCCAAGGAGTGGGAGGTCTGAGTTCCACACTGGGCTCCCTAACCTAGGGCTCATGCATTGGGAAGATGGGTTTCTGAAAGCCAGCAGGGCTTATTTTTAGGAGAACCAGAGGACTGTGGAAAATAGAGACTTTACTCTTTAAGGGAGCACAATATCCACAATATACAAAGAACTCATACAATTTGACATAAAAAAACAAAACAATCTAATTGAAAAATGGGAAAGGTCCTGAATAGACATTTTTCTAACAAAGACATACATATGGCCAGTAGACACATGTAAAGATGCTCGACATTGCTAATCATCAGGAAAGTGCAAATTAAAACAGAAATATCACCTCACAACTCTCAGAATGGCTCTTATGAAAAAGAAAACAAATAACAAGTATTGGTGAGGATCTAGAGAAATGGAACCCTCATGAGCTTTTTGTGGGAATATAAATTGGTGAAATCACTGTGGAATATAATATGGAGATTCCTCAAAAATTAAAAATAAAACTGCCACATACATCAGCAATTTCTGTCCTGTGTATTTATCCAGAAAAATGAAAGCAGTAGTTCAAAAAGGTATATGCAACCCTATGTTCACTGAAGCATTATTTGCAGAGGCCAAAATATAGAAGCAACCTAAGTGCCCACAAAGAGATGAATGGATAAAGAAAATGTGTGAGATATATTTATATATACACACATACACACAGAAAGAATGGAATAGTAGCCATACAAAGAAAGAAATCTTGATCTTTGTGACAGCATGGAGGAAACTAGAGGGCAGTATGCTAAATGAAGTATGTCAGGTGCAGCGTGACACAGATTGTATGATTTGATTTATATGTGGAATCTAAAAGACAAATGAACAAACTTAACAAAAGAGAAACAGAATTATAGATAAAAACAGGTGGTTGCCAGAGGGAATTGAGTGGGAGGATGAGACAGATAAGTGAGAGTGATTAAGAGGTACAAACTTCTACTTGAAAAAGATACAGAGGTTGGGACTCTGCACTTTCACTGCTAAGGGCCCAGGTTCAATCTCTTGTCGGGGAACTAAGATCCTGCAAGCCATGCAGAGCAGCCAAAAAAAAAAAAAAAAAATCAGTTATGAAATATACAGGGTGGATAACATAGCTAGTAATTATGTAATATCATTGCACCATGTCAGATTATAAGTAGAGTTATCGTGGTGTTTATTTTGATATATACACAAGTACTGAATTACCATGTTGTATACCAGGAGCTAATCTAGTGTTGTAATCAGTTGAACTTCAAAAACAAACTCAAATAAAAGAGATTAGATTTGTAGTTATAAAAGTTGGGTGTGGTGGGAGGAGAATTGAATCAAAGTAGTTAAAAAGTACAAACTTGTAGTTATAAGTAAGTAGTAGGGGTCTAATGACAACATGATAAATATAAGTAACACTGATATATGTTATATATGAAAGTTATTAACAGTAAATCCAGAGTGCTCATTACAAAAATTTTTCCTATTTAATTTTATATCTATATGAGATGATGTTCATGAAACTTACGGTGATAATCATTTCTTGATGTATGTAAGTCAAATCATTATATTTTATACCTTAAACTTATACAGTACTGTATGTCAATTATATCTAAATACAACTGGATGAAAACAAAGATCAGCTAGACTTGAGAAGTAATTAACATAGTTACTATTCAGTCAAGAGTTGGACTATAAAGAAGGCTGAGCACTGAAGAATTCATGCTTTTGAACTGTGGTGCTGGAGAAGACTCTTCAGAGTCCCTTGGACTGGAGGGAAATCTTTAGGAGTCCATCCTAAAGGAGATAAGTCCTGAATATTCATTGGAAGGACTGATGATGAAGCTGAAACTCCAGTACTTTGGCCACCTGAAGCGAAGAACTAACTCCTTCGAAAAGACCCTGATACTGGCAAAGATTGAAGGCGGTAGGAGAAGGGGACGACAGAGGATGAAATGGTTGGATGGCATCACCGACTCAATGGACATAAGTTTGAGTAAACTCTGGGAATTGGTGATGGACAGAGAGGCCTGGTGTGCTGCAGTCCATGGGGTCACAAAGAGTCGGACACGACTGAGTAACTGAACTGAACTATTCAGTCAACCAAGTACTAAGCATATATTTATCCCTGAGTCAATCCTCCTTCCCCAGAAATAGTATATCTCTGCTGCTGCTGCTGCTAAGTCACTTCAGTCGTGTCCAACTCTGGGGTATAGTAAATATGACCCCTGCTCTCAAAGTATATATATATATATATATATATATATATATATATATAATGTGTATGCACAGTAAATGGAACAAACTAAATAACATGTAATTCTGAGCACTTTACATTTCAGAAAAATTTTCCTAAGACCGGATACTTATTTCTACCAGTTTTATATAATACTAACTCATTCACAGTGTGGTTTAAATGACTGGTATCTGGTTCTTTCCAGATAACACTGGAAGCAGGGAAAATAGATCACTAAGCATCAGAAAGGTAAAGGGGCTTGGAGAGATGTATGTTGGGAAAGAAAATAGTACAAAAACACTAATGGGATACTGGAAACAGCTTTTGCAGAGCAACTTTGCCTCTGGCTGTCTTTCCTGAAATCCATGTGCATACATCCTTGAATAAGCATTAAATTGTACTCTAGAAATGCTAAGTCAAATCTCAATTTTGGCTGTGATTTTTAAAAGTTATTTGTCTATTCTGTCTAGTATATATTTAGGACAGCAATTACATCTTGTTTACTGTTGTATTATCAGCACCTGAAATATATTTAATATATTTTCAAGGAGCTACTCTTATTTCAGTTTTCTATTAATCTTTTTCATTCTCTTTGTGAGTTATTCCTCTGTTTGGCCCTCAAGTTACAGTGTCTCTAGGTTCTATCTTCAGACTCTTTATTTTCTACACACTTTAACTATGTACATTTATTCTTCAGTGACTGCTTTTTTCTTGATATCCAGGCAGTGTAGGGTAGGAACTTTAATTGTAGACATGGCCTTTGGAATCAAACATAGGTTCAAGTTCAGTTTTACCACTAACTAGCTATGGAATCCGGAAAAGGCAATGGCACCCCACTCCAGTACTCTTGCCTGGAAAGTCCCATGGACGGAGGAGCCTGGTAGGCTGCAGTCCATGCTAAGGGTCAGACACGACTGGACTTCACTTTCATTTTTCACTTTCATGCATTGGAGCAGGAAATGGCAACCCACGCCAGTGTTCTTGCCTGGAGAATCCCAGGGATGGGGGAGCCTGGTGGGCTGCCGTCTATGGGGTCGCACAGAGTCAGACAGGACTGAAGCGACTTAGTAGTAGTAGTAACAGCAGCAGCAGCAGCAGCTATGGAACGGAGAAAGCAATAGCAACCCACTCCAGTACTCTTGCCTGGAAAATCCCATGAATGGAGGGGCCTGGTGGGCTGCAGTCCATGGGGTCGCTAGGAGTCGGACATGACTGAGCGACTTCACTTTCATTTTTCACTTTCATGCATTGGAGAAGGAAATGGCAACCCACTCCAGTGTTCTTGCCTGGAGAATCCCAGGGAGGGGGAGCCTGGTGGGCTGCCGTCTATGGGGTCACACAGAGTTGGACACGACTGAAGCGACTTAGCAGCAGCAGCAGCATCTATGGAACCTAGGGCCTAGGAATCCTTAACTTCTTTGATCCTTAGCTTAAGGATCAAAGGAGTAAATGATCATACCTAACTCAGTGTTATCATGCAGATTAGATGAAATATTAAGTATAAACAAAATAGCACAGTGCTGGGAATTTAATGAGTACTCAGTAAAGTTTAGCTGCTTTCACTTTTGTTTGTAAAGCTTTACTGAGATATTATAATTCACCCATTTAAAGCTTACAGTTCAGTGTTTTGTTGGTAAATTTATAGGGTTATGCAACTGTCACCACAATCCAACTTAACAACAATTTTATTCTTGCAGAAGCCAGTAGCCATTGGTAGTCATTCCCCATATCCCCCACTCTCAGCCCTAGGAAACCACTACTATCCTTTCTGTCTCTATAGACTTGACTTTTCTGGAATTTTATGTAAATAGAATTATGCACCATAGAATACTATTTTCAAGGTTGATCCATATTATAACATGTATTAGCAATTCTTTTTACTGTTGAATATGCCATTGCATCAATATACCACATGTTTGTTATCCACTCATCAGTTGACAGACATGTGCTGGTTTTCACTTTGTTGCTATCATGGATAATGTTGCTATAAACATCTGAGTATAATATTTGTGAGGACCTACTTTTTTATTTCCCTTTGGTATTTACTTAGAAGTAGGTATCTTACTACTGAGTCATATGGTAACTCAATGTGTAACATCTTCAGGAAATACGATTAAAATACCAAGTTAAAATCCATAGTTGCTTCAGTATTATATATTCCCACCAGCAATATATTGATATGAACATTCCAGTTGCCTACATACTTGCTAACATTTGTCATTGTTTGCTTTAAAAAAAAAAAATTAGCCATCCCAATGGGCATGAAGTGGTGTCTCATGTTTTGCTTTACATTTCCCAGAAGACTAATTGTTTTGTGCATTATTATGTGCCTAGTGGGTAATTGTGTGTCTTCTTCAGAGTTAAGTCAGATCAAATCTTGTGATGTAATAAGAACTATGTAGTTGTTCCTGGTACAGAACTTGTTAAACCCTTGAATTTCCTCAGTGATGATGTTGAATGGAACATCTTACACAGATCTCTTAAATCCCTTGGAAATTCCTGGGTTGTAGGGAGTGTCTTGTGTTCAAATCAGGCACCTCTTTGATGGGCTCCTGGATAGCTTTCAGATAGGGGCTATCACAAAGACCAAATCATGATTAGAAATTTGGAAATTTCCACCTCATCTGCATCCTATGGGGAGAGGAGAGAGGAGGGCTCCAGTTAATAATTGATCATGCCTATGTGAGAAAGCCTCCATGCAATCCCTGAAATACAGAGTTCAAAGAACTTCTGGGTTGATGAATAATATATCCAAATGTTGGAGGGAGATACACCCCAGCTCCATGGGAACCAAAGCTTCTGTAGTCAGAAGGCTTCTGGACCTTTTCCTATGTATGGACTTCATCTTGGTTTTCATCTGTATCTTTTATAACATTCATTGTAATTAGCTGGTAAACATAAGTAGATGTTTCCCTGAGTTTTGTGAGCTATTTCAACAAATTATTCAACGTAAGCAGTGGGAGACTGTGGGAACCTCTGACATTGTAGCCAGGTTAGACAGAAATGTGAGTACTTTGAGGACTCGGCTTGTGATTGGCATCTGAAGCAGGACACTCTTGTGAGACTGAGCCATTAAGATTGTAGAATCTTACTCTATATCTGGAGTAATGTTGAATTACGTTATAGAGCACTCAGTTGGTATCCTGAGGGTTGGAAAATTGGCTGGGGTGGGGTGAAAACCCACACATCTGATGTTGTAAGTGTTGTGAGTGGAGAAACAGTTTTCCTTCAGATCTAGGGCTTCCCTGGTGGCTCAGAGGTTAAAGCGTCTGCCTGCAATGCAGGAGACCTGGGTTCGATCCCTGGGTCAGGAAGATCCCCTGGAGAAGGAAATGGCAACCCACTCCAGTATATCTTGCCTGGAGAATCCCGTGGGCGGAGGAGCCTGGTGGGCTATGGTCCACGGGGTCGCAAAGAGTCGGACACAACTGAGCGACTTCACTTTCACTTTCCTTCCAAGAATTTTATAGATCAACTCTTACAATTCAATCTTTGATATATTTTGAATTACTTTTTGTTTTTGTTCTGATGTAGGGAGGTCCAACTTCATGCTTTCGCCTGTAGCTATCCATTTGTCCCACTATCACTTATTGAAAAGATTATTCTTTCTCATTGAATTGTCTTAGCATCCATGTAAAAAAATCAATAAATCATAAATGTGTGGATTTATGTCTGTACTGTCATTTTCATTCCATTGATATATATGTCTATCCAAGATGTTTTTAAGTTTTCAGTGTATACGTTTGGTACCTTTTTGGGTAAATATATACCCATGTATTTTGGTTTTCTTGCTATCATAAATGTAATTTGCATAATTTCATATTTATTTTCTTAGCTAGTATGTAGTTATTTTAATTGATTTTGTTTCCTGCAGCCTTACTGAGCTTGTTTATTTTAATAGTGATTTTAATGGTTCCTTAGGATTTTCTATGTACAAGGTCATGTTATCCATAAACAGAGTTTTAGTTCTTCCTTTCCAAACTTGATGCCTTAATCTTTTCATACCTAGTTTCCCTACATAAAATTTCGGGTACAGTGTTGAATAGAAGTGGCGTAAGTAGATATCTTTGTATTGTCCCTGACTTTAGGGAAGCATTTCGATCTTATACCATTAATTACAATGCAGCCTGTAACTTTTCATAGATTCCATTTTTCAGACTGAAGAAGTTGACTTCTGTTCTTAATTTTTGGGTATTCTTCTTATGTAAAGGTACTGGATCTTGTCAAATGCTTTTTATGTAGCTATTGAGATGATGATGTGAGTTTTGCCCTTAATTCTTATAATATGTTATATTGACATTAATGTTGAAGCCACTGGTCAATCCTCTAATAAATCCCACTTATTCATAATTTAGAATCCTTTTCACATGTTGGTGGATTAGCTTTGCTTGTATTAAGAATTTTTATGTGTAGTGTCTTTTTTCCTACTATTTTTGTCTCAATTTAATATAAGGATAACATAAGCCTCATAAAATGAGTTTGAAAGGGTCTTTTCCTTTTGTCTTTTTATAAGAGTTTGTGAAAGATTGGTGTTTATTCTCCTTTAAATGTTTGGAATTCTTCAATGAAGCCATCTGGTTACTGAACTTTTCACTATTATGGAGATTTTCAAAAACTTACTGATTGAATCTCTCTTCTTTTTAAGATCTAATCAGATTTTCTATTCTTTTTTGAGTCCATTTCAGTAGTATCTGTCTTTCAGGAATTTGTGCATTTACTGGGTTACTTAATTTTTTTGTCAAACAGTCATGCATAACATTTTATTATAATCTTTTTTAATTTTGTAAAATACATCTTCTCCCTTTTTTCAATGGTTTGTCTAGGCAAAGGTTATTCAATTTTGTTGATCTTTTCAAGGAATCAATCTTTGGTTTTATCGATTTTTCTCTATTACTTTACTATTCTCTCATTTATTTGCTCTCCAATCTTTATTATTTCCTTCTGATTTTATTTAGGTTAACTTTGCTTTTATTACTCTACTTTCCTGTGGTGGAAGATTAGATTATTGATTTGAGCCCTCAGTGTGCAGTAGCTAACTAACATCAGCTTAACAGAGTCAGTTGTACACATATATCCAACTGTGCATTCAGTGGTGTCATATTCCTAGTGGTATCAGTTTGGGTTGATGCATTTTTCATCCCAGAAATTGGCAAATGATACAAATCAAGGGTTTCTGTTTTGGAGAGATATTTTACAAGTATACCAGTGATCATGGATGATTGTCTTGAGCCTCTTGTACCTGACAATACAGCTGGCTTTGTTAGATGGCAGTACGACTGCCCGTCTAGGTTTTGTTGCAATTTTAGAATTTTTTCGAGAGCTTCATGTCAAAGATATTCATACTTATAATTTGTCTATTCTTAGACACTTCTGGAGTTATTAAATACTTCAAATCACAGTCAAATTGTTATCTTCAATTTTAGGATCAGAATATTTATTTCACTTATTTTGGACCTGTGTTCTGATATTCATTTTCTTTCATTGATATCTGCAGTGTTTGTGGTGATGAAATTTTAGCATGATCAACCTTTTGAAAAGGAAGTAAATGTTCAGAGCATTTTTGGATAAGGGCATTGGCTGAGCTCTCTGGACTTGTAATTATTTTCTCCCGCAGTTTTTTTTTTTTTTTTTTTTTTTTTTTGCAGTTGAAAATACACAGCAGCTGTCTTCTGGAAAGCATAAAGCAAATACTTAAATCTGACACCTGGCTGTGAATTACAATCAGGTGCAGAATCAGCTTCTGTTCATGTACCTTGCTTCTACTTTAGTTGGCTAAAAGGATTGTTTTTATTTTAAAGTTGCTCTTGAGTCATGACCTTTAATGACAAACCTCAGCCCAACATAGATTGATTATAGCTGAGTTACAAAGTGTCCCTACAGCATTCAAAATGAAAATGCTGACCGTGTATGCCTTTAATGGAGCTAGGCTAGCAGCTGTGGAAGTATTGTAGTTCACAAAAAGGTTAGTGAAACATTTGAAGCTGAAGGCATGATTGTGAATCTCTTAATTATTTAGAGATTCATGGACAGAGAATTCACTTTCTATTTGGAACTTCTTTCAGAAAGCCAGTTAATTTTTCAAGGGTGATAATGAAATATAAATTTGCAAATATATTTAAATCCTGGTTTTGCTGTTTGCTAATCATGTGACTTTGGTCAAATTTCTTAATTTTTTGAACCTCAGTTTCCTTAACTACATATTAGAAACAGTATAATGCATAACAATATAATGAAAATTTGTCTTTCAGGATTATTGTAAGGTTTAAATGAAGGCTAAATATATATATATTCATATGCATCTAGCATCTTCTATGTGCCTTTCCCTTTCACTGCTAGTTGTTACTCATCCTTGTCATTTGCCTGCGACATATTTTTTTAAATCACTTTTTTTTTCTCTGATTGAAACAATTTCTTCTAAGTGATCAGAATAATTCAACTACTAGAAAAGGTATCTGAGACTTTATTATGATGATTTGTACAATTATTTCACTTTATATGGAAGCCAGGGCTTCCCTGGTAGCCCAGTTGATAAAGAATTTGCTTGAAATGCAGGAGACGCTGGTTTGATTCCTGGGTTGGGCAAATCCCCTGGAGAAAGAATAGGCTACTTACTCCGGTATTCTGGGGCTTCCCTTGAGGCTCAGATGGTAAATAATCCACCTGCAATGTTGGAGACCTGGATTTGATCCCTGGGTCGGGAAGATCACCTGGAGGAGGGCATGGCAACCTGCTCCAGTATTCTTGCCTGGAGAATCCCCATGGATAGAGGAGCCTGGTGGGCTACAGTCCATGGGCTCACAAAGAGTTGGACATGACTGAGAGACTAAGCACAGTACATATGAAAGTCAGATTACCTCAGAGACATGTAATTTATTGTACCCTTGCTACATTTAGATACTTTCCTAAGTATTTTACATGTATTATCTCCTTCAGTATTTATGTTCCCAATGATAGGCACCATTACAATCCTCATTTTAAAGATAAGGATATAGCTTGCCAAAGTCATATAGCTATTAAATTGGGTTAGGCTCAAGATAAGGACTCTCATGCTATGTACCATGTCAGCAAATCAAGACTTGACCATGTTTCTTTGGCTTGGCTCTTCCAGAGAAGGAAGTCCTAGGTCCACCAGTCAGTGCTTCCCTGTTCAGCACAAGTTACCTAACCTGGCTCTAAAACTTCCCTTTTCTTCCTGTAAGGAAAGTGACCTTATTTTAACCAATCAGCAAATGCCCAGGGTTAAGTTCCTTGTTCTGGTCATGCTGGTCTATAAGAATCTCAAGCCTAGTATAGCTCCTCAGAGCTTTTATCTGTCTGCTGGATTGAAATACTGCCTGGTTCATAAATCACTGAATAAAATCCTACGAGATCAGTAAATTGCCTGTGGAAAATTCTCTTTTAACATAGCTAAATTACATGGAGGAGATGAAATTTTAACCAGGCAGTTTGTCTTTACAGTTTCCAAATACATGGTACTCAATTTGTGGTACAAGGCCCATCAGTACTGGCATCATCTGAAGCTTGTTAGAAATGTGTAGTCTTTGGCCCCACCCCACAATATGCATTTTAACTAGATTCTCATTTCTCACATGTATATTGAAATTTCAGATCTACTTCTTTAAACCACTCCGATATTCTTGCCTGGGGAATCCCATGGACAGAGGAACCTAGCAGGCTACAGTCCATAGGGTTGCAAAGGGACACGAGTATAGCGACTTACCATACAGTCCCTACTTGACACTTGCTTTTCTCATATAACCATGGAAATGAACAGGAGAATATAACACCAGCAATAGCACCATACCTAAGAAAGTGAAGAAAAGTTTCATTTGAGTAAAACCTGAAATGTGTACTAGAAATAGTGAGGGGAGCCTAAATTGAAAACAGGCACTGAGGTCAGTCTGCCAGTTCTTTCCATTGAGATGAAAAAAGATTTACTAGAGTAAACCAAAGGAAAATTTATAGACTATCTGTTGTGTTTTCAGTGAAATTGAAGAAAAACATGAATTCTCTGTTTAGAAACAGGGAAAGACATGTTGAACTGGAAGCCGGAATCCTTGTCCTCACATCCCTGTGTCTCTATGAGTGAGGAAAATATTTGTTGCTTAGTAGCTAAGTCATGTCTGACTCTTAGCCCACCAGGCTTCTCTGTCCATGGGATTTCCCAGGGAAGAATACCGTAGTAGGTTGCCATTTCCTTCTCCAGAGGGAAATTGAAATGAAAAAGTATATAAACTGAGCTTGCACTGAGTCTCTTCCATGTAAAGAGAGTTTGGTGTTATGGCTCCTGTAAATACAGCACTCAGGGAATCCTCAGGAAAAAAAAAAAATACATGGGCTTGCTTTAATTTTGTTTATAGTTTGAAAGGACTTATAAATAATGCTTAAGTTAGCAAGGGAAGGATTCCTGTTCATTTAATATTGGCTTGTCATTTTAACTCCAAGAAAAAATAAATGTCCACACGGGAATGTTTATACCCCTATTAGGAAAGCTAGTGAGGCATCCGCTGTGGATTTCACTGATAGACTGAACTGAGATGAGGTTACCCACTTTCACTCTTTGAGGGCCTTAGGGTCTGCATAGGACCCTTCCAAAGGGAATGATGTCTGTGCTCATGAGAGTCTCTGTTAGCATTTACCTGAAGTGCTAGACACTCCAGTTGACATAAAAGCAGGAAGTGATTAAAGGGAGGAGAACTCTCTTCTTGTGAAGACAGATGGAATTTCCCAAAGGAAGAGCAGCAAGGGACTGTTGCTGAAACTTTAAAGAAGGGGTTGCACAGAAGGGAATGGGTATTGAGAAAAGGGATAGCAAAGGGAACTAGACAGAAGGAAATTATTCACACTGGACATCTTCCAAGTTTGGAAAGCCCTTCCATTGTGTGATAGAACAAAATGATCGCATCTAATAAACTTACAACTTCTGTAGTTCCTACACTGCTACTATTTTGAGATACACAGGACCCTTAAGCAAAGAACTTGGTATAAAAGTCATTATAGTCTAGTATGAGTTTGGTATGAGGAAGACTGGGGAAGGGTCATAAACACAGATAAGTACAAGTACACAAGTCCTAACTGTAGTACTTTATAGATTTGTATGAAATAAACACTTCCATGTAACCATCAGCCAGGTCAAGTTATAGAACATAACCAGCACTATAGAAGCCTCTTTATTCAGCTCTTGCCACCCTGCCATTATCCTTACAAAAGATAACCACACTTCTATAAGCCTATGTTAATTTTGCCTAATTTTGAACTTTAATACGAGTTGAATTATACAGTATATACTCTTTGGGGACCATTTTCTTTAGCTCAAAGTATAATTTTAAATCTCATCCATATCATTGAATATTGCTGTTTTTATCCATTTCATTTCTTTATGATATTTCAATATATGAGCAAACTGGTATATATCATGCATTATAATGTTTTATATTTTTTGCAGTTTGAGTAGTACTGTTGTGATACCTCAAATGCATGTCTTGAAGTGTGTATATATTTGCATTTCTGGACTGGACTCGCTGGGTTGAAGGGCAAACACGTGGTTAGCTTTGTGAGATATTTGCTGGTTAACCTAAGTGAATCTACCAATTTTTACTACCACTGTCAGCATATGAGAATTCTAGTTACTGCACCTCTTCACTAACATTTGCTATTGCTGCAAAGCAAACTATTACAAACTTAGTGGCTAAAGATAAGAACAATTTACTGTTGCTTATACTGATACATCTGCAGGTGGTCCCAGGCTCAACTCTTATGTTAGGTTCTCCTGGGTGGCTCTCCTCTAAACAGTGATTCTGGCTGGAATTGATTATTTACAGTGGTCTCTTCTCTGTGTGTTTATTCAGGGTCACAAACCAGAGAGTGTGTGAGCAGCAATTATACTGGGGAAACACTGCTCAGAAAGTGAAAGTGAAAGTCGCTTAGTCCTGTCCAACTCTTTGCAACCCCATGGACTATACAGTCCATGGAATTCTCCAGGCCAGAATACTGGAGTGGGTAGCCTTTCCCTTCTCCAGGAGTCTTCCCAACCCAGGGATCGAACCGAGGTCTTCTGCATTGCAGGAGGATTCTTTACTAGCTGAGTCACAGGGAAGCCCAAGAACACTGGAGTGGGTAGCCTATCCCTTCTTCAGTGGATCTTCCCAACCCAGGAATTCAACCGGGGTCTCCTGCATTGCAGGTGGATGCTTTACCAACTGAGCTAATAGAGATGGCAAAAATGCATGTAGGCTAACAGAAACACTTAGGCCCTAAGACTTAGGTTTGAAAATATTGCACATTTACTTCTGATTTATTCTATTGGCAAGTCATAAGGTCAAAGCCAAAGATAAGAGTAGAGACAAATTTAACAGGAGGAATTAAAAAGTCCCATGGCAAGGTCATGGTTACAGTGAACGATGAAGAATTGACACTATTAATGCAATCTATCACAGCAGTCTTTTTTTTCCCCCTATATTGGTCATTTTGGTTGGGATGTTGTGATAACATACTGTGTTTTTAATTTGTATTTCTCTGATAGCAAATGGAGTCAAGAATTTTTTTTTAATATTTTGATCCACTTGTGTATTATCTTCTTTTGTAAGGGGCTTTCCCACATCCTTTGCCTATTTCAAAACTTAAGTTGTCTGCCTTTTTCTCACTGATATATAGAATGTTAATAAAAATATATTCTGGATAGGAATCCTTCATCTGATACATTTATTACCAACATCTCCTCCAACTCTATGGCTTACTTTCTCAGTTTTAATGTCATCTTTGGATAAACAGAAGTTCTTAAATTTTAATGAAGTGTAATTTATTAACCTTTTTATGTTTAGTGTTTTAATATCCTATTTAAGAAATCTTTGCTTCTCTAAAGGAAATGAGGACATTTCCTGTTATTTTTTAGATGCTTAATTATTTTAATTTCCATATTTAGATCTATAATCCAGTTGAAATTGTTTTCACATGTAAAAGTTTCATTTTTTTCTATATATATATCCAACTGGTTAAGTCACTTATTGAAAACAAAATGAGTTTCTTACTACTTTGCAGTGCCACATTTGTGGAAAATCATGAGACCACATTGATGTGAATATGTGTGACAGAGAAAATTCTAAAATGGCTCTCCCAGATGCTACACACTAATGATGGGAATTTGTGAATATGATGATATAGCCCTCTCATAATCATGTTGTATTATATGGCACAATGGACCAAATAGTGTACAGATAAGGAGATCATCTGGGTGGACATGGGCCTGATTTAATCACAAGTTCTTAAATGCAGCACATTTTCTCCTATTTATGACAAGAGAGAAAGCCAGAGATTTGAAATATCAAAAGTACTCAACACATTGTTCCTGGTTAAATGATAGAAGGGGCCATGTAAGGTGGTACGCAAGAAACCTTGAGATGGAGGGGACAGCTCTCAGCTGACAGCCAATAACGAAATAGGGAATTTAGATCTACACTTGAAGGAACTGGATTTGGCTAACAACCTGAATGACCTTGGAAACAAATTATTCCCTGTACCTTCAAATGAAATCTCAGTATTAATTTTGTCCTTGCAGGATTGAGCTGAGAAATGAGTTGAGCCCATCTGGACTTCTGACCTCCAGAGCCATGAGATAAAAATAGGTATGTTTTATTCTGCTTAGTTTGAGATGATTTGTTAGGTAGCAATAGAAAACTTTGCTTCTTGATTTCTCTATTTTTTGCTCCATAGTTTATTTTGGTATTTTTACCACAATAACAGTACTGTAATGCTTTAATTGTTATGCCTTTATATAAAATTATGACTTCTGAGAGTATATATCATCCTTTTTTGTTCAAGATTATCTTGATACTTCCTGACCTTGAAATTTTACATAAATTTTAGAATCATTTTATCTGTTTCCAAAACTCAAAAACGAACAACAACAACAATAACAACAAAAACAGCCATTATTTTACTTTCAATTACAATGAAGAGAATTGTCCTTATATTTTGAGTCTGGGGGGTGGGGAGTGGTCCTAAGATGGCAGAGGGATAGGATGGTAAGATCACTTTCGCCTCCACAAATTCATCAAAAGATCATTTGAATGCTGAGCAAATACCACAAAATAACTTCTGAACGCTGGCGGAAGACAACAGGCACCCAGAAAGACCTGTTCTTTGTCTTTGAAAGGATGTACAACAAAATATAAAAGATAAAAAAGAGTGAAGTAAGCCAGAAAGAAAAACACAAATACAGTATACTAACGCATATATATGGAATTTAGAAAGATGGTAATAATCACCCTGCTTATGAGACAGCAAAAGAGACACTGATGTATAGAACAGACTTTTGGACTCTGGGACTGGGAGAGGGTGGGACGATTGGGGAGAATAGCATTGAAATATGTATAATATCATATCTGAAACGAGTCAGTCCAGGTACGATGCCCTATAACAGATGCCTGGGACTGGAGCACTGGGATGACCTGGAGGGATGGTGTGGGAAGGGGGGAGGGAGGAGGGTTCAGGATGGGGAACACGTGTATTCTGGTGGCGGATCCATCTCGATGTATAGTAAAAGTAATACAATATTGTAAAGTTAAGAAAAATTAAAAATAATAATAATAATAATAAAATAAAATAAAAAAAGAAAAAAATAAAATAAGTAAATATAGAGCTTTTTATTTAAATTTCCAAAAAAAAAAAAAAATAAAATAAAATGTATCACTTAACTTTAAAAAAAAAAAAAGATAAAAAGAGAGACAAAGGAGTTAGGGACAGAGAACCATCCTGGGGAGGAGTTGTAAAAGAGGAGAAGTTTCCAAACACCAGGAAACCCTCTCACTGGTGGGTCTGTGGGGAGTTTTGGAATCTCAGAGGGCAACATAACCAGGAGGAAAAATAAATGAATAAAACCCACAGATTACATGCCTAACTGCAACTTCCAGCTGAGAAGTAGCCCAGATGCTCACATCCGCCACCAGCAAGTGGGGGCTGAACAAGGAGTCTCCGGCTGCTTTGCTTAGAGTAAGGACTGGGCCAGAATTTCCTGAGGACAATCTGAGGGAGCTAACATGAGTTAGCAACCCAAACTGTGGGATGGCCAGAGAGGGAGAGAGAGACAGAGAGAACTTTCCTGTGAAAAGCTCGAACCTAAGGCACTGCCAGGCCCGCTCACGGAAAAAAGGACTGAGCGAATACCAGAGGAGAGCCAGCTGGCAGCGGACTGGCTCATTGCCCACTGGAGGCAGGGAGGCAGGCGGGCAACGGCCAGAGCTGAAAGGCAAGGGACAACCTCGGACTCAGAGACGGCATCCTCTACCAAACTGTGAGCAGGCTCCTAGTTACTAAGTCGTCCTGGGATCCTGGATGGTTGACATCCACCAGGAGAGTCGCAGACAAAGATCAGCTCCCCAGAGGAGATACACAGCACACCTGAGACAGCGCTCCCACTACACACCCGAGAAACCAAGTGGCTGGGACCAGGGAGGTGATAAGACGCACTGCCCCACCTGGGGAGAGTATGGTCACAAAGCACCTGGTTGCCTGAATTGCTCGGACCTGGGAAGGGCAAAAAATGCAGGGCCAACCGAGTCTGTGCCTTTGTGAAGTACCCAAGAACCTGAACCTGAGTAGCTTAGACCTGAGAAATGCACGCAACCAAGGGCCCACTTTAGACAGTTCCTGCAGAGCAACCTGGAGGCTGAGAAGTGTAGACCTGGAAAGCACACACTCCGTGAGCAGGGGCAAACCCAGTGTGGCTGAGACACTGCAAGTACTCCCCACACATGCCAGTGATATTTGTTTGCAGTGTTCCTCCCTCCCCACAGCACAATTGAACAAGTTAGCCTAACTAAGTGACCACCTTCGCCCCCTTGTGTCAGGGTGGAAGTTAGATACTGAAGAGACTTGCAAACAGGAAGCCAAAATAAATGAAGAAGGTGTAACCACTTTGGAAGTGACAGGTGCAACAGATTAAAACCCTGTAATTAGCATGGACTACACAGGAAGGGACCTATAGACCTTGAGAAGAAGTATAACCTGGAACAAGGAACTATCTGAAACTGAACTGACCCCACACTGCCCTCAACAGCTCCAGAGAAATTCCTAGATATATTTTACTATTATCATTTTTTAATTTTTAAGTTCTTTATTCTTTAATTTTAATTTTTAAAACATATTACCTTGCAAAAAAAAACCCCTACTTTTAAAGCAAATTATATATATATACACATATATATATACATATATTATATATATAACTTTTGCAATTTTGTCTTTTTTTACTATTGTATTTTTGAGAGTCTAATCTTTACTCTAGATTTTTAATCTTCGCTTTTTGGTATTTGTTATCAATTTTGTACCTTTAAGAATCCAATCTTCAGTACCCATTTTTACTTAGGAGTGTGATTACTGGCTTGATTGCTCTCTCCCTTTTTGACTCTCCTTTTTCTCCCCCAGGTCACCTCTATCTCTTCCCTCCCCCTTCTCTACTTAACTCTGTGAATCTCTTTGGGTGTTCCAGGCTGTGGAGAACACTTAGGAAACTGATCATTGGCAAGATTGATCTCTCTCCTTTTGGCTCCCCTTCCTCTCCCCCTGGACACCTCTATCTTCTTCCTTCCTTTTTTCTCTGTGGAACTTCATAAAACTCTCTGGGTGTTCCAGACTAGAGAACAAATAGGGAATTGATTACTGGCTAGATTGCTCTTTCCCCTTTTGATTCCTCCTCTTCTCCTGGTCAACTCTATCTCCCTCCTCCCTCTTCTCCTCTCCATGTAACTCTGTGAACCTCTCTGGGTGTCCCTCAATGTGGAGAATCTTTTCACCATGAACCTAGATGTTTTATCATCGGTGCTGTATGGATGGAGAAGTCTTGAGGCTCCTGTAAGAATAAGACTGAAAGCCAGAGGCATGAGGCTTAAGCTCAAAACCTGAGAACACCAGAGAACTCCTGACTCCAGGGAAAATTAATCTACAAGAGATCATCCAAAAGCCTCCATTACAAGCACAAAGCACCACCCAAGAACCAACAAGTTCCAGAGCAAGACATACCATGCAAATTCTCCAGGAACACAGGAACATAGGTTTTTTGTATTTCCATATAAATTGTGAAATCATTTGTTCTAGTTCTCTGAAAAATACCGTTGCTAACTTGATAGGGATTGCATTGAATTTATAGATTGCTTTGGGAAGTATACTCATTTTCACTATATTGGTTCTTCCAATCCATGAGCATGGTATCTTTCTCCATCTATTTGTGTCCTCTTTGAATTTTTTCATCAGTGTTTTATAGTTTCTATGTATAGGTATTTTGTTTCTTTAGGTTGATATATTCCCAAGTATTTTATTCTTTAAAAAAAATTTTTTTAATATCAGTTCAGTTCAGTCACTCAGTAGTGTCCGACTTTTAATTGGAAAGCTTATTACTTTACAATATTGTAATGCTTTTGCCATACATCAACATGAACTGCCATGAGTGTACACGTATTCCCCATCCTGAACCTCCCTCCCACCTCCCTCCCCATACCATCCCTTTGGGTCATCCCAGTGCACTAGCCCCAAGCATCCTGTATCATGCATTGAACCTGGACTGGTGATTCATTTCACATATGATAATATACATGTTTCAATGCCATTCTCTCAAATCATCCCACCCTTGCCCTCTCACACAGAGTCCAAAAGACTGTTCTATACATCTATGTGTCTTTTGCTATCTCGCATACAGGGTTATTGTTACCATCTTTCTAAATTCCATATATATGTGTTAGTATACTGTATTTGTGTTTTTCTTTCTGGCTTACTTCACTGTATAATAGGCTCCAGTTTCATCCGCCTCATTAGAACTGATTCAATTGTATTCTTTTTAATGGCTGAGTAATACTCCATTGTGTATATGTACCACTGCTTTCTTAACCATTCATCTGCTGATGGACATCTAGGTTGCTTCCACGTCCTGGCTATTATAAACAGTGCTGTGATGAACATTGGGGTACATGTGTCTCTTTCAATTCTGATTTCCTCGGTGTGTATGTCCAGCAGTGGGATTGCTGGGTCATAAGACAGTTCTATTTCCAGTTTTTAAAGGAATCTCCACACTGTTCTCCATAGTGGCTGTACTAGTTTGCATTCCTACCAACAGTGTAAAGGGGTTCCCTTTTCTCCATACCCTCTCCAGCATTTATTGCTTGTAGACTTTTGGATCACAGCCATTCTGACTGGCATGAAATGGTACCTCATTGTGGTTTTGATTTTCATTTCTCTGATAATGAGTGATGTTGAGCATCTTTTCATGTGTTTGTTAGCCATCTGTATGTCTTCTTTAGAGAAATATCTGTTTAGTTCTTTGGCCCATTTTTTGACTGGGTCGTTTATTTTTCTGGAATGGAGCTGCAAGAGTTGCTTGTATATTTTTGAGATTAGTTGTTTGTCTGTTGCTTCATTTGCTATTATTTTCTCCCATTCTGAAGGCTGTCTTTTCACCTTGCTTATAGTTTCCTTTGTTGTGCATAAGCTTTTTAATTTTAATTAGGTCCCATTTGTTTATTTTTGCTTTTATTTCCAATATTCTGGGAGGTGAGTCATAGAGGTTCCTGCTGTGATTTATGTAGGAGAGTGTTTTGCCTATGTTCTCCTCTAGGAGATTTATAGTTTCTCGTCTTACATTTAGATCTTTAATCCATTTTGAGTTTATTTTGTGTATGGTGTTAGAAAGTGTTCTAGTTTCATTCTTTTATAAGTGGTTGATCAGTTTTCCCAGTACTACTTGTTAGAGAGATTGTCTTTAATCCATTGTATATTCTTGCCTCCTTTGTCAAAGATAAGGTGTCCATAGGTGCATGGGTTTATCTCTGGGCTTTCTATTTTGTTCCATTGAGCTATATTTCTGTCTTTGTGCCAGTACCATACTGTCTTGATGACTATGGCTTCGTAGTAGAGCCTGAAGTCAGGCAGGTTGATTCCTCCAGTTCCATTCTTCTTTCTCAAGATTGCTTTGGCTATTCGAGGTTTTTTGTATTTCCATACAAATTGTGATATTATTTGTTCTAACTCTGTGAAAAATACCGTTACTAACTTGATAGGGATTGCATTGAATCTATAGATTGCTTTGGGTAGTATACTCATTTTCACTATATTGATTCTTCTGATCCATGAACATGGTATATTTCTCTATACGTGTCCTCTTTGATTTCTTTCACCAGTGTTTTATAGTTTTCTATATACAGTTCTTTTGTTTCTTTGGGTAGATATATTCCCAAGTATTTTATTTTTTTTCTTTGCAATGGTGAATGGAACTGTTTCTTTAATTTCTCTTTCCGTTTTCTCTCCCCCAGCCATATATTGTTATACATTGTTACTGTATAGGAATGTAAGGGATTTCTGTGTGTTAATTTTATATCCTGCAACTTTACTGTATTCATTGATTAGCTATAGTAATTTTCTGGTGGAGTCTTTAGGGTTTTTTATATAGAGGATCATGTCATCTGCAAACAGTGAGTGTTTTACTTCTTCTTTTCCAATCTGAATTCCTTTTATTTCTTTTTCTGCTCTGATTGCTGTGGCCAAAACTTGCAAAACTATGTTGAATAGTAGTGGTAAGAGTGGGCACCCTTGTCTTATTCCTGGCTTTAGGGGAAATGCTTTCAATTTTTCACCATTGAGGATAATATTTGCTGTGGGTTTGTCATATATACGTTTAATTATGTTGAGGTATGTTCCTCCTATTCCTGCGTTCTGAAGAGGTTTTTTTTTTTTTTTTTTTTTTTTTTAAATCATAAATGGATGTTGAATTTTGTCAAAGGCTTTCTTTTCATCTATTGAGATAATCATATGGTTTTTATTTTTCAATTTGTTAATGTGGTGTGGTACATTGATTGATTTGCAGATATTAAAGAATCCTTGCGTCCCTGGGATAAAGCCCACTTCGTCTTGATGTATGATCTTTCTAACATGTTGTTGGATTCTGTTTGCTAGAGTTTTGTTAGGGATTTTTGTATCTATGTTCATCAGTGATATTGGCCTGTAGTTTTCTTTTTTTGTGGCATCTTTGTCAGGTTTTGGTATTAGGGTGATGGTGGCCTCATAGAATGAGTTTGGAAGTTACCCTTTCTCTGCAGTTTTCTGGAAGAGTTTGAGTAGGATAGGTGTTAGCTCTTCTCTAAATTTTTGGTAGAATTCAGCTGTGAGGCCATCTGGTCCTGGGCTTTTGTTTGTTGGAAGATTTCTGATTACAGTTCTAATTTCCATGCTTGTGATGGATCTGTTAAGATTTTATATTTCTTCCTGGTTCAGTTATGGAAAGTTATACTTTTCTAAGAATTTTTCCATTTTTTCCAAGTTGTCCCTTTTACTGGCATATAGTTGCTGATAGTAGTCTCTTATGATCATTTGTATTTCTATGTTGTTTAGCCTCCATGTGTTGGAATTTTTAATAGTTTTTTTTTTTTTTTTGCCTCCTGTAATTGACATCTAATCTTACTGCACTGTGGTCAGAAAAGATTCTTCGAACAATTTCAATTTTTTTGAATTTACCAAGGCTAGATTTATGGCCCAGGATGTGATCTATCCTGGAGAAGGTTCCGTGTAGACTTGAGAAAAGGTGGAATTCATTGTTTTGGAGAGTGAAATGCCCAATAGATATCAATTAGGTCTAACTGGTCCAGTGTATTGTTTAAAGTTTGTGTTTCCTTGCTAATTTTCTTTTTAGTTGATCTATCCATAGATGTGAGTCAGGTATTAAAGTCTCCCACTATTATTGTGTTTTTGTTAATTTCCCCTTTCATACTTGTTAGCATTTACCTTACCTATTGCAGTGCTCCTATGTTGAGTGCATATATATTTTTAATTGTTATATCTTCTTCTTGGATTGATCCTTTGATCATTATGTAGTGTCCTTTTTTGTCTCTTTTCACAGTGTTTATTTTAAAGTTTATTTTATCTGATATGAGTATTGCTACTCCTGCTTTCTTTTGGTCTCCATTTGTGTGAAATATCTTTTTTCCAGCCCTTCACTTTCAGTCTGTATGTGTCCCTTGTTTAGAGGTGGGTCTCTTGTAGACAGCATATATAGGGGTCTTGTTTTTGTATCCATTCAGCCAGTCTTTGTCTTTTGGGGGGAATTCAACCCATTTACATTTAAGGTAATTATTGATAAGCATGATCTCATTGCCATTTACTTTGTTGTTTTGGGTTCAAGTTTAAACACTTTTTCTGTGCTTCCTGTCTAGAGAAGATCCTTCAGCATTTGTTGGAAAGCTGGTTTGGTGGTGCTGAATTCTCTCAGCTTTTGCTTGTCTGTAAAGCTTTTGATTTCGCCTTCATATTTGAATGAGATCCTTGCTGGGTACAGTAATCTGGGTTGTAGATTTTTCTCTTTCATCACTTTAAGTATTTCCTGCCATTCCCTCCTGGCCTGAAGAGTTTCTATTGAAATATCAGCTGTTATCCTTATTGGAATCCCATTGTGTGTTATTTGTTGTTTTTCCCTTGCTGCTTTTAATATTGTTCTTTGTGTTTGATCTTTGTCAATTTCATTACTATGTGTCTTGGCGTGTTTTGCTTTGTGTTTATCCTTTTTGGGATTCTCTGGGTTTTGGTCTTAAGCCTCCTGCCTCTGGTTTTCAGTCTTATTTTTACAGTAGCCTAAAGACTTCTCCATCCATACATCACTGAAGAGAAAACATCTGCATTAATGGTGAAAAGATTCTCCACAGTGAGGGACACCCAGAGAGGTTCACAGAGTTACATGGAGAGGAGAAGAGGGAGGAGGGAGATAGAGGTGACCAGGAGGAGAAGAGGGGGAGTCAAAAGGGGAGAGAGCATTCTAGCCAGTAATCAATTTCCTATGTGCTCTCCATAGCCTGGAACCCTCAGAAAGATTCATGGAGTTCCATAGAGAAGAGGAGAGGGAGTAAGGAGATATAGGTGACCAGGAGGTGAAAAGGGGGAATCAAAAGGAGAGAGACAGATCTAGTTGGCAATCAGTTTCCTAAATGTTCTCCACAGCTTGGAACACACACAGAGATTCCCAGAGTTAGGTAGAGAAGAGAAGGGGGAGGGAAGAGATGGGGATGACCTGGGGGAGAAAAAGGAGAATCAAAGAGGGAGACAGCATTCAAGCCAATAATCACACTCCTAAGTAAAATTGGGTACTGAAGATTGGATTCTTAAAGGTACAAAATTGATTAAAAAAAATACCAAAGAGCAAATATTAAAAATCTAGAGGTTAGACTCTCAAAAAATAGAATACTAAAAAAACAAAACAAAATCACAAAAATTATAAAAAACATATATGAAGTTTGCTGTAAACATAAGGTCTTTTTTTTTGCAAGGTAATAGGTTATAAAAAGGAAAACTAAAGGAGTAATAGAAAACTTAAAAATAAAAATAAAAAAAAGTTTTAAAAATGATAATAGTAAAATATATCTAGGAATTTCTCTGGAGCCATTGCAGGCAGTTGGGGTTAGTTCAATTTGAGATAGTTCCTTGTTCCATCTTATACTTCTCAAGATCTATCAGCCCCTTCCAATGTAGTTGGTGCTAACTACAGTTTTAATCTGTTGCACCTGTCAATTCCAAAGCGGTTCTCTGTGTTTATTTTGGCTTCTTCTGTTTGCAGTTCTCTTCAGTGTGTAATTTCTGCCCTGGCAGAATGGGGCAAAGGTGGTAACTTATTTAGACTCACTTCTTCAGTCCTGCTGTGGGGAGGGAGGAACACTGCAAACAAGTATCATTGGCGTGTGTGGGGAGTGCTCACAGTGTCTCGGCCACACTGGGTTTGCACCCAAGCACAGCGTGTATTCTTTCCTGGTCTACACTGCTCAGGCTCCCGGTTGCTCTGCAGGAGAACTGTCTAAAGCGGGCCCCATGTTGTGTGCACTTCCCAGGTCTAAGCCACTCAGGTTCAGGTTCTTGGGTACTTCACAAAGGCACAGATTCGGTTGGGCCTGTATTTTTTGCCCTTCCCAGGTCTGAGCAGCTCAGACGACCAGGTGCTTGGTGAGCACACTCTCCCCCTCTCCCCAGGTGAGGTACCTCTTATTGCCTCCCCCGTCCCAGCTGCTCCGTTTCCTTGGTGTGTAGCAGGTGCACCCTCTCAGGTGTGCTGTGTGTCTCCTCTGGGGAGCTGATCCCTGGCTGCAACCATCCCAGTGGATGTCAACTGTCCAGAATCCCAGGAAGTCTTTGTTAGCAACTGGGAGGCTGCTCTCAGTTTGGTAGAGGATGCTGTCTCTGGGGCTGGGGTTCTCTAGCTGTCACCTGCTTGCCTCCCTGCCTCTGGTGGGTGCTGGACGGTCTGCTGCACCTGCTAGCTCTCCTCTGGTATTTGCTGAGTCCTTTGTTCTGTGAGCCAGCCCAGCAGTGCGTTAGGTTAGGGTGTTTTGCGGGATAGTTCTCTCTCTCTCTCTCTCTCTGGCTATCCCACAGTTTGGATTGCTATCTCACATTAGCTCCCTCAGGTTGCCCTCAGGGCATTCAGGGCCTGTCCTTACCCTAAGCAATGCAGCCTGCGCTTCCCCGTTCAGCCCGCACTTGGTGGCAGATGCCAGCATCTGGGCTACTTCTCTGCTGGGAGTTGCTGTTAGGCACATAATCTGTGGGGTTTATTTATTTATTTAATTTTCCTCCCAGTTACGTTGCCTTCTGAGATTCCAAACTCCCCACAGACTTGCCAGTGAGAGGGTTTCCTGGTGTTTGAAAACTTCTCCTCTTTTAAGACTCCCTTTCCGGGAGAGATCTCCGTCCCTAACTCTTTTCTCTCTCTTTTTATCTTTTATATTTTGTTCTACCTCCTTTTGAAGATAATGGGCTCCCTTTCTGGGTGTCTTATGTCCTCTGCCTGTGTTCAGAAGTTATTTTGTGGAATTTGCTCAGTGTTCAAATAATCTTTCAATGAATTTGTGAAGGGGAAAGTGGTTTCCCTGTTCTATTCCTCTGCCATCTTAGGACAGCCCGTGTTGATTCTTTTATGGGTCATGCTTTTTGTATGATGCCTAAGAACAATCAACAGTGACATAGAGCCATTTACTGATTTGCTATAGGGTTGTTTCAGCATCATTTTTTAAGCTACTGTCTTTTCTTCATTTAATTGCCTTTATACATTTGTCAAATATTCATTGAACATATGTGTTTTCTCTCATTCTGGAATGTCTCTTCTGTTTCATTAATCTGTGTTTCAGCTCTTTTTTCTATACCAAACTACCTTCAGTGCTATAGCTTGAAATCTTAAAATAGAGTAATTGAGGCCCTCTACCTTTGTACTTTTAAAAATTATTTTTGGTTGATCTACCTCCTTTGTCATTTAATGTACATTTTATAATCTTGTTTTCAGCTACAAAGTAATCCTATAAGAATTGCATTTATTCTATCAGTTTAGAGAAAATGCACTTGTAAAACCCTTATATATGAGTTTTCATATCATAGGAATATAATATATCTGTCTGTTTAGGTTTTATTTGATTTCTTTCAGCAGTCCTTTGTAGTTATCTGCATACTCTTCCAGCACATATTTACTTAGACTTATTCCTGACATTGGAGAAGGCAATGGCACCCCACTCCAGTACTCTTGCCTGGAAAATCCCATGGCCGGAGGAGCCTGGTGGGCTGCAGTCCATGGGGTCGCTAGGAGTCGGACACAACTGAGCGACTTCACTTTCACTTTTCACTTTCATGCATTGGAGAAGGAAATGGCAACCCACTCCAATGTTCTTGCCTGGAGAATCCCAGGGATGGGGGAGCCTGGTGGGCTTCCATCTATGGGGTCTCACAGAGTCAGACATGACTGAAACGACTTAGCAGCAGCAGCAGCAATTCCTGACATTTCACTTTTTGAGGCTATCATAAACTGTGTTTATGGAAATTTTGGTTTCCAAGTGTTCATTGATAGTATATAGAAATAAAATTAATTTTTTGAACATTGACCTTGTTTTTTATGATGTAGCAAGAGTTATTACTTCTTGGAGCATTTTTAGATTCTTATTACTCTTTTTTATTCATTTTTTTTCATTGGAGGATAATTGCATTATAATATTGTGTTGGCCTCTGCCATATATCAACATGAATAGGCACAGGTGTACATATGTCCTCTCCCTCCTGAATCTCCCTCCCATCTCCTATTCCATCTCACCCCTCAAGGTTGTCACAGGGCACTGGGCTGAGCTCCCTGTGTCACATAGCAAATTCCCATTTGCTATCTATTTTTATGTTTCCATGCTATTCTCTCAGTTCATCCCACCCTCTGCTTCCCCCACCATGTCCACAAGTCTGTTCTCTATGTCTGTGTCTCTGTTGCTACCCTGCAAATAAGTTCATCAGTACCATCTTTCTAGATTCCATATGCATTCATTAATATACAGTATCTGTCCTTCTCTTTCTGACTTACTTCACTTCAACCTGTATAATAGACTTTAGATTCATCCACCTCATTAGGACTGACTTGAATGTGTTCTTTTTTTATAGCTGAGTAATATTCCATTGTACATATGTACCACAACTTCTGTATCCATTCATCTATGGATGGACATCTAGATTTCTTCCATGTCCAAGCTATTGTAAAAAGTTCTAAGCCAAACATTGAGGTATATGTGTCTCTTTAAATTATGGTTTTCTCAGGATATATGTCCATTAGTGGGATTGTTGTGTCATATGGTAGTTCTATTCCTAGTTTTTTAAGGCATCCCCATACAGTCCTCCATAGTCTGTGTGTGTTCTAAGTCTCTTCAGTCTTGTCTGACTCTTTGTGACCCTATGGACTGTAGCCCACCACGCTCCTCTGTCTATGGGATTCTCCAGGCAAGAATACTGAAGTGGGTTTCCATTTCCTCCTCCAGAGGATCTTCCTGACCCAGGGATTGAACCTGTATCTGTTAGGTTTCCTGCATTGTCAGGCAGGTTCTTTACCACTAGCAGTACCTGGGAAGCCCTGGTTTCTTTAGTGACTGTACCATTTTACATTCTCACCAATAGTGTAAGAGGGTTCCCTTTTCTCCACATGCTCTCCAGCATTTATTGTTTGTAGATTTTTTAATGATGATCATTCTGACTGATATGAGGTGATACCTTGTTGTAATTTTGGTTTTCTCTAATCATGAGCAATGTTGAGCATCTTTTCACGTTTTTGTTGGCCATCTGTATGCCTTCTTTGGAGAAATGTCTTATTTGATTATGCTGGGTTTTATTTTTTTTTTCCTGGTATCAAGCTGAATGAGATGTTTGTATATTTTGGAGATTAATCCTTTGTCATATGTTTAATTTTCAATTTTTTCTCCTATTCTGAGAGTTGTCTTTTAATTTTGTTTGTTTCCTTTGATGTGAAAAAGCCTTTCAGTTAAAGTTTCATTTGTTTACTTTTGTTTTCATTTCCATTATTATACATTGGGTCAAAGAGGATATTGCTGTGATGTATGTCAAAGAGTGCACTGCCTATGTTTTTCCTATAAGAGCTTTCTAGTTTCTAGAAGTGAAAATATTAGTTGCTCAGTCATGTCTACCTCTTTGCAACCTCTGGGACTATAGCCTGTCAGGCTCCTCTGTCATGGAATTTAACAGGCAAGATTATTGGAGTGGGTTGCCATTCCCTTCTCTGGGGAATCTTCCTAATCCAGGGATCAAACCTGGGTTTTCTGCATTGCAGGTAGATTCCTTACCATCTGAGTCACCAGGGGAGCCCTTACATTTAAATTTTTAATTCATTTATTTGGGGGCATGATATTAGAAAGTGTTCTACTGCTGCTGCTGCTGATAAGTAACTACAGTTGTGTTCAACTCTGTGTGACCCCATAGATGGCAGCGTACCAGGCTCCTCTGTCCCTGGGACTCTCAGGAAAGAACACTGGAGTGGGTTACCATTTCCTTCTCCAATGCACGCATGCATGCTAAGTTGCTTCAGTTGTGTCCGACTCTGTGCGACCCCATGGACAGCAGCCCACCAGGCTCCTCTGTCTACGGTATTCTCCAGGCAAGAATACTGGAATGGGTTGCCATTTCCTTCTCTAAGAAAGTGTTCTAGTTTTATTATTTTATATGTAGCTGTCCATTTTTCCTAGAACCATCTATTGGAGAGGCTGTCTTTTATCCATTGTAGATTCTTGCCTGCTTTGTCAAAGATAATGTGCCCAGATGTGTATTGGTTTATCTCTGGGCTTTATATCTTGTTCCATTGGTTTATTTTTCTGTTTTTGTGCCAATATCATACTGTCTTGATGACTATAGCTTTGTAGTATAGTCTTAAGTTCAGTACAGATCAGATCAGATCAGTCACTCAGTCGTGTCCGACTCTTTGTGACCCCATGAACCGCAGCACGCCAGGCCTCCCTGTCCATCACCCACTCCCAGAGGTCACTCAGACTCACATTCATCGAGTCAGTGATGCCATCCAGCCATCTCATCCTCTGTCGTCCACTGCTCCTCCTGCCCCCAATCCCTCCCAGCATCAAAGTCTTCTCCAATGAGTCAACTCTTCGCATGAGGTGGCCAAAATACTGGAGTTTCAGCTTTAGCATCATTCCTTCCAAAGAAATCCCAGGGCTGATCTCCTTCAGAATGGACTTGTTGGATCTCCTTGCAGTCCAAGGGACTCTCAAGAGTCTTCTCCAACATCACAGTTCAAAAGCATCAATTGTTTGGCGCTCAGCCTTCTTCACAGTCCAGCTCTCACATCCATATATGACCACAGGAAAGACCATAACCTTGACTAGGCAAACCTTTGTTGGCAAAGTGATGTCTCTGCTTTTGAATATGCTATCTAGGTTGGTCATAACTTTCCTTCCAAGGAGTAAGCGTCTTTTAATTTCATGGCTGCAGTCACCATCTGTAGTGATTTTGGAGCCCAGAAAAAGAAAGTCTGACACTGTTTCCACTGTTTCCCCTGTTTCCCCATCTATTTCCCATGTAGTGATGGGACCAGATGCCATGATCTTCGTTTTCTGAATGTTGAGCTTTAAGCCAACCTTTTCACTCTCCACTTTCACTCTCATCAAGAGGCTTTTTAGTTCCTCTTCACTTTCTGCCATAAGGGTGGTGTCATCTGCATATCTGAGGTTATTGATATTTCTCCCAGCAATCTTGATTCCAACTTGTGTTTCTTCCAGTCCAGCATTTCTCATGATGTACTCTGCATATAAGTTAAATAAACATGGTGACAATATGCAGCCTTGACGTACTCCTTTTCCTATTTGGAACCAGTCTGTTGTTCCATGACCAGTTCCAACTATTGCTTCCTGACCTGCATACAGATTTCTCAAGAGGCAGATCAGGTGGTCTGGTATTCCCATCTCTTTCAGAATTGTCCACAGTTTATTGTGATCCACACAGTCAAAGGCTTTGGCATAGTCAATAAAGCAGAAATAGATGTTTTTCTGGAACTCTCTTGCTTTTTCCATGATCCAGCGGATGTTGGCAATTTGATCTCTGGTTCCTCTGCCTTTTCGAACACCAGCTTGAACATCATGAAGTTCATGGCTCACATATTGCTGAAGCCTGGCTTGGAGAATTTTGAGCATTACTTTACTAGCGTGTGAGATGAGTGCAATTGTGCGGTAGTTTGAGCATTCTTTAGCATTGCCTTTCTTTGGGATTGGGATGAAAACTGACCTTTTCCAATCTTGTGGCCACTGCTGAGTTTTCCAAATTTGCTGGCATATTGAGTGCAGCACTTTCACAGCATCATCTTTTAGGATTTGGAATAGCTCCACTGGAATTTCATCACCTCCACTAGCTTTGTTCATAGTGATGCTTTCTAAGGCCCATTTGACTTCACATTCCAGGATGTCTGGCTCTAGGTCAGTTTTCACACCATCATGATTATCTGGGTCATGAAGCTCTTTTTTGTACAGTTCTTCTGTGTATTCTTGCCACCTCTTCTTAATATCTTTTGCTTCTGTTAGGTCCATACCATTTCTGTCCTTTATCGAGCCCATCTTTGCATGAAATGTTCCTTTGGTATCTCTGATTTTCTTGAATAGATCCCTAGTCTTTTCTACTACTGCAGGCAGGAATCCCTCAGAAGAAATGGAGTGGCCATCATGGTCAACAAGAGTCCGAAATGCAGTACTTGGATGCAATCTCAAAAACGACAGAATGATCTCTGTTCGTTTCCAAGGCAAACCATTCAATGTCACAGTAATCCAAGTCTATGCCCCAACCAGTAACGCTGAAGAAGCTGAAGTTGAATGGTTCTATGAAGACCTACAAGACCTTTTAGAACTAACACCCAAAAAAGATGTCCTTTTCATTATAGGGGACTGGAATGCCAGAGTAGGAAGTCAAGAAACACCTGGAGTAACAGGCAAATTTGGCCTTGGAATACGGAATGAAGCAGGGCAAAGACTAACAGAGTTTTGCCAAGAAAATGCACTGGTCATAGCAAATACCCTCTTCCAACAACACAAGAGAAGACTCTACACATGGACATCACCAGATGGTCAACACCGAAATCAGATTGATTATATTCTTTGTAGCCAAAGATAGAGAAGCTCTATACAGTCAGCAAAAACAAGACCAGGAGCTGACTGTGGCTCAGACCATGAACTCCTTATTGCCAAATTCAGACTGAAATTGAAGAAAGTAGGGAAAACCACTAGACCATTCAGGTATGACCTAAATCAAATCCCTTATGATTATACAGTGGAAGTGAGAAATAGATTTAAGGGCCTAGATCTGATAGATAGAGTGCCTGTTGAACTATGGAATGAGGTTCGTGATATTGTACAGGAGACTGCAATCAAGACCATCACCATGGAAAAGAAATGCCAAAAAGCAAAATGGCTGTCTGGGGAGGCCTGACAAATAGCTGTGAAAAGAAGAGAAGTGAAAAGCAAAGGAGAAAAGGAAAGATATAAACATCTGAATGCAGAGTTCCAAAGAATAGCAAGAAGAGATAAGAAAGCCTTCTTCAGCGATCAATGCAAAGTTTTGTTAGGAAGGTTGATTCCTCCAGCTCCATTTTTTTTTTCCATGATTACTTTGGCTATTAGGGTTATTTTGTGTTTCCACACAAATTGTAGATTCTTATTACCCTTGTTACTTCTAGGAGCATTTTTAGATTCTTCATGAATTTCTATATAGATAGTCATATAATCTAAATAATGGTGGATTTAATATTTTAAACTTAATGGGAAAGAAAACTGACAAAACAACATATCTTTGTCATTGATTTCAAATTTAATACTCATACAGATATACAAAGTAAATTATATGATTTGTCTTTTAAAATATATTGGTACTTGTTTCCTTGGCCCAGAATATGATCTATCTGGGTAAATGTTCTCTGTGTACTTGTAAAGACTATTCTGCTATTGCTGGGCAGAGTGTTCTACTACTGTCAATTAGGCCAATTTGATTCATACAGTATTTCAAGTCTTCTATATCTTTACTGGGCTCCAAAATCACTGCAGATGGTGACTGCAGCATGAAATTAAAAGATGCTTGCTCCTTGGAAGTAAAGCTATGACTATTCTAGAGAGCATATTAAAAAGCAGAGACATTACTTTGCTGACAAAGGTCTGTCTAGTCAAAGCTATGGTTTTTCCTGTAGCCATGTGAGAGTTGGACTCTAAAGAAAGCTAAGCACTGAAGAATTGATGCTTTTGAATGGTGGTGTTGGAGAAGACTCTTGAGAGTCCCTTGGACCACAAGGCGATCAAATCAGTCAGTCCTAAAGCAAATCAGTCCTGAATTTTCACTTAAAGGACTGATGCTGAAACTCCAATACTTTAGCCACCTAATGAGAAGAACTGACTCATTGGAAAATACCCTGATGCTGGGAAAGATTGAAGGCAAGAAGAGAAGGGGACGACAGAGGATTAGATGGTTGGATGGTGTCACCGACTTGATGGACATGAGTTTGAGCAAGCTCCAGCAGTTGGCATTGGACATGGAAACCTGGTGTGCTGCAGTTCATGGGGTTGCAGAGAGTTTGATATGATTGAGAGACTGAACTGATATCATTACTGATTTTCTGTCTGTGTATTCAACACAGTATTTAGAGAATTGTATTTAAGTCTCCAATCATGAATTCCATTAAGTTTAACATTTTGTATTGTTTTATATTTCCTCTATATTTTGTTTCCTTTTTCCTTTTTTGCCCCTAATTTTTTTGGAGCTAATTATTTTTCATTATTCTACTTTATCTTTTTGGTTCTATTAGCTATCATTGTTTAGTTTAATAATTTAGTGACTCCTTCAGGGTTGATAGTATACAGCTAAAACTTCTCAAAGTCTGCTTTCATGTGATATTACTTTATGAATAGTATCCTTATAGCAGTATATGTGTATTTCTTCCCTGACCTTTGTGTCATTGTTGTCATCTATTTTACCTTAACATATTTTATAATCCTATAAACCTTGTTATGACTTTCCCTTGAAAATACTATTTTTCAAAGTGATTTTAAAAATAAGAGAAAACCCATCTTTTATATTTATGCAAATATTTACAATTTTTTAGTGTTTACCACTGTATTGAGTAAATCCATATTCTCACGGGAGTCTATTTCTTCTATCTGAATGAATTCTTTTAATGTGTTTGATAATGCAGGTCTATTGCTGATGAATTCTTTTACTTTTAAAACTTTAATTTTTTATTTTGTCTTTATTTTGGAAATATGCCGTCACTGGCTATGGAATTCTTGGTTGCCACTTCTTTTTTCCTTTTAAGTGTTTTAAAGCTATTTCTCCATAATTTTCTGGTTTATATTCATGCTACTTAGTTGGTATGGCCTTCCTAGTTGAGTGATGAAAACATTCTAGAAATAAATCAGATTAGATCAGTCACTCAGTCGTGTCCGACTCTTTGCCACCCCATGAATCGCAGCACTCCAGGCCTCTCTGTCATTATGAACTCCTGGAGTTCACTGAGACTCACGTCCATCGAGTCAGTGATGCCATCCAGCCATCTCATCCTCTGTCGTCCCCTTCTCCTCTTGCCCCCAGTCCCTCCCAGCATCAGAGTCTTTTCCAATGAGTCATCTCTTCGCATGAGGTGGCCAAATTACTGGAGTTTCAGCTTTAGCATCATTCCCTCCAAAGAAATCCCAGGGCTGATCTCCTTCAGAATGGACTGGTTGGATCTCCTTGCAGTCCAAGGGACTCTCAAGAGTCTTCTCCAACACCACAGATCAAAAGCATCAATAGTGAAGATTAATACTTATACTGACTTATCACTGGCTTGTTAACTCTAAAATATTTTAAGTGATGAATTTTACATTACATGTATTTTAGCACAATTAAAAAAGTGGGCAAATAACTTGAAGAAATATTTTTTTAAAAGAATATTCACTAGTGGTGTGTGCATCACCCAGCTTCAGCAGTTATTAAGATTTTACTATCCATATTATATCTAGTTCCCCACTTATTTCTATATTTTTGTTAGGCTATTCATAAAGCAAGTCCAGCCACCATTCCATTTCAATTGTAAAATTTTCAGTCAGTGTGTGTACCAAGGTGATAAATTGTGTCATGCTACTGTGTATATGTCCAGAAGTTTAAGCTATTGCTTTGAACCACTGGCTAGTATTTTAGAGTGAGTAAACACCTTTATTTATTTGTCCCCAGAGATGAATACCTAGTCTCCAACTATCCACTTCCACAGAATTGCTATGAAGACCAGCCATGTTCATATGCTCTTGGGTTTTACCTGAGGATTTTCTGGGATACATACTCAAAAGTGAGTATATAAACTTTACTAGAAGAGATAATAACATTTATATTTTTATAGAACTGTTCTCTGCAGAGTGGGTGGCATTAAATACTAGAAGCTATATTTCAGAAAACCACTCACCTCTTGACTTCAGAGCCTCCTGTTTTATTCTTCTTTGGTGAACCACATCATTTGTCACACTTATTTGGACATACGTTGTAACATCGAAACTTTTGTTGAGGGAAGGAATTAGACCTGATTCACCAGATTTCAGAGAAGCTACCAGAGTGATTGTTTAATACATTTTAACACTCCTCAGTTACTAATCTATGACCTAGTTACACAGAACTGGCTGATGATCCATGTTTGTGTGTACTCAATCACACCCAGCTCTTTGTGACCCCATGGACTATAACCCTCCAGTCTCCTCTGTCCGTGGAATTTTCCAGGCAAGACTACTAGAGTGGGTTGCTATTTCCTTCTTCAGGAGATCTTCCCTACCCAGGGATCAAACCCTCGTCTCTTATGTCTCGTGTAATGGTAGGTGAATTCTTTACCACTGCACCACTTGGGAACTCCAGTTAAATCTGTTTTGTTATGAATCCTACCACTGCCCTTTTGGAAACACAGTCTGTGAGGCCTGTCAGCCTTCCTATCTCCATCAATAATTGTAGCAAGCCTCAAACTCTATAAAAATTTAAGTCATCATCAGGCTTTGGCTCAAGTTTCTTATCCTCTCAGGTTTCTCTGAATCCAAAGCCAATGTGATCATGGTCTCCTTAGAACCTACATTCTGTCTCTGTGCTGATGATACATGGTCAAACGTACTAATTGAAAAAAAAAAAGCTTTTAGCATTTATATTGAGGTGATATTCTTTCATGTAAAAGAATATGGAGAAAAATACATGATGTTATCAATAAATAGGTTATTCTCAGGTTAGAGAAAGTCTCAGAAACCAAGAAATTGTTATTTGAGGTTTGCTTGATGAAGATTTGTATCAAGTTGGGAGAGCCTAAAGGAAAGTAAGAAGAGAAGCAGTTGGCAGAAGGATATTTAGCTCTCAGTAGAAAGGAGGGTGCTCTGAGAACATTCTGAGGATTAAATGGGAAGAGGTCCTGAAAATAGGTCTAGGAAACAGTAACAGGAGCAGAATTCTGGAAGACAGGATCCCTAACACTGACTTGTGATCCTGAAATATGCCCTCAAGACTTAGTTCCTGTGTTGGGCTAGAAACTCTGTGGCATCAGGGATCGTATATTTTCCCCCAATAGCATGTAATCCTAGGCCTCTAACAATTCACTCAAAGCAAGGTCTCAATAAATTGTTTATGATATGATATATTAATACTTTGTGCTACATATTACTTTTATACTGATGCTTTAACAGTTACCATAAGTTTAGAAGCTTAAAAAAACATGAATTTATTAGCTTATAGTGTTTTGGAATAGAAGTGCAACAGGGTCTCACTGGGATAAAGGCAAGGTGCCAATAGAGCTGCATTCCTTTCTGAAGGCTACAGTGATAAGCCATTTTCTTGCCCTTTCTTAGCTTCTAGAGGACATAGTCATTTCTTTCATTTTCAAAGCTAGGAAACATAGCCTGTCTCATTGCATCACTGCGATTGTCACATCTCCCTGACTCCTTTCTTCTGCAGGCTTCTGCCACTTTTTTGGACCCATTGTGATAATTCAAGAAATCCTCTTATTTTAAAGTCAGCTGATTAGCAGCCCTAATGTCATTTGTAGTCTTAATTCCCCATCACCATGTAACCTAACATATTCACAGATTCCAAGAATTAGGCCATGAATGTATTTGGAGGCACTCAGGAAGTAAATGCTCAATGGAAAATCTAGAAGTCATTTGCTAAGCCAAACAATTGTAAGGACCACAGGTTAGATGAACCTATTGGTCAGTTTAGGATTATAAACTCCATTAACCTCACTATGTTTTTCCTCCAGTGAGTAAAACCTGAATGAGAGATCCTCTACCTAGGGAGCTAAATGGAGAGAACTTGCTCTTGGAGGATTTGTCTCTTCCCAGAAGCTCGATGTTTGTTACCACTTTTCAGAAAAATTAATTTCACCAGTGTTCCTCCTGTGACAACATCTCCCTTTCTCCAGAAGCCCTTAGGAGAGGAAAGGAGATAGGAAGCTTAACAGCACCAGTGGTAAACTAAGTTTATAAAAGTGTCTGTTGAGTGCCAAAATATATTGGCAAATATATTTCATGTAAGACACACCTCTAGTTAAACCAAGCCCTGAGAGCATTTATCAGTCCTCAGTTGTATTTTCTTGCATTCAAACACCCAGGACAACTTCCAGCAGATAAATATTTGTCCTTATTCCTACACTGGTAAAAACCAAGTCTGAGTACTATCCCTTAGATATGAACATGAACCCTCAGATTTGAAACGACACCAAGATAACCAGTACAGCAGGATTTTCTATTGAATCCTTGAGACCTCAGGAAGTGAGTTCAGACTGTAAAACAGAAAACTGATATGATCTATGAGGATATGGGGGGAAGCAGGTAGGATGGAAAAGTTGTCTGATAGTAACCAATAAGTGAGTGCTCTTCAAAATATATAAGGGGAATTTGTTGGAGAGAAGAGAGATGATTTATACCTCCACTCAGGCTGAAATACAGTTGTGTTAAGTTGAAGAGATAGCAGGTAAGGCATCCCAACTAGCAGTTGATGGTGACAAACAGGAGACAGAATGAATTAAGGATATGGGAGGTGGCCATGATGGATGGCTTAGAGGAAATACCATCTCTCTGCCATATGTGCCACAAGAATTGAACATGGGAAAATGAGAAGTAGGTCATTTGGGAAGGTTCTTTAGAGGTGTTAAGGAAATATCCCAATTTTAAACCACAGAACATTTCCCCCTGGCATTCCCACCCTCCAGGGAGGTGTCAGATTAGTGATTTGTGAGGTATAAGCCTTCTGTGGAGAAGGCAATGGCACCCCACTCCAGTACTCTTGCCTGGAAAATCCCATGGATGGTGCAGCCTGGTAGGCTGCAGTCCATGGGATCGCTAATAGTCGGACACGACTGAGCGACTTCCTTTTCACTTTTCATTTTCATGCATTGGAGAAGGAAATGGCAACCCATTCCAGTGTTCTTGCCTGGAGAATCCCAGGGACGGTAGAGCCTGGTGGGCTTCCATCTATGGGGTCGCACAGAGTCGGAAACTACTGAAGCAACTTAGCAGCAGCAGCAGCAGCAGCAAGCCTTCTCTAGCTACCTTTGGCTGAAGGGAGTGCCTTGATGACCAAACAACACTGAAAGGGTGTGGTCCTCAGGGTCCGGGGGAGGGATTCCTACAAAAAGGGTAGGACCCTTAGGGTAGAAACTGGGAAGTTTGAACAAAGCTAAGATGACCAAGAAATAAAGGAGCCAGGTGTACTTGGAAGACAATGAACCGTAAGCACCAAAGGGAAGAAGATCTTCTCTAAACTCAAGTCCATAGGTGATAGCAAGGTCAGATGATCCTACCCAAGCTTCTCTTCTTTATTGACCATCTCCCCTATAAGAGGCTTACCTGTCCTTGCCGGCACGAGCCTTCTGTCCAATCTGCACCCATTCTCGTTAAGACCCCCTTCCCATTTCTCCTTCGTTCTGTTTTCCCCACCCAATACTGTTCTGAGCTCAACCTCTTGTCCTTTCAATTTCAGAAGACATGGAGGAGAACAAAAAGACTGCTTTACCTGAGTTCTAGTAATACATCTCAGAGAAGGCAATGGCACCCCACTCCATTATTCTTGCCTGGAAAATCCCATGGACAGAGGAGCCTGGTAGGCTGCAGTCCATGGGGTCGCTAAGAGTCAGACAGGACTGAGCGACTTCACTTTCCCTTTTACTTTCATGCATTGGAGAAGGAAACGGCAACCCACTCCATTATTCTTGCCTGGAGAATCCCAGGGACAGAGGAGCCTAATGGGCTGCTGTCTATGGGGTCACACAGAGTCAGACATGACTGAAGTGACTTAGCAGCAGCAGCAGTAATACATCTACTCACAGAATTGCAGTTGCTTTAAGAAAGCCGAATGGAGGAAAAAGGGCAGCACATTTGGGTCATTACTCAGAGTGAATAGGAGCCCACATCAGATGCATCTTGGCTGGGTTCAAGGGAGGCCATAGAACTGCATCATTCCAAGATAACGGCAACATGGAACAGCTGATGATCATTAAAGTCAGTAAGGTGAGAGCACCCTTCCTCCCAGTAGATACATCTGTATCTCTAAGTTGTCTGATAACAGAAGGAACAGCATGAAAGGAAGAGTCAGGTACCTGAAAAGGAAGAGACATGAGGCCTTTCAGGATTAGGGGCTAGATTGGCATGTCCATAGGAAGTACATTTGGGGTAAAGAATAGATAAGTACAGAGCAGTAGAGACAAATTTCCCTCCATAAAACTTTAATCCATGTACCAGGAAGCAAAAGGCGTGTTTTTATGGAGTGGGAGGGAGAAAAGGGAACTTGATATCAGGGTTTAAGTTTCCAGACCCAGATGGAAAGATAGTGTTTTTAGTGTAGAGTGGCAGTGATGCCTCAAAATAAGGAAAATGAAGGTATCATTTCTTCCTCATAGTGGTGTTGGTTGTGCTATACTCTGCTGCAAGCATCTATAGTCCCTATGAAAGATGGAAACACCCAACTAAACGTCCCAAACAGTACCTTCATGGAATAAAAAAATGGTATTTGGAGATGACATATTCAACACTGATGAGGCCAGTTTCTTGCTCAGAAATTTATAGTTGAGCTACTGTCTACCAGGGGGATTGTTAGTTATCAGTTGTGTCTGATTCTTTGAGACCCCATGGGCTGTAACCCACCAGGCTTCTCTGTCCATGAAATTCTCCAGGCAAGAGCACTGGAGTGGGTTGCCATTCCCTTCTCTAGGGGATCTTCCTGGCCTAGGTATCCAACCTGGGTCTCCTGCATTGCAGGCAGATTCTTTACCATCTGAAGGCGGTGGGAAATTTTATCTATTGTTATCCCACTGTGAGAAATTATGAAATTATTTCACATGTACTTTGATCCATCTCTTCATCTCCCTCCCTCACTATCCAATTTTAGTGAATTATGTCACTATTTTTAGAATGATTGGTGCTCACTATTATAAATTTATATGTATGTATTATCACTGTTATTTGACTTGGCAACCTTAAAATTATCTTTAGATCCATGACTAAGAAATTTAGAAAATTTACTTATACTGTCTTTTAGCTTTTCATCATTATTGTGTGACTTTTGTTGTATTATTTCTCTGTAGTTACATTTAAAAGCATTTAGATTCTTCTTTGTAACAACAATTTTCATATTCCTACTATCTTTAAAGTATCCATTAACAGATTTTATGCAGCAGTTTCTCCATTGTGCAATAGGGGCTCATTAGAACTATATGTGCTGAGTTCTTGTATATTTGAAATTTTGTCTATTCTTTTATTCTTAAATGGCACTGTGCCTCAGTATAAAATGCTTAGGTCATTTATGCTTTTAAGCATTGATCCCCTATATTCTGACAGTGACTGTTGTGATTAAGACTTCTGAGACTGGACTGATATTATCCCTTTATAAGCCTAAAGATGAATTTTGCTACATTGTACAGTGTTCTTTGGGCTTCTCTGGTGGCTCAGTGGTAAAGAATCTGCCTTCAATGCAGGAGATGTGGGTTCAATTCCTGGGTCAGGAAGATCCCCTGTAGGAGGAAATGACAACTCACTCTTGTATTTTTGCCTGAGTATTCATGGACAGAGGAGCCTGGTGGGCTACAGTGCACAGGGTCACAGAGAGTCAGCCACAGCTTAGCAACTAAAGAGCAGTGTTCTTTATCTCTGAAATCTAGTTTAGTTAAACTATCTATTAGTGTTGCTTTTTTGTACTAATTTACACTGTGACCAAGTGAAAGAAAACTTTGTCTTAAGGCTAAATCTTATATTCTATACGGTTTCCTGATTTAAATCTTTGCATTTTTCTCCTCTTTTACTTTGATTCTCTTCTTCAGGAGTGCTCGCTTTTTTCATATTGGATACCATTTATCATTTTTCATTTGACTTTGCTTACTTTAATCAATCTCTCCTCTATATCCTTGGATGTCTTTTTAGTTGCATGTTTCCTTCTTTTTTTCCTGCTTCAATGTGATATTCTGTGAAGTTTTAACTCTTCTGTATCATTTTTAACTTTAGTTTTCCCAAATCATTTTCATATCTTCCTATTACCTTATTATTTAAGTGCTATATCTCTGCTTAGAACTTTTGTTTTAAAGTCAATTGTGACTTCCAGTTTTAGCTCTAGTATTTACAGTTTAAAAACCAACATTCCAAAATTAACTATAAGAAAAATTACACAAACTGAAAATCTATGACTTTCTTTGGATTAATTGTTGAACTGAGGTTGCAGAGCAACCACCCCCAAATCTAGAGAGACAAATGTATCAGGAGAGTCACATTCAAGGATGTTTTATTTGGAGCATAAGTCCCTGACCCATAAATTAGTTGGATTACTTGGCAGCTTGGATGGAAGGGAAGTTTGGGGAAGAGTGGATACATGTATATCTATGGCTGAGTCCATTTGCTATCTACTTGAAACTATCACAATGTTTTAATTGGCCATACTCCAATATAAAATAAAATGTAAAAGAAAAAAAAAAACAGACTTTTAATTATATGGCAAACAAAAAAAGTTAGTAGGACTAGTAAAGTGATCATTTTGATGACTTCTTCTAGAAATTGTGTGTTAACTTTCAAGAGAATAACAAATCCCTAAGGGCTTCAGTCATAGGAGAATCCTTCATATTTTCATGGGCTTTACCTAAAGAAATCCCACTGGGTTCTCATCATGGAGTATCTAGGAAAGATCCCTTTGTGGCTCTGGAAAAGTGAGGGAATAATTGTGAAATATACCAAGATCCTTCTCCATAACAAAATCCTAGTCTACAGGATTGAAGACTATATTAGGGACTTTTTCCAGTCAGATGAAGGGAATTCCTTTGATTTCAGCTCCATCTAGCCTTCGTGTCTTACCTAAGGTGTTAAAACATAGTCAACAGGGTTCAAGGATTGGAAATGCTGGTTCTAGGCCATCCGTAAAGTGCTAAGGCAAAAAGCAATACAAATAGAGAAGTATTTTTGAATGTCATAGTTCTGAGATACAGGGCCACTAATAGATGATTATTTAATCATAAGATTATAGAAATATCCCCAACTCCATACTTCACAGTCATACCAACAGAGCATCAGTATCATAAAATTCGGTTTTACCTGAAAGTGCTACAAGAAACAGATTCTTTCTGACTGGAAATTTTAAGGAAGCACAAAGTCAAGGTAGGAAACAAAAGAGAATGTTAGAGAAATTTGAAGCCTCTGGGACCTGTAGAAAGATCAAACATTAAACATTTCTGGGTATATATTGAAAGAAAACAAAAACACTAATTTATTTATCTCTGAGTATATGGCCAGAAGTGGGATTGCAAGATTACACAGTAGCTCTATTTTTAGTTTTTTTTAAAGGCACCTCCATATTGTTTTCCACAGTGGCTGCACCAATTTACATTACCACCAAGAGTGTAGGAGGGTTCCCTTTTCTCCAAAACCTCTGCAGCATTTATGGTTTGTGGACTTTTCAATGATGGCCATTCTGACCAGTGTGAGGTGGTACTTCATTGTAGTTTTGATTCACATTTCTCTAATAGCCAATCATTTATTTATATAATGGCAATTAAGATTTGGAATTAGAATTTTAATAAAATGGTAACATTTACAATGGAATCAAAATAATGAAATACTTGGGTATAAAAAACAAAGCACAAATAATCTGTTTGTAGAAAACTATGAAACACTGGTGAGAGAAATCAAAGCAAATTTAAATAAGTCCTTGTTCATGAATTGGAAAACTCACTATTGTTAATGTCAATTCTTCCCAACTATATAGATTTAATATAATCTCAAAGAAAATCTCTGCAAGCTAGTTCTTAGGTATTGAAAAACTGACACTCCAAGTTATATAGAAAGAAAAAGAATAACCTGCAAAATATTGAAGAGTATCAAAGTTGGAATGTTAACACAACCTGATTTGAAAACTTTTTTAAACATAAAGTAACCAAGACAGTGTTGTATTGGTGAAAAAAAAGAACACTTAGATCAATATAATAGAATTGAGAGCCCAGAAATAGACTTGAACAAATACAGTCAATTGGTATTTGACAAAGACACAAAAGTTATTTAATGGAGAAAGAGTAGATTTTTCTAAAACACTGCTGGAATGGTTTGACAACAATAAAGCAAAACTGAAGCCTATTATACAGAGTGAAGTAAGCCAGAAAGAAAAACACCAATACAGTATACTAATGCATATATATGGAATTTAGAAAGATGGTAACGATAACCCTGTATGCAAGACAGCAAAAGAGACACTGATGTATGGAACAGTCTTTTGGACTCTGTGGGAGAGGGAGAGGGTGGGATGATTTGGGAGAATGGCATTGAAACATGTATAATATCATATATGAAACGAATCGCCAGTCCAGGTTCAATGCATGATACTGGTTGCTTGGGGCTGGTGCACTGGGATGACCCAGAGGGATGGTACGGGGAGGGAGGAGGGAGGGGGGTTCAGGATGGGGAACATGTGTACACCTGTGGTGAATTCGTGTTGCTGTATGGCAAAACCAATACAATATTGTAAAGTAATTAACCTCCAATTAAAATAAATAAATTTATTTTAAAAAATGAAGCTAAACACAGACCTTACACTTTTCACAAACATTAACTTCAAATGTATCATATACTTAAATATAAGATGTAAAATTATAAAGTTTGTAGAAGATAAAGTGAGAAAACCTATGTGATTTTGAGTTTGGTGATAAGATTTTAATACAATACTAGTTGTATCATCCACAAAAGAAAAAAAACTGAATCTATTGGACTTCACTAAAATAAAAAAATAAATCTGCTCTGCAAAGATGATAAAGATCATTTTATCATCTGTAAAATGATAAGTGATAGAAAAGACAAGCCATAAACCAGTAGGAAACATTTGTGAATCACATGTCATCTAGTAAAGTGTTGGTTATTCAGTCCTGTCTGATTCTCTGTGACCCCGTGGACTGTAGCCCACCAGGCTCTTCTGTCCATGGGATTCTCCAGGCAAAATACTGGATTGGATTGCCATTTCCTTCTCAGGGGATCTTCCTGACCCAGGGATTGAACCTGGATCTCCCACATTGAAGGCAGACTCTTTACCAACTGAGCCACCAGGGAAGACCTTACATCAAAAATATACAAATAACTCTTTTGGTTTATGTGTGTTTAACTTTATCTTATATTGGGATATAGTTGATTAATAATATTGTATTGTTTCAGGTGTACAGCAAAGTGATTTAATTATACATATATTTGTCTCTATTCTTTTCAAACTCTTTTCCCATTTAGACTATTACAGAATAATGAGCAGAGTTCCCTGTGCTATATAGTAGGTCCTTGTTGCTTATCTATTTTAAATATAGCATTGTGTTTGTTTTTAAATTGAGGTATTATTGACACATAACATTATATTAGTTTCGGGTGTAAAACATGACAATTTGACATTTATATACATTGCAAAATAATGAAACAATAAGGAAACAACCACCTGGTTTTAAAAATAAGGCATAGACCTTAACAGACTCCTCATCAAAGTAGATATACAGATGGCAAATAACCATATGAAAAGATGTTCAACATTGTCTATCATTAGGGAAATGCAAATTAAAATAGCAATATGTTCCAGCTATACCCCTATGAGAATGGCTAACATACAAAAAATCTGACTATACACATGCCTTGTGAGGATGCGAAGCAAAAGGAACTCATTCATTGCTGACAGGAATGGAAAACGGTCAAGTGATGTTGGAAAACAGTTTGACAGTTTCTCACAAAGGTAAACATAGGCTTACCATGTGATTTATCAGTCACATTCCTAGGTATTTACTCAACCGATATGAAAACTTAGGGCCATATGAAACTTGCATATGATGTTTGTAGCAAAACTCACAAACACTGGAAGCAGCCAAGATGTCCTTCAGTAGGTAAATGTATAAATGAACTGTGGTGTAGCCATACAATGGAATACTATCAGCAGTAAAAAGGAATGAGCTATCAATCCATGCGAACACATGGATAAATCTTAAATGAATATTGCTAAATGAAATAAATCAGTCTGAACAAGGTATATATGATATGATTCCATTTGTATGATATTTTGAAAAAGGCAGATTTTAGAGGTAATAAATAGATTAGTAGTTGCCCTGAGTTCAAGGTAGAAGAAATGTGAATATTTAAAGCATATGGAAATTTTTAGGGCAATTAAACTATTTTGTATTATATAGCATGGGTGGCTACATGACAATATACATTTTTCAAAACTTAGAACTTGGTAGCACAAAAATTGAACCTTAATGTATGCAAGTTAAAAAATTCATTTAGAAAGTCAATTGATTCCATATTAGAAGGGAGACAATGACAAAATAAACTAAATGTATTGCAGATACACAGGCTTATCACAGAGACATTGTGGTTTCACTTCCAGACCACCATAATGAGATGAATATTTCAATAAAGCAGGTCACATGAATTTTTTGGTTTCCTAGTGCATAGAAAAGTTACATTGACACTATATTTTACTCTATTGAGTGTTCAATCACATTGTGTCTAAAAATGTACATACCTATTTTAAAATGCCTTATTGTTAAAAAATGCAGCTGAGCCTTCAGCAAGTGGTAATCTCATTGCTGGTGGAGAGTCTTGCCTCGAAGCTGATGGCTGCTTACTAATCAAGGTAGTGGTTGCTGAAGCCTAGAGTATCTGTAGTAATATGTTAAAATAAGACAATAATGAGGTTTTCTATGCCAGTTGACTCTTGCTTTTATGAACGATTTCTCTGTAGTGTGCAATGCTGTTTTATAGTATTTTACCCAGAGTAGAACTTCTTTCAAAATTGGAGTCATTCCTCTTAAACCATATTGTTCTATTATCAACTAAAATTCTGTAATATTCTAAATCCTTTGTTGCCATTTCAGCAGTCTTTACAATGTCTTTGCTGAAAGTAGATTCAATCTCAAGAAACCACTTTCCTTGTTCATCTAAAAGAGGTACCTCCTCTTCTGTTAAAGTATTATCATGAGATTGTAGCAATTCAGTCAAGTCTTCAAGCTCCACTTCTAATTCTAGTTCTCTTGCTATTTCCATTACATCTGCAGTGATTTTCTCCATTGAAGTCTTGAAACCCTCAGTCATCCATGAGGGTTGGAATCAACTTCTGAACTTCTGGGAATGTTTCTATTTTGACCCCTTCCCTTGAATTATGCATGTTCTTAAGGTCTTCTGGAATGGTAACTACTTTCGAGAAAGTTTTCACTTGAATTTGCCCAGATCCATCAGAAGAATCACTATCTATGGCAGCTATGTTGTTCTTCACTGAGTCACGTCCAACTCTTTGCGACCCAATGGGCTGGAACACGCCAGGCTTCCCTGTCCTTCACTGTCTCCCTATTTGCTCAAACTCATGTCCATTGAGTTGATGATGGCATCCAACAGTCTCATCCTTTGTTGCCCCTTCTCCTCACAGTCTTATGAAATGTATTTCTTAAATTGTAAGTCTTAAAATTAAAAATGACGCCTTGGTCCCTGGGTTGCTGTTGTGTTAGCAGGCACGAAGACAACTATAATCTTATTGTCCATCTTCATCAGAGCTCTTTGGTGAATAGGTTCATTGTCCATGGGCAGAAATATTTTGAAAGGAATCTCTTTTTTCCTGAGCTGTAGGTCTCAATGGTGGACTTAAAATAGTCAACAATATTGTAAACAGATGTGCTATCATACAGGCTTTGTTGTTCTATTTATAGAGCACAGGCAGAATCAAATTAGCATAATTGTAGGAGGCAATGGCACCCCACTCCAGTACTCTTGCCTGGAAAATGCCATGGACAGAGGAGCCTGGTGGGCTACAGTCCATGGGGTCGCTAGGAATCAGACACGACTGAGCGACTTCACTTTCACTTTTCACTTTCATGCTTTGGAGAAAGAAATGGCAACCCACTCCAGTGTTCTTGCCTGGAGAATCCCAGGGACGGGGAGCCTGGTGGGCTGCTGTCTATGGGGTCGCACAGAGTCGGACACGACTGAAGCAACTTAGCAGCAGCTGAACGGCCCTAGGATTTTCAGAATGGTTAATGGGTATCAGTTTCAACTTCAAGTCACCAGTTGCATTACCCCTAAGAAGAGTATCATCCTGTCCTTTGAAGCTTTGTAACCAGGCATTGACTCCTTACTATGAAAGTCCAAGGTGATGTCTTCTTTCAAAATAAGGCTATTTGTCTACCTTGATAATGTTTGCTTAGTGTACCCCACCTTCATTAATTATCCTGCTGCTGCTAAGTCACTTCAGTCATGTCCGACTCTGTGTGACCCCATGGACGGCAGCTGACCAGGCTCCGCCGTCCCTGGGATTCTCCAGGCAAGAACACTGGCTGCTGCTGCTGCTGCTAAGTCGCTTCAGTCGTGTCCGACTCTGTGCGACCCCACAGACAGAAGCCCACCAGGCTCCCCTGTCCCTGGGATTCTCCAGGCAAGAATACTGGAGTGGGTTGCCATTTCCTTCTCCAACGTATGAATGTGAAAAGCAAAAGTGAAGTCGCTCAGTCGTGTCCGACTCTTAGCGACCCCATGGACTGGAGCCTACCAGGCTCCTCCGTCCATGAGATTTTCCAGGCAAAAGTACTGGAGTGGGTTGCCATTTCCTTCTCCAATGCATGAAAGTGAAAAGTGAAAGTGAAGTCGCTCAGTCGTGTCTGACTCTTAGCGACCCCATGGACTGCAGCCTACCAGGCTCCTCCATCCATGGGATTTTCCAGGCAAGAGTACTGGAGTGGGGTGCCATTGCCTTCTCCACATTAATTATCCTAGCTATATATAACTTTCTGTAGCTTTTACATTAGCACTTGCTATCTCACATTGTACTTTTTATGTTATGGAGACAGTGTCTTTTCTTAAACTTCATGAATCAGTCTCTGCTATCTTCAAACTGTTCTTCTGAAGCTTCCTCACCTCCCATTCACTGCTGGTGGGAATATAAAATAATACAGCCACTTTATAAGAAAGTTTGACAGTTTCTTACAAATCTAAAAATAGTCTTATTATACAATCCAGTAATTGCTCTCCTAGGTTTTTACCCTATTGAGTTGAAAACTTGCATTCATACAAAAACCTGTGTGTGTATGTTTATAGCAATATTGAAAACTTTTTTCAATATTGGCAAAAATTCAAGCAACTGAGATGTCCTTCAACAGGTGAATGAGTGAGCAAACAGTCATATATATCTATATATAATATTATTTAGTGAAAAAAAAAGAAATGAGCTATTGAGCCACAAGAAGGCAGAGACGCATCTTAAACACATACTGTGAAAAAAGTGATTCTGAAAAGGTGACATGTTGTATGATTCCAGTTATATGACTTTCTGGAAAAGACAAAACTAGAGAGACTGTAAGAAGATGGGTAGTTTGCATAGATCAAGGGAACAGGAGAGGTTTGATTAGATGAAGCACATAGAAGAGTTTTTACAGAGGCAAAACTTTTCTGTGTGATATTGTAATGGTGGACTTTATTTATGCATTTGTCAAAACCCATAAAATTGTACAACACAGAATCAAACAGTATAAACGTAAACTATATCTTTAGTTGATAATAGTCTAATGGTATTGGTTCATTAATTATAACAAATGTATCACACTAATACAAGATGTTAATAATGGGGCATATTGTGAGGGGTGGTGTATGGGAACTCTGCACTATATGCTCATTTAATTTGTAAAAAATAAATTGCAAAAACCTAAACTTCCCTGGGCAATGGCACCCCACTCCAGTACTCTTGCCTGGAAAATCCCATGAACGGAGGAGCCTGATAGGCTGCAGTCCATGGGGTCGCTAACAGTCGGACATGACTGAGCGACTTCACTTTTCTCTTTTCACTTTCATGCATTGGAGAAGGAAATGGCAACCCACTCCAGTATTCTTGCCTGGAGAATCCCAGGGACGGTGGAGCCTGGTGGGCTGCCGTCTATGGGGTCACACAGAGTTGGCCGCGACTGAAGCGACTTAGCATAAACTTCCCTGGTGGCTCAGATGGTAAAGCATCTGCCTACAATGCAGGAGAATCAGGTTTAATCCCTGGGTCGGGAAGATCTGGAGAAGGAAATGGCAACCCAGTCCAGTATTCTTGCCTGAAAAATCCCATGGATGGAGGAGCCTGGTAGGCTACAGTCCATGGGGTTGCAAAGAGTCAGACATGACTGAGTTACTTCACTTTCACTTTTCACTTTCAAAGAGGTATTTAAAGGGAAAATACTTACAGTGTTTCTCTATGTGACAGAGAAATAGAAGCTTTCTCACTCACATGACTCTGTTAGCCACAGAAGCAAGACAAAACTTTAAGTGTCAGTGTTGAAATGGGAGGAAAAAGTTGTTTTGTGGGACTTCCCTGTTGGTCCAGTGGTTAAGACTCAGAGCTTTAATTTCAGGGGTCATGGGTTCAATCCCTGGTGGGGAAACTAAGATCCCACATGCTTTATGGTATAGTCATAAAAAAAATTTTTTTAATGTAAAAAGTTGTTTTAGTGAGAGAATCATTAACTTAGAAGAAATGTTCAAGGTTTCATATATCTTGGAGACCAGATCTAGATAGATGAAATGTTTTGTTTTTTTTTTTACTATTTCAATGTTCTAAGTGTTTTTTCTGAGTGTGAGATGTCATAGTACATGATCATATAGTGCCATGACATATTGTCAGTTTTACTTCCAGTTATTTCTATAATTTTTGTTTTTCTTTATGGGCCTAATTTTCCACTGTAAAATGAGGGTGTAGGGCTATACAATCTTTAGGAGCTTTTCTGACCCTGATATTTTAGTGATCTAAAAGTGATAGTTATATCAATAACTCAGTACTATATTGTTTATAAAGAAAAGTAACTCTTTCTTGTATCCTACAGAAGCACACAGGAAACTTAAAAGGGACAATTACATAGTTGTGATTAAGGTTATTTAGTGATTCCATTTTAGCATGTATACACTGAATTAAGTAGTTTACATAAAAACTCTAGTGGGAACCTGCCGGGATCCAGCCCCGGTGGATCCAGGGAATTCGAAGGGGAGATGGCATAGGCGATCAGGAAACAACAGCTTATTGAAATATTAATTAAGGATATAAAGAGTGGTAAAATAAGGATAGCTCAGTGAGAAAATTTGGTAGAGAAAAGAGGCTGAATAATTCAGCCAGAAGGTAAGAGAAAGAATGACATGGGGAGACCAAGTTTCGGTGAACAAGGCCCACACTTTATTTTCCAAAGTAGTTTTTATACCTTAAGTTATGCATAGAGGATAATGGGGGAAGGGGTAGAGTCATACAGTAAGCCAGGCTTTCTTCCTGCAAACTTATCATATGCAAAAGTTTAGGTGATTTGCATCATCTTCTGGCCCAGAGGCCTGTTAATATTTTAAGAAACTTTCTTCAGAAAACTTATTTTTCTCTAAAGGTGATTATTTTAAAGTCAGGCTCCAGCCTCCAAAAGCATTAGATAAAGTTGCATACCTATAGGGCAAAGGTGAGGTGGGCTCAATCAAGAAAAGAATTAACTCAAGGGTCCAAGGTTACAAACATTAAGGCTACTACTTACATTTCTATACACCAATTATATCAATCAATACACTGCCAAGGACACAGTAGGTAAGGGATATGGAGACTTAGCAGCAAACATTGGCCCAACAAGTGAAAAATCCTTCACCAATACAATTTCTAATCAATCTTTTAACTGCTCAAAGGAATCTGTATTTAGACAGTTTAGAACATCTCATGCCTCTCACAGTTGGGAGGCTCTGAACAATCACATGTGGCCGAAAAAACCTATTCAGGCAGGCTAGAAGATTTCCAAAAGAGTTTGTAGGTTGAAAGACTGTCACACCCAGGAGTTATTAACTGGAGCTGTAAGTTAACTCTTTTTTCAGAGAGAGGTAGTGGGGGACAGCCCCCGTAAAGTCAGAGGTTTAGGTGAGAGCACAAAGCAGAAAGTAGGCAGACTCTGGTTTTGGGGATAGATGCTCGAGAATTTCCAGGGGGCTCTTGAGGCTCAATCCTGCCTTTGAGTATGCCGAGCCTCATTCCTCATGACCTTTGTCATGGGCGGAGCTCGCTCCCAGCAGGAACCTAACTAACTAGGGCACCAAATCTCCTTTTAGTTTGACATTATCTTTAGTTTTAGAAGAAATAAAATAACAGGGAAAACAGGAGAGCCACACACAAAATAAATATGTTGTATGTTCCAGCCAGGTACCTATTCACTTCAGTACATCATGTTACCTGCATTTCTACCTATAATCTGAGTAATGTGAAAAAGTGACTTTCAGGTGATCATGAAATTCAGAAAAATCTTTGAAATTTAAAGCATTTAATCATGCTCACTTGATTCTGCTTAATAAGATAGAAGGGCATATTAAACAGATTTTTAGTATTAAATTTAAAGGAATGGGTTTTATATTTAAAACAATATATTCCCTACAATCTAAAGTTAAAGGTACAGGTTTTATACTTAAAATGATATTCCCTACAATCTAAAGTTGCCTGGATAGTTTTTATCATAGAATTTATCCCACCACTTGGATGGCTTCAGTGACCCCTGTGGAGCTCTTCTTGACGTGAATTTGAGTCCTTTTATTCCAATTTGAAGTCAACACACATTAGAAATTCTCAGATATGTAATTTCTATGTCTTGTGCTGGTACATGCCCAAGTGCAAAGAGATGCATATTTGAGCTTACTTATTATAATGATGTATTTTGTCTCTGTTAGCATTATTTCTTTGAGCTGTTATACATTTCAAGGAATCTTTAGCTGCCTATGCTCCATCTTTTACAGATAAATTCACAAATGGGTATCTTAGAAAAGTCAAGAATGCTTTATAATGCTATCTCATAATTTCATGTTCTAAAATTGAGTTTTACAAGTAGTTGTGATTCCTGTATTCATGAAACTAAGAAATTGAATTGGAAACTAGATTCACCAGCTAATGAATTGTAGGCAACTTTAGCACACTACTGCTGACATTGACTATGATCATGTGGAAACCTTTTCTGATAGAGCAAGGAACTCTGTAATTCACTTACCTTGTGATTTAATTCTGCTCTGATAAGCAGAAATTGCTAAACACTATCAGATTCTGCTGATGTTATTACATTGGAGACTCTTTATCTCCTGGGACAGACCTGAAACCAGTTTGAGCTAGTTACTTATCTCAGTTGGTGGGAAAATGGTATTAATTGTTCATGAAGTTAATATTGTAGCTTTTTTGCAACAAACATACATCGGTTGTCATGTAAGGGAAAACATCTCTGTTGCAAAGACAGCTGAACATTTATTGGAGTTCCTGTACCAGCCATCTTTTAGATTTTGAGACTAAGTGAACAGAATATGAATGATTTCCTGAAATCTTATCTTTACTGTTTCAATATTCAAAGCCCATTTTTACCTTTGGTGAGTTAGTGGAAGTATCTACAGGTATGAACCTTTTTGGATTGTCAAAAAAAAAAAAAAGGCAATTGGGGTCATATTCCTTTGTTAGTCACCAAGAGTCACCAGGAATTGTAAACTGGAATTCCTACTTGCAGGACCTGGACTAGAATGAGGTAAATGAGGTGCCTCTGGCACAGAGTTTAAGAGGACACTCTTTCTCAGTGTGGGGCATTCTTCAGTGTGTGCTTCTGTCAATTTTGTACCCTAGGCGCCTCACTCAGTTCAGTTCAGTTGTTCAGTCCTGTCCCACTCTTTGTGACTCCTTGGACTGCAGCACACCAGGCCTCCCTGTCCATCGCCAACTTCTGGAGTTTACTCAAACTCATGTCCATTGAGTCGGTGATGCCATCCAACCATCTCAGCCTCTGTTGTCCCATTCTCCTCCCACCTTCAATCTTTCTCAGCATCAGGGTCTTTTGAAATAAGTCAGTTCTTTGCATCAGGTGGCCAAAGTATTGGAGTTTCAGCTTCAGCATCAGTCCTTCCAGTGAATATTCAGGACTGATTTCCTGTAGAATGGACTGATTACATCTCCTTGCAGCCCAAGGGACCCTCAAGAGTCTTCTCCAACACCACAGTTCAAAAGCATCAAGTCTTCAGTGCTCAGCTTTCTTTATAGTCCGACTCTCACATCCACACATGACTACTGGAAAAACCATAGCTTTGACTAGACAGACTTTTGTTGGCAAAGTAATGTCTCTGCTTTTGAATATGCTATCTAGGTTGGTCATAAATTTTCTTCCAAGGAGCAAGCGTCTTTTAATTTCATGGCTGCAATCACCATCTGCAGTGATTTTAGAGCCCCCCCCCCAAATAAAGTCTCTCACTGTTTCCATTGATACCCCATCTATTTGCCATGAAGTGATGGGTCCAGATGCCATGATTTTAGTTTTCTGAATGTTGACTTTTAAGCTAACTTTTTCACTCTCTTATTTTACTTTCATCAAGAGGCTCTTTAGTTCTTCACTTTCTGCCATAAGGGCAGTGTTATCTGTTTATCTGAGATTATTGATATTTCTCCTGGAAATCTTGATTCCAGCTTTTGCTTCTTCCAGCCCATCATTTCTCATGATGTACTCTGCATAGAAGTCAAATAAGCAGGGTGACAATAAACAGCCTTGATGTACTCTTTTCCCGATTTGGAATCAGTCTATTGTTCCATGTCCAGTTCTAACTGTTGTTTCCTGACCTGTATACAGATTTCTCAAGAGGCAGGTCAGGTGGGCTGGTATTCCAATCTCTTAAAGAATTTTCCAGAGTTTATTGTGGTCCACATAGTCAAAGGGCTTTGGCATAGTCAATAAAGCAGCTGCTGCTGCTGCTAAGTCGCTTCAGTCGTGTCCGACTCTGTGACCCCAGAGATGGCAGCCCACCAGGCTCCCCCGTCCCTGGGATTCTCCAGGCAAGAACACTGGAGTGGGTTGCCATTTCCTTCTCCAGTGCATGAAAGTGAAAAGTGAAAGTGAAGTCAGTCTTGTCTGACTCTTCATGACCCCATGGACCGCAGCCTACCAGGCTCCTCCATCCATGAGATTTTCCAGGCAAGAGTACTGGAGTGGGTGGCCATTGCCTTCTCTGCAATAAAGCAGAGTAGCTGTTTTTCTGGAATTCTTGCTTTTTCGATGATCCAGTGGATGTTAGCAATTTGATCTCTGGTTCCTCTACCTCTTCTAAATCCAGCTCAAACATCTTGAAGGCTCACTCACTCTGACCTAATGTTGGCCCTGCTCTATAGCCACAGATCTATAAAAGTGATACTATGGATTTGGATTGAAAGCAAACTAAACTAAGAACCTGGTTCATTTATGGTCCATTAAAGCATTTTGAAATCTTGCATCAATTGAGTTATATAAAAATTTAAAGCATTCTAAGAAACAAAGCAAATCATAAACAAAGTCCAGTTGAACCAGCTCTGACTGTATCCAGACATACAGGCTTTTGAAAAATATTCAAATTAAGGAATAGCAAAGAATAAAAATATTATTTATACCAAAAGGAAACAAAATCATTCTCACATTTTGGATTGAGACCCTAATTTCTTTTTGATTGTCTCTTCCATACAGTCTTTGTTTCCGGGCGGAAACAAAGAAAGTGCTTATATTTTCCCCAGCTACAACCACTTTAAATTGGAGAAGGAAATGGCAACCCACTCCAGTGTTCTTGCCTGGAGAATCCCAGGGACGGGGAAGCCTGGTGGGCTACCGTCTATGGGGTCACACAGAGTCAGACACGACTGAAGCGACTTAGCATAGCATCCATACAGTCATAAGCATGCAGCTGTATGGATGGCTATACTTGGAATCAGTAGATTTCTCTACTATAACACTCAATCATTGTACATCCCAGTATCCAAGAGGTGAGTGCTGGGAACTGTCCTTTGACTTTGTAATGTTGAATATATATATATATAGATATAGATATAGATATAGCTCTGTTACTGTATAATCTTGATGACTTTATTTGGCCTCTGTAGATCTTGGTTTCCTCATCTGAAAAGTGACTAATACCTACAATATAGAAGTTTTCAGGGGTTAATGAAATAACAAATCTAAAGAAACCAGCACGGTGTCTCATACATGGTAACTTCTAAAAAAAATTATAACTACTATAATAAATGGTGCTAATCATTTGTGAGGTGTCATAATAGCAGATGTCACTATGAGATAAATTCCTTGAAACCAGCTGTTTTACTTTAAGGAAGCACTGCAGGGGAATGGGACAATGAAAAATGATCAGTATTTTTTTTAATTAAAAAATTATTTATTTTTGGCTGTACTGGGTCTTTGTTGCTGTGTGGGCTTTTCTCTAGTTGTGGCTAGTGGGGGCTACCCTCTAGTTGCGGTGCTCTGGCTTCTCATTGTGGTAGTTTCTCTTGTTGCAGAGCACGGGTTCTAGGGTAGTGCAGGCTTCAGTAGTTGCCGCGCATAGGCTCAGTGGTTGTGGTTCCCAGGCTCTAGATCACAGGCTCAGCAGTTGTGGTGCACAGGTTTAATGTCTCCATGGCACATGGGGCCGTTCCAGACCAGGAATCGAACCCATGTCTCCTGCATTTAATCTACAGGCAGATTCTTGACCACTGAGCCACCATGGAAGCTCTATAGTGGTACTTTTTAAACATGTATACAAGTTTACTTCTACATCATTTTCAAAAGCCCCTTTACTAATTAAATTGTTTTGTTTTTCTTCAGGATAACTTTCAGCACTTACTTTTTAGAGGGAGGAGAAGACTTTTTGGAGAGGGGATTGTACAGCAAAAACAGATTTCGGGGAGAACTGTATCTATATCATCTCTCAGGATGGTCTATTACCAAGAGACTTCTGTGCTAGAAAACAGAATCTCTTGTAGTTGTTTTCTCTGAAATAAAAATGATTCATTAATTTTGATGGGTATCAAACAGCAAACAGAATACATTTCACAACTCTATTGTCAGGTTAAGAGTGGTCCTTATTGATTTGTGTTACACCTTCTCCTTGGATATCATACTTATGCTTTAAAGACTTCTACATAGGATTTGGAGCTCAATGAATCTATTGATTTCATACCACTGACTAGTTTATTGCCCTAATTTTGGTTACCTCTGTGACTCTGTAGAACTTACAACCTTTTATACTCTCTCTGATTGGAATGCAATGTTTTTGCAATGATGGCAAATTGCAGTGGCATATGTTATTGATTTTAGTTAATGAAAAACTTGTTACTCTCTTTTCTTTTAATGGCTATTGCCAGAATTTCATAACCATAGGCCCATTATTCTTTTGAAGATTCTCTGTACTTTAAGAGATTGGGGACACACATAATGTTACAAGTGAAAATATTGAAGCAAACTTATGAACATGGTCCCAAGGACTTGCTTATAACTAAGCAGGGCTGGCAGAATAACATTGAGAAAACAGACAACATTTGATGAATAAGAAATTCTGTAACAGATTCCGTTCTACTGTTTGTATGCTTTTGTGCTTTATAATTGTGTGGTAAGCAATAAGTAGTACTTATTTAACTGAAACACAGCATCAATCTTGTTTATCCAATTAAGTGGAGGAAGGAAAAAAAAATAAGAACATGACTTAACTTAGATTAGACCCTCTAGATCAGTGTTTCTTAAAATGTAGTTTGTGGATCACATTTAACAGTAGAGTGAAGCTCATTTTCATAGTTGGTAGTTCCATCTAGTGCCAGCTCTAGGACAACTGTCAAGTCATCATAGCCTCTCTCACAACTTCCTTACTTCTTTTCACTTTTTCATATGCCTGGTGCCTGTGACTTGCTCCCCACTTCTCCCAAAGGACTTCTTTTTTATGCAGTACTCTGTGTTTTGGATTGATTCTTTAGTCTATCCCTCCTGTTCTGCCCTTACCCCAAACTTTCATCATCAAAACTTTCCTGTCTGTCATTCTACTGTCTGTCAGTAAAGTAAGAGAGCTGGTTATATCCTTGATTACTGAACAAACGCATGTCAAGATTTGCTCCTGCTGCTGCTAAGTCACTTCCGTCGTGTCTGACTCCGTGCGACCCCATAGATGGCAGCCCACCAGGCTCCCCCATCCCTCGGATTCTCCAGGCAAGAACACTGGAATAGGTTGCCATTTCCTTCTCCAATGCATGAAAGTGAAATGTGAAAGTCAAATCGCCCTGTCGTGTCTGACTCTTAGCAACCCCATGGACAGCAGCCCACCAGGCTCCTCCACCCATGGAATTTTCCAGGCAAGAGTATTGGAGTGGGGTGCCATTGCCTTCTCTGGTCATGATTTGAGAAGAGATAAAAGCCTTTCTTGCTCTTCCCCCAAGATACTGTACTAGATGAGAATTGTTGGCCCAGCAGTATGTGTTATTCTAGAAATTGTTTACGTATGTGTTAGAATATGATTTTATTGTCCCATAATTATTCTTTCTCTGGGAGAGTAATAAGAGACCTACAAGGCATACCTAGGGCAGGTGACAGTAGAGTAGTAGGGTATAGAAAATATTTACTACAGTATTTTTCTTCTCAATGTCTACCATAAAAATTACAAGGCCATTTGTCTTCAGAGTTAGTTATGGCCCAATGACTTGTCATAAGACAAGATTAAAAAGTGTTTGGAATTGCTAATTGATGTGGAGTTTCTTTTGAGAGGAATAAAGGGATGTCTCATGGCCCCTTTGAGGCCTATATGAATGCTTAGCACCATTATTATATTGATGTATTCTTTTTCTAATATGCTCATCCTCATTGTTTGAAGACAGCTAAACCCAGGTATTTCGATTCTCATTGCACAAGTAGAAATATAGAGAATTACAGAATCAGATAAACTATACAAAATTTCTTATATTTCCTAGTTTATTGTCCATCTGTGAAGTAATAATATTAAGTACCTAGTAGAGGTGGTGTAAGCATTAGGATAAATTAAATTTAACCAGAAAAGGGGCTTAGTGCTTGGCACATAGGTGCTACTCAGTACATGCCAGTTCCATTCTTTAGTAACCCCTGAGTAACACTTCATGTCTAGCACATAATATAGGTTTCATCAAGCCTCCCAGATGGAAAAGTTATGAAGCTACTATCTTAAAAGCATTGGACAGCAGACATAGTTATTCAGTCATTTATTTATTTGTCCATTCTTTTGATGAGGACTGATACAGTGGTGAATGAGACAGACATAGCTAAGTTTATGCAGAACTTCTAATATTTTGGGAGCTATTTCTATGAATAAATGCAAATAATTGCTACTGCAGAGAAAAACATAGGGTGATCAGAGAGGTCAGTGGAGAGGTCCCTATCACAGAGAGAGGGGTGAGAAGATCTGAAAAGGCTCCCCAGGGAGCAAAGTGACATCAGAGTTGAAACCCATGTTCTAGAGACTATGAAGAGAATGTTGTGTTTGCCAATGACATTTGTCAGTAAAGTGTCAGTGCTTCTCCGCATTTGAATGCAAGCTTTATTTCTGATCATTTTTTATAAGTTTTATAGTCTGGCTGTGCTGTAAAGATCAGTTATAACTGACCAAATGTTCCTTGGGACCACCTTGACAGAGGAACATAAATTGTTTGGAAAATAATGATGAAATTGTCTTTGGAGTTTGGGATGAGGTAAACTGAATTCTCTCATTTGTTCCCCTAGAGTGTGTACACTCTGTAATTCTCCTAGGAGCCTAATCAGTATCTTCTCCTTGTATTCTGTATTAGACTCCATAATAAAAAAAAAAAAAAAAAAACCTGAAAGGGGAAAAATGTTTCAACATCATTTTACCTGCTCTGATCATAACAAATTGTCTAGGGGAATTCAGATATTTATATTTATGGCCTGACTCTCTGTCACATATATACTGTGGGTAAGCCAGATAGCCACACCTTCCATCAAGATTAAAAAAATAAAATGTCTTATATGTTTAAAAAAATAAAGTAAAACCAAAAGATAATTTAAGAACAACCTACAGTTAAGTCTATGTAAACATGACAAAAATGGATGTGGCTGAATTATAATCAGAACAATGGAATTTTGCTTTGTTTATAAAAACTTAACAGGAGACAACTCAGCTATTTCTGGTATCTCCTAACTATCACAAAATTTGTTCAAACGCTCCATTATCTTGATACAATGTAGGTAATTGCACTTTGAAAATTATGCCTGTGCAAAGTCATAATCCTTTGAGATTATACCAAAATGATTAACAGGCATTTGAACAAAATTAAAGTTTTGTAATGTTTATTTCTGTGATGGCCTATTTTTGGAGTTTCTGCCTTCCCTGAACACGGTTGACTATTTTCTTTTCATTATTATTTACTTATTTAGTCAAGGGGATAACACAAATAAAACTAAACAACACCACCAACAAAACACTCTTGTGCTATTCCCTTTTTTGCAATAGTCCCATGTACATTTATACATATTCATTTCTACAAGTTGATGTGAGCAGATGCCAGAATGGTATTTGACATGTGTTATTTGAGGTGTAATACATCGTAAGTTCAACTTGAAATGGAGGTAGAACCAAGGGCAACATATAATGGTAATCAGAGCAGTGTGATTTTAGAATCCAGTTTTCTTTACCTTATGTTGAGATGGGAGTAATTTGGAATATTAAAAATCTATTTATTTTATAAACATCTAGGAATGTTAAATTTGACAATAATTCTTGGTCCATCAAACAAGAATTCTCTTTTGGAATTGGCCTTGGAGGGAAGGAGAAATATAAGTCATGAATATGTTTGGGCCTGTATTTAGAATTATTTTGTATGGCTTATGATTAGTATTGTATAATAGTGTAAAATTAGTTATTTTTGAAAGTGTTTTCATTGGTATTTAAGTCTGATCTATAACATTTTAAGTTATATAGACTAAAAGTCCTGCTATAATTGTACTTGTATTGTGTGTGTGTGTGTGTGTGTGTGTGTGTGTTGCGTTAGTTGCTCAGTCGCATCTGACTCTTTGCAATCCCATGGACTGTAGCTCTCCAGGCACTTCTGCCCATGAAATTCTCTAGGCAAGAATACTGGAGTGGGTTGCCATTTCCTTCTCCAGGGCTCCTGTAGGGGAAATTAGAATTGAATACCTCAAATATAAGGGTGCCCCATCCAAACATGTTCATTATCAGAGTGTTCCTTACCTTGAACTAAATTAGACACTTACCAGAGGATCTAATCATTGATTCCAAAATACGGTAAAACAAGTGAGCCTCAACCTGTGTGTAGAAACCCAACCCTTTGTCCCAAATTCCTAGATACTAAGTCAGCCTGCTTTAGAAAAGAAGCCTGCCATTGGCTAAAACTCTTTTGAGTTTTTTTTTTTTTTTTTTTAGGTCTCTGTGTATGTGTGTGTGTGTGTTTTGCCTATCCTGTGAACAATTTTATATGTCTTTATTGGGTTTGCTCTTCTCTTATAGCCACTCCCTTTTGCCACTTTTCTGAACACTGCACTTCCATTTGGTAGATGGCAGGTGTTACATAGGCAAGGTGAAGCTTATGCCTTGGAATAAGCTTTCTTGAATATAAATTATATCATAGACAAAGAAATAAGTTTTTAAAAATCTCTCTTGAATAGAAAAAAGTTACTGTATGTTGACAAAATGTAACTAATTTTGCATATACTTGCTGTGATTGCTTTTGCAATTCAAAATACCCTGTGCTCTTAAATTTGTGTATGTTAAAGTAAAGCCATTTTCCTGTGATGAGACGCTTCACATTCAATTATATCAAAATTCCTCATCTGTGACTCTTGATTTCAGACTTCACTGTTTGTGCATCTATTGAATTTGAGACAATATGCAACAGAAATTTTGTTTTCAGTGTTTGGTAATTAAAGCAGAGGAGGGGAGTTATAAGCAAACAAAAGCCACTTATAAAGGTTTTAGACTCTTTAGAAAATATTAATGTTAGAACTAAGAGTCTCACATGATAAGTTTACTGTTTCTGTTTTTTGTTTGTTTGTTTTTTAAAAACTTCACCTGCTACTACTTTCTGAGTGAGATTAAATGTGGGACTAAAAAACAGAGGAATTTGCTGTACTTTAGAGTGTCCTTTTAGTGCCACCAATGTCAAGAAGCTTGGGGAAGGGAACACCTAAGGGTAATAAGTCTTTATGATAAATGCAAAATATAAAATGCAGTTGTAGTCTGTCTTATCTGCCAATAGGCATAACTATAGGATTTAGCAAGTATCAAAGCTCAGTGTTCATGCAGAGCAATATTCATCTCCAGTATTTCTGAAAGAATACAAGCACAAAGCTGCTTTGTCATCTTTTATAGAGCCATGTAGATGGAAGCATCTTGGGCTAATAAAACTAAGTACATTTGCTTTTAGAGAATAAATATTGTTTTACTTATGACCTTGGAGAGAGTCAACTGGACCATATGCCTTCCCAGCCTCTCCAAAGCCGAGTAGGTGGAGGATCAGTTTCCAAGTTTCAGTGATGTAGGGTTGGTTTTCCAACTCAAAGCTAAATAAAAATTAATTTTTTAATCTATGAAGCAAATATTTTTGCAAATGTTAAAGTATTACAGTATGGAAACACATGTTTTAAAGAATCACTATTAATAGTAGGTAGAATAATGCCCCTTTTCTCCAAATGATCTTTCTACCTGGAACCTCAGAAAGTGACCTTGTGTGGAATAAGAGTCTTTGCAGATATCTTTAAGGTAAGGAACTAGACATGAGATCATCCTGGATGTGGGTGAACCCTAACTCCAGTGGCAGTCATCTATACATGATATTGAAAAGAATACACAGAGACACAGGAAAAAGCCTTGTGAAGACAGAGGAAGAGATTGGAATTATGTTGTCACAAACTACAGGAGGAGATAAGTTATCAGGGAAATATTACTGTGTTGTATTTGTTTTCTTTTTTCTTTTTTTTTTTTTTTTAAATAGCAAGCAGATATGAGCTCCAGGAAGACAGGAATCATGTATGTCTCCTGTTTGATTTTATTCCATGGCAAAGAAATAGAAGAGAAAAAAAAAATTAGAAGCATATAGAAGTTCATCCAGAAGTCCCAATATCTATCTAATAGTTTCAGGAAATGAGAACAGAGAAAATGAAATAAAATAATCTAGCTGATAATAGAATAAAATTTTTGTTACTGTAAAAAAGACACAAATATTCAGATTGAAAAATATTATTTCAAGGGAAAGATTCTTTATATATGCATTTAAACACACGTTGATAAATTTTTGGCACCCCAAAAATGAATAAAGTCTTCCAAGAAAGGAAGTTGTAACTATCTACAAAAGAAAGAGAAATATACTCAGCACAACCATTTTGAGGACACAAGTATATTTGAAATATGTAAGCAATTAAAAAAATTTCCATGTATATACTCTCTCTGAAAAACTTCCCAAGAAAGAATGCCAGCAAAATGAAAAATAAATCTGTAAAAGATGACATAAACAGTATATAGGGTCACAAAGAGTTGGACATGACTGAAGTGACTTACACTCGGATGCAATCTAAATACGGGTTAAATAATAGTATAAAATAAAATTAATAGCCATTTGGAATTAAAATCTCAGATTTTACAATGAACTGTGCCCAACATCCAGAATGTTTCATGACACATAGTTGGCACACCATATAAGTTGTTGGTTGAATTAAAAGAAAGAAAGAAAAAGTAAGCCAATTTTTTTTTTTTTCATTTAGTGGGAGGATATAGATAATGATTAATTCTGGCCAAAGGTAGGCAAATTTTTTCTTTAATAGATAATAAATATTTTGGGTTTGGGAGGCCAAGAGCTAATCAAGAATATTATGTAGGCATCTATATAAAATACTTCCATAATGCCATTTTAAAATATGCATGGGCATTAAAAAAAAATGGTGACCTGTGTTTTAATTTGACCCATAGGCCGGAGTTTACCAATCCATCCTCTAGAAAGTGATAGTTATATCTGTTTAAAGCTGGATAACATTAAGAGAATGACAATGGGAAAAAAATGAAATAAAAAACCATTAACCTTTTCACACTAGGTGGGGAAAAACCAAACAAAAGGATGATATGATAAAACAACAGCATCAACAATGTAAAGCAAAGATCTTTATAAATAGAAAAAAATGGCAAGAATCACATCACAATGCTGGAGTGATTTAAAAAAAAAAGAAAAGAATTGGTGCTATGACCATCTGTGCTACCATCCAAGGCAGAGAAATGGATGTTCAACCAGAGGAAGCTTCCACACATTGTTCACTATGAATCTTGCATTAGCGTATCTGGTAGTACTTAGTTGTATGCCTGTATACTAGCTGCACAGAAGCCTGAGGAAGAGAATTTACAGTATGCCACCTTGGGGATATCGGATTTGTGATGAGGAAATCTATGTTATAGGATATTAGGCAGCTAAGAATAGCACAGGTTCACATTCATTCCTGCTATTCAAAACCATCTATAGATTCAGTGGACTGCCTAACAAAATTCTAATTGCCAAGGCAATCTTGAGAAAGAACATGCTGGAGGCAACATACTTCCTGATTTCAAATTATATTACAAAGCTACAGTTGTCATCAAAACAGTAAGATACTGGCACAATAACAGACACAAAGGTCAGTGGAATGGGATAGAGAGCCCAGAAATAAAACCACAAAATTAACCTACAACTAAGGTGGCAAATCCCATGGACAGAGGAGCCTGGTAGGCTGCAATTCATGGGGTCGCTGGAGTCAGACATGACTGAGTGACTTCACTTTCACTTTTCACTTTCATGCATTGGAGAAGGAAATGGCAACCCACTCCAGTGTTCTTGCCTGGAGAATCCCAGGGACGGGAAGCCAGGTTGGCTGCTGTCTATGGGGTCGCACAGAGTCGGACATGACTGAAGTTACGCAGCAGCAGCAGCAGCAGCAAGGTGGCAAGACAGGGAAGGCAATGGCACCCCACACCAGTACTCTTGCCTGGAAAATCCCACGGATGGAGGAGCCTGGTAGGCTGCAGTCCATGGGGTTGCTGAGAGTCGGATACGACTGAGTGACTTCACTTTCACTTTTCATTTTCATGCATTGGAGAAGGAAATGGTAACCCACTCCAGTGTTCTTGCCTGGAGAATCCCAGGGACGGGGAAGCCTGGTGGGCTGCCGTCTATGGGGTCACACAGAGTCAGACACGACTGAAGTGACTTAGCAGCAGCATAACATAGCAAGGTGGCAAGAATATACAAAGGAGAAAAGACAGTATCTTCAACAAGTGATACTGGGAACACAGGATGGCTACATGTAAAAGAATAGTTCATGCAACTCCACAACAAAAAGCAAAGAACTTGATTAGAAAATGCACAGAAGAATCATGAAAAGATACTCAACACACTAATCATCAGGGGAATGCAAATCAAAACACTGATGAGATCACCTCGCACTTGTTAGAATGGCTGTAATCAAAAACAAAACAAGCAACAAATGTTGGCCAGGATGTAGAGGAAAGGGAAACTTTGCATGCTGTTGGTGTGAATGTAAATTGGTACAGCCACTGTGAAAAAAGTATGGGGATTCCTCAGAAAACTAAAAACAGAGCTACCGTATGACTCAGCAATTCTACTTCTGAGTATACAGCTGAAAAAAAGCAGAAATGCTAATTCAAAAAGATATGTGCACCTCAATGTTCATAGCAGCATTTTTACAATTTGTCAATATATGAAAGCACACTAAGTGTCCATCAACAGATGAAAGGATAAAGAAAATGTGGTATACACACACAGTGAAATGGAATACTACCCAGCCATACCATAAAAAGAATGAAATTTTGCCATTTGCAGCAACATGGATGAACTTGAAAGGTGTTAGGCTAAGTAAAATAAGTCATAGGCAGAGAAAGACAAATACTGTATGATGCCACTTACATGTGGAAGCTAAAAATACAACAAACTAGTGAATATAATAAAAATCAGACTCACAGATATGGAGAACAAACTAGTGACTACAAGTAGGGAGAGGAAAAATGAGAGGGTCAATATAGGGGTGGTTGGTTAAGAGGTAAAAAATTAAGTAGAAAATAAACTAGCTGGATATATCATACAACATAGAAAATATAGCCAACATTTTGTAATAAACATAAATGAAGTATAACTTAAAAATTGTGAATCACTAGATTGTAATATTTAATAATATAATGTTTAAATACTGTATGTACTTCAAAAAATGACTTACTACTACTTCATCAAGAAATGAAGTCTGGGTACCGTCCCTCTGATCCTGGGAGGACCTTTTTGACTATCAATAGAGTAGGGCAGAGATGACACTGTGTGCATTTCCATGGCTAAGTCATTAAGAGGGTTTTTTTCTTTTGGCATCCAGTAATCATGCTATGAGGAAGCCAAGCAGACCATGGAAAGGCCCACATGGATAGAAACTGAAGCCCCCAAGCTTCAGCCACAGCTCAGCTCCCAGCTAACTGTGATTGCCAGCTATGAATGAGGCATATTAGAATTTGATATCCCAGTGCCATTTTGACCTTCCCCAATTGATATTACTTGAAACAGAGGGTACTTCTACCTAAATCCATGCCCAAATTGCAAATTTGTGAGCTAACTAAATTATTTGTATTTTGAGCCACTTGGTTTTGGTATGGATCATTTTGCAGCAACAAATAACTTGAATAGTAACTGAACAAGGGTAGTCGTGAACTTGGCTTGGCAGGGTGAGACTATAAAGAATCATCATCCTTACTACTATGAACACTTTTATTGTTGTTTGGTCACTAAGTTGTGCCTGACTCTGCAACCCCATGGACTGCAGGATGCCAGGCTTCCCTGTCCATCATCTCCTGGAGTTTGCTCAAACTCATGTCCATTGAATCGATGATTCCATCCAACCATCTAATCCTCTGTCGCCCCGTTTTCCTTTTGCCCTCAATCTTTCCCAGTTTCAGGGTCTTTTCCAATGAGTCAGCTCTTCACATCAGGTGACCAAAGTATTAGAGCTTCAGCTTCAGCTGAACACTTTATTGGTGAGCTTATTGAGAAAACATTGTGGAGACTAGGGAAAGAGACTGTTATCTCCATGACCTGTCATCTTGTTCAGTGGACTGAACACTTTTCCTGTAAAGATATGTCTTTTAGTAACAATTCAAAAAGGACACAGATACAGTCACAGGCTTAGCCTATTATAAAATGCCAGTTTACATATTTCTTCTCAGATTTCTTTGTCACTAATCTTTCAATCCCTGACATTGTGGCTAAATACCACACAATGTGACAAAACCGTTATCTACTGCCCATTAATTAGTGTAGATCCATCTATCAGATTATCTCTCCTTACAAGCAGAGTGGAAAACTATATTACTGCTAAAATTCTCACTATGGGAGGAGTTACTTCACTGTTCTTCAGAACAGTGCCACCACTGAGTGGGACTGAACTGTTGGCACTTTGGAAAGTACTAGCATATTGTGCAGAGTACCTTTAAGTGTGACTTGATTTTTTCTTCTTCCTAAGGAATTCCCCATTGGGTCTACAGGTATAGGTGGAAGTGATGGCAGTGTGATGGATATAGGCATGCTGGTGTTTTAAGAATCCTGTTGCTGTTCTTGCAACTAATATGTGCCTCCAAGCATAGTCGCTCCACTTCCCCTTTGATGATGGACTTTCCTTGGCATACATAATTTGTGATGACTGCAATGTCCAGAAGGTTTTTTGTCTTCAAGCATTCAGTGTCTAGGAGAGACCATCAGTAAGTTGAAAATGGTTTTCATAAAGAGATGCTGCTGCTAAGTCACTTTAGTCGTGTCTGACTCTGTGCGACCCCATAGATGGCAGCCCACCAGGCTCTGCCATCCCTGGGATTCTCCAGGCAAGAACACTGGAATGGGTTGCCATTTCCTTCTCCAATGCATGAAAGTGACAAGTCAAAGTGAAGTCGCTCAGTCACGTCTGACCCTCAGCGACCCCATGGACTGCAGCCTACCAGGCTCCTCTGTCCATGGGATTTTCCAGGCAGGAGTACTGGAGTGGGGTGCCATTGCCTTCTCTGCATAAAGAGATGAGGAGATATTTACTAGTGGAGGCAGTAGTTTTGCTTCAAAACTCTAGGAGTGTCTACTGTGCACCTCTAAGCAGGGACTGGGTTTGATTTTGTATAGAATTTCATACAGTCCAATATACTTCAAAACATGGATGGGCTAGAATATAGTAGCCAAGTGGTGAACTTGCTTGCATAATATTGTAGTCCAGGACATCTGCAGATCCTTCGATACTTTTTGGTCTCTAATTAAAGCTTTATGGCTACTTGTTATATGAGTTGAAGCAGGATACCCACATGTGTTTTTTTTTTTTTTTAATTTTTATTGAAATTGTTGCAATATTGCTTCAGTTTTATGTTTTGGTTTCTTGGCTGCAAGGCATGTGGGATCTTAGCTCTCTAATTAGGGACTGAACCCACATTCTGTGTATTGGAAGGCAAAGTCTTAGCCACTCTACCACTAGGGAAGTCCCCTAAATGTGATTTATATAAGAAGTCTCATCAAGTATTGTTCCTCTTTCTTAAAATTTAGAGAAGTTGGAGGGACTTGTGTTTCACTTTGGAAAGAATATCATATCATTCCTCAGGCCACTGGACCCCTAGTAAACTTTATCAGTGTTCAGATTCCTAGACTTTTGGGGGATTTATCCTACATTTTGATAAGCATCTGTGTCACTAAGTTATCTAAGATAACTGCTGCTACTTCCTGCTTACAGTCCTCTTATCATACTGTCATCATTAGTATCATAAGCGTGATGTCCTGTGGCATGATGAAATGATCCATGTCCCTGGAACTAAATTCTAACACAAATCTGAGAAGTTAATGTACCCTTGAGGTGCAATGGTGGTAGAGTGCTATATCTACCAGGCAAAAGCTAACTTATTTTTTGTTGTTCTCTTTTTATTGCGATGGGAGAGAAAGTGTTTACTAGAGCCATAGTGGTATACCAGGTGCTGGGGATTATGTTGATTTGTTCCAGAAAATTGACTTGACTAAACAGCAGCTGCAGTTGGAGTTACCACCTGATTAAGGTTAAAATAATTCGGTGCTCTGCTCCAAGATGACTTTTTCTTATGCTCAGGCCAAACAGATGATTTAAATAACAATAGGAAAGGATTTACATATTTCAGACATTTGATGGTGCCATCAGTCACTTTCATTCCCCTATTTTACTGTGTGTGTTTTTTTTTTTTTTTTTTTTTAATTTTGGAACATTTGATGAATCCAGGAGTTCTCCCATGACACATCTCCCCATGAGTCAGGGAGACAGTGTGAGTATTCTGCTCACTGGCTGTTCCGAATACCTATCAGTAACTGGAATAGTAACCGCAAGACAATTTGGAGATCTACTGAGCTCCAAAACTCCATCTATCAACTGAACTTATAAATCCCTCTTTGGCCAGAGGACTATAGTGATGTACTGAGATATTAACTTTATATTAGGTCTAGTGTTCACTAATGGAGAAGTCAATGGCACCCCACTCCAGTACTCTTGCCTGGAAAATCCCATGGGTGGAGGAGCCTGGTAGGCTGCCATCTATGGGGTCACATAGAGTCAGACATGACTGAAGTGACTTAGCAGCAGCAGCAGCAGTGTTCATTAATACCTGAAAGATATGAGTAACCTCTTTTCTCCAAGCCACAGGCTTTTTGATAATGGCTTCAGTCCTTGGGATTTTATTGCAAAATCATTCCTCAAGTATTCCCATCCTCCCTTTCATTCAAAGGTAGTGAATTTGTTAACTGGCCATGAACCATGAACTTCCAGATGTTCAAGCTGGTTTTAGAATAGGAAGAAGAACCAGAGATCAAATTGCCAACATACTCTGGATCATCAAAAAAGCAAGAGAGTTCCAGAAAATCATCTATTTCTGCTTTATTGACTACGCCAAAGCCTTTGACTGTGTGGAACACAATAAACTGTGGAAAATTCTGAAAGAGATGGGAATATCAGACCACCTGACCTGCCTCTTGAGAAACCTATATGCAGGTTAGGAGGCAACAGTTAGAAATGGACATGGAACAGACTGTTTCCAAATAGGAAAAGGAGTACGTCAAGGCTGTATATTGTCACCCTGCTTATTTAACTTATATGCAGAGTACATCATGAGAAATGCTGGGCTGGAAGAAGAACAAGCTGGAATCAAGATTGCCAGGAGAAATATCAATAACCTCAGATATGCAGATGACACCACCCTTATGGCAGAAAGTGAAGAGTAACTAAAAAGCCTCTTGATGAAAGTGAAAGAGGAGAGTGAAAAAGTTGGCTTAAAAGTCAACATTCAAAAAACTGAGATAATGGCATCTGGTCCCATCACTTCATGGGAAATAGATGGAAAAACAGTGGAAACAGTTTAAGACTTTATATTGGGGAACTCCAAAATCACTGCAGATGGTGATTGCAGCCATGAAATTAAAAGACGCTTACTCCTTGGAAGGAAAGTTATGACCAACCTAGATAGCATATTCAAAAGCAGAGACATTACTTTGTCAACAAAGATCCGTCTAATCAAGGCTATGGTTTTTCCTGTGGTCATGTATGGATGTGAGAGTTGGGCTGTGAAGAAAGCTGAGTGCTGAAGAATTGATGCTTTTGAACTGTGATTTTGGAGAAGACTCTTGAAAGTCCCTTGGACTACAAGGAGATCCAACCAGTCCATTCTAAAGGAGATCAGTCCTGGGTGTTCTTTGGAAGGAATGATGCTAAAGTTGAAACTCCAATATTTTGGCCACCTCATGCAAAAAGTTGACTCATTAGAAAAGACTGATGCTGGGAGGAATTGGAGACAGGAGGAGAAGGGGATGACAGAGGATGAGATGGCTGGATGACATCACCGACTCGATGGACATGAGTTTGTGTGAACTCTGGGAGCTGGTGATGGACAGGGAGGCCTGGCATGCTGCAATTCATGGATTCACAAAGAGTCGGACATGATTGAGCAACTGAACTGAACTGAACTAAACTTGAGGTTTATGATCTGAAAGGAGACAGTGATTCATTAGTTTGATAGTTTAAGTTAGGATCTTTTAAATATTTAGAATTCTTTTCAGATTTGTGAGTAAAATAAGACACTAATGGGCCTGTGACTTGTTTCAGTCCTGGGCACTCAATAATCAATTTTTTTCTATCAGAAATCCGTCAGGGTCTTTTCAGTATGATTGAAACATGGCCTTGTCCATTGCATTAATTCTGTCTATATTGCCTCTAACTATTAAGGTGCTGTTTGGCATCTGCCATCTTTAGATTCCACCATTCCCACTGAAACTAGGATCATACTTTGTGGCAGAACTTGTTCTCTTCATCCTAAATGTAAGGAGGACACCTGACATTGCACTTTTCAAAGATGCTGTTTCTACCTTCATTGGTGTATTTCGCAATATCATGTTGAAGAAATTGTCTTTTGGACCCTCTTGTAGGATAGAATTAATGTGTGGTTTAATATGTTACACATGACAATTTCATTCCAATGCTCCTATTTCCATAAGAATTTTTATGTATTTCTTTATTGTAGCTAGGAATTTCTGCCATCTTTATTTCATGTAGGCCAAGACTCAGTCAATCAACCAAGCACACAAAAGTACAGTTCTTTAAATCAGCACCTGTAATCTAGAATCTTGGGTAAATGCATCCATTTTGCAATGAAGGTTTCAGGTAATTTCATGGGGATCTCTGGAGGTTGAAATGCGCTTCTCAGTTGTATCCCTTTGGGGGAAAAGGCCTGATTTTTATACCCCACAATGTTTATTCACTAGATGCAAGCTACCCTAGGGCTTTCCAGCTGGCACTAGTGGTAAAGAATCTGCCTGCCATTGCAGGAGATCAAGAGATGCAGATTCAATCCTGGGCCTGGAGGAGGGCATGGCAATCCACTCAGTATTTGTGCCTAGAGAATCCCATGGACATAGGAGCCTGGTGGGCCTCAGTCCATGGAGTCTCAAAGAGTTGGACATAACTGAGCAACTGAGCACACTTAAGCTTTCCTGGGAAAGGGATGCAGGCTTGGTAAGATGACTGTTTTTAGTCAAGGACAGGCCTGGAGAAAGAACAAATGAGACAAGTTTCAGCAACTGATAATAAATATTTTAGTTTTGGTGGGGATGGTCCGAGGATATGATTATTGCATCATAAGATCCATTATGTGTATGTGCTCAATCATGTCCAATGCTTTGTGATCCCATAGACTATAGCCCACCAGGCTCCTTTGTCCATAAGATTCTCCAGGCAAGAATACTGGAATGGGTTGCCATGCCCTCCTCCAGGGGATCTTCCTGACTCAGGGATCCAACCGGTGTTTCTGATGTCTCCTGTGTTGGCAGGCGAGTTCTTTACCATAGGTGCCACCTGGGAAGCCCATCAGAGTCTTACAATAACATTATAAATAGTTTTCCTAAGCAATTCCATCTCTGCTTATAATCCAGAAAGCTCTTTCTTCAGTGTAAGCCAGATCATAGCATGCTTTTCTTTAAAACCATTCCTCTTAGGATAAAATGTAAACTTCTTATTAGGGCTTTTATATCTCTGCAGGATCTTGTTCAGCTTAACTTACTATTTATATTGTCACAGGTTCATTATGAACACTACACGGTCTAGCAAATTTATTGAATGAATGAATTGAACTTTAGTTTTAATTTAAATAATCAACATCAAATAGGAAAGTTGTTAAACTGAACATTCAGGATCGGTGAATTGGGCTTAAAACTACCTAAACTGCTTATAAATTTCCTCTGAGACACATATAATAAGATATATTTATGATTTGAAAAATACAAGCACTCTACTAGTGTTAGGCAACTTGCTGTATTTAGTAGTAATAATGTTGACAATAATATAATAGCAGGTGGCTCAATGGTAAAGAGTCTGCCTGCAATGCACAAGACTCAGGTTTGATCAGTAAGATCCCCTAAGAAGGGAATGGTAACCACTGTGGTGTTCTTGCCTGGAGAATTCCATGGACAGAGGAGGCTGGCAGACTATAGTTCGTGGGGTTACAAAGAGTTGGACCCAACTGACTGAGCACAATAATATTAAACTTTTCTCTGCTAGAAAGTGATCTGAGTTTGGCATTTATAATTTTACGGCTGAGTTCCAGCTCATCCACTTTATGTGGCCTTCAGGAGTGAATCTATCTTCCTCTCTCCTTTCCTTCATCCCTTTTACCCATGCATCCACCTATCCATCTGTATATCTATGTGTTTAATGGAATTCTAATCTTTCTGAATTTGTTTCCTTATCTGTGAAATGGAGATAATAAAACTTCCCTTCAGTAATTTTAGCAACATTGTTAGAAAGAATAAATGAAATATTATATATTAAATTATTTCCTACCAAAGTAGGGTTTAAGGCTATGCTTCCATGATGCCAATTCCATGCATGCTATGATATTTTAATTTGATTTAGCTTAATTATATTCATGTAAAATGAAGTACAAAAATGTGTTTTCATTATCAAGTTTTGTTGATATATGTATGCCATCTCCCCTCTTTTCCCCTTTTTCTGATCTTTCATGAGGTGATTCTTAGGCCAACATCTTTAATAAAATTTACTGAACATGTACTGTATTTTAGACTTTGTTCTGTGCCCTGTGAATATATACTGAATCCTTATGTGGGCCGTAGCAGTCAATTAATTTATATATTGGTTCAGGCAAAATAGAATATTATTTTATTAATGTGGGGGCTTAGTGAAGAAGAATTAGGTTAAAATCCAAATGAACATAGAATGTTAATTTTCTAAGAGGTATCATTACAAAATTTTATCATTATTCAGACAGGTATACATCTTTCTGCAAAGACAGATCATATTTACCACCTGTCAGTCAGAATGACTAGGTTTCTGATTTTAGGGAAATGAGAAAGAGTTTCAGCTTTACTGATAGAAAGCCTCCAACAAATTTTATTATTAAGACCCTTTTATTCAAATCCATGACTTTTGACTAGCTCTCCCTGTTTCAGAACTTTTTTATTAATTAATGTCTGTTGAGGATAATGTATAACATATTGAGACATGTTTCTTCTTAGGATAAGAATCTTTTAATCAGTAAATGTCCCACAAGGTCAGTTCTACTTTTGCTGAAGTGAAAAAAATTCCCTATTATCACTGATTTAGGAGAAATAAAACCTCTTTTGGTTGATTGATATGCTAGAGACCCAGGGAATGTGACAGTCTGATGAACTTCACAAAATCACTTATGGTTATTATCTTATTGTGATAGGGTCATATAGAGCATTTGTAGCTAATATAAATCAAATGTAAATTCCATCATTGTTCAATATTAATCTGTTTCTTTGTTCCACTGTCTCCAGAACTTGATTGCCCTTCTAGCTTACTCTTTGCCTCAAGAGCTTAATTATTCTTAGTGATTCTAATTTCCTTACAACAGCAGGAGAAATACTTGACTTTCCAATAGGAAGTATTTTTTGAATAATATCTTCCTTCTGTGAATCTTTTTTTATAAATCAAATTCTTTTCTCCTATTTACACTGCAGTTTTCATGAAAAAATATGATGAATTTTTGATCTGGGCTTTCAAATAATTTATTTTTAGTTTGCGCATATAGGGAAAAAAAGATTCAACTAAATGTTCTCTCCAGAAAGGTCTTCCCTGAAAACTTTATCTAATCATCCCCCTCCCCTTATTCTCTGTCATAGCTAGCTTTTCTGTTTTATAACCATTTTTACAAAGTTTATTGACAATTTGTTTATTATTTTCCCCTGATGGGAATATTAAGTGCATGATCACAGAAGTTGCTCTTTTTTCCCCCGGCATTATCAAGAACACTTAGTTTATGGCTGGTAAGCAGTTTGGTGAATAAATGAATTAATCAATTAATGGAAAGAGGGAAGCAAGGAAGGAAAATACGGATGGATGAATAGCTGAGTAAATGAATGGTTAAAGGGTTTTAATTGACTAAGTTCAATAAGAGAGAGTAGTGTGATATGGCTGCCAAAGTAATGATAAGAGGGCTGTTATAGACTAGAGGGATTAAATTGCTCCTGACTAATTTCAAGAGCTAGAACTAGGGTAAGAATGTGAGGTACAAAGAGATATTAACAATAAATTAACTTTGGAAATATTTTTTTCTTTCCTGAACTTTTCCCCCAGCTTTGTTGAGGTAAAAGGGAAATAATAGTAGTACCTACTATAATAAATAGAGCTAAGCTGAAGCTTACATAGGTTAAGTAACTTAATCTGTGCCCAAGTCTACACAGATAGTATGAAACAAAGCTAGAAGGTAACCCTCTACTTTTTTTTTACTCCAAAGCTGGAGATCTTCACCTCTTCACTACATTGTTATACTTCTTATCAGCCAAGTGCTATACTATTTACCTGAATCATCTCATTTAGTGATCATAAACCATTTTGAAGTAGGTGTTTACTGTTAGCCAGATTTTAAAACTGAAGCTCAGAGAAATTAACTTGCTTAAGTCAGTTAAGGAAATCAGAGTAAAAATTCTCATCCAAATTCTTCTGATTCCAAAGTTCATGCTGCTACCACACAGCAACTCACTTTTAGTGCTTGGCCTCTCAAGAAAGTGATCATTTGCTTTCATGGAACAATTTGAAAGGACCTGAAAACTCATTTTGTCTAATGGTTGGTCATTGGACCAAAAATATCCTAGTGTTGCTTAAGGGTCATCCCAAGGAAATTTGTGTTCTTAACTTTATTGCGGTGATGGTAATATTTATCACGGAATCTGTTTTAATTAAATTGTTCAATAACGTGGTCCCTTTTGGAGAATGTGGTCCACACTGTGCTGTACCCTTCAGAACCTCCTCAGGAATGAAGGAGGAGGGAAGAAAAATGCCTCATCCCAGGGGCAGCTCCTACTAAAGGCTGACCAGTTATCAAGGCTTGTGCCCCATCACTCTGGACTGACTCTGAAAGCAGATCTTGGTGGGCTTCTTTGAGATTTTTGTTGGCACTATGTATGCTAAGTCTCTTCAATTGGGTCCAATTCTTTGCAAACCTATGAACTGTAGCCCTTCAGGGTCCTCTGTCCATGGGATTTCCCAGGCAAGAATACTGGAGAGGGTTGCCATTTCCTCCTCCAGGGGAACTTCCCCACCCAAGGATCGAACCTGAGTTTCATTATGTCTCCTGCATTGGCAGGTGGGTTCTTGACCACAAGTGCCACTTTTATGGCAGCCCAACTTTTCTTCTGTCTAATCCTGCTTCCTTTTATTTCCTTCCTTCCATAGGTATTCATTCAAAGAGTGTTCTGTATACTTCCTGCATCCTAATCTCAGGGTTTGCTTGTCAGAGAATCCTATGTGCAGTTGAAAGTATAGGCTAGGAGATGAGGAGGCATGAGAAGACATAGGGGATGAGAAGACTAGGATTAATAAGGAGCTGAATACAAGGGCACAACTAGTCAGTGAAGCACTAAAAGATAGATGTGAAGCAGGAGGACAAGTTGCATATTTCCCAACTTTTTTGAGACCTAACCACCCTGACCTACCAAAGTAGGGTTTAAGGCTATGCTTCCATGATGCCAATTCCATCAAATATTTCATATATGTAATTATATAGTTTATACATACATGTATACATGTCTTATCCATATACAGATACAAATGTACACACATACATATGTGTTTGTGCATCCTATTGGCTGAACAACCAGTTGATTGACTGATTTGCTACTTTTCCACCAGGTGTTTGTTTTGGCTTCCTGTTGTAAACCTCAGAAAAGGTAAGCCTTTCTGACTAGGTAGCAGGGGAAATAATTAAGTTTCATTCTTCTGAGAGGCTGCGTCAGCAGCATTCAGTAAAAATGCAGGGTAAGGTACAGGATATGAAAATTGCAACGTGCTAACAAATGGAAAACCTTTCACTGTTAACAAATTAGAGGGATCCAATACTGTTTCAAATACTTGCTGATTATTTTTGCATTTCCTTTTGAATTCTGAGACCATTCTGGAATAAGGAGAGACAGGAAGCAGAAGGAGAAGCAAAGAACAAATATCCTGTCCTTTGGGAAACTGTCATAGTGTCTTGTGGAACATCCTGTGATGACGTGTGCTTTCCTGTCCCACTTTGTGTCAGGGCAGTGAGTTAGCTAATATCTGCTAGAAGCCGATTTTGCATAATACAGTGACAGTGCATAAATATCCATGCATCTCGCAGTATGTGTGTTTCATTACTTATAATGAAATAAACATGGTTAAGTCTGCTTGTGTATTGTTGTTTAGGAGGAGATCTCACCTGAAAAAGCTGAATTTATTGAGACAAATTGATAGTTTAAAAAGCAGCTTTGACCTGGAACTTTCACATAAGGAACTCTAGTGGAGATACAAACGAATTGGAAGACACAGCCCCTGTTCTTGAGAAACTTGCAGTCTAACTGGCATCATCAAATATACATACCTGAGAAAAACTGAAAATAGGTGATGATTAAACACAGTAGTGCTTAAAGTTGTCTGCAGGAAAAGTGAACTTACACACTAGGCAGTCAGTTGGAATTTGAATCAAAAGAAATGAGGACAATCTCAGAGAGCTCCAGGATAACATTAAACGCTACAACATTCGAATCATAGGAGTTCCAGAAGAAGAACTTAAAAAGAAAGACCATGAGGAAATACTTGAGGAGATAATAGTTGAAAACTTCCCTAAAATGGAGAAGGAAATAACCACTCAAGTTCAAGAAATCCAGAGAGTCCCTAACAGGATAAACCCAAGGCAAAACACCCCAAGACATATATTAATCAAATTAACAAAGATCAAATATAAAGAACAAATATTAAAAGCAGCAAGGGAAAAACATCAAATAACTCACAAGGGAATGCCCATAAGGATAACAGCTGATCTTTCAATAGAAACTCTCCAAGCCAGGAGGGAATGGCAAGACATAATTAAAGTGATGAAAGAAAATAACTTACAGCCCAGATTATTGTATCCAGCAAGGATCTCATTCAAATATGAAGGAGAAATCAAAAGCTTCACAGATAAGCAAAAGTTGAGAGAATTTAGCACCACTAAACCATTTCTCCAACAAAAACTAAAGGATATTCTCTAGATAGGAATCACTAAAAGGGTGTATAAATTCTAACCCAAAACAATAAAGTAAATCCTATTTATCAATAATTGCTTTAAACGTTAATGGGCTGAATGCCTTAATCAACAGACAAAGACAGGCTGAATCGATACAAAAACAAGACCCCTACATATCTTGTCTACAAGAGACAACCAAAAGATTAAAACGGGTCAAATGGATACAAAAATTAGACCCCTATATATGTTGTCTACAAGAGAACCACCTTAAAATAGGGGATATATACTGACTGAAAATCAAGGGCTGGAAAAAAATTTTCTATGCAAATATGGACCAAAAGAAAACAGGACTAGCAATACTCATATCAGATAAAATTGACTTTAAAGATCCTGAAAAGGAGACAATCAAGTTTATACATAATGACTTAAAGGAACAATCCAAAAAGAATTTATAACAATTATAAATATATATGCACCCAACATTGGAAAATTGATATATCTAAGACAAACATTAATTAGTATGATCGAAGAAGTATGCAACAATACAATAATAGTGGGAGACTTTAATACCCCACTCATACTTATACAATCTGGCTGTAATAGACAAAGAGGAAAACATATTCACTTATAAGCCTCAAAAAATTCAGTTCACTCAGCAGAGTTAAAAAAAAAATAGACTTATTTGTTCACTCTGTAAATGTTTATTGACTATTTTATGGGTCTGGTACCACTTTGGGTAGTAGGGAGGAAGAAGTGACAAATGTGATCCTGTCCTAAATAATATATTGTGGTAAAGATAGACCTACCAATACAAAATACCAAGATGTGCCTAAGATGAGGACACCCAAACTGGACTTTTAGTTTCCTGAACTTTTCATTTCCAGATCAAACCTCCTAATATAGGATGAATTCAACATGATTTTTTAAATTGTTCTTTGTGATTAAAAACAGAAAGCCATTAGTTAAGAAATTACATATACTCCTCCCCACCATCACTCCCCTTCTTCCTTCCCATTTCCCTCCCACCCTCATTGATCCTTTCCTTTGTCCATTTTCCCCTGAAAAAATAAAATAAAATAAAAATCTTTGTTTATAAGATATTTTAAAAAAATAACAGTTTCATATGTGAAATAATGCTTGTTTTGTCTAAAATGCATGCAAAAATCTAATTCATTTCTAAATCTACTTAAGTGTGTTTTAGTATAAGAATGATGCTCTTGTCTCTTCCCCAGTCTTAAGGTAAAATGGACACTCCAGAAATATGTAGTGGGTTTGTATTCTGGTCTTACCTGGTGGCTCAGTTGGTAAAGAGTCTGCCCACAATGCGGTAGACCTGGGTTCAGTCCCTAGGTTGGGAAGATCCCCTGGAGAAGAAATGGCAATCCACTCAATATTCTTGCCTGGAGAATTCCATGGACAGAGGAGCTTGGCAGGCTACAGTCCATGGGGTCACAAAGAGTCAGACATGACTGAGTGATCAACACATTCTTTCTTTCTTTGTGTGTGGTTTTCCTAACACCTAGAATTTGAAAAGTATGGAGTTAATTTGTATTTCTTCAGATGAACTGTTTGTGTGTTTGAGTACAGGCTATCCTCTTCTTGAAAAACTTTACATAGGTAATATTAAGCAATATGACAAGCTGTTAAAAATATTTTTGTGCAAGGTCTTTGCTATCTCTCTGATAGCATGATCTAAATGTTATTGTTCTAAATGTTATTGTTAAGCCCTGCGAGGACCTCTACTTGGAAACATGTTAGTCAGTTGGCTGACAATAACTAGAAAGTCATCACAAAATATGTCTCCTTCATTTACTATTAAAGAGTGAAATATTTTATGCCTGTGCCTTTTTTGGTGAAATGTATTTTATTTGTTTTCTATTGCTGCTGTAACAAATTACCACAAATTTAGTGGCTTAACACAGCTCAAATGTTGTATTAAAGATTGGATGGTCAGAAGTCTGAAGTGGCTGTCATTGGGCCAAAATCAAGGTGTGAGCCGGTCTTACTTCTTTTTGGAGGCTCTAGGGAGCCGACTTGATGGACATGAGTTTGAGCAAGCTCCAGAAGTTGGTGATGGACAGGGAAGCCTGGCAAGCTGCAGTCCATGGGTTCGCAAAGAGTCGGACACAACTGAGCGAGTGAAATGAACTGACTGAGGGAAGCATCTGTTCTTGTCTTTTCTAGTTTCTGAAAGCTCCTGCATTTCTTAGCTCCAAGGCTCCTTTCTTTCTCAAAGTCAACAATGACTAGTCAAGTCTTTCTCACATTGTGTGACTCTGCCACTGACTCTTCTGCCTTTCTCTTTCAAACTTTTAAAAATGAAACAATCTTTTAATTAATTTGCTATTATTATTATTTTACGGTGCTGGGTCTTCATTTCTGCATGTGGGCTTTCTCTAGTCGCAGTGTGCAGGCTTCTCATTGCAGTGGCTTCTCTTGTCATGGAGCACAGGTTCTAGGGCATGTGACTTCTGTAGCTGTGGTTCCCGGGCTCTAGAACTTGAAGTCAGTAGTTGTAGCACATGGGCTTAGTTGCTTCGTGGCATGTGGAATCTTCCCACACCAAGGATCAAACCTGTGTCTCCTGCATTGGCAGGTGGATTCTTAACCACTGGACCTCCAGGATAGCCTCCTCTTTCACATTTAAGGATCTTTATAATTATGCTGTTGCAGGATTCCCTGGTATTTCAGATGGTAGGGAGTCTGCCTGCAATGCAGGAGACCTGGGTTCAATTCCTGGGTTGGGAAGATCCCCTATAATTATGTTGGGCCCACTCAGATAATCCAGAATAATCTGTTTTTCAAGATTAGCAGGTGATTCAGTTCAGTTCAGTTCAGTCGCTCAGTCGTGTCCGACTCTTTGCAGCCCCATGATAGCAGGTGATTAGTGACCTTAATTCCATCTGATACCTTAATTCTCCTCTGCTGTGTAATTGACAGTCACTGATTCTGGGGATTAGATCCTGGCAATCTTTGGGAGGCCATTATTCTGCCTACCACATACATTGGAGCTGACCTTCTCTTTCTGAGATTTGAGGTAAACCCCTTTTTCACCCCTCTATGTGCCTCTTCAAAAATGTGGTAAAACATTTCCAATGAAAAGGATTCCTATGAATGTGTTTGTAAGTATGCTTGTGTTCTGGTCATGCATAAGTAGGGAAATATGATTGCTTTTGTCAAATTTAAGGAAGTATATGTAGAAGAGAGGAAAGCGTTTAAGGATTTAGTGAGTTTTCATTTCATTGTTTTGCTTTGGTTATATTTTTTCAATGGGGGACTTCATGGTAAGAGGCTTCCCTTGGTGGCTCAGACAGTAAGGAAGCTGACTACAATGCAGGAGGCTAAGATTCAATCCTTGGGTTGGGAAGATCCCCTAGAGAAGGAAATGGCAGCCTACTTCAGTTTTCTTGCCTGGAGAATCCCAGACAGAGGAGCCTGGAGCTATAGTCCATGGGGTCACAAAGTGTCAGAAAAGACTGAGCAACTAACACTTTTTCATTTTTTTCCCCTGGGTAAGAGGAAGGAAAGATCAATCTCATTCATTACCCCCAGTGTGCCATGCAGATGTTAGCACTCTTATGCGTGCTATCATGTGAAGATTGTTGGGATGTGCTGCCTTAATCTGCATCTGGTCCCACTTGTGTTTTCATGTACCCTAGACTGAAAAGCTGCTGTTGCCTTTGTGAACACCTGTGGTTTTCTGTAGATTGTTCAAATGCTGTGTCATCAACTTTGCTAATTTTTTCTGATTCTAAACTTTAGTGTTCTTATCTCAGTTTGTTCAATGAGTCAATAAGTTATTTTTTTTTTAACTCACATTGCAAAATCACAACAATATCTCCCTTGAGAAGACAGTGTGGTGAGTTCACTCTTTCTGGCTTCTCTCTCTCTCTCTTTTTTTTTTTTTTTTTTGGCTGTGTAGCTTGTGGGATCTTATTTCCCCAACCAGGGATTGAACCTGGGTCTTCAGCAGTGAGAGCTCAGAGTCCTAATCACTGCTCCACCAGGGAATTCCTCAGGGCTCACTCTTAAGATTTTGATGCCTGCCACTTGTGTCTTGTTCAGTGACCATGTGTTTGAATGAAAGAGTCGCACATTATGGTTCACTGCTCATGGGCTAGAAATACCAGTCTTAACACTTGAGGAGCCTTCCTGATTAGTGTGATGTAGGAAATTGTTACCATCCAACATGATTGCCTGCATGGATGCTATCATAATCAGTGTAGCAGCTGACTTCCAGTCAGATTTCAGTATGTCATGCTCTGCTGTTGACTATGTGTTCATTAGGCATCCTGGTCAGGTTTAGAAGAAACACGTAAGTACATGCCAAATTATCTTTTGTGCTAGGCACTTTTAGGGTGGCAAGGTTGGAGAAATGTGGAAGAATGGGTATATCATGCAGCCTAGGCTAGGTAAAAGCTTGTTCTGTGAGTCCTATGTGACTATCACTGATTGACAACTTAGATGCATACCTGTATTTATAATCATCATTCTTTTTGATACCTTTTTATAGGCTAGGCAGCATGCTAAGCATTTCACATACATTATTGTATCTAATATTTTCAACAGCCATGTGAATTAGGCTCTATTATTATGCCCATTAACAATTAAAGAAACTGATACTCAGAGAATTTCAGTAAATTGTCCAAGGTCACATAGCTAACAAGTGGTAGAACCATAATTTTAGCTGTGATCTGTATGAACTTGTCTTAATTTAGGTCCCCCTGAAAGCAGAGTCCGTGACAAAGACTTGGATCAAGATAGTTTATTTTTTTGGACATGATCCCTGAAAGCAAAGTGGGAGGGTAGGGAGACTAATTCAGGAAATAAGGAAAAGCTGATACAGGAGTGCATTTTTAAGTCAATACTCATGGACAGAGGAGCCTGGCAGGATACAGTTCATGAAGGCACAAAAGTTAGACACCAGTTAGCAAATAAACCACCACCATCACATGGGTAACAGTAGGACCATAAAGAAGGCTGAGCACCAAAGAATTGATGCTTTTGAATTGTGGTGCTGGAAAAAAGTCTTGAGAGTCCTTTGGACTGCAAGGAGATCAAACCAGTCATTCAACCCTGAATATTCATTGGAATGATTGATACTGAAGCTCCAATACTTTGGTCACCTGATGCAGAGAGCCAACTCATTGACAAAGATCATGATGCTGGGAAAGATTGAAGGCAAAAGGAGAAGAGGGCGACCAGGGATAAGATGGCTAGACAGCATCACTGACTCAGTGGACATGAATTTGAGCAAATTCCAAAAGATAGTGGAGGACAGAGGACCCTGGTGTGCCTCAGTCCATGAGGTCACAAAGAGTTAAACATGACATAGTGACTGAACAAGAACTTGGGTAACAGGGGCTCAATATTACTGGGGCTTCCTGGAAGTATATAAAATAATTCACCTGAGAATATACTGAAAGATTTATTCACTGACTCCCATCCTCCAATGGCTGAAGGTTGTTACTGAGAGTATTAATTCAATTGTACTTCTAGATTGCATTTATTGGAAGACTAAGAAGCATGACAGAAGGCCTTGGGGGTAAAAATCAGAAAGAGCTCAAGCTTTATAGGCTTGATTTGGAACAGCTGCCAACAGGAAGTTGTCTGAATTCCCCTGGACCTGTCTACCACAATAGCAGTTGAAATCACAACTATGCCAAGAGGCTATGACACGGGGCACCAGAGGCATCCATTCCAGAATTCTAAATCTTTTTCTTTTAATATAAATTTATTTATTTTAATTGGAGGCTAATTACTTTACAATATTGTATTGGTTTTGCCATATATCAGCATAAATCCGCTACAGGTGTATGTTCTAAACCCGAATTCTATATATACAAACTATTCCACAGATAAGGTTTCACTCCACATGTTTTGTGATATTATCCCACCATATTAATTATCTTCCTACAAATATTAGTTGAGCTCCTATTATGTTCCAGATGTGTGAGTGTGTGATAAGTCACTTCAGTTGTGTCTGATTCTGTGCGACCCTGTGGACTGTAGACTGCCAGGCTCCTCTGTCCATGGGGTTCTCCAGGCAAGCATACTGGAGTGAGTTGCAATGCCCTCCTCTAGGGGATCTTCCCAACCCAGGGATCAAACCCATGTCTCTTGCATGTCCTGCATTGACAACTGATTCTTTACCACTACCTCCACCTGGGAAGCCTGTGTTCCAGATAACCTGGCAGCATTCCGAAGACCTAGAGATAAAAAAGTGAAAGTTTTGCTCTCGAGGAAATGTTCACTTCTGTGATTATCTGACAAAAAAAAAATGTTCATTACTTAATATTAAGTAAGCACCATTACGGCACAATGGAACAAAAATAGTTCTACTCAAACCTTGTTTGTGTGATATATTCAAGTCTGTAATGTTTCCTTTTCAAATTGCATATGTGAAACTGATCAGGTTTAGAGTTAGAATGTATTGGGATGAATGTTAAGATATTAATAATTCAGTAAGCAGACAGTTGAACATGGAGCTGGAGTATTCAGTGTAGGCAGAGCCTCCTATCAGCATGTTGATAGTTGGTATTTTCCTGGCAGCTGAAGCAGCATACATTTGCTTTTACCTTCCACAACCTTGAACTGATGTTGACACAGCATTGAGAGCCAAGCATCTGAATAGCCTGCATCATAGCATTAAGCCCCAGTGTCTGATTTCCTGATAATTAACAGATCTGCCACATATACAATCATGGGATATGTGTGTGTGCTCACACTTGCAGACATGCATGCATGCACATATGTCTACATTTAAGAAGATGAAAGACAGACCTTAAACAGATATGCTTGAAATATTCAAACTGTCATTCACAGTATATTTTATTATTCAAGGCCCAATAAGAGCAGAAATCTCAGCAATGTATTCTTGGCTATGTTTTGATATTTGAAATCCTTATCAAGATGCTCCTTTCTTATGCATCAACAGAGTCAGGTTTAACATTTTTTTATTTTGTATTAGAGTATAGTTGATTACAGTGTCAGACTTTATTTTTCTGGGCTCCAAAATCACTGCAGATGGTGACTGCAGCCATGAAATTAAAAGATGCTTACTCCTTGGAAGGAAAGTTATGACCAACCTAGATAGTATATTCCAAAGCAGAGACATCACTTTGCCAACAAAGGTTCGCCTATTCAAGGCTATGGTCTTTCCTGTGGTCATGTATGGATGTGAAAGCTGGACTGTGAAGAAGGCTGAGCGCCGAAGAATTGATGCTTTTGAACTGTGGTGTTGGAGAAGACTCTTGAGAGTCCCTTGGACTGCAAGGAGATCCAACCGGTCCATTCTGAAGGAGATCAGCCCTGGGATTTCTTTGGAAGGAATGATGCTAAAGCTGAAACTCCAGTATTTTGGCCACCTCATGCGAAGAGTTGACTCATTGGAGAAGACTCTGATGCTGGGAGGGATTGAGGGCAGGAGGAGAAGGGGACGACAGAGGATGAGATGGCTGGATGGCATCACTGACTCGATGGATGTGAGTCTGAGTGACCTCCGGGGGCTGGTGATGGACAGAGAAGCCTGGCGTGCTGTAGTTCATGGGGTCGCAAAGAGTCGGACACGATTGAGCGACTGATCTGAACTGATCTGATCTGATAGTTGATTTACAATGTTATGTTACTCTCTGGTGTACAGCAAAGTAATTCAATTATACATATACACATCTCCATTCTTTTTCAGATTTTTTTCCCATACAGGTTATTACGAAATACGGAGTAGACTTCCCTATAATCAGAATCATTGTTGTGTCATTTGGAGAGGGAAAGAGTAACTCCTCTTCCAAAGTACATAATCTGTTTCACTAGAGTGAAATTCAACTTTAGCCATTCTTTCTTTTGTCACCATTTTTCTTTGGGATAGGGACACTGAAATCCCTAACTTTAATTCATCAAAGCAATTTACAAATGTAAGGTGATAAAATGAAAAGAGTAAGAGACTTAAGTTCAGATTCCATGGGTTTTGTACACCAAAACTGCCATTTACTATATAATTCTCAGTCATTTTACTTATTCTCTCTGAGAAGGGTCCTTTTGTATCTTTGAGAAGAAAGATAGATCATGCCCAGTAGGTAAAGTTCATGCGCAAATTAATGAAATGATGTATATGATAAAATACCTCTCTGGTAAGTGGCCAGTAAACACTGCTTATATTTTCTTTCTTGCATTCTATGAAAGAAAGGCTGAGAGCAGTGTGAGTGCTGCTGAAAGGGGGGAGTAAAGAGCCCAGAATGAAGTGATTATTGTATTGCTGAGGGCTAATCCTGCCTTCCAGCTCTCATTAATGGCCAGTATAGCTAGATGAAGACTTGTTTACTGAGGATATGGACTCAAAAGTCTTTTGCCTTTTTCTGCTGATTGTCTTTTTCAAACTGAGCTCTGTGCCTCAGTTTCTTTGTCATCAGAATGTGAATGGTATTACTTCAACTATTACTTTGACTTAAGTTTATAGAATGTAGCAGGGATAAGACAACCAGCCAAGCCTTGGAAGTCCTGTAGCAGTTGCAGACAGGTGGAATTACAGTGGGCAAAGAGCCAGCTGCTCCACAGCAGGTTGTTGCATTTCCTTCTCCTGATTGCCGCCTTTCCTCTGTAGGCTTGAGATGTGTGCTCATTTTGAGAAAAGGTCCGGAAATAAAGCTTTGAAATTTAGGTCAGCCAACTCCAGTTAATTCTCCAGAACCAGACATCCCAGTCCTCATTAGGCTGAGTGGTAGTCAGAGTTCTCAGAGGTGGAGGCATACTAATATGCTTGACAAGACTCTCTGATTCAACGGGGGCTTGCTAAAATAGAAAGATAAGGACAGCTGAAAAAACATGAATTAATTTTCACCATGGGGGTAAAGGGATGTAAATAAAAGGAAGGAATCCTATTATTTAAAGAGGACACTGGTACAATATGATGGCCTGAACTATTGAATTTTTGTTTAAAATATTCTGATATAAGACATGAAGGAAGTCATAGGCAATTTGGAAAGTAAATAGAGCTTCATTGCTAGGGAGAACAGTATTTATTGATAAGAACTCTAGAGAGGAAATAGGTTTTCTGATTGGGATTGGTTATTAAACTTCTTTTGACTTTTGGATATGATAGAGTAGATAAAAAGAATAGTGGATTGGAAATTGGTATCAGATAATCCCTGATCTACTGGTAACTAGCTATATAGCCTTGAGCAAATATTGTCATCTTCAAAGACAAAGAAAAAGGATTTATCTAGAACTGATGACCTCTAAAGTCCCTTTTACATATAACATTCTGTGGTTCTTTCTTAGTCAAAGGAATTATGGGTCAAAATGAGATTGTGCATGCATTTGCAATGTGTTATTGAGAATCCCAGAGTTAAAAAGAACCCTGGAGTTCACTTTTGATAAATACATCCTTTCATTGACTTTAAAAAATATTCAAAGAGGCTTGCATAGATATCTTTAAAATAGGGCAACTGAAATTCTAAAAACGAAAACACAGAAACCATCAGAAGAGAGATAAATATGTTTCAGAGCTCTTGCATGAGTTACTCCCACAATCTGAATATGAAATTTGGTTCTGAGCATCCTGGGAGACAAGGGAGAAGTTGAAATAAATTGGGTTATTTCATTATTACAAAAATATTATGGTGTGAAATGAAGTACAAAATTTGTCTTAAGAAGGAAACTTTTTTTTTTAATCCTAAAATTAAAGTTGTACAAGGCATTAACTGTCTGGATCCTTACATAAGGGACTGTTGGTAATATGGCACAATGAACAATCTTAAAGAAGTTTTGTAAAATACATAGATAAGTTATTCATCATGGAGCTTCACTAATGGTTCAGATGGTAAAGAACACTGATGGTTCAGATGGTAAAGAATCTGCTTGCAGTGCTGGAGACCAGGTTCAATCCCTGGATCGGGAAGATCCTCTGGAGAAGGAAATGGCAACCCACTCCAGTATTCTTGCCTGGAGAATCTCCATGGACAGAGGAGCCTGGCATAGAGTGTCAAAGAGTCAGACATGACTGAAATGACTTAGCACACACTAGTACATCATAGCAACCCACTCCAATGTTTTTGCCTGGAGAATCCCAGGGACAGGGGAGCCTGATGGGCTGCCATCTATGGGGTCGCACAGAGTCAGACACAACTGAAGCGACTTAGCAGCAGGTGAAGCAGCAGTGCAGCATAGTTTTCTCATCTGCAAATTAGAAATTATTAGTTCAGTTCAGTCATTCAGTTGTGTCCGACTCTTTGCGACCCCATGAATCGCATCACGCCAGGCCTCCCTGTCCATCACCAACTCCCGGAGTTCACTCAAACTTATATCCATTGAGTCTGTGATGCCATCCACCCATCTCATCCTCTGTCATCCCCTTTTCCTCCTGCCCCCAATCCCTCCCAGCATCAGAGTCTTTTCCAATGAGTCAATTCTTCGCATGAGATGGCCAAAGTACTGGAGTTTTAGCTTTAGCATCATTCCTTCCAAAGAATACCCAAGGCCTTTAGATCGCCTTTAGAATGGACTGGTTGGATCTCCTTGCAGTCCAAGGGACTCTCAAGAGTCTTCTCCAACACCACAGTTCAAAAGCATCAATTCTTCAGCACTCAGCTTTCTTCACAGTCCAACTCTCACATCCATACATGACCACTGGAGAAACCATAGCCTTGGCTAGACGGACCTTTGTTGGCAACATAATGTCTCTGCTATCTAGGTTGGTCATAGCTTTCCTTTCAAGGAGTAAGCGTCTTTTAATTTCACGGCTACAGTCACCATCTGCAGTGATTTTGGAGCCCAGAAAAAAAAAGTCTGACACTGTTTCCACTGTTTCCTCATCTATTTCCCATGAAGTTATGGGACCAGATGCTATGATCTTCGTTTTCTGAATGTTGAGCTTTAAGCCAACCTTTTCACTCTCCTCTTTAACTTTCATCAAGAGGCTTATAGGGGCTAACAGATATGAATATAGATCTAGATGTGGTGATATTTTTTGCCTAAAATGGAGAATGTATGACTTAATATGAATTAAAATTCTAGAGTTGGATCCAGGGCCTCAGATATTATCCTCAGCACTCAGTCTGTCTTTCTCCATCTGGCTTGCAAGTAAAAGTGGCCACAGTCTCCATGCGGTCAGTGATTACAGAAAAAAAAAAAAAATCTCTTTCCCTAGTCTAGCCAAAGTCCTCAACATGGCTTTTGTGGATCAAACTTGTATTATGTGCTCATACCTGAACCAGTCACTCACTGCCTCATGGGTAAGAAAATGAATTCATTAGCCAGGCATGGGTCAGGTGTTCATTCATGGAAGAAGGAGCTAGAATCAGTTCCTCTAAATCACATGAACTGAGAATGGTGTGGTAGGGTGATGTGGGGTGAGAAAGTGCTTCATCAAAAGCCAGAGATGCTGGACAGAGAAAGCAACTGTTAGTAATTACAATCAAGTAAGTTTCTTTGGTCAGCATGGGATGGTGACAAGGAAAGTTAATTGAACTGAAATTGGAATGTTCACTGTATCAAGATGGAATAGGTTAAAATATTCATTTTATTATAGGAATACCATTGCCAGTTGGATGAGAGTTTTCAGATTTCAATGGCCGAACTTCCTTCTTCCCTAGAACGTTAGTATTTTTCTGTACCCAACCTAGATAGCATATTCAAAAGCAGAAACATTACTTTGGCAACAAAGGTCCATCTAGTCCAGGCTATGGTTTTTCCTGTGGTCATGTATGGATGTGAGAGTTGGACTGTAAAGAAGGCTGAGTGCCGAAGAATTGATGCTTTTGAACTGTGGTGTTGGAGAAGACTCTTGAGAGTCCCTTGGACTGCAAGGAGATCCAACCAGTCCATTCTGAAGGAGATCAGCCCTGGGATTTCTCTGGAGGGAATGATGCTGAAGCTGAAACTCCAGTACTTTGGCCACCTCAGGCAAAGAGTTGACTCAATGGACAAGACTCTGATGCTGGGAGGTATTGGGGGCAGGAGGAGAAGGGGACGACAGAGGATGAGATGGCTGGATGGCATCACTGACTCGATGTGCATGAGTCTGGGTGAACTCTGGGAGTTGGTGATGGACAGAGAGGCCTGGCATGATGTGATTCATGAGGTCGCAAAGAGTTGGACACGACTGAGTGACTAAACTGAACTGAAATGTTATCTACAATGTTTCCACCTGCTGAACTCTTTTAATCAAAGGTCATCCATTAGATGGGTTAACATATCCCGACAATTTATAAACAGTTGATGTCTTAGGAGTTTCCCAGCCCTTGCTGCTGCTGCTGCATCGCTTCAATTGTGTCCGACTCTGTGTGACCCCATGGACGGCAGCTCATCAGGCTCCCCCGTCCCTGGGATTCTCCAGGCAAGAACACTGGAGTGGGTTGCCATTTCCTTCTCCAATGCATGAAAGTGAAAAGTGAAAGTGAAGTCGCTCAGTCATGTTGGACTCTTAGTGACCTCATGGACTGCAGCCTACCAGGCTCCTCCATCCATGGGGTTTTCCAGGCAAGAGTACTGCAGTGGGGTGCCATTGCCTTCTCCATCCCACCTCTTAGAAGACTGTAAATTCTTTCTGATCCATTAGGTGCTTATCTCTTTGTTTAATTCTCAGAGGGCAATTTTAGTGCCCCCATTTCTTAGTTCTTGGTGGAAGAAGGCTTCCTGCAGGAACCACAACCTGGTGACAAACTTTCCTTCTTCACAGAGTTGTTATAAGGACCAAATGAAGTAGTGCATTTTGTTTGTAAATTGCTTAGTTTGGCAATGATAGGCACTCAATATATACTAGCAATTAATATGAATATTGCTCAAACAACAACAAAAAGGGAATAAGATCAGATAATGATGAAGCCCATGTTATCCACTCTTTTCTTTTCTGAATGTCTTCTTGTTTAATGGTACCAGTATCTTCCCAGTGAGTTTGGATTATAAGCTCAGTCATAATAATTCTTTCTTGCATTTGTTTTCTAACACGTCATCAGTTGCCAGATTCTATGGTGCATCTCCAGAATATCTCTTACTTATTGTTCTCTTCTATTGTACTACTACTACACCAGTTCTGACCCTCATTCCCTTGTCAATTTACACCAAAATAAAGGTCATCTTATTTCTCCTTATTTCTGTATTCAATTTCTTATAGTCTGCTGCCAGTCTTAATCATCTGATCATGCTGTGTCACTGCATAGATATGGACAGTCTCTCTTAGTGGCCTGTAATGTGAAACCTATCAAGACTCCTGACATTTGTATCACTGTGTGTTTTTGTGCATGTTCAGTCTCTCAGTCAAGTCTGATTCTCTGTGACTCCATGGACTATTGTCTGCCAGGCTCCTTTGTCCATGGAGTTTTCCAGACTAGAATACTGGACTGGGTTACCGTTTCCTACTCCAGGGGATCTTTCCAACCCAGGGATTAAACCTGTGTCTCTTACATCTCCTGCACTGGCAGGTGAATTCTTTACCACCACGCCACCTGGGAAGCTTCACATATATCTATGGCTCACCCCAGTGAGGCTTGAATCTAGGTTTCTTTTCGGCTTCTGAGTATCTTCTTCAAAAAATCTATGCCTTAGCAAAACTGAGCTAATCACATTTTAAAAATAAATTCTCTACTTCTCTGCCTATATTCATTTGATATCTCCACTTGGAATGCCCTTATTTCCTCTCATAGTATATCTAAATCCTATTTATCAAGGTCTGTTTAAAATGCTGCCTCCTCCATGGAGTCATCCTTGGTTTTCAAAGCTAAAAGTGTTCTTTCCTTTCTCTAATTGCCTTGACATTTCTTCATTTTGCATATTATGTTCTACCTTATAATAACATAAGTATCTGTATGATTTTACTCATCATCTTGTCAGTTTTCAAGGTCAAGATCTATTTCAGTTTATTTATTTAATCCTCCCAACAGAGAATTCATAGTCATAACTAAATTAATTATAATTGTATGAATAAATTAGTTTGTAATCCAAAATGCAAAAGCAATGGTTGTACTTTTTTACATTAATTAATTAATTTATTTTACTCTACAATATTGTATTGGTTTTGCCATACATTGACTTGAATCTGCCATGAGTGTACATGTGTTCCCCATCCTGAACCCCCCTCCTACCTCCCTCCCCATCCCATCCCTCTGGGTCATCCCAGTGTACCAGCCCCAAGCACCCTCTATCATGCATCAAACCTGGACTTTTTCTTCAAGCCAAATTTCAAACATTATGCTTGAGAAGAATAGTTACTTTGAAATGGAGAAGGGTGTATTCCACAGCAATGGTTAACATCTGCATGCAACTTTAATCAAAAGATACTATAATGTGAAATACGTAAAAAAGGGAGATTCATATTAGTAGTTAAGAGCATAGTCTCTGAAATTAGACATCCTGGATTTATATCTTGGTTCTACTATCAATTAGCTGTCTGACCTTAGACAAATTGTTCAACCTCTGTTCAACACATGCTCATCTGTAAAACAGGCATTGTAAAGATTTGATGGCTTGTTACATATAAAGCACTTAGAATGGTGTCTGAAATATTGCAAAGAGAGATGAGTACTATTATAAGCTGCTGGAATTATGAAGCAAAGTAGAAAAAAAAACACTTCTGTCAATAAATCTCAACCCATGAGAGAGTAAGTAAATAATAAAAAAGAATATATTTGTCCTGACAATAAATTTGATATAATTTATTCATTTTTCATTTTATATTATACAAACCTGGAAGTTCTTTTTTTAAATGTAATTACCTGAGGTGGGCAGAATGATCCTCAAAGATAACTCTACTTTAATTCTTGGAACCTGTGACTATTGTGTTATATATTACAGAAAAGACTGCAGAAGAAACTTAAGAGACAGATCTTAAGATAGGATGATTGTCCTGGATTAGCCATGTGGGCCTAACGTATTCACATGAACCCTTAAAAGCAGAGAGCATTCTCTGGCTGGAGTCACAGAGATGTTGTAGACGAGCTAGGAAGATGCAACAGAAGCTAGAAAGACTTGAAGTAGGAGAAAGACTTGAGAGCATCATTCATTGGTTTAGAGATGGAGAGGCCATATAACAAGACTGATAGTCTAGTTTGTAAGGAAAGAGGGACCTGAAACTCTGCCAACAATCTAAATAAGCCTAGAAGCAGATTCTTCCAGGAGCCTCCTAATAAGAACCCGGTGTGACTAACTTCTTGATTTTGGCCATGTGAGACCCTAAACAGAAAACCAACTGAGCCACACTGTGCTTAGTTTCTGATGTACAGAAACTGTGAGATAATAAATGGGTGTTTGAAGCTACAGAATTTGTTATAATTTGTTACACAGCAATAGAAAACTGATATGGCACCACATTATTTAAATAAAAATGGAATAGATCAAAAAGCAAACCTCAGTGAATTCTCCAGAGTACAAACATCATAAATCAGGTTCTGCACCACAAAGCAATAAAACTAGAAATAAATTTAAATGAAGGTGCAGAACTCCCAATTGCCTGAAAATGCTGATAATCATATACAAAATTCTTTCCTTAAAGTTGTTCAAAAAGAAAAGCTATAAAGTAAAAATACTTAAGAAAACTGGTGGAGGGAGATTCATGGGGAATGAAAATGTTACATGCTAAAACATTTGGGATAAGCAAAAGCTGTAGTGAAAAGCAAGTAAAATATCTAAACATCTTAGGGGCTTAAAAATTAATTAATATTCTAACTCAAGAAAGTTGAAGGACAGTACAAAAGTAAATTTCAGTCACAAAGAAGGAAGATGTTAAGAAAAAAAGTGAATAAATGAATTTGAAAGCAGAAGGATAAACAGTAGATATGAAATTTTAAAATAATTTGATAACAATATAAAAGATAAAGCAATAGTATTTCTCTTTGTATAAATTCAAGTATATTTAATTTACAGTATTAGTTTCATATGTACAGCAAAGTGTTTTTTCAAATTATATTCCATTATTGGTTGCTGAGCGCCGAAGAATTGATGCTTTTGAACTGTGGTGTTGGAGAAGACTCTTGAGAGTCCCTTGGACTGCAAGAAGATCCAACCAGTCCATTCTGAAGGAGATCAATCCTGGAATTTCTTTAGAAGGAATGATGCTAAAGCTGAAACTCCAATATTTTGGCCACCTCATGCGAAGAGTTGACTCATTGGAGAAGACTCTGATGCTGGGAGGGATTGAGGGCAGGAGGAGAAGGGGACGACAGAGGATGAGATGGCTGGATGGCATCACTGACTCGATGGATGCGAGTCTGAGTGACCTCCGGGAGCTGGTGATGGACAGGGAGGCCTGGCGTGCTGCGGTTCATGGGGTCGCAAAGAGTCGGACACGACTGAGCGACTGATCTGATCTGATCTGATCTGATTGGTTGTTATAAGATAGTAAATATTATTTCTGCTGCTATACAATAAAACCTTGTTTCTCGTGTTTTTTATGTATCATAGTTTGTATCTGTTAATTCTGTACTCCTAGTTTGTCTTTCCCTCCCTCTCCACTTTGGTAAGCACACATTTGAATTTCTGTATCTGTTAGTCTGTGTATATATATATATACACACATATATACATGTATATATATATACATATATATTGGAGAAGGAAATGGCAACCCACTCCAGTATTCTTGCCTGGAGAATCCCAGGGACAGGGGAGCCTGGTGGGCTTCTGTCTGTGGGGTCGCACAGAGTCGGACACGACTGAAGCGACTTAGCAGTAGCAGCATACATATATATATATATGAAACAGACATATACATATATATGTATATATATACACATATACATATATATTTGTGTGTATGCATGTGTGTGTATTCTTATATATAATATTAGTATTATTTTCAAGGTCAACTTATAAGTGATATCATATAGTATTTTTTTCTCTATCTGATTTATTAAGTATAATATTCTCTAGGTCTACCGCAATTGCTATAAAAGGCAGTATTTCATTCTTTTTATGGCTGAGTAATTTTTCATTGCATATCATCTCTTCTTAACTCAACAGTCTGTTGTTGGGTACTCGACTTATATCCATGTCTTGGCTATTGTAGATATTGCTGCTATGAACACTATGGTATATGCATCTTTTCAAATTAGAGTTCTTGTGTTTTCCAGATATATATACCCAAGAGTGGGATTATTATATGGTAGCTTTATTTTTAATTTTTAAAGGAACCTCTGTAGTGTTTTCCATTATTGATGTTTAGCTGCTAAGCTGTATCTGACTCTTTGCACCTGCATGGACTGTAGCCCACCAGGCCCCTCTGTCCCTGGCATTTCCCAAGCGAGAATACTATAGTGGGTTCTTCCAGATCCAAGGATAGAACCCACATCTCCTGCATTGCAGGCAGATTCTTTACCACTGAGCCACTTGAGAAGCCCTTTCTCACAGTGGCTGTACCAATGTGCATTCCTACCAGTAATGTAGGAGTGTTCCCTTTCTCCACACCCTTTTCAGCATTTATCCGTTGTGGGATTTTGCTGATGGTCATTCATTATTGCCAAATTCAGACTTAAATTGAAGAAAGTAGGGAAAACCACTAGACCATTCAGGTATGACCTAAATCAAATCCCTTATGATTATACAGTGGAGGTGACAAATAGATTCAAGGGATTAGATTTGATAGACTAGAGTGCCTGAAGAACTGTGGATGGAGGTTTGTGACATTGTACAGGAGGCAATAATCAAAACCATCCCCAAGAAAAAGAAATGCAAAAAGGCAAAATGGTTGTCTGGGGAGGCCTTACAAATAGCTGTGAAAAGAAGAGAAGCTAAAGGCAAAGAAGAAAAGGAAAGATATACCCATTTGAAGGCAGAGTTCCAAAGGATAGCAAGGAGAGGTAAGAAAGCCTTCCTCAGCAATCAATGCAAAGAAATATAGGAAAACAATAGAATGGGAAAGACTAGAGATCTCTTCAAGAAAATTAGAGATACCAAGGGAACATTTCATGCAAAGATGGGCTCAATAAAGGACAGAAATGGTATGGACCCAACAGAAGCAGAAGTTATTAAGAAGAGATGGCAAGAATACACAGAATAACTATATTAAAAAGATCTTCATGACCCAGATAACCACAATGGTGTGATCACTCACCTAGAATCAGAGGAAGGTGACGTCAAGTGGGCCTTGGGAAGCATCACTATGAACAAAGCTAGTGGAAGTTTTGGAATTCCAGTTGAGCTATTTCAAATCCTCAAAGATTATGCTTCAAAGTGCTATACTCAATAAGCCAGCAAATTTGGAAACCTCAGCAGTGGCCATGGGACAGGAAAAGGTCAGTTTTCATTCTGATCCCAAAGAAAGGCAGTGCCAAAGACTGCTCAAACTACCGTACAGTTGCAGTCATCTCACAGGTTAGAAGTGCTCATAGTTCTCCAAGCCAGGCTTTAACAGTACATGAGGCATAAACTTCCACATGTTCAAGCTGGATTTTAAAAAGGCAGAGGAACCACAGATCAAATTGCTAACATCCTCTGGATCATCAAGAACGCAAAAGAGTTCCAGAAAAAACATCTATTTCTGCTTTATTTACTATGCCAAAGCCTTTGAATATGTGGATCACAATAAACTGTGGAAAATTTTGAAAGAGATGGGAATATCAGGCCAGCTGACCTGCTTCCTGAGAAATTTGTATGCAGGTCAAGAAACAACAGTTTTAACTGGACATGGAATAAAGACTGGTTCCAAATTGTGAAAGAAATATGTCAAGGCTGTATATTGTCACCCTGCTTATTTAACTTATATGCAGATTATATCATGAGAAATGCTGGCCTATATGAAGCACAAGCTAGAATCAAGATTGCTGGGAGAAATATCAATAACCTCAGATATGCAGATGACACCATCCTTATGGCAGAAATTGAAGAACTAAAGAGCCTCTTGATGAAAGTGAAAGAGGAGAGTGAAAAAGTTGGCTGAACGCTGAACATTCAGGAAACTATGATCATGATATCCGATCCCATCACTTCATGGCAAATAGATTGGGAAACAATTGAAACAGTGGCAGACTTTATTTTGGGGGGCTCAAAAATCACTGCCAATGGTGACTGCAGCCATGAAATTAAAACACGCTTGCTCCTTGGAAGAAAAGCTATGACTAACCTAGATAGAATATTAAAAGCAGAGACATTACTTTACCAACAAAGGTCCATCTACTAAAAGCTATGGTTTTTTCCAGTAGTCATATATGGATGTGAGAGTTGGACTATAAAGAAACCTGAGAAGTGAAGAATTGATGCTTTTAAACTGTGGTGTTGAAGAAGACTCTTGAGAGTCCCTTGGACTGCAAGGAGATCCAACCTGTCAATCCTAAAGGAAATCAGTCCTGAATGTTCATTGGAAGGACTGATGCTAAAGCTGAAACTCATGTACTTTGGCCATCTGATGCAAAGAACAAACTCATTGGAAAAGACCCTGATGTTGGGAAAGATTGAAAGCAGAGGAGAAGGGGATGACAGAGGATGAGATGGTTGGATGGCATCACCAACGTGATGGACATGAGTTTGAGTAGGCTCTGGGAGTTGATGATGGACAGGGAAGCCTGGCGTGGTGAAGTCCATGGGGTCACAAAGAGTCAGACACAACTGATTGACTGAACTGATTGATTCTGACAAGTGTGAAGTGATACCTCATTCTGTTATAGTTTTTATTCGTATTTATCTGATTATTAGCAACATTGAGCATCATCATCATGTGCCTGTTGGTCTTCTGCATATTGTCTTGAAGAAATGTCTGCTTAGGTCTTCTCCCCATGTTTTAAGTCTTTTTTTTTTTTTTCAATATTGTATGAGCTGTTAATATAGTTTGGAAATTAAACCTTAGGTAGGTTACATCTTTTAGAAGTATTTTCTTCAGTTCTTTAGTTTATCTTTTTTTATAATGGTTTCCTTTGGTGTACAAAAGCTTTTCAGTTTGATTAGGTTCCATTTGTTTATTTTTGCTTTTATTTATTTTGCCTTTGGTGATTGACCTAAGAAAATATTGCTATGATTTATGTCAGAGAATGTTTTGCTTATGTAATCCTCTAAGTATTTCATGATTTTGTATCTTATAATTGTACTTTAAGCCATTTTGAGTTTATTTTTGTGTATGGTGTAAAGGAGTGTTCTTCTTCACTGATTTACATGTGGCTGTCCAGCTTTATCAGCAAAACTTTCTGAAGAGACTGTCTTTTCTCCATTGTATATTCCTGCCGCCTTTGTCAAAGAATAATTGACCATAGTTGTGTAGCTTTATTTCTGGGCTCTCTATTTTGTTCCATTTATTTATATGTCTGTTTTTTTTTTTTTTTTTTTTTTTGCCAGTTCCATGCTGTTTTGATTGCTAAAGTTTTGTAGTATTGTCTGAAGTCTGGGAGGGTTGTGCCTTCAGTGTTGTTCTTGATCCTCAAGATTGCTTTGGCAATTCTGGGGGTTTTGTAATTCCATACAAATTTTATGATTATTTGTTCTAGTTTATTGAAAAATATCTTGGGTTTTCTGATAGGAATCACATGATATCTACAGATTGCTTTTGGTAGTCTTTTGACAGGATTAATTCTTCCAATCCTAGACTGTGGGATATCTTAGACGTCTTTTTGTTTCTCTGAGTCATCTTGAGCTTCCTTTTAGACAAGGGTGTGGTCCTGGTGTGATTAGATTGACTAGTTTTCTGTGAGAATGGTTTTAGTGTATTTGCCCTCTGATGCCCTCTTTCAAGAGCTACTGTTTTACTTGGGTTTCTCTTACCTTGGGCGTGGGGTATCTCGTCCCGGCTGCTCCCGGCCAGCGAAGCACAGCCATCGCACCTTACCTTGGATGAAGGGTCTCTCCTCACCGCCGCCCTTCCTGACCTCGGTCGTGGGGTAGCTCTTCTCGGCCGTGCTTAGTGCGCTTGCCCTCACCGCTGTCCTTCCTCCTTCGTGGGGTAGCTCCTCCCGGCTGCACTCTTAGTGCGCGGCGCAGCCGGCGGGGCGCTCTTAATTGTGCGCGGTCGCTGGAAGGCAAGGCACTCTTAATTGTGTGCAGGTCGCTCTTAATTGTGCACGGGTCGCTCTTAATTGTGCGCCGGTCGAGGGAAGGCGAGGCGCTCTTAATTGTGCGCTGGTCACGGGAAGGCGAGGTGCTCTTAATTGTCAAACTCAATGAAATTGTCTAACTCAATGAAATTAAGCCATGCCCCAGGGGCAACCCGGGATGGGCAGGTCATGGTGGAGAGATATGACAGGGTGTGGTCCGCTGGAAAAGGGAATGGCAAACCACTTCAGTATTCTTGCCTTGAGAACACCATGAACAGTGTGAAAAGACAAAATGATAGGATACTGAAAGAGAAACTCCCCAGATCAGTAGGTGCCCAATATTCTACTGGAGATCAGTGGAGAAATAACTCCAGAAAGAATGAAGCGATGGAGCCAAAGCAAAAAGAATACCCAGCTGTGGATGTGTCTGGTGATAGAAGCAAAGTCCGATGCTGTAAAGAGCAATATTGCATAGGAACCTGGAATGTCAGGTCCATGAATCAAGGCAAATTGGAAGTGGTCAAACAAGAGATGGCAAGAGTGAATGTCGACATTCTAGGAATTAGCGAACTAAAATGGACTGGAATGGGTGAATTTAACTCGGATGACCATTATATCTACTACTGTGGGCAGGAATCCCTCAGAAGAAATGGAGTGGCCATCATGGTCAACAAGAGTCCGAAATGCAGTACTTGGATGCAATCTCAAAAATGACAGAATGATCTCTGTTCGTTTCCAAGGCAAACCATTCAATGTCACAGTAATCCAAGTCTATGCCCCAACCAGTAATGCCGAAGGAGCTGAAGTTGAAAGGTTCTATGAAGACCTACAAGACCTTTTAGAACTGACACCCAAAAAAGATGTCCTTTTCATTATAGGGGACTGGAATTCCAGAGTAGGAAGTCAAGAAACACCTGGAGTAAGAGGCAAATTTGGCCTTGGAATACGGAATGAAGCAGGGCAAAGACTAATAGAGTTTTGCCAAGAAAATGCACTGGTCATAGCAAATACCCTCTTCCAACAACACAAGAGAAGACTCTATACATGGACATCACCAGATGGTCAACACGGAAATCAGATCGATTATATTCTTTGCAGCCAAAGATGGAGAAGCTCTATACAATCAGCAAAAACAAGACCAGGAGCTGACTGTGGCTCAGACCATGAACTCCTTATTGCCAAATTCAGACTGAAATTGAAGAAAGTAGGGAAAACTACTAGACCACTCAGGTATTACCTAAATCAAATCCCTTATGATTATACAGTGGAAGTGAGAAATAGATTTAAGGGCCTAGATCTGATAGAGTGCCTGATGAACTATGGAATGAGGTTCTTGACATTGTACAGGAGACAGGGATAAAGACCATCCCCATGGAAAAGAAATGCAAAAAGGCAAAATGGCTGTCTGGAGAGGCCTTACAAAAAGCTGTGAAAAGAGGAGAAGCGAAAGGCAAAGGACAAAAGGAAAGATATAAACATCTGAATGCAGAGTTCCAAAGAATAGCAAGAAGAGATAAGAAAGCCTTCTTCAGCAATCAATGCAAAGAAATAGAGGAAAACAACAGAATGGGAAAGACTAGGGATCTCTTCAAGAAAATCAGAGATACCAAAGGAACATTTCATGCAAAGATGGGCTCGATAAAGGACAGAAATGGTATGGACCTAACAGAAGCAGAAGATATTAAGAAGAGGTGGCAAGAATACACAGAAGAACTGTACAAAAAAGAGCTTCAAGACCCAGATAATCATGATGATGTGATCACTGACCTAGAGCCAGACATCTTGGAATGTGAAGTCAAATGGGCCTTAGAAAGCATCACTAGGAACAAAGCTAGTGGAGGTGATGGAATTCCAGTGGAGCTATTCCAAATCCTGAAAGATGATGCTGTGAAAGTGCTTCACTCAATATGCCAGCAAATCTGGAAAACTCAGCAGTGGCCACAAGATCGGAAAAGGTCAGTTTTCATCCCAATCCCAAAGAAAGTCAATGCCAAAGAATGTTCAAACTACCGCACAATTGCACTCATCTCACACGCTAGTCAAGTAATGCTCAAAATTCTCCAAGCCAGGATTCAGCAATATGTGAACCGTGAACTTCCTGATGTTCAAGCTGGTTTTAGAAAAGGCAGAGGAACCAGAGATCAAATTGCCAACATCCACTGGATCATGGAAAAAGCAAGAGAGTTCCAGAAAAACATCTATTTCTGCTTTATTGACTATGCCAAAGCCTTTGACTGTGTGGATCACAATAAACTATGGAAAATTCTGAAGGAGATGGGAATACCAGACCACCTGATCTGCCTCTTGAGAAATCTGTATGCAGGTCAGGAAGCAACAGTTAGAACTGGGCATGGAACAACAGACTGGTTCCAAATAGGAAAAGGAGTACGTCAAGGCTATATATTGTCACCATGTTTATTTTACCTATATGCAGAGTACATCATGAGAAATGCTGGACTGGAAGAAACACAAGTTGGAATCAAGATTGCCAGGAGAAATATCAATAACCTCAGATATGCAGATGACACCACTCTTATGGCAGAAAGTGAAGAGGGGCTAAAAAGTCTCTTGATGAAAGTGAAAGTGGAGAGTGAAAAGGTTGGCTTAAAGCTCAACATTCAGAAAACGAAGATCATGGCATCTGGTCCCATCACTACATGGGAAATAGATGGAGAAACAGTGGAAACAGTGTCAGACTTTCTTTTTCTGGGCTCCAAAATCACTGCAGATGGTGACTGCAGCCATGAAATTAAAAGACGCTTACTCCTTGGAAGGAAAGTTATGACCAACCTAGATAGCATATTCAAAAGCAGAGACATTACTTTACCAACAAAGGTTCGCCTAGTCAAGGCTATGGTCTTTCCTGTGGTCACGTATGGATGTGAGAGCTGGACTGTGAAGAAGGCTGAGCGCTGAAGAATTGATGCTTTTGAACTATGGTGTTGGAGAAGACTCTTGAGAGTCCCTTGGACTGCAAGAAGATCCAGCCAGTCCATTCTGAAGGAGATCAATCCTGGAATTTCTTTGGAAGGAATGATGCTAAAGTTCAAACTCCAGTATTTTGGCCACCTCATGCCAAAGTCAAAGAGTTGACTCATTGGAGAAGACTCTGATGCTGGGAGGGATTGAGGGCAGGAGGAGAAGGGGATGACAGAGGATGAGATGGCTGGATGGCATCACTGACTTGATGGGTGTGAGTCTGAGTGACCTCCGGGAGCTGGTGATGGACAGGGAGGCCTGGTGTGCTGCGGTTCATGGGGTCGCAAAGAGTCGGACACGACTGAGCGACTGATCTGATCTGATCTGATCTGAGCTTCTTTTATCAGTGTTTTATACTTTATCAGTATGTAGGTCTTTCACCTCCTTAAGTTTATTCCTAGGTATTCTATTTTTTAGGGTGGAATTTTAAATGTGATTTTTAAAATTTTCTCTTTCTGATATGTCATTGTTAGAAATGTATTGTTAAGAAATGTAGCCAATTTCTGTATATTAATCTAGCATCTTGCTATTTTGCTGAATTCATTCATTAGTTCTAGTAGTTCTTTTGTGAAGATTTTCCTTGCTAGCTCAGAGGTAAAGAATCCATTGCAATGCATGAGATCCCGGTTTGATTCCTGGGTTGGGAAGTTCCCCTGGAGAATGGACAGGCTACCCATTCCTTTATTCTTGGGCTTCCCTGGTAGCTCAGATGGTAAAGAAGCTGCCTGCATTGCGGGAGACCTGGGCTCGATCCCTGGGTTGGGAAGACCCCTGGAGGAGGGCATGGCAACCCACTCCAGTGTTCTTGCCTGGCAAATCCCAATGGACAGAGGAGCCTGTAGGGCTACAGTCCATGGGGTCACAAGGAGTTAGACACAACTGGACAACTACGCACATTGTGTTCTCTTGTGGTAGTTGTGGTTTACTTGCTAAGTCATGTCTGATTCTTGTGACCTCATGGACTCTAGCCCACCAGGCTCCTCTGTCCATGGGATTTACCTGGTAATAATACTGGAATGGGTTGCCATTTCCTTTTTCAGGGGATCTTCTGACCCAAGAATCAAACTCATGTCTCCTTTATTGCAGGTGGTTCCTTTACCATTGAGCCACAAGGGAGGTCTTTTTGTTCTCTATCCAAAGTAATATCATTTGCAAATAGTAATAGTTTTACCTTTCCCCATGCAATTTGGTTACTTTTCATTTATTTCCCTTGTCTGATTGCTATGACTAGGATTTCCAATACTGTGTTGAATAGAAGTGGTGGGAGTGTGCATCCTTGTCTGCTATTACATTTAGCATGAAGACTTTCAGCTATTCACCATTGACTATCATGTTGACTGGGTTTGTGGTAGATGCCTTTTATTATGTTGAGATATGTTCTCTCTTTACCCACTTTGTTGAGAATTTTTAAATGAATGCATTTTGAATTTTGCCAGATGTTTTTCTGTGTCTGTTGAGATGATCATGCTTTGTCTTTCATTTTGTTAATATGGTGTATCATATTTATTTGCATATGTTGAACCATGCTGTGACCCTGTGATGAATCCAACTTGATTCTCTAGTGTATTTTTATTTAGTGTTGGATTCAGTTTGTTAATATTTTGTTGAGATTTTGCATCTATATTCATCAAAGTTATTGGCCTGTAATTTTCCTTTTCTTTTGTAGTAACTGTCTGGTTTGGATCAGGGTGATGGTAGAGTCATAGAATTAATTTGGGTGTGTTCCCTCCTCTTCAGTCTTTTGTAATAGTTTCAGAAGGATAAGTTCTTTTTATAATTGGTAGAATTCCTCAGGGATCCATCCAGTCCTGGAATTTTGTTTATAGAGAGATTTTCACTCACAGATTCTATTTCACTTCTGGTAATTGGTCTATTGAAAATTTCTGTGTCTTCTTCTTCTTCTTCTTTTTGTTTTTTTTGTATTTATGTGGTATTAATTGTTGTTTCTCCTCTTTCATTTATTTTGTTGATTTGGGTCATCTCTCTTTTCTTTTTGGTGAGCCCAGTTAGAGGTTTGTTGATTTTAACTTTTAAGGAAAGACTGCTCTTCTTTATATTGGCCTTTTCTATTGTGTTTTGATTTCTATTGCCACTCTGGTGGTAGTTTAGTCACTAAGTCGTGTCTGACTCTTGTGACCCCATGGAGCCTGCCAAACTCCTCTGTCCATGAGATTCTTTAGGCAAGAATACTGGGGTGGGTTGCCATTTCCTTCTCCACGAGATCTTCTCAACCCAGGAATCGAACCCAGGTCTCCTGCATTGCAGGTAGATCCTTTACCAAATGAGCTACAAGGGAAGCCCTCTATTCCCACTCTAGTTTTGATTATTTCCTTCATTTTGCTGACGTTTTTTTTCCTCCTCATTCTTTTAGATGATAAATTGTTTTAGATTTTCCTTATTTCTTGAGGAAGGATTTTATCACTATGAAGTTTCTTCTTAAAACTGCTTTTGCTGCATTTCATAAATTTGTAAAGTTGTATTATCATTTTCCTATGTCTCAAGATATTTTTTGATTTCTTCTCTGATTTTGTCATTGACTTAATGGTTTTTTAGTAGCATGTCGTTTAGTCTTCACATGTTCTTTTCCTGTTTTTATTTCTGTGCTTGATTTCTAGTTTCATATTGTTGTGATCAGTAAAGATGCTACAAATGATTTCTATCCCCTTAATTTTGTTGAAGCTTATTTTTTGATCTAGAATGTGCCTTGTTCTAGAAAATGGTCTGTGTGTGCTTGAAAAGAATGTGTATTCTTTTTATTTTTTTGGATGTACTGTCCTATAGACATCAATTAAGTCCAACTGGTATATTTTATCATTCTCTCTGGATGATCTGTCCATTGATTTCAGTAGGGTGTTAAAGTTTCACTATTACTATAGTCCTGTCAATTTCACCCTTCCTGTCAGTGTTTGTTTTATATATTTTGGTGCTCCTATATTGGTTACATATATGTTAATGAGTATAATACCCCCTTCTTGTAGTGCTCCCTTTGTCATTATATATTCCCTTTGTTTATTTTCCTATATGGCCTTCTGAAAAATCCGTTTTGTCTGATATGTATCTTGCTACCACTGTTTTCTTGTCTGCATAAAAAATCTTTTTCTATCCACTTACTTTCATTCTCTGTGTGTTTCATCCTAAAGTGAGTCTCTTGCAGTCAGAAATTGTAAGTCTTTTTTTTTTTTCCTAAATCCTATCTGCCTATCTGTCTTTTGATCAGAATATTTAGTCCATTGCCATTTAAACTAATTATTGATAGGAAGCTACGTGGACAATGTCAAACATCACAGCTGGCCGCCAAGACCAGATACAACAAATTGTGAATCATGGGTTAGTCCCATTCCTTGTTGGCCTTCTCTCAAAGGCAGACTTTAAGACACAGAAGGAAGCCGCCTGGGCTGTGAACAATATACAAGTGGCGGAACAGTTGAGCAGATCGTGTACCTTGTTCACTGCGGCATAATAGAGCCGTTGATGAACCTCCTCACTGCAAAAGATACCAAAATTGTTCTGGTTATTCTGGATGCCATTTCAAATATCTTTCGGGCTGCTGAGAAACTAGGTGAGACTGAGAAACTTGGTATAATGATTGAAGAATGTGGAGGTTTGGACAAAATCGAAGCTCTGCAGAACCATGAAAACGAGTCTGTGTACAAAGCATCATTAAACTTGACTGAGAAGTATTTCTCTGTAGAGGAAGAGGAAGATCAAAATGTTGTGCCAGAAACTACCTCTGAAGGCTACACATTCCAAGTGCAGGATGGCTCTGCTGGGACCTTCAGGTTTTAGATGCGCATCTGAGGTTAACACTGTTCCTTGTGCACTATGTTTGGTATAAGTTTGTCTCACTGTTTCTCTACTAAGAACTCTTTTTAAATGTGGTTTGTTATTGTAGCACTTTTTACAACAAAACTATACTTGAACAGTTCCAAACTGTACATACTGTATGAAGCTTCTCCTCTCAATGGGTTTCTTGTTTCTATGTGGAATTTCATATCTTGCAGTGTCCTATAAATAAAGATTAAATTCCACCCTTTTCTTTACTTCACCATGTCAATGTGTTACTTTCTAATGTAGAGCTCTCACAGCTCTGAAGCCATGTGACTGCACTGGAGTGTATCTGGTGGCAGGCAGCACTTGATGTAAGGTCTGTCATGTCATCAAGGATACAGAATTGATAGCTTCCTGTCTGCTTCTGGACTCTGGCTTTGTTCTAGGCTGCTTCCCTGCTTGGTTGGTGAGAAATGGTCCTTGGAATGTCACGGGACATTTTTCACTGGACGAGTTTTTCATCAAAGAACAAATAAAATTTCCCAGAACCCCTCAGCCAGTGTCTTCTTAAGTCATACTGGCCACTGGGATAAAAATCTTAAATTTCATCTTAAATTTCTCCTGGAGTCACAAGTGGAATTCATTCCTCCCAACGTTCAAGGCTGAAAGTGATTTCAAGGCTGCACCTGGGAAAATTAGATTGGTAAGGGGTGGGGTCCGCTTATTGAGTCTTGTCCTTTTAATTCCCAGGTGCAGTCTGGGTTGTGAAAGCCACTACGTTAGCAGAAAAGGAAGGGGTCGGGTAGAGTTTTAACTACAATATCCCAGAAGTCTTAGGAAATCAAAAGGCATCTTTAGTGTACTACTGTCAGTTTCCACTTTTTGAATTATTGGAACAATGAGCAAATGCTTCACGAAGGTAAAGTAAAAGCTATGATGGCGGGCATGGGGTGGAAGACTCAAGTTGAACACAATTTATGACCTACTGTATTCAGTAAAACAAGATAGTTCTTCAAGTTGGTTGTATAATGCAAGGAATTGCCATTTACCTTCTCAGTGGGTCCAAGCCCTTCCCCTAGTTCATCGACATACACATTAACACGTTTTGCCTTTTGTAGGTAACAGAGTTTTTTGAAGTTCTCTTCTCAAAGGTGGTCATCTTGTTGGGGAGCAGAAACGCTTCAGCTGATGTGTATTTAAAGCACCTCCAATAGCCGAATTCTTGACATGGAATATGAAACCTGTTACAGGCATTTCTCTTAAGTGCAGGGCACCGTGTTTGGAGCCCTGGTGTTTTCTCAGCTTTCTCTGTGCAGTCTTCAGGCAGGAGGACAGAAGTGACCGGACTGGAGCTGTGTCCTCCCTCCCCTGCCTAAGTCTCGCTCCACTCCCCTTTGCCCTCCTCTTCCTCCACCGTGAACCCCTTCTTGGTGGCTGCATCCGGAAGTCTTTAGCCTGAGAAAATGTGGGAGTGAACCTGCACATCCTAGGCTTTCACTTTAAGGTAGGTGAAGCTTTGGCTTCCCTGGCGGCTCAGATGGTAAAGCATCTGTCTACGATGCGGGAGACCCGGGTTCGATCCCTGGGTTGGGAAGATCCCTTGGAGAAGGAAATGTCAATCCACTCCAGTACTATTGCCCGGAAAATCCCATAGACAGAGGAGCCTGGTAAGCTACAGTCCATGGGGTCGCAAAGAGTCCGACACGACTAAGCATTTGATCTGATCTGATGTACTTATCACCTTTTAATCCTTGTTTACCTGATGTTTTAAGTTCTTTTTTTCTTTTTTCTTTTTTTATTGTGGTTTGATGATTTTCTTTTATAGTCTGCTTGAGTTCCTTTCTTTTTTGTGTGTGTAGGTATTGTATATATTTTTTCATTACCATGGAGTTCTAGTAAGTTGACCCATAACTATATCTTCTTGCTTTTAACTGATAGTCATTCAAATTCAAACACATTCTAAAAGACTGATATTTTTATATTCCCATCACCTACATTTTGTGATTTTTGTGTTTTATTTTACATCTTCATGCTTACTCTACTGTTAATTGTATCTATAATCACTTTTACAGAACTTTTTGATTTTTAATCTATATATTGGCTTATTTATGTGATCTTCAATACTTTTTTTGTATTTGCCTTTCCTATTGTGATTTTCCATTTCCTATGGATTTTTTTCTCTTTAAAGAAGACCCTTGAATATTTATTTTAAAGTAGGTTTAGTGTTGCTGAATTCTTTCATTTTTGCTTTCCTTGGGATATGTTGGCTGTTGATGGGGAGTGTTTTTGGTCAGGCAGTGCTTTGTCTCTGCTTCATGGCACCCTGTCAGGGACTGAGTCTGCTCCCCAGTTTTGTAGTAGAAGCCCTGGGGGTCAAGTGTGATGAGACTCGATTGCCCTGGAGCATGTATACCTTTCCCCAGAGGAGGTGATTGCTGAAGTAAGTTGAGGCCCTCCCATGTGATCACAGAAAACCTATGTAGGTGTCTGTAGTTTCTCTCAGAGGCAGCCTGATGTTGCATCCCTTTCTCTGTTGTGTTTGTTTCAGATTTGGTGCAAGGCTCTGGTGTGAGTTAACTTGGGGCTAGGGCTCTAAGCATTGTGGCTACAGGAATTGAAGTGGTTGCCCTGCTTGCTGCCTGAGATCTGGGCTCCCTCTGTGGCAGGGTCCTCCTGGGACCTTTCTGGTCCAGATCCACTGCTAACCTGTTGCATTGAATGGGCAGACCTGGAATGCTCTTGCTTGAAGATGAACCACAAAGCAATGGTTTTGACAATAAACAAGGGTAAAATAAATATATAATATTAAAAATAAATAGAGGAAATAATCATAGATAAAAGCTAAAAATTGCATATTGTGTATAGTTTTGCTAGTAAATTTTAAGATATGGGTGAAATGAATGGTTTTATATGCAAATGTTAATTTCTAAAGTTGACTCAGTAAGAAAAACAAACCTAAGGAAAACCTTTTTCATGAAAGGAAATGAGAAAGTCATTAAAAATATTGAGATCAGAGAGTTTCACTGGAAAATTGTTAAAGACATTCAATTAGAAATTAATTCTCACATTATTTATATTGTATCATATAGTAGAGAAAGAAGAGAAGTTTATTTTATGGAGGCGTGATTAGCTTAGTAACAAAAACTGACAGAGTTCAAAAATAGAAACAGTGACAATTTTCACTTTTGAAGCAGATGTGAACATCTGAAGTACAATATTAATAAATAGATTCACAGAGTGTAATGAAAGAATAAGAGATCATTAAAAAGTAAATTTTATTTCAGGGATATGAGTTCAAATTTGATGATATTTACAGTAGTAATAATAGTTTCAAAATAGTAAAATAAAGCATATGGTAATGTTGACAGATGTTAAAAATGACAAAATTCAACATCTCTTACTGGTAAAAAAAATGTGACAAATAAAATACAAATAGAAAGATGCCTCACTAAAATACCAGTCAGAATCATATTTCATGGTCAAACACTATGGCCATTAATTTTATAATCAGGTTTAAGACAGTGATCCCAAAAATCACCAGTGTTGTCTCAACCACCAAATTATAACTATAAAATATAAAATGGCAAAATTACTATTACTTTCTCATGATTGTATATCTAGAAAAACCAGGAGGATCTAGTTATAGTTTAATTAGAGTAATATAGGTATTCAGTATAATAGTTGACTTTGGAGTGAACTGAGTCCTTTAAAAACCCATATATTGAAAACTTAACCCCCAATATGACTTTCTTTGGATTTAGGGCTTTAAAGATGTCATTGAGTTTAGATGAGGTCATAAGGTTGAGACTCTAATATGACAGGATTATTTTCCTTATCAAGAAGAGACAACATAGAGCTCTCATGCTCTCTTGGTCTCCCTTTATTTGGGCACATGTGGTCAAGTGAACACAGTGAGATGGTGGCCAATAGAAGAGGTCTTAGAACGAAACCTACCTCATTAGCACTTTGATCTTCGACTTACCTGTATCAAGAATTTTTAAAAATAAATGTCTGTTATTTAAGCCACCCAACCTATAGTACTTGTTATGGCAACCCAAAGTGACTAATACAGCTAGCAATTTCAGTAGACAAAATTGGTAAGGTTTTGGTATTGTAAATATTTGCTTGTGTGTTATATTTGCCCACGTCCTTTATATATATATATATATATATATATATATACACACACACATATATTTATATGTTTTAATATATGATTTTGTATCTCTAAAATACTTTGTTAAATACTTTTAAAAGTAAATGAGGTAGGTTAGACAAATACTTGTGGAACTATTGAATAAAATCAGATGTAAATTACTATAATTTTAATTACAATTATATATAAAGATTATATGCAAGAAAAACCTAAAAGGATGAAAGAGTTCTATATGTACACATGCTTCATCAGATCCCATTCACATTAGCATCAAAAACATTAACAAAACATGGAACATATTACTAGGACCACTAAGAATAAACGGAAAAATTTAGCCAAGGGACATATAAAAGACTTGAATAAATGGAGACATGCGTCTTTTTTATCAGATTGTAAATATATTGAAAGTGAAAGTGTTAGTCAATCAGTCATGTCCAACTCTTTTTATTTTTTTTTTCAGATAAAATTGACTTTATTTTTTTTTTTTTTTGGCTCTATTTTTAATTTTTTTAATTATTTTTTTAATTAAATTTTATTTTGCCTAACTTTACAATATTGTATTGCTTTTGCCATACGTCAAGATGGATGCGCCTCAAGTATACATGTGTTCCCCATCCTGAACCCTCCTCCCTCCTCCCTCCCCATACCATCCCCCTGGGTCGTCCCAGTGCACCAGTACCAGGCATCTGTTATCAGGCATCGTACCTAGACTGGCGACTCGTTTCAGATATGATATTATACATATTTCAATGCTATTCTCCCAAATCATCCCACCCTCTCCCGTTCCCAGAGTCCAACAGACTGTCCTACACATCAGTGTCTCTTTTGCTGTCTCGTAAACAGGGTTATTGTTACCATCTTTCTAAATTCCATATATATGCATTAGTATACTGTATTTGTGTTTTTCTTTCTGGCTTACTTCACTCTGTATAATAGGCTCCGGTTCCATCCACCTGATTAGAACTGATTCAAATGCATTCTTTTTAATGGCTGAGTAATACTCCATTGTGTATATGTACCACTGCTTTCTTATCCATTCATCTGTGGATGGACATCTAGGTTGCTTCCAAGTCTTGGCTATTGTAAACAGTGCTGCTATGAACATTGGGGTACACGTGTCTCTTTCAATTCTGGTTTTCTCAGTGTGTATGCCCAGCAGTGGGATTGCTGGATCATAAGGCAGTTCTATTCCCAGTTTTTTGAGGAATCTCCATACTGTTCTCCAGAGTGGCTGTACTAGTTTACATTCCCACCAACAGTATAAGAGGGTTCCCTTTTCTCCACACCCTCTCCAGCATTTATTGCTTGTGGACTTTTGTATTGCAGCCATTCTGACTGGTGTGAAATGGTACCTCATAGTGGTTTTGATTTGCATTTCTCAGATAATGAGTGATGTTGAGCATCTTTTCATGTGTTTGTTAGCCATCTGTATGTCTTCTTTGGAGAAATGTCTACCTAGTTCTTTGGCCCATTTTTTGATTGGGTCATTTATTTTTCTGGAACTGAGCTGTTGGAGTTGCTTGTATATTTTTGAGATTAGTTATTTGTCTGGTACTTCATTTGTAGTACTCTTGCCTGGAAAATCCCATGGATGGAGGAGCCTGGTGGGCTGCAGTCCATGGGGTCGCTAAGAGTCGGACACAACTGAGAGACTTCATTTTCACTTTCACTTCTCCCATTCTGAAGGCTGTCTTTTCACCTTGCTTATAGTTTCCTTTGTTGTGCAGAAGCTTTTAAGTTTAATTAGATCCCATTTATTTATTTTTGATTTTATTTCCAATATTCTGGGAGGTGGGTCATAGAGGATCCTGCTGTGATGAATGTCAGACAGTGTTTTGCCTATGTTTTCCGCTAGGAGTTTTATGGTTTCTGGTCTTACATTTAGATCTTTAATCCATTTTGAGTTTATTTTTGTGTATGGTGTTAGAAAGTGTTCTAGTTTCATTCTTTTACAAGCGTTTGACCAATTTTCCCAGTACCACTTGTTAAAGAGATTGTCTTTAATCCATTGTATATTCTTGCCTCCTTTGTCAAAGATAAGGTGACCATATGTGCGTGGATTTATCTCTGGGCTTTCTATTTTGTTCCATTGATCTATATTTCTGTCTTTGTGCCAGTACCATACTGTCTTGATGACTGTGGCTTTGTAGTAGAGCCTGAAGTCAGGCAGGTTGATTCCTCCAGTTCCATTCTTTCTCAAGATAGCTTTGGCTATTCGAGGTTTTTTGTATTTCCATACAAATTGAGAAATTATTTGTTCTAGCTCTGTGAGAATACCGTTGGTAGCTTGATGGGGATTGCATTGAATCTATAAATTGCTTTGGGTAGTATACTCATTTTCACTATATTGATTCTACTGATCCATGAACATGGAATATTTCTCCATCTATTAGTGTCCTCTTTGATTTCTTTCACCAGTGTTTTATAGTTTTCTATATATAGGTCTTTCATTTCTTTAGGAAGATATATTCCTAAGTATTTTGTTCTTTTTCATTGCAATGGTGAATGGAATTGTTTCCTTAATTTCTTTCTATTTTCTCATTATTAGTGTACAGGAATGCAAGGGATTTCTGTGTGTTGATTTTATATCCTGCAACTTTTCTATATTCATTGATTAGTTCTAGTAATTTTCTGGTGGAGTCTTTAGGGTTTTCTACATAGAGAATCATGTCATCTGCAAACAATGAGAGTTTTACTTCTTCTTTTCCAATTTGGATTCCTTTTATTTCTTTTTCTGCTCTGATTGCTGTGGCGAATACTTCCAAAACTATGTTGAATACTAATGGTGAAAGTGGGCATCCTTGTCTTGTTCCTGACTTTAGAGGAAATGCTTTCAATTTTTCACCATTGAGGATAATGTTTGTGTGACCCTATGGACTGTAGCTGGGCAGGCTCATCTGTCTATGGGATTCTAAAGGCAAGAATACTGGAGTGGGTTGCCATTTCCTTCTCCAGGGGATCTTCCCAACCCAGGAATCAAACCCATGTCTCCTGCATTATAGGCAGATTCTTTGCCATCTGAGCTACATTAATTCCCCCTTAAATAATGAATAACTAAATGCAATCTCAATAAACCTTCCAGTCTAGGATTTTTGGACCTTGAAAATGATTTAATGTTTACCTGGAAGAGTAAATATATTACAATAGCCAGCTGACTTCTGAAAAGAGGAATCAATTAAGAAAATTGCCTCATCAGACTTTATAACCTTTTATAAAGCTAAATAGAAATGAATACAGTATGCTGCTGGCCTATAAATGGAACAGATTAGAGATTTCAGACAGGAAAAATTCAATATTTGATGAAATTTACCATCACAGCTCTACAGTTTGTAAGAATGATGAAGCTTTTGGTATGAATCACAACAAACTGTGAAAAATTCTTAAAGACAGAAATACCAAACCAACTTACCTGTTTCTTGAGAAGCCTGTATGCAAGTCAAGCAGTAACAGTTAGAACTGGATGTGAAACAACAGACTGGTTCAAAGTTGGGAAAGGAGTACAACAAGGCTATATGTTGTCATCCTGCTTATTTAACTTATCTGCAGAGTACCTCATGTGAAATGCCAGGTTGGATGAATCCCAAGCCAGAATCAAGATTGCTGGGAGAAATATCAACAACTTCAGATATGCAGATGATACTACTCTAATGGCAGAAAGTGAAGAGGAACTAAAGAACGTCTTGATGAAGGTGAAAGAGATGGGTGAAAAAGCTGACTTAACGCTCAACATTCCAAAAATAAAGATCATGGTATCCAGTCCCATCACTTCATGGCAAATAGAAGGGGGAAAAGTGGAAGCAGTGACAGATTTTATTTTCTTGGGCTCAAAAATTACTGTGGACAGTGACTGCAGGCATAAAATTAAGACACTTGCTCCTTGGAAGGAAAGCTATGACAAACCTAGACAGCATATTTAAAAACAGAGGCATCCTTTTACTGACAAATGTCTCTGTAGTGAAACCATGGCTTTTCCAGTAGTCATGCATGGATGTGAGACTTAGACCATAAGACCACTGAGTGCTGAAGAATTGATGCTTTCAAATTGTGGTTCTGGAGAACACTCTTGAAAGTCCTTTTGACAACAAGGAGAGCAAACTAGTCAGTCCTAAATGAAATCATCCCTGAATATTCAACTGGAAGGACTGTGAAGCCGAAGCTCCAGTCCTTTGGCTACCTGATGTGAAGAGCCAACTCACTGAAAAAGATCCTGATGCTGGGAAAGTTTGAAGGCAAAATGAGAAGGGGGAAGCAGAGGATAAGATGGTTAAATAGTATCACCAACTCAATGAACATGAATTTGAGCAAATGTAGGATATTGTGAAGGACAGAAAAGCCTGGCTTGCTGCAATTAATGGGGCCACAAAGAGTAGAACATGACTTAGTGACTGAACAACAATGCTGAGTTCAAATCCCTGCTCTGCCGTTATCCAGCTGTGTGACTTTTTGCAAGTTACTTAACCTCTCTGAGCATTAGTTTTATAATTTCTTTAATAGGAGAGTAATACTTACATCATAATGAAATAATGAATGTGCCTGGCACACAGTAAGCCCTCAATAAATGGTAGTTTCTGTATCTCTGTCTCACTTCTTACATAAAAATAAATTTCAAATGGATCAAAGATTTACATACGTAAAAAGTAAACAGGAATAAATATATGATCATGTTTTGTGGAAGACATTTCCAAGTATGGTGGGGAAAATAGAGATCATAAAGCAAAAATGGTATATATGACACATATAAGTTAAAAGCTTGGTGTAGTAAAAATTACCATAATTAAAGTTATCTGAAAGACACAAAAGTAGGGAAAAGATATGCAACATGTATGACAATATAAGGTTTTCCCAAAATTAAGTTTTAAAAAAATTCTTAAAAGAAATATTGAAAAGATGAACTCCTGAACCAGGGTATATTAAAGACTGTAGACTTGGAGGATGTACAGTTTTGGTGGTAGTGGTGGTGGGAGGAAGTGAAGAATAAAAAGTATTGTTTTTAGATAATTTAAACTATGATGTGCCTATTAGATATGCGAGGTAGAAATTAGGTAGATTTTAATTATCCTTTATTTCTGTTTCTCACCATTTTCCCCCAAATTAATTCAGAAGTTCGGTTAAATGTCATTCTCTCTGTCAAACCTTCCCTGACTCTACCAGCCTAAGTTACTTCTGTTATATATCCCATTGTGTTCTTTTGAAATTAATTCTCCTCGTAAGTACCGTGGACTTCTGCACAACAGAAGTCTGTGATTGGAGACACTGGAAGATGGTAAGTAGTCTGGCAATCAGCTGACAGTCACTGGTGTCTTTGCATTTGGGCTTGATTTCAAGTGTTGAACTGTTACTCCTAGAGGTCTATTAAGGAAGTCAGAGTCCCAGTCTTGGTGAAGATGGTGAGATGTAGAAATAACACAGACTCAAGTTATTATAAATCTTAATTCCAGGGGGGAAAGATGACTAGTTAAATTGGAGCATGAGATCTGAGACTCTAACAGAAATGATCAGATATTGAATTCACTGACTAGAGGTCAAATTCATAAGAAATAGAGCAAAAATTTTTTCTGCATCTGGAGAAGATTTAACCTCTATATTCAAATATTACTAATTATGGGAATTATAGGGCCCAGTGAAAGAGAGCAAGATGGATCACTATACCACATCCCTCCAAAACCATGGCTAAATTTAATTATTTGCCATCGTGCTAGGTTTTTTTTAATTAAAATTTTGCATTTTTGATTATTGGTTGGGTGTTCTCCACCTTTATGGAGTTTTGGCTTGAATAAATCTCTTTTCTATAAATATCTGTTGCCAGTGAATGGCCCTGCATTTACAGAAGACTTGAAATGGGCTGAAACATTTGAAACATGGGCCTTGTTTGGTAGGTGACAATAATTCCAGTTGCAGAGGAATGGTGTTATGTATGTGTTTGGCGAGTGTCTTCATTAATGGCTTTGAAAAGAATTTAAATGCCATGTTAATTAAATTTGAAGTGATAGTAAAGGAGAAAGTGTTATGAACATTATTGACAATCCAAACAATAACCTCTCTGGGAGAGGTTAAGGATGTAAGCAGACAAGAAAGCCAGATTTAACCTATCCAATAGAAGCAATCATGCAGGGAAGATTATCAAAAATAAGATATTTTAGTCTAAGGAGAGCACCAACTGGAAATCAGCCATGCTGTGAGCATTCAGCAGTCACCAGAATCAGAGATCAGATCAGATCAGATCAGTCGCTCAGTCGTGTCCGACTCTCTGCGACCCCATGAACCGCAGCACGCCAGGCCTCCCTGTCCATCACCAGCTCCCGGAGGTCACTCAGACTCGCATCCATCAAGTCAGTGATGCCATCCAGCCATCTCATCCTCTGTCGTCCCCTTCTCCTCCTGCCCTCAATTCCCTCCCAGCTTCAGAGTCTTCTCCAATGAGTCAACTCTTCGCATGAGGTGGCCAAAATACTGGAGTTTCAGCTTTAGCATCATTCCTTCTAAAGAAATTCCAGGATTGATCTCCTTCAGAATGGACTGGTTGGATCTCCTTGCAGTCCAAGGGACTCTCAAGAGTCTTCTCCAACACCACAGTTCAAAAGCATCAATTCTTCATCGCTCAGCCTTCTTCACAGTCCAGCTCTCACATCCATACATGACCACAGGAAAGACCATAGCCTTGACTAGGCGAACCTTTGTTGGTAAAGTAATGTCTCTGCTTTTGAATATGCTATCTAGGTTGGTCATAACTTTCCTTCCAAGGAGTAAGCGTCTTTTAATTTCATGGCTGCAGTCACCATCTGCAGTGATTTTGGAGCCCAGAAAAACAAAGTCTGACACTGTTTCCACTATTTCCCCATCTATTTCCCATGTAGTGATGGGACCAGATGCCATGATCTTCGTTTTCTGAATGTTGAGCTTTAAGCCAACCTTTTCACTCTCCACTTTCACTTTCATCAAGAGGCTTTTTAGCCCCTCTTCACTTTCTGCCATAAGAGTGGTGTCATCTGCATATCTGAGGTTATTGATATTTCTCCCGGCAATCTTGATTCCAACTTGTGTTTCTTCCAGTCCAGCATTTCTCATGATGTACTCTGCATATAAGTTAAATAAACATGGTGACAATATGCAGCCTTGACGTACTCCTTTTCCTATTTGGAACCAGTCTGTTGTTCCATGCCCAGTTCTAACTGTTGCTTCCTGACCTGCATACAGATTTCTCAAGAGGCAGATCAGGTGGTCTGGTATTCCCATCTCTTTCAGAATTTTCCACAGTTTATTGTGATCCACACAGTCAAAGGCTTTGGCATAGTCAATAAAGCAGAAATAGATGTTTTTCTGGAACTCTCTTGCTTTTTCCATGATCCAGCGGATGTTGGCAATTTGATCTCTGGTTCCTCTGCCTTTTCTAAAACCAGCTTGAACATCAGGAAGTTCACGGTTCACATATTGCTGAAGCCTGGCTTGGAGAATTTTGAGCATTACTTTACTAGCGTGTGAGATGAGTGCAATTGTTCGGTAGTTTGAGCACTCCTTGGCATTGCCTTTCTTTGGGATTGGGATGAAAACTGACCTTTTCCAATCTTGTGGCCACTGCTGAGTTTTCCAAATTTGCTGGCATATTGAGTGTAGCACTTTCACAGCATCATCTTTCAGGATTTGGAATAGCTCCACTGGAATTCCATCACCTCCACTAGCTTTGTTCGTAGTGATGCTTTCTAAGGCCCATTTGACTTCACATTCCAAGATGTCTGGCTCTAGGTCAGTGATCACATCATCATGATTATCTGGGTCTTGAAGCTCTTTTTTGTACAGTTCTTCTGTGTATTCTTGCCACCTCTTCTTAATATCTTCTGCTTCTGTTAGGTCCACACCATCTCTGTCATTTATTGTGCCCATCTTAGCATGAAATGTTCCTTTGGTATCTCTGATTTTCTTGAAGAGATCCCTAGTCTTTCCCATTCTGTTGTTTTCCTCTATTTCTTTGCATTGATCACTGAAGAAGGCTTTCTTATCTCTTCTTGCTATTCTTTGGAACTCTGCATTTAAATGTTTATATCTTTCCTTTTCTCCTTTGCTTTTCACCAGAATAGAATTAGCCTAAATACTCAAGCAAGGAGTGAAAAGATTCACAGTGAATTTCTAACTTCTCTCTTTAAAAAAGTACACTTTACTTTGAAGTGTTGCCCTAAGTGTTGGTGTAGTTCATGGACAAAGGGTCACAGACTCTGGAGATAGACCTCATGATCAGGCAGAGTTTCATGTCTAGGAAAGTGAACAAAAATCTCTACACCATGGCTGAAATTAGTTATGTAAAGAAAACCTGCCCAGTGGTATCACGTCTTAGAGGGTTCTTTGGAAAAGGATAACTGACGAGATTAATCTGCATTTTAGGAGTTGTTTCTCAAGGAGAGCTTGCTTCAGGACCATCAGGAATGCTTTTTAAAATACAGATTCCTAGGTACCACCCCAGACCTATTGAAACAGAGTCCCTGGGTATGGGTACATGAGATCTACATTTTAAACAAGGGCTAGTTTTTTTTCCTCTTATATAATATTTTTTGGGAAACACTGTTTTATATTATCAGGACATTGCACTTAATTGTAATGAACGGAAAGTGTAAATTAGGAACAATATTTTAATGTGGAATGCTTGTTGTAATTATTTGAAATATAAAGACACATATTATCAGGAATTAGCCAACCCCACACATAGAAAGGAGAGACATAGGGTTTTCAGATTTACTGAAATTTGAAAATTTGAAAGTGATTTACTGAAAATTTGAAAATGATTCACGTAGCTGCTGCTGCTAAGTTGCGTCAGTCATATCCCACTCTTAGAGACCCCATGGACTGCAGCCTACCAGGCTCCTCCACCTATGGGATTTTCCAGGCAAGATTACTGGAGTGGGGTGCCATTGCCTTCTCCAGATTCATGTAGATTGCAATGTAAATGGCATCCCTTAGAGTTGTGCAGTGTAAACAAGTCAATCTATGCAGGTACTCCAATTTAGTACATGCATGGCTTCCCTGGTGGCTTAGTGGTAAAGAACCCACCTGCCAATGCTGGAGATGTGGGTTTGATCCCTCGGTAGGGAAGATCCCCTGGAAAAGGAAATGGCAACCCACCCCAGTATTCTTTCATGGGAAATTCTGTAGACAGAGGAACCCGGCAGGCTACAGTCCTTGCGGTCACAAAGTGCTGGATACAAGTCAGTAACTGAACAATAATGACAAATGATTCTGTTTTAGAGAAGAGAAATTGATTAGCCTCTGTCACCCTCTAAATGAAAAAACTTAATTTTTCTTGATCTATATTCACCAGGACTTACAAATTTAATATACAGGGTACCTGGATGTCGAGATATGAATGTCATTGGTAATAAATGTATACCCTGTTATGATAGTATACAGTCAAATTTTCATTCATAATTTATTCTCTTGTTATTTAGATTTTGGTGAATCATAGTTTTATAACCTAGAGTTGAGGATGGACCAAGAAAGATTTCACTAAAGTATTAATATATCAGTCTCATGAAAGCCACCCTGAAACCATCAGGTAATCTTGCCCTTGTCCTGACAACAGCTACCATGCTGTCGTATTATGTATTTATGTTGTGAAGAAAATTGATGTTTAAGTAAATAAGGAAGGTCAGAGACAGCTTGATGAGCCATAGATTCCATTTAGAATATTTTCCCTCATGTACAATTTTTTTCTTTGCACCTGCAACCAGATTGTAACCTTGAGAAGAATCTTATGCACAAAATTATAGGCCACAGTGGAAAATTTACTTCTGAGAGTAGGTCATCAAAAAGAGCATGCTGAGTCCAGATGCAGAGGAAATTAGAACCTTTGTTTGTTCTCTCTTTGAGGACAATTGTGCCCTCTGTGAAAATTGCATAGCCCCTCATCATACTGTTTGAGGACTAAAGAAGCCCATTAACAAAACAAGTAAGGGAGATATTGGAGCAAAAAATTGAGAGGAAGAATTAGGAAAATCATGGAGTTGGAAAACTGCTGAGTCATTAGGACTGATTGTATAAGATAAAGAAAGGGAAGGAGAGAGAAAATCTGCTACCTGAGCTAAAAGAGCAGTTGGAACTTCCTGAAATAGTGACTCACAGGTCAAGGCTTCTCCCACAGATTTCCCTTTTCATGAAAATCATCTTTACTTGACCCTACTGCCCTTTGTAGATTCCTCCTTATTTCTTTCCTTCCTTTTACAACTAACTTCTCTTTACAAGTTGACTTTCTACCCTTACCACTCAGCCTCTTCTTAACCCCTGACTTAGAAATATTTCATCTGAAGCTTCTTCCAACCATTCTACTAAATCAAAACTCCTAAAGCTCATCAGAGCCATATCAAACCTTTATTTCCAGGTCCAAATCTCTTTCCCAATCTGTTTCTGCTTTTATAATATCTGCTGGAATATCCCCTTAAATATAACAGCAATAACTGAAACAGCAGAGGTATAAATAGCAAAGGCAACACCAGTAACAGTAAGATTATTTATTGAGCACTGCCTTGCACTGTTCCAACTATTCTCCAAGTGCTGACTCATTGGATTCTCTCAATGAGTCTATGAGGTAGGTGCTTTCATTATCCTTATCATAGAGATGAAATAACAAGTTGAGGGTAGATTCATAACTTCCCCAAGTTCACAAAAACTAGTAAGTTGTGGAGCTAGGGTTTCAACTTGGTGCTTGACCACTTGTTATAAGCTATTTTTCTGTATGCTATGCCACTCCAAACTCAGCACATCTAAAATTAAACGCCTAAATCCCTAACCCTAAATAGATTTCTTCATTTTCCCCATTTTAGTGAAGTCACCACTTTCCATTATCTTTAAGGATGAATAATACAAAACAAGTTTTCAGGGTTCTGATGTATCAATGCATGAGAATGTTTGTTCATCAAAAACTATACAACTTTTGATGCTGAATGTGCATGTCCCATCATACACATAGGTCAATAAACCTGAATTTGTAGCTCTTAAATATTACAGATTCTTTTGAATGCTTTCCTGCCAATAAGCTTGAATTTTAATTACATAGCCAGAGTGTGTGATGTTTGGCAAACATTCCTTTGCCTACGATTCCTTTTAACATTTTTTATTATCTCTAGTTATGGAGAGTGAGGGCTACTCTCTAGTTGTGGTGTGTGCACTTTTCATTACAGCAGCTTCACGTGTTGCAGCACACAGGCTCTGTGGCACGTGGACTTCAGTATTTGCAGTGCATGGGCTCAGTAGTTGTGGCTTCTGGGCTCTAGAGCACATGCTCAGTAGTTGTTGTCCACGGGCTTAGTTGCCCCATGGCATGTGGGATCTTCCCAGACCAGGGGTTGAACCTGTGTCCCTTAACCACTGGACCATCAGGGGATCCCCTGCCTATGCTTTCATTTCATGATTCCCCAGTGCTTTGTAAGATATGTAAAAAACTCTAGTAACTATGAGGAAATAGACTCCAAACATCTTTTTCCAGATAAAATGTTATATAACTTAACTGTGATTTAACTTAAAATATCTCTGAAGTTAACTAGATAACAGATTACAAATGGGGATGGTGAGTTTTTATAGCTAAGAAACTTAAAGTAATTTATATGACATCTAATATCTTAATCTTCCAGATGTTTTTATCTTTCATATTGGGAAACACAGAAGTTTTTAGCCAGGTCAGATCAACCAATTCCGTACTTGGATGACTTTTACATTTTTGTGCAGATAGTTTGGTCTTAGGTTTAGGTAATCTTTATATTTTAGTATCTTTTACAGAACAAAGCATCAAACAGGGACACTAGTATGTTAAAAGTTTGATGCAATTCTGCCCTTGAATACATCAGAATGCCAAAAGAGAGGTCATTTAGTTGCTATTAATAGTTTTAAATTACTGCAAATTCTGGCAGTAGTCCTGTTCTCTAGTAAAGGGATTTTAAGTAGCCATTGGTCAATACTCAACACCAAGTACTTTTGCTGAGGATATTATTTTGACTTTGTGCAATAACTGAGGGCTTTCTGGCCTTGTTTGCTATGACCAGGGAAGTCTGCCTCCTTCTTCAATACCCATAACTAGGCCTTGATTTTCTCCTGTGCTTGATCCTTTGCCAAGTATTCTGATTCCTTTGAAATTCTTATATTATCTTTATCACGATATATTCCCAAAGATTAGAATCCATACCCAGACTTTCATTTGCCATGTTTTGATGCTTTTCAAATGCTGCCTGATTTCTCTGACACTGCCTGTCTACCTAGGTCCCAGGACTGTCACATATGGCCTTGCAAGCTGTACACTGCACAATTCCAGGGGACACGATGGGGCAGACTGTAATGTCAGTGGTGCCCCTGGAGTTGTGCAATGAGGCAACCCTAACTAGATCTTTACCTATTATGTGCTGACAGAGTACCCTCCCTTTCTACCTTTTGTAACACCTTGTTTTACCTGTGTCATGGAAATTTGCCTAGTCTTTATTACCAGACTCCCTGATTTCAGTTTTCTGCCTTCTTGGACCACCTATTAATGCCTGCTGTTTAAATACTACTGTCAATGATTACAAATGCCATCTTTTTAAACATCAAAATTGCACAGGAAAAGTCGAGTTGTTAGAATGACAAAATCACAGAACTCAGGGGTACATGAAATAAATAGCTGGTTGACAAGGTTCTGATTTTCACTCTGTTCGTTTGAGAGCATATATACATATACAGCCTGGGTAGCTCAGTTCAGTTCAGTCATTCAGTCATGTCTGACTCTTTGCAACCCCATGGACCATAGCACACCAGGCTTCCCTGTTCATCACCAACTCCCGGAGCTTACAATATTTATTTTTCTTTTTGCATTAAATTTCAGTAAGAATGTTCTTTTGCATTTATAACTTCAGACAAGTAAAATAAATCTAGAGTAATTTTGTCTTTGATAAATTCATATGAAGTGAAAATACAAGTTGCTCAGTCAGGTTTGACTCTTTGTGACCCCATAAACTAAACTAAGGATCTATTCAAGAAAATCAGAGATACCAAAGGAACATTTCATGCAAAAATGGGCTCGATAAAGGACAGAAATGGTATGGACCTAACAGAAGCAGAAGATATTAAGAAGAGGTGGCAAGAATACACAGAAGAACTGTACAAAAAAGAGCTTCATGACCCAGATAATCACGATGGTGTGATCACTGACCTAGAGCCAGACATCCTGGAATGTGAAGTCAAATGGGCCTTAGAAAGCATCACTAGGAACAAAGCTAGTGGAGGTGATGGAATTCCAGTGGAGCTATTCCCAATCCTGAAAGATGATGCTGTGAAAGTGCTACACTCAATATGCCAGCAAATCTGGAAAACTCAGCAATGGCCACAAGATTGGAAAAGGTCAGTTTTCATCCCAATCCCAAAGAAAGGCAATGCCAAAGAGTGCTTAAACTACCGCACAATTGCACTCATATCACACGCAAGTAAAGAAATGCTCAAAATTCTCCAAGCCAGGCTTCAGCAATATGTGAACCGTGAACTTCCTGATGTTCAAGCTGGTTTTAGAAAAGGCAGAGGAACCAGAGATCAAATTGCCAACATCCGCTGGATCATGGAAAAAGCAAGAGAGTTCCAGAAAAACATCTATTTCTGCTTTATTGACTATGCCAAAGCCTTTGACTATGTAGATCACAATAAACTGTGGAAAATTCTGAAAGAGATGGGAATACCAGACCACCTGATCTGCCTCTTGAGAAATCTGTATGCAGGTCAGGAAGCAACAGTTAGAACTGGTCATGGAGCAACAGACTGGTTCCAAATAGGAAAAGGAGTACGTCAAGGCTGTATATTGTCACCATGTTTATTTAACTTATATGCAGAGTACATCATGAGAAATGCTGGACTGGAAGAAACACAAGCTGGAATCAAGATTGCCGGGAGAAATATCAATAACCTCAGATATGCAGATGACACCACTCTTATGGCAGAAAGTGAAGAGGGGCTAAAAAGCCTCTTGATGAAAGTGAAAGTGGAGAGTGAAAAGGTTGGCTTAAAGCTCAACATTCAGAAAACGAGGATCATGGCATCTGGTCCCATCACTACATGGGAAATAGATGGAGAAACAGTGGAAACAGTGTCAGACTTTCTTTTTCTGGGCTCCAAAATCACTGCAGATGGTGGCTGCAGCCATGAAATTAAAAGACGCTTATTCCTTGGAAGCAAAGTTATGACCAACCTAGATAGCATATTCAAAAGCAGAGACATCACTTTGCCAACAAAGGTTCACCTAGTCAAGGCTATGGTCTTTCCTGTGGTCATGTATGGATGTGAGAGCTGGACTGTGAAGAAGGCTGAGCGACGAAGAATTGATGCTTTTGAACTGTGGTGTTGGAGAAGACTCTTGAGAGTCCCTTGGACTGCAAGGAGATCCAACCAGTCCATTCTGAAGGAGATCAGCCCTGAGATTTCTTTGGAAGGCATGATGCTCAAGCTGAAACTCCAGTACTTTGGCCACCTCATGCGAAGAGTTGACTCATTGGAGAAGACCCTGATGCTGGGAGGGATTGGGGGCAGGAGGAGAAGGGGATGACAGAGGATGAGATGGCTGGATGGCATCACTGACTCGATGAATGTGAGTCTGAGTGACCTCCGAGAGCTGGTGATGGATAGGGAGGCCCTGGTGTGCTGCAGTTCATGGGGTCGCAAAGAGTCGGACACGACTGAGCGACTGATCTGATCTGAAACTAAACAGTCCATGAAATTCTACAGGCAAGAATACTGGAGTGGTTAGCCTTTCCCTTCTCTAGGGGATCTTCTGAACCCAAGGATCCCACATTGCAGATGGATTCTTTACCAGATGAGCTACAAGGGAAGCCCAAGAATACAGGAGTGGGCAGCCTATCCCTTCTCCAGGGGATCTTCATGACTCAGGAATTGAACCGGGGTCTCCTGCATTTCAGGCAGATTATTTACCAGCTGAGCTACCAGCGAAGCCCTGGTAATGTTTGTATATGATAATTCATATACATAGAATTAAATTGAATCTAATTAATTTTCTTTCCAAAAAGAAACTAGATTCTCTTTATAATTTCACTTAACAAAACTTTTGACCGACAGAGATGGGTCACAGTGGGTAATATGTATTCTGTGTGGACATTGAAAACTTAGTTCAGGCTGTGTTTATATGGTCATTTTGAAAGTTATGCTAAAAAGAACTTGAAGATAAATACAGTCAGGATTGCTATGAGAAAGCATATTATTTATACATCATATAGGGCTTCCCTGGTGTCTCAGTGGTAAAGACTCTTTCTCCCAAAGCAGGATTTGGGCATTGGTCCCTATCCTCTGGAGAAGGAAATGGCAACCCACCCCAGTATTCTTATCTGGAAAATCCCATGGACAGAGGAGCCTGACAGGCTACAGACCACAGGGTCTCAAAAGAGTTGGACAAAATTTAGCGACTAAACAACAATAGGTCAAATACTGTACTTTTCTAATTTTCTATTTTGGGAGAAATCCAGATATTTCCTGAAATTGAGTTGCTATTTGTCCACTAAATGAAGTTTCCAAATTGTGGAGATTAGGTGAAAAGCACAAAACAGTAGGTTTGGTTAGCAATCAGCCTATGGCTCTCTGAATGCTAGGAAGTTCAGAACAGTGAATCATAGATTTATTACAGGGCCTTTTCGTTACCTACCATAATAATCTCCAAAATAAATGTAAGGACTCTACCTCAGAGGCTTTTTTCTCTCAACTAGTTTGAAAATGCATTTTATTTTTATAAAATGTGAAGATGAAAGGCAGGGGAGAAGTAGGAACATCCTCATTGACTATAAAGATAGTGGCACAAGTGGTATCATTTTCTTGCCTCATGTAAACTGCCTCATTGATGGAGCGTTTTGGATTGTCTTGTGTTTTTGCAAAGCATTGCTGGTAAGTATTGGCTAAGAGCATAGATTCATAGCAATCACTTTGCTCTGAGGCATATAATTGGAACATGCAATTCTCTAGCCTGCTTAATATAAATGATAACCAATACCATCATATCTTTGTTTAAAGTTTATTAAGTGGGATGGAAATCACAGATATTTAAGATTCTTCCTGCTTCAATGACTAGGCTGAGCAATTTTTTCCTTTTCAGCCTCTTTCTGTTATTTCCCAAAGGCAACTTTACTGTACTAGCAAATTCTAGCTAGCTTGCTTCATTTGAGTTTATGATTCTGAAGCAGTAGCAGTCTAAAGCAAATTTGGTGGTATGGAAAACTATAGCAAGACGCTCTTTCCTTTATTTCTTGGTAACAAAACTAAGTAGAGTTAGTGAACCTGAGAGTGTATTACACTTTTAAATAAACTCAAATGAGCTTGTGACACTTTAATGTCTTTACGTCATATGTGTTCTCATATGGCAGCTCATTACAGTATGGTATTAATAATAAAGAGCCATGTTAATGGGATATTAAAGGGTCTGAGGAGTACTATAGTCAATAAACCCGCCTAACCAAGAATTTCTCAAATGTGACAACAGGATCCTCCTTTCTTTATATCATTATTCCCACCCACCACCCCCCATATGCCTGTGCATCTATGCATGAGTGTTTGGCAAACACACAATGCTTGCTTACTTCTTGTGGGCTTTTAATGATTTATAGGAAGCAGTTTGGTAAATACCATACTTAGAGAAACCTACCAAAAGCAATCATAAAAGCCAAGCAGTCAACAACTGAGTAAAGTGTACTTCTTTTGAATACTATTGCATAGGCTCTATCTATCCATATTCTAAAAAACAACTAAAGATTTGTGATGTCAATTTTTAAGTGTCTCAAAGTCCACTCAAAATAGATGGTTTCAAGTTGAAATTAGTTCTCATACAAGGTGACACATTTTGGTTTTGTAATCAGATCAGATCAGATCAGTCACTGAGTCGTGTCCGACTCTTTGCGACCCCATGAACTGCAGCACGCCAGGCCTCCCTGTCCATCACCAACTCCCGGAGATCACTCAGACTCACATCCATCGAGTCAGTGATGCCATCCAACCATCTCATCCTCTGCCGTCCCCTTCTCCTCCTGCCCCCAATCCCTCCCAGCATCAGAGTCTTCTCCAATGAGTCAACTCTTCGCATGAGGTGGCCAAAATACTGGAGTTTCAGCTTTAGCATCATTCCTTCCAAAGAAATCCCAGGGCTGATCTCCTTCAGAATGGACTGGTTGGATCTCCTTGCAGTCCAAGGGACTCTCAAGAGTCTTCTCCAACACCACAGTTCAAAAGCATCAATTCTTTGGCGCTCAGCCTTCTTCACAGTCCAGGTCTCACATCCATACATGACCACAGGAAAGACCATAGCCTTGACTAGGCGAACCTTTGTTGGTAAAGTAATATCTCTGCTTTTGAATATGCTATCTAGGTTGGTCATAACTTTGCTTCCAAGGAATAAGCGTCTTTTAATTTCATGGCTGCAGTCACCATCTGCAGTGATTTTGGAGCCCAGAAAAAGAAAGTCTGACACTGTTTCCACTGTTTCTCCATCCATTTCCCATGTAGTGATGGGACCAGATGCCATGATCCTCGTTTTCTGAATGTTGAGCTTTAAGCCAACCTTTTCACTCTCCACTTTCACTTTCATCAAGAGGCTTTTTAGTTCCTCTTCACTTTCTGCCATAAGGTTGGTGTCATCTGCATATCTGAAGTTATTGATATTTCTCCCGGCAATCTTGATTCCAACTTGTGTTTCTTCCAGTCCAGCATTTCTCATGATGTACTCTGCATATAAGTTAAATAAACATGGTGACAATATACAGCCTTGAAGTACTCCTTTTCCTATTTGGAACCAGTCTGTTGCTCCATGACCAGTTCTAACTGTTGCTTCCTGACCTGCATACAAATTTCTCAAGAGGCAGATCAGGTGGTCTGGTATTCCCATCTCTCTTTTTTTTTTTTTTTATCAAGAATCTCTTTTATTGATTATCAGAAACATTACAAACATCTAATATGAACAAATTGTAACATGACAGTATTTAGTTTGAACAATTAATACATTTCAGATATAATATTATACATATTTCAATGTTATTCTCCCCAATCATCTCACCCTCTCCCGGTCCCAGAGTCCAAAAGTCTGGTCTATACATCAGTGTCTCTTTTGCTGTCTCGTAAATAGGGTTATTTTTACCATCTTTCTAAATTCCATATATATGCGTTAGTATACTATATTTGTGTTTTTGTTTCTGGCTTACTTCACTCTGTATAATAGGCTCCAGTTCTATCCACCTCCTTAGAACTGATTCAAATGTATTCTTTTTAATGGCTGAGTAATACTCCATTGTGTATATGTACCACAGCTTGCTTATCCATTCATCTGTGGATGGACATCTAGGTTGCTTCCACGTTCTGGCTATTGCAAACAGTGCTGCTATGAACATTGGGGTACACGTGTCTCTTTCAATTCTGGTTTTCTCATTGTATGCCCATCTCTTTCAGAATTGTCCACAGTTTATTCTGATCTACACAGTCAAAGGCTTTGGCATAGTCAATAAAGCAGAAATAGATGTTTTTCTGGAACTCTCTTGCTTTTTCTGTGATCCAGCAGATGTTGGCAATTTGATCTCTGGTTCCTCAATACTTATCATCATCTAAAGTGATTTGGTATATTAGTTAAAGAATGGCCTAACCTATTGTAATAAAGACTCTAAAACAGATGTCCAGATACAAGAGAAGTAATTTTCTCTCATGTAGAACAGTTCAAGACTGTCCACAGCAAGTACCCTTGTCCTTAAAAAGATGACCCAGGAGCTACACACTGCACTTCTGCCTACACATCCCATTGTGTAGAGCATACTAATGTGGGCATGCCTAACTGCAGGGAGACTAGGGAATATAGTTTTTAGCTGAGTAGGTAGGTTCCCAGCAGAAACTGAGAAGAAGGAAAGAATGGATACTAGGGGACAGTTTGCTGTCTCTGTTATGCCTCAGAAATGTTTCTGGTCATGGTACAACATATTAGAATGTAGGAGAGAATAGTTCTAGGTAAGTAGTTCAGCCAAAATTCAATGAATGTCTATAGAAAAAAATAAATCATTTGATTCATTTGATGAGGACATTGGTAGATATATGGGCAAATGTATTTATTGAATAGGCAAGACACCATGATTTCTCGTTTATATTTTTATACACTTAACCTGGATTAACTGCTGATACGTGTTTGTATTTATTCAACATTAATATACTAGGAGCTTTCTTTGTGTCAGGCACTGTATTGGAGATGCCGCAGAGAGTAACACATGGCTATTGCCTGGGCAATGGTTATAATACAGTGAGAATATATGGTATTGAACCATCCCAGAATATTAGACACGGGCATTTTTTTTTTCTTGTTTCTGACAGTAAAATAGTAAAAAAAAAAAAAAAAAAGGCACAGAAACCTTTTGACAGGGGATATATGAGTGGCGATTCCTTTGCTGGTATATATTTCTAGCTAAATAAGTGTTCGTGTCTCCCTTTGTCCTTAGAGGAATTGCATTTTTAAAGCAATAATGTATGTCCACAGCAATGAAAGTCTCAAGAAGACAGAATATATTGTTTGTTAACAGAGACACTTCTTAATAAGAGTGATATGTGATTTAAATAAGAATTATTTTCACATTTCCATTGGCCTGTATTGCAGTGCAGTTTAGGACTTGTCTGGGAGTCAGAAAAACTTGTTCTAGTTTTGTCTCTATGGTCTCAGCCTTATAAAATGGAGATTATGAAACTTGTTCCATCTATTTCATACACTGAGGTCTAAATAAGTTAATATATGCAAAAATACTTTATAACTCCTAAAGTAATGTGCATTTATTAGGTATTATTGCTGTACCAAAACTTTGTGACTGATATTAGGACAACTGGTATCCTTATCATAGAGAACATGCTGGTTATGATTCCTAAATATATCTTTTAAAAAAATATATATATATATATCTTAATTTCCTTCACAGTTCATATATAGGTGCTGGAGACCAATGACAAGAGATGAAGTTGATTGGTAGGTAGAGGTTATGTAGGCTGTGGCAAGAACTTCAAATATTTTTCCAAATGAATTGGTAAGTGATTGAAAGATTTGAAGTAGTGTGATCTGACTTGTTCTTTGGAGACGTTTGCTCTGGCTATTTTGTAGAGAGTGAACTTTAAGAGGTAAAATTAAAGACAGGAATCAGATTATTGAGAGACTTATAGAGTGGTCCAAGCAAAAGAAAATATGGTTTGGGTTAGGCTGATGGCTTGTGGGGATGGAGAGAGGAGAGGAAAATTTGGGAAAAGGTTGAAAGTAAAGGTGATGAGATTAGCTAATAATGAATCTATATGCAAAATCAAGGAAAGAGGATTGGGTTGAACCTGATGCTGGGTCTTTTGTCTGATCTCTGCAGTGCTCTTCATTCAAACAACTTTAGTTTTCTCATTGTCACATACCCCATGAATTCATGGAATATTATGGATATTTTGCGGCAAAGACCATTTCTTTGATTAAATGAAGATGGCGGTACTGTTTTGACTAAGTGGTTAGGAATTGTTTATGATTAGCCAAAACTGGCAAGCATTTTGATTAGCAAGTTTAGGATAGATGTTTTAGTTTAAATATATTGAAGTGCGATTTTAAACAAAATACTTTCCAAGAGAATAATTATAAGGTTAAATTGACTTCCTTGAGGGAAGGTGGGAAAGCAACACTTTAAGAATAAAATCTGTGATTTTGGTTTGGGCTACCAAGTAGATGAAACAATTTATGAATATAAAACTTATACAGCATCATGCTTGGGAGAGAGAATTAAAAGTTCTGTTTGGGGTATGTTGAGTTTGAGATACCTGTTGGATACTCTAACCTGTGGAAGTTCTAAGTAAACAGCTAACAATATGAGTTCAGTGACAAGATTTTTTGGCAGGAGATAAAAATCGGCCATGTATTTCTGGATATGTGGTGAATGATAGGCCTACTCTATATCCAAATGGTGATGCCTAGTAAAATGCTGAATATATGGGTTTGAGAGTAAGGAGAATGAGTCTTCGGCTTATTGTGACAATTGAAACCATGGGAGTGGACAACATGTCCCACCAGCTGAAAATGTATTGGGAAGAAAAAAAGAGAACCCAGCACAGAATCCTCAGGAATACCAAGAAATGAAAGAGGAAGAGAATCTTAATGAAAACAGTAGCAGGTAAACCAAAGGAAGAGAGTATTTGTAGAAACAAGGATTTTTAAACCAATATCGAGTGCTTTTGATGGGACAAGTAGATAATGACTGAGAAATATCCATTGAATTTAAACTAAGGAATTCCTAGATGTTCCTGATGAGAGGAAATTACTGGAGGCAGAAACCAAATTATATTGAGATGGGTCTTGAGTATAGATTAGGAATGTGGAGAGCAGTTGCAAATCTTTGTTATTTCTCTCCTCCAGGTCACAAACAGACTTCTTGCAAAGTCTGTTCTTGCAAAGTCTGTTTGTGACCTGGAAGAGAGAAATAACAAAGCAGCTGGAGGGTCTTAGGGAGTTATGCTTTTAAGATAGGAGAAATTGAGCTTGCTTGAATGCTGATGAAAAAGATCTGGTAGACAGAGGTTGAAGATGAAAGAAAGAAGACCCTCAACCCAATATGTTTTCTGAAAGGATTGCTACACAAAGAATAACTGAAAATATTAGTCTCAGGCAGAAAAGGTACATCTTTTTTTGTAGTATGAAGATACCAAAAAAGGATGGGTGTGAATGCAAGAAAAATTGCAAAAATAGTCATTGGAAAATAAAGAATGTCCCCATCCTATACCTACTGGTTTCTGTTTTCTGTGAAGTGGGAGGCAGTTTAGCCTACTGAGAACAAATGATACTGTAGTGGTATCAGTAGTGAGAGAAAGTGTGAAAGAACAAGAGCAAACACAGCCTAGGACAATTCTGTCTTTTGCCCTAAACTTTTTCTACTGATTATCCCTTGAATGAGATTTAACATATAACACTTTGTAAAATTAAGATAAACAACATGTTGGTTTAATACATTTATATGTTGTGATTTCTATTTTAACAATAGCTATCACCTCTATCATGTCACCTAATTGTGTGTGTTTGTGTGGCTGGAATAGCTAAGATCTAGTCTCTTAGCTATGGAGAGGCGTGTGGGGAAAAGAGAATCCTTATACACAAAGATGTGGTGTGTATATAGATAGATACACATACACACACACACACAATGGAATACTACTCAACCATGAAAAGAATAAAATTTTGCCATTTGCAGCAACATAGATGGACTTGGAGGGCATTATACTAAGTGAAATAAATCAGACAGAGAAAGACAAATAGTATGTGATATCACATATATGTAGAATCCAAAAAAAATAAACCAGCAAATATAACAAACAAAGAAATAGTCCCATAGATATAGAGAAAAGTCTTGTGGCTACCAGTGGGTGGTGGAGGGGCATTATATGGGTGGGAATGTGGGAGGTACAAATTATTGGATGTAAGATATACTGAAGGATGTACTGTATTGTACAACACAGGGAATATAGCCAATATTTGGTAATTAACTATAACTAGAGTATAAACTTTAATAATGTATAAAAGAGATCAGTCTCTTTGCAAGTTTGACAGTTATAATACAGTATTGTTGTCTATCTGCTCTACTGTACATTGGATCTCCAGGATTTGTCTACTAGTTGCATGTTTCCACCCTTAAATAATATCTCTACTTTTCTCTCCCCTCTCTCGAATGCCCACCCCCACCCATTGCCCCTAAAAACCACTATTCTACTCTCTGTTTTTACAAATTTGGCTTTTTTGGGTTCCATATAAGTGACATTATACAGTATTTGTCTTTTTCTTTCTGAATAATTTCACAGAGCCTAATGTCATCAGTCGCCATCCATGTCTTCTTAAATCTATAGTTGAAAAGCAATACCTCCCCAAATCTAGTAACACTTGTATTTTGGTCTTAACATTACATGGCATTGTCATTTCCTCCCCCTCCTTTTTTCTAAGCTGTGAGAGCTTGCTTTAGGAGCAGCTGGCCAGATACCACTTGATACCTTTTCTGAAACTTTTTTGTTTTCCTCAAGTGAACAGGTTCTTCACAGGCCATTTTCAAATCCTAGCTCTATAGCAGGCCTGCAAAGGGACATTACATGCATTGGCAGCTCTGTAACAATTTGCAGGTGACATGTTATAAGCTTGTTTCTGCATAGCTCTTTTCCTTGATGCCTCTTAGAGACTACCTTTTGGATCATTTTGTCTAATCCTAAAAGACATTTCTGATGTTCTCAAAAGTACATCTATGCACCTACCATAGATATTGTTTAGCTCTTTTCTATAGAGTCTAGATGAGGAATATACTGTAGTGATACCCCAACTATTATGATTTTCATTTTAGTGCTGATGAGTCATTAAGTGGACTGTTAAGCCTTGAATAACTCTGGATCCTTAAGATAGTGTGTGTGTGCTGCATGCTAAGTCAGTTAAGTCGTGTACAACTCTTTGTGAGGCCATGGACTGTAGCCCTCTGGGCTCCTCTGTCCATGAGATTCTCCACACAAGAATACTGGTATGAATTGCCATGCCCTCCTCTGGGGGATCTTCCTGACACGGGATCAAACCAGTGTCCCTTGCATCTCCTGTATTCTTTAATGCTAGGATCACCTGGGAACCTTCAGATGGTGTCAGTGCAGTTTAGTCACTCAGTTGTGTCTGACTCTTTGGAACCCCTTGAATCGCAGCACACCAGGCCTCCCTGTCCATCACCAGCTCCCAGAGTCTATTCAAACTCATGTCCATCAAGTCGGTGATGCCATCCAGCCATCTCATCCTCTGTCGTCTCCTTCTCCTCCTGCCCCCAATCCCTCCCAGCATCAGAGCCTTTTCCAATGAGTCAACTCTTCACATGAGGTGGCCAAAGTATTGGAGTTTCAGCTTTAGCATGAGTCCTTCCAATGAACACCTAGGACTTATCTCCTTTCGAATGGACTGGTTGGATCTCCTTGCAGTCCAAGGGACTCTCAAGAGTCTTCTCCAACACCACAATTCAAAAGCATCAATTCTTTGGCACTCAGCCTTCTTCACAGTCCAGCTCACATCCATACATGACCACGGGAAAAACCATACCCTTGACTAGACGGACCCTTGTTGCCAAAGTAATGTCTCTGCTTTTGAATACGCTATCTGGCTTGGTCATAACTTTCCTTCCAAGGAGTAAGCGTCTTTTAATTTCATGGCAGCAGTCACCATCTGCAGTGATTTTGGAGCCCCCCAAAATAAAGTCTGACACTGTTTCCACTCTTTCCCCATCTATTTCCCATGAAGTGATGGGACCGGATGCCATGATCTTTGTTTTCTGAATGTTGAGTTTTAAGTCAACATTTTCACTCTCCTCTTTCACTTTCATGAAGAGGCTCTTTAGTTCTTCTTCACTTTCTGATATAAGGGTGATGTCATCTGCATATCTGAGGCTATTTATATTTCTCCTGGCAATCTTGATTCTAGCTTTTGCTTCTTCCAGACCACCGTTTCTTATGATATACTCTGCATATAAATTAAATACACAGAGTGACAATATACAGCCTTGACATACTCCTTTTCCTATTTGGAACCAGTCTGTTGTTCCATGTCCAGTTCTAACTGTTGCTTCCTGACCTGCATACAGATTTCTCAAGAGGCAGATCAGGTGGTCTGGTATTCCCATCTCCTTCAGAATTTTCCACAGTTTATTTCCAGAGTCAAAGGCTTTGGCATAGTCAATAAAGCAGAAATAGATGTTTTTCTGGAACTCTCTTGCTTTTTTGATGATCCAGCAGATATTGGCAGTTTGCTCTCTGGTTCCTCTGCTTTTTCTAAAACCAGCTTGAACATATGGAAGTTAACAGTTCACGTATTGCTGAAGCCTGGCTTGGAGAATTTTGAGCATTACTTTACTAGCATGTGAGATGAGTGCAATTGTGTGGTAGTTTGAGCATTCTTTGACATTGCCTTTCTTTGTGATTGAATGAAAACTGACCTTTTCCAGTCCTGTGTACAACCATTTATATTGTGGGTAAAGTAGCTCCTCCAAGGAACAAATGCTGACAGGTAAAATGAACATATTTCATATACATATGACATTATGTTTTACATATTATTTTCCCCATATTTCTTCCTTTATTAAGATTTTTTTAAACACAGTGGATAATAGTACTCATGAAAGAAATCAATCTTTTCCCAATATTACTGAATCCTTATATAGCTTACTATGTACCAGACACTCTTCTTGCTATTTTAAAAATATTAATTCATTAATCCTCACAACATCCTATGAGGTAGATAATATAGTCATGTATATTTTACAGATGAGGAAACTGAAGCATAAAGAGGTTGAGTAACTTGCCCATAGCCATATGGTCAGTGAGTAGAACATCCTGAGATTTGAACCCAGGTTGTCTAGACCTAGTATCCATGTGCTTAACCATCTCATGCCATGGTTATTCTTTGATACCTTCTTCCTATTCAGTCTAATTTTTCACAAAATTCTGTTGAGTGTAAATTCTACCACATTAATAAATTTCAACTATATTTCCTCTTCATCTCTCCATCCACTGTCATTCTTTTCCTCCATCTTACGTTCCTTCTTTGTGAGTTGTTCCTTTTTTATTTTTTGTTTATTTTTTCACATGTCATATTATTATAATATTTTAGCTAATCTCTTTCCCTGAGATGTGTTTTCCAACCTTCTCTAGGATGGTTTTTCTGAAATATAAAACCAATATTTTGTTTCTGTGATTATAAACATTAGTTTCTCAAAGTTTTTAAGTTAAAAATCTAAACTCTTTAACACAGCCTACAAAGCCCTGCAGGAGCTAGCCTTTTTCTGATTTTTCAGATACTCTTTCCCCTCCCACACTTGGCTAATTTTTTCATATACACCTCTTGCCACTTCCCCACTTATATCTCATACATCACCTACAGTATCTAGCTTTATGATCTTTGGAGAATCATCTTACTCTCTGATCCACTGTTTCCTCAACTGCAGCACAGTGAGATTAGAGAAGAACATCCCTATGTTCCTTCCAGCACTTACAAAATCTATAATCCCAATTCTTTAGTTGTTAACTCTTCCATTGTGTAACTTTCTGGATCCTGTATATGTATCCCCAATAGTTGTTCCTGGATATGTTTTAACTATGTCCTTAGAGAAGGAAAATGTCTTTAGTTTTTCTTTTTTGTACTTTGAGACTAATACGGAGTGTCATTGTAAATTTTTCTTTTGTACACTAATTATTTAAATGGTCTTAAATCAGAACTATGTCTGATCTCACCCACTTTAAAAGTCTTAAAAAAAAAAAAACTTGTTATTTACAAAGAGTCAACAACCCTTAAAAATCAAAGATTAGAATTTAAAGTTCAGAATCCACAAAGAGTGAATTTTTTTTTAATAATAAATAAATTTCCATGATCCTTTTGAATGCCATCTTCAGCCAAACTGTTCATTCATTCTGGTGACTTGTATAGTGATCCATTTGTGTTAGCTAAATTGAAAGTCTTGCCGCTTTGGCCTAGGTAAACACTAATTGTTTCTGAAGGGCTGGGGTTTGTTTCTTCTCCTTTTCAGTATTTTCCCAATCACAGTTGTAGAAACACTAGGACCTCAAAGGCTAGTTGTTTTTATGCAGAGGAAAAATATGCTAATAAACTGTATGTGAAAGTATGAGTGTTTTGAATTTCAGTTTAGTTTTTTAACTTTAAGGAACTTGCTTCATTCGTGGAGCGTTTTCATTAGATGTTAAGATTGAGAAGGGGCTCCTAAACAAACTTTTTAGAAATGAAATTGGTTGCTTTTTCTTGAATGGAAAATAAGTTGATCTGTAGTACAATGCGATACAAGGTTTTCTAAAACAGAAATAGAGACTGCAGGAAAGAGAAGGCAGAAATGGATTACTCCCCTCCTGCCACTTCCTGCTTTGCATTACTTGGCTTCTTCTCATTAGTAGCCTGGGCTTTGGAACAAAGCAGATAAGAGTATGCATCCTGACTCAGCTACTTCCTAGCTGTGATTTGGAGCAAAGCCATTTAACCTCTTTAAGCCTTGGACTGACTGCAAGGAGATCCAAACAGTCCATTCTAAAGGATATCAGTCCTGGGTGTTCTTTGGAAGGAATGATGCTAAAGCTGAAACTCCAGTACTTTGGCCACCTCATGCGAAGAGTTGACTCATTGGAAAAGACCCTGCTGCTGGGAGGGATTGGGGGCAGGAGGAGAAGGGGACGACAGAGGATGAGATGGCTGGATGGCATCACCAACTTGATGGATGTGAGTTTGAGTGAACTCCGGGAGCTGGTGATGGACAGGGAGGCCTGGCGTGCTGCAATTCATGCAGAGAGTCAGACACGACTGAGCGACTGAACTGAACTGAACTGACTGAAGCCTCTGTTTCCTCAAAATCAAGTGGGGATAATGAAAGTGCTTATCTTGTAGGACTGTAATAAAGATCAAACGATCTAATGCATGTTAAGAGCTGGATACAATGTAAGCAATCAGTCAATGTTAGCAGCTTTTGTTATTATTATTCAATGTTACTGCTGTTTTTCCATGAGTTGATGAAAAGGAAAATTCTATTTCATATCACATAGCAAATTTAATTCAAAATGACCAGTGTGATCTTTCCATTCTCTTTTTAAATGTTCTGCCTGACAGTCCCCTGCCTCACCTCCCTTTTTTGTCCTCTTCCTCATATAGATGGTTCAGTTTTCACTGTTGCTTGAGTAATTCAGTTCTTTCCAAAAGTGTTTTCCCAGTTAGCAAAATGAAGGCCTTATAGATTACGTAATCTGACCTTCTTAGAAATTGGCTCAGCAAACGTTCAAGCATGACCTTTGTGGGGGTTTGCCTTTCAATTTCTACCCACTCCCCATCCTTCTATCCACCATCTATCCAATAAGCAGGTCTATTGTTGAAAAATGAATTCTGATACTAAGAACGATAGAATTCTCCTCAACAGGCAGAGGATTTAGCTCCAGCATACACACACACACACACACGCACACACACACATATACATATATATATATATATATATATATAAAGTAATTGCATTATTTGATGATGCCTTTCAGGTCTCTGATCACACAGCAGGAGATATCATTTTAGTTTTGGAGGAATGTGCTACCAGGTTAGTTTATTCTATGGTGACTTTTGACTGCTTAAATCTCTGTGCTCTGAAACTTTACAGAAGCTGTGTGGACTTAAGACATACATTTCTATATCAGACTAGTGTGGTTTAAGCAGTCTAGCATAGTAGAAAAAGCCAGACCTGGATTCATATCCTGGCTCAGATACTTACTGGCACTGTGATATTGGGCAAGTGTCTTAACTTCTCTGTACCTCACTGTTATCATCTAGAAAATAGAGATAAAAGCACCTAGCTCTGAGTTATTTTGAGGATGAAATGAAACAGAAACTGCAAATTCCTGGTATATAATACACATCTGAAGTGTTTCTGTAGTTGTTTATAAATGCAAGTATGTTTAAAAAATCCTTTGATGAATAAAATATGTTGAAATACAGTGGAAAGTAATATAGAAGCTACATCTGAGTATATGTGCTGCTATAAATTATAAACTGTCAAGAGCTTAGATATGACTACTCTTAATAGCTATTTGGGAGTTAAATCAACATGGACATGTTAAGAAACGCTCTCTCGGCCGGTCTTTTTGAGTGGAATCACCATTTGCATTGGCACCACATTGCAGCTCTTTTGTGAAACTATATTGTATTGGAGACTGCTGCGTAGCAAGGTCCTTTTAGTATTTCAACTTCTAAATCTTTTCTGTGCTAACTAATTTGGCCCTATGTAATGCTGAATTCTTCTTTGTTACAAGTAAAGCGGTTCTTTTTAGCAGAGAAAAAGAAAAAGAAATACCACAGCTTGAAAAGGAAATGGAAGAAGAAAAAAGAAAATCACACCAAATAATAGTTTTTTTTTTCTTATGGAAATACAGTCTCTCCACTTTCCCAAACAAACATTTGCCAGAAAATGATTAACAATTAAATGTTGGCCCCCTCTTTTTTAGTGGTAGATCTTCAATACAAAATAGGCTGTCAAAATGACAAATGAATCTAGTGTAAGATGATTAAAAAAAAAAAAGCTAACTTCAGACTCTTGTATGTGAACAGTTCAGTTCAGTCGCTCAGTTGTGTCTGACTCTGCAACCCCATGGACTACAGCATGCCAGGCTTTCCTATCCATTACCAACTCCTGGAGCTTGCTCAAACTTATGTTTATCAAGTCAGTGATGACATCCAACCATCTCATCCTCTTATGTGAACAGCATGTTGTATATGAGATTTGCTGGAATTCAATCAGATTTCCTTATAGTCACTGAGGAGAAGTTCCACTCTCAAAGACGGTGGGCTGATCTAAGTCTCAATTCTGGAACATATCTTTTCCTAAGATCTGATTGTTCCAATAATAGATGCTGCTTAAAACAGTATATAGAAAGTATACCTTGTTTCAAATCAAGGTTCTCATTGCTCTTGATCTTCAGGACCATTGATAACTATCTTTTTGCCATCATCTCTTTATCCTCAGGGTTCTTGAGCCTGTTTTTTTTTTTTTTTTTCTTGTCTGAGCTGGGTCTTTGTTGGTGGATACTGGCTCTCTATTTGTGGCACACAGGCTTAATTGTCCCACGGCATGTGGGATTGCAGTTACCTGACCAGGAGTTAAAGCCCTATTCCCTGAATCGAAAAACACATTCTTAATTAACACTACACCACCAGAGAAATTCCCTGGCTTGCTTTTTGACTCTACCTAGAGGACTCTTCAGAGAAGGTGATGGCACCCCACTCCAGTACTCTTGCCTAGAAAATCCCACGGACAGAGGAGCCTGGTAGGCTGCAGTCCATGGGGTCACTAGGAGTTGGACATGACTTCACTTTCACTTTTCACTTTCATGCACTGCAGAAGGAAATGGCAACCCACTCCAGTTCTTGCCTGAAGAATCCCAGGGATGGGGGTTCTGGTGGGCTGCCATCTCTGGGGTCGCACAGAGTTGGACATGACTGAAGCGACGCAGCAGCAGCTGTAGCAGCAGCAGCAGAGGACTGTTGACTTAACATTGCCCAAAGAAGACTGGGGAGGGAATTCTCTTCCTACCATGCTGACTTCTTCACTTGGTCTGGAACATTCATAACCACTTCAGCTAGTCCGGGGCCACTCATTATTCAAATCTCAGATTAAGCATCATTTTCTCAAGGAAACTTTTTTTCTGACAAAATAGATGGAGTTTCCTCAGTATAAGCTCTAGTTGTTACCTCTACTTTTCCTTCACAGTGGTTATCACATTATGTCATTATTTTAAAATGATCCATATGTAGTTGCTGTTTACTTTAGTCAAAAATGGTCAAGTATTGGCAGTTTCTTATAGTCCAGACTGAAATACTTATGTGTGGAGTAAATTGATTTTTATCTCCCTTACAATACCTAAGCTCCAAGAGGTCAGAATCCAGTCTATCTCTTCACCTCTGTGTCTTCAGTATCTAGCAAAATATCTGTCATAGCAGTTGCTCCATAAACATTTGTTGAATGAATGCATTAATGAGTGAATGAATGACTATCACCTACAAACCAATTTTAAGGATCATATATAAACTTGTGAAACAAGTATTCAAGATACTTTTTATTTATTTATTTATTTGTTTTGGCTGTGCTGGGTCTTCATTGCTATACAAGCTTTTCTCTATTTGTGACAAGTTGGGGCTACTCTCTAGTTGCTTCTTATTGTGATGGCTTCTCTTGTGGGACACTCGGCTCTAGGGCATTTGGGCTCCAGTAGTAGTGGCTTCTGAACTCTAGAGCACAGGCTCAGTATTTGGGGCACACGGGTTTAGTTGCTCCATGGCATGTAGGATCTTCCTAGACCAGGGAATGCAGATTCTTTACCACTGAGCCACCAGGGAAGCCCTCAAGATACTTTAGAGTCAGAAAATTACACTGTATGTGAAGGGGCAGGTATGCTTTATCATAAGTGAGAGGGGCTTTTTTTTCACAATAGATACTCTTAATGTGCCCTAGGGTGGTATACATACATGCCCACCATGCATACACACCCAAGTCAGAATTATTGTTCTATGTTTCTGTTACTGATGAATATCTATCATCTCCTTCAGTAATTTCGCATCAAGGCAAACAAAAAGTTTGAACACAACTTCTCTAGCTTCTTCTGACTCCTACTTCCCTGGTCAGCCTCATCTCAACTGTGTTTTAAGACAAAACTTGCATTTAGGACAAACCATTCTGCTTGCTGTTCTCCACATATATTTTGGACTTCTTTTCATTTGCATCCTTGCTCATGCCACTGTTTTCTATCATTTGCTATCCCATCCATCTTTAGAAGCCCAATTCTTATTCCTCCCTCTTTGTGAATCCTTTAAAGTTTCTCCTTTAAACTCCTAGAACACTTACTGAGCATCCTGTACAATGCTCTAATCATTTAGTTACTGCCTGGTTTGACAGTAATTTTATCATGTGAAGATCTGTTATTCTCTGTATACCTCTCATCATCAGTGATTTGGGAGAGTTGGGACTTGGAGAAAAACATGCCTGCTTTGAAGAAAATATATCACTAAATTTATGTTTAAAGAACTTAAAGCATACTTGTTTTATTATATAATGTACAGAGAATTCATGAGATTTTTATGGTTAGCAAAAGGAAGCATTCATTTTAAAAGTGGAGAAAGCACTTCAAAAGGGAAAATAACAGGGCACTATAGGTAATCTATAACTGCTGCTTCTGCTGCTGAGTCACTTCAGTTGTGTCTGACTCTGTGTGACCCCATAGACAACAGGCCACCGGGCTCCCCCATCCCTGGGATTCTCCAGGCAAGAACACTGGAGTGGGTTGCCATTTCCTTCTCCAATGCATGAAAGTAAATTTGAAAGTGAAGTTGCTCAGTCGTGTCCGATTCTTAGTGACCCCATGGACCACAGCCTACCAGGCTCCTCCATCCATAGGATTTTCCAGGCAAGAGTACTAGAATGGGGTGTCATTGCCTTCTCCAATCTATAACTAGAAGGAGGTAAAAAAATGTGCCCTGGCCTGGAGGACAGAGGAAATGGCATACATAGCTCCTCTCCTCTTACACCTACAGAAAGTCAGGACAACACAACAGTATATAGTAGAGCCTTCTGGTGACATACTGACTAATACATGGTTACTAAAAAGTCCCTTCATCTCTCTTCCTTTTCTTTATTTCCTAAGAGCAGCAGTTTGGGCTGTCAGATTTGGAGATGAACAGTTTAGGACTGAGGTGATTTTGCTTCGGAAGTACCTTAGATGCCGAGTTTTTGTTTCTGAGTCCATCTGATGCTTCAGAGTGAGACGTGGAAAGCTGGGAATTTTCCTTTTTCCCTCTAAATGATCAACCTAGGTTGTTCAAGTAGTTAGAGGAGATAGAAAGCAGGACAGAAGCTCTGTCCATCCCAAGGGACTCATTTGGCTGGAGTGCCTTTTCTGTTACTCTTTCTAGATGTAATTTTATCACAGTTAGACAGATGCACTACCAATAAATGCTAGAGAACCACCAAGATATCTCCTCTCTCCAAATAAATTATCAGGTTCTAGAAAATAATGGCCATGACTAGTACTTTTCTGATATGAAACACAGTACATTATAAATAGTAAATCTTCAACAAATATTTCATTTAATGACAGAAACTAGGCACTGGGAAGTTCCCTAGAAATCACATAGTTCAACATCTTCATTTTACATTTCATGAAATCAACAGACAATTATAATGTAACTACTCTGTACGAGGTACTTGGTCCACAAAAGATGCAAAGATAAATAAGACAATAATTGTGTTTGGGGGGAAATTACAGAATGAGAAAACCAGAACTCATAGAGGTATGTTTACCTGCTTAAAACCATGAAGCCTAGGGTAAACCTGGTCATGCACAATTTAGTGCTGTTTTTCTTTAGAAAAAGATGCTTTTGTTGGATCCTTGGTGATCCACTCCACCTTCTTGGATACTGGTTACTTCTTGCTCCTGTTCTAACCCTAGAAGAGGAGATGCAATTAGTAAAGCCCAGTGCTTCATTAGCTCTCATTGTATATAAGGTAATAATTCCTTCTTACAGTAAGTTAACGTTTTGTATTACTTTGTGCATTCAATTGCATAAAGATTTGCAAGTCTGAGCCATTAGTTTAACTATTCCCTCTAATTTCTTTCGAATCAGGTTTCCCTTCATCTACCTCTATACCTCATTTTTTGGAAAACCCCTCTAAAGAGTACCTTCTTTTCATTTTATCAAAAATATTTCTGTTTGTAACAAATGTTTTTCAGGAAAAATGTGGTAAATTTTAAAGATACAGAATATGGAGGAAAGAACATAAGAATCACCAAAATCGTGCATACCCAGAAATTACTACTTGACTTCAGGATATATTTAATTTTGAGGTGAGCTTGTAGTGGAGTAATTCTATAATCTTTAATTCTGCAGCCTGTTTTTTTCCCCCTCAATAATATATTGTAATATATATTCTCATTAATAATCATTTTTCTATGTATATTAAATATATTGATTATAAATTAATAGTATTACATTTTATATAAGTTTCTCTTTCTATCATGTGACTGATATGGGCAAGGCATAGTGCTTTTTAAAACTGAAGCATAATTTATTTGCGACATTGTGTTAGTGACAGCAAAGTGATTCAGTTATAAGTGTATATTCTGTTCCATTATGGTGTATTCAGTTCAGTTCAGTTCAGTCACTCAGTCCTGTCCGACTCTTTGTGACTCATGAATCGCAGCACGGCAGGCCTCCCTGTCCATCACAATCTCCTGAAGTTCACTCAAACTCACGTCCATTGAGTCGGTGATGCCACCGAGCCATCTCATCCTCTGTCGTCCCCTTGTCCTCCTGCCCCCAATCCCTCCCAGCATCCGAGTCTTTTCCAATGAGTCAACTCTTCGCATGAGGTGGCCAAAGTACTGGAGTTTAAGCTTTAGCATAATTCCTTACAAAGAATAAACGAGGATATTAAATATAGTTACCTGTGATTTACAGTAGGACCCTGTTTATCTACTTTATATATAGTAATATATATCTACTAATCCCAAACTCCTAGTTTATCCTTCCCCACCATTTTTCTCCTTTGATAACCATATGTTTGTTTTTGGTATCTGTTGAGTTTCTGTTTTGTAAATTAATTCATTTGTGTTATATTTTAGACTCCACATATAAGTGATAACCATATGGTATTTTACTTCTCTTTCTGACTTACTTCACTTAGTAAGATAATCTCTAGGTTCATCCACGTTGCTGCAAGTGGCATCATTTCACTCTTTTTTTATGGCTGAGTTCAGTTCAGTCACTCAGTCGTGTCTGACTCCTTGCGACCCCATGGACTGCAGCACACCAGGCCTCCTTGTCCATCACCAAATCCTGGAGTTTACCCAAACTCATGTCCATTGAGTCAGTGATGCCATCCAACCATCTCATCCTCTGTTGTCCCCTTCTCCTCCCACCTTCAATGGTTATCAGCATCAAGGTCTTTTCAAATGAGTCAGTTCTTCGAATCAGGTGATCAAAGTATTGGAGTTTCAGCTCCAACATCAGTCCTTTCAATGAACACTCAGGACTGATCTCCTTTAGGATGGACTGGTTGGATCTCTTTGCAGTCCAAGGGACTCTCAAGAGTCTTCTCCAACACCGCAGTTCAAAAGCATCAATTCTTTATGTCAGTTTAGTTCAGTCACTCAGTTATGTCTGACTCTTTGCGACCCCATGAATCGCATCACACCAGGCCTCCCTGTCCATCACCAACTCCCGGAGTTCACTCAAACTTACATCCATTGAGTCTGTGATGCCATCCACCCATCTCATCCTCTGTCATCCCCTTTTCTTCCTGCCCCCAATCCCTCCCAGCATCAGAGTCTTTTCCAATGAGTCAACTCTTCCCATGAGGTGGCCAAAGTACTGGAGTTTCAGCTTTAGCATTAGTCCTTCCAATGAAAACCCAGGGCTGATCTCCTTTAGAATGGACTGGTTGGATCTCCTTGCAGTCCAAGGGACTCTCAAGAGTCTTCTCCAACACCACAGTTCAAAAGCATCAATTCTTCGGCACTCAGCTTTCTTCACAGTCCAACTCTCGCATCCATACGTGACCACTGGAAAAACCATAGCCTTGACTAGATGGGCCTTTGTTGGCAAAGTAATGTCTCTGCTTTTCAATATGCTATCTAAGTTGGTCATAACTTTCCTTCCAAGGAATAAGCGTCTTTTAATTTCATGGCTGCAGTCACCATCTGCCATGATTTTGGAGCCCCCCAAAAATAAAGTCTGCCATTGTTTCCATTGTTTCCCCATCTATATCACATGAAGTGATGGGACGAGCTGCCATGATCTTCGTTTTATGAATGTTGAGCTTTAAGCCAACTTTTTGACTCTCCTCTTTCACTTTCATCAAGAGGCTTTTTAGTTTCTCTTCACTTTGTGCCATAAGGGTGGTGTCATCTGCATATCTGAGGTTATTGATATTTCTCCCAGAGTTAATTAACCCCCCCCCAAAAAAAAGTCCAATCAAAAAATTGGCAGAAGACCTAAATAGACATTTCTCCAAAGAAGACATACAAATGGTCAATAGGCACATGAAAAGATGTTCAACATCACTAATGCTGCTGCTAAGTCACTTCAGTCGTGTCCGACTCTGTGCGACCCCATAGACGGCAGCCCACCAGGCTCCCCCGTCCCTGGGATTCTCCAGGCAAGAATACTGGAGTAGGTTGCCATTTCCTTCTCCAGTGCATAGAAGTGAAAAGTGAAAGTGAAGTAGCTCAGCCGTGTGCGACTCAGCGACCCCATGGACTGCAGCCCACCAGGCTCCTCCGTCCATGGGATGTTCCAGGCAAGAGTGCTGGAGTGGGTTGCCATTGCCTTCTCAAATACAAATCAAGACTAAAATGGGGTGTACTAACTCATTGTACTACCAGTGTACTAACCAGTGTACTAGCTTACACTGGTCAGAATGGCTATCATGAAAAAAGTCTACAAAGAACAAATGCTGGAGATAATGTAGAGAAAAGGTAACCTTCCTACATTGTTGGTTAGAATGTAAATTGGTACCGCCATGATGGAAGTTCCTTGAAATACTAAAACAGAGCTGCCATACCATCCTACAATTCCACTCCTGGGCATTTAAACAGAGAAAAATATAATATGAAAATATACATGCACCCCAATGTTTATAGTAGCACTATTTACAATAGCAAAAACATGGAAGCAACGTAAATGTCCATCAACAGATGAATGGAGAAAGACGTGGGATGTGTATGTATATGTATATATGTGTGTGTGTATACATATATATATATATATATATATCAGATCAGATCAGATCAGTCGCTCAGTCGTGTCCGACTCTGCGACCCCATGAACCGCAGCACGCCAGGCCTCCCTGTCCATCACCAACTCCCAGAGGTCACTCAGACTCACATCCATCGAGTCAGTGATGCCATCCAGCCATCTCATCCTCTGTCGTCCCCTTCTCCTCCTGCCCCCAATCCCTCCCAGCATCTGAGTCTTCTCCAGTGAGTCAACTCTTCGCATGAGGTGGCCAAAATACTGGAGTTTCAGCTTTAGCATCATTCCTTCCAAAGAAATCCCAGGGCTGATCTCCTTCAGAATGGACCGGTTGGATCTCCTTGCAGTCCAAGGGACTCTCAAGAGTCTTCTCCAACACCACAGTTCAAAAGCATTAATTCTTCGGCGTTCAGCCTTCTTCACAGTCCAGCTCTCACATCCATACATGACCACAGGAAAGACCATAGCCTTGACTAGGCGAACCTTTGTTGGTAAAGTGATGTCTCTGCTTTTGAATATGCTATCTAGGTTGGTCATAACTTTCCTTCCAAGGAGTAAGCGTCTTTTATTATATATATATATATATATCTCCAATATATACATATACATATATATCCTATATATATGTTCAAAATATACATACACACACTCATAAATATATAGTTGTATATACACACACATACATAAAATAGAGTAGTACACAAAGAATACACAAAGACCTAAACTGTACAAAAAAGATCTCCATGACCAAGGTAATCATGATGGTGTGATCACTCACCTAGAGCAAAACATCTTGGAATGTGAAGTCCAATGCGCCTTAGAAAGAATCACTACAAACAAAGCTAGTGGAGGTAATGGAATTCCAGTTGAGCTATTTCAAATCCTGGAAGATGATGCTGTGAAAGTGCTGCATTCAATATGCCAACAAATTTGGAAAACTCAGCAGTGGCCACAGGATTGGAAAAGGTCAGTTTTCATTCCAATCCCAGAGAAAGGCAATGCCAAAGAATGCTCAAACTACCGCACAATTGCACTCATCTCACGCGCTAGTAAAGTAATGCTCAAAATTCTCCAAGCCAGGCTTTAGCAATATGTGAATGGTGAACTTCCTGATGTTAAAGCTGGTTTTAGAAAAGGCAGGGGAACCAGAGACCAAATTGCTTACATCTGTTGGATAATGGAAAAAGCAAGAGAGTTCCAGAAAAACATCTATTTCTGCTTTATTGACTATGCCAAAGCCTTTGATTGTGTGGATCACAATAAACTGTGGAAAATTGTGAAAAAGATGGGCATACCAGACCACCTGACCTGCCTCTTGAGAAACCTGTATGCATGTCAGGAAGCAACATTTAGAAGTGGACATGGAACAACAGACTGGTTCGAAATAGGAAAAGGAGTATATCAAGGCTGTACTGTATATTGTCACCCTGCTTATTTAACTTATATGCAGAGTACATCATGAGAAATGCTGGGCTGAAAGAAGCACAAGCTGGAATCAAGATTGCTGGGGGAGAAATATCAATAACCTCAGATATGCAGATGACACCATCCTTATGGCAGAAAGTGAAGAGGAACTAAAAAGCCTATAAAGCTATAAGGAAATAGATGGAGAAGTAGTGGAAACAGTGTCAGATTTTATTTTTGAGGGGCTCCAAAATCACTGCAGATGGTGACTGCAGTCATGAAATCAAAAGACGCTTTCTCCTTGGAAGGTTATGACCAACCTAGATAGCATATTGAAAAGCAGAGACATTACTTTGCCAACAAAGGTCTGTCTAGTCAGGGCTGTGGTTTTTCCTGTGGTCATGTATGGATGTGAGAGTTGGACTGTGAAGAAAGCTGAGCGCTCAAGTGTTGAGGCTTTTGAACTGTGGTATTGGAGAAGACTCTTGAGAGTCCCTTGGACTGCAAGGAGATCCAACCAGTCCATTCTGAAGGAGTTCAGTCCTTGGTGTTCATTGGAAGGACTGATGCTAAAGCTGAAACTCCAGTACTTTGGCCACCTCATGCGAAGAGTTGACTCACTGGAAAAGATTCTGATGGTGGGAGGGATTGGGGGCAGGAGGATAAGGGGACGACAGAGGATGAGATGTCTGGATGGCATCACCGACTCAACGTACGTGAGTCTGAGTGAACTCCGGGAGCTGGTGATGGACAGGGAGTCCTGGCGTGCTGTGATTCAGGGGGTTGCAAGGAGTTGGACAGGACTGAGTGACTGAATTGAACTGAATGAACTCCAGATTCCACTTACAGAAAAATATGTCTTGTTGGAAAATTCTTTGATGAGAATCTTGAGAGTGGAGGGTTGAATGTCTGAGAATGTGAAGTACGAGCAAACATGGCATGAAAAGATTGCTATATTCCATTGTAAGAAATTGGAATATAGGGTTGGAGGTAGAGGTGGGGTATAAAAATACCACGATAGGAGGGAGGAAGAACTTAGGGAACATGGATGAAGGCCAGATCCTGTAGGATACATCCAGTGACATTAATATCAGTGGTAGATAAAGGACATTTAAAAACAAAAGTCAGTAATATTCAATGATTCATTTTTTTAAATAGCTACAATATAAAATATATTCCCATTCTCAAAACTCCAGTAAAGTCTGTTATACCTGTATAATCTTGTAGTTCCATTTACAAGGAATGAATTGTACATGTCTAATGGGAAATGTTGTTTTGCCCTATAACAACTTTGTGATGCTTTGTGGAGATTGGAGCATATAGTCAGGAGAGAAATGGTCTAAGAGTTCTAAAAAGTGACCATACAAAAGGGAAGAGAGGTCAAAGAGACTAAGTAATGCAGTCAAAAAGTAGTTTTAAGCTGTTTAAATTTAAGACTGGCTATTGGACAAACTCCTCCTTTTTATTAGAAATACACTAGAGAAGTAATATTAGAAGACTGGAAGGTGTTAGGGAGTTGACATCAAGGTTGCATAATACAGCATAAGTTCTGTAATAGAGACATGATCAATATCTTTGTTGGGTCTAATGTGAATTGACATTTACATATAAAGAGTCCCCATAGCAACCCTCAATTAAACTTTGATTTCAAGCTAGGAGTTAGGAAATTCATGGCTGTAGGAGACATATTTTCCCACTAAAATGTTTATTATCTTTCTTAGAACAGCTTTGTCAATAATCTTTCTACAGAATTTAAAAACATTTCTGAAAAGATAAGCAAGATTCATCAATAAAGAGTAACTTAGATACTATCTTTCTCTGCCTCTTTCCAAATGACTCAGCTTGTTTCTTTGCTGGTGTGGTATTTTGCTGGTACCTATGTGAATCATGCCTGTCTTTATTTGGGCTTCTATGGTAGTGCACTGTCCTCTAGTAATATGATAAAAGTCTGTTTTAACAGCTTGTCATCACACTATTAGTTATATGATGGTCAAGACGTAGTCCCCAAAGAAGATGACTGATATAATAGAAGCCTAATATAATATGATTAACCTGGCAGGAGATCTTACTCCTACATCCCAATATCAGAGTCATAAAGGAATTTTGCTGTATTAGTTTAATTGATATGGTTAAAGGTATCTGCCTTAATTCATTTTTTTTTTATTTTTTTGAAGGTTGAGTTTTTCTTTGTTGTTGTTGTTGTTTTAAATGCCTTAATTCTTGCTCTATCTCTTTCCACTGCAATGAAATATGGCCTCTGGAGTTACTATGAAATGTTGGTTGTTGATAGTGTCTCTCTAACTGGCAGACAATATTCTAGATTTTTACTGTTGATTGTAATTCTGGTAGGGATAGACTTGTCTAGAGGTCTACAATATATGGAAGCAGAATATATTCTGCTTGAGATTAAAATATGGCACACAAGGATAAGTATCAGAAATAACTTCTATTTTTCCTCCCAAAGGAAGCAGTTTGAAGTTAGATTTATAGTAAGAATAAAGTTATAGAAATTGAAAGCTTAGATGCAAAGTAAAGCAAAACAAGATCGAACTGGAGCAGAAAAAGTGAGGAGGTGCAAAGCAGTGAAAGGAAGATGAACTTTGAAGCATGTATAAGTTGAAGCCTAGAGAGATATGGAAATTGTTTTGTTCTATAGACTTCTGATATAGTTGTGTTTGTGGTGGTGGTTTAGTTGCTAAGTTGTGTCCAATACTTGCAACCCCATGGACTATAGCCCACCAGGGTCCTCTGTCCATGGGATTTCCCAGGCAAGCAAGTCATGTTGAGGATAATTTAAAGCAAGGTTTCTCAACCTCAGCACTACTGTCACTTTGGACCAGATAATTCTTCTGGGGGTGGGGAGGGGGCTGCCCTCTGCACTGTAAGACGTCTAGCAGAATTCCCAGCCTCTATCTACTATTCAAAGTGAAAGAAAGTGAAAGTTGGTCAGTCATGTCTGACTCTTTGCGACCCCATGGACTATAAAGTCCATGGAATTCTCCAGGCCAGAATACTGAAGTGGGTAGTCTTTCCCTTCTCCAGGGGATCTTCCCAACCCAGTGATCAAACCGAAGTCTCATGCATTGCACGTGGATTCTTTACTAGCTGAACCACCAAGGAAGCCCCTACCTACTATTACTAGATGCCAATGCCCCACCCCAGTTCATTGAGTTCCTATGAACCAAAATGTCTCCCTGTGTGTGCTCAGTCATGTCCAGCTCTTTGCAACCCTATGGACTGTAGCCTGCCTGGCTCCTCTGTCCATGGGATTTTCCAGGCAAGAACACCAGAGTGGGTTACCATTTCCTACTCCCAGGGATCGAACCCACATCTCCTGTATTGGCAGGATGATTTTTTACCACTGAGTCACCTAGGAAGCCAAAAATGTCTCCAGACATTGCCAAATATCTCTTTGTGGAAGAAGGTAAGTTTGCCTAGTTAAGGAGTGCTGACTGAAGGGATTGACAGAAAATAGTTAAGAGTGTTAAAATATACCCCACTTAGGCTATATTTGCCACATACAGATAAACTCATAATACTGTCTTATTATCATCTCATATTTCTAAAGCTGTGCTCTCTCTTCTTTCCCTCCTATCAAAATTAAGATTATTGCTTACACTTTCCCTGTGGTTAGAAAATAGAGTGATGATAAAAATGTGTTCCTTAGGTCATGAGACATATATTCAGGGACTACTTTCAAATGAAGAATGGTGTTATCAGGCAAAGAAATCCTTGGAGAAATTTCTATCTTTGAGGCATTTTCAGATGTGCCTAGAAAAAGTTCTAAGAAGATATAAAGCTGATTCTACTTGAATATTTTTGTTGGGTTTTCTGTTTATTTGGTGCCCCCGCTTAGTTGTGCAATGTAACCTCTCAGCAGGTGTGTGTGTATTTCTGTGCATATGTGTTGATTTTCAGAGTTTTGTTAGAATTTATTGCTGTTTGTTCTTACAGACGGTAAGAATGGAAAATAAAACAAGACAGCTGCCCCCAGTGACTCTACTATCCTAACGTTATTTTGGTCTTGAATCTGTCTAGTTCTTAGAGGTTTCTTTTACTTTTTAACCATTTCCTCCAAGGGAGCTGAAAATAGTACCTGAAATGTTTTCTGTACTTATTTATAAGATGGGTTTTTAGAATTCACACTATGGTACCAAACTGTCCTATTCCATTGATTTCTACAGTTACTCATTTTAATAACTTCTCTTGAGCAGCAGGGGATTCTGTTACAAAACAGCATTACCTTTTGTAACTCAAAAATATTTTTACTGACATGAAGACTTATTGGCCTAAACTATTTGTAACCTTTTGTTCTACTTGATCTGAACATTAGCCAAGCTACATACTAGCATTTTTATTTCAGAACGGGTAGATTACCATTAGTTCCTTATCCTTTCTTGACAGAACAATTGAGACTTCTTTTTTATTCCAGTGCTATTCTTATACACAATATTTTGTCTCTTACATGGAAGATTTTGAAGAAAAATTTTAAGACCACATTTGTCCTGAAACTTAAGTATTCAACTTCTGGATTAATTTGTCATCTTCAAATATCATATCTAACAAAAGTTCCAAAATTTTGATTTTTAGCAGATGTTGTAAAATGTGGTGGATGAGCTGGAAATTTCTGTAAAACTGTAAAGCCGTCCCCAAACCATAAAGTACCTTGTTGTGCACAAATATAACCACTACATGAAGATCGACTAAATGAAAATATACTTTTACAGTCAGTTTAATCAGCCCTTTGGCCTAATTTTATTTAGGTTTTAATTATAGAATAGTGTTCCTTATAAACATTTAAATACAGCAGTGTGTAGATATTAGAAGTGAAATGCTTGGGACTTCCCTGAAGGTCTGGTGGTTAGGACTTTGCATTCCAAAGCCATGGGTGTGGATTTGATCCCTGGTCGGGGAGCTCAAATCCTACATGCTGTACCAAAAACCCAATGCATCAAACAGAAGCCATGTTGCAACAAATTCAATAAAAACTTTAAAAATGGTCCACATCAAAAAAATTTTTAAAAACATGAGAGGCTCTTATTTCTCTCTATTCTTCTACCCAACTGGTGTATAATTTTTAGAATGTTGTTCAAAGTATAGAGAAGTCACTGACCTCTCATGAGCTATCTTTTCATGATATACACGTATCGGCTCACCCTGCTAACTAACACACGTAATTTTTAAAATGATAGCTTTAATATTTCATTAAATGGCTATAACATAAGTTTTAAAACTAATCTTTAATGTTGGGAATTTCTGTTCACTATTTTGTTTTTTACAGATGATACTTCAATATATGTGTTCTCTAAGATGACTGTGGGTTCCATAAGAGTATGAGCTATGTTTTGTTTATTTGCTTATTAGAAGTTCAACTTTCACTGCCTCTAGATATTTAGTTAAAGTCTTTCTACTCACTTGCCTAACACAAAACCAGTGTGTGAGGTGAAGAAAGGGGAAGTTGGATTAGGATGAAGGAAAAGAAATGATCTCTGGTAATGGGTTGGAGACTGAGCAGTGATACAGGAAGAGCAGCAGTATGCAGAGTAGAAAAGAAAATACAGCAAAAGCCATAAATCAGTGCCAGAGAGGATTATAAAAACTTAAATTCCCAGGATATGCAGAAATATTAGAGGAGTACATTAGACTCACATGGCAACTGGCCTTTCAAGCCAAATTTACCTGGACTTCAAGTGGAAGGTAATTGCAGTTGACATCTAGATGCTTTAAAACCTGAAAATGATCCAACTAAGATATATATATATATATATATATATATATATATATATATATATATATATAAGAACCAAAGAACCTAGATTGCAGTTTAGATAAGATCATGGGCCATGCTTATTTTGTCTACCTCATTAACTTACACATATTAAACAGCATGCTGAATATTTTTTTTAAGGAAGGAAAAAAGGAAGAAGGGAGGGAGGAAGAAGAAGGTAGGAAGGGTAGGAGGGAAGAATGGAGAAAAGGAGGAAGGAAGAAAACTTATGTATAACATAACTCCAGGCAGTGCTTCATTTTAGCATAGGAAAGGTCTAAGTAGAAAGATCTATTTAAATATTTGGAGAAAGTTAGGATGGGAAGATCCGTGGAGAAGGAAATGGCAACCCACTCCAGTATTCTTGCCTAGAGAATTCCATGGACAGAGGAGCCTGGTGGGTTATAGTCCATGGGGTTGCAGAAAAAGTATACTACTACCGAGCCACTGAGCACTAACACAAACAATGAAGTATTAGGTACATCCGTAATTTATGAATGCATGATTATGTTCTTTAGTAGCATATCCCTCAGTAGGCCTGTGAAAGATTAAACACTGAGTTGAATTCATTTATTTTTGCATTTAGTAAATATTTATTGGATAGCAATTGTGTATGTAACATTCTCTGTTGTGGGAGACACGTGGCTTTTGCCTTTAAGGAGTTTATTTTATTTTATTTTTTCATTTATTTGGAGACTTTGTCTTCTTTTTTTATTTAATTTTATTTTATTTACCTTTGTAATATTGTATTGGTTTTGCCATATATTGAAATGAATCTGCCACAGGTATACATGTGTTCACATCCCATGTGAACCCTCTTCCCTCCTCCCTCCCCATACCATCCCTCTGGGTCCTCCCAGTGCACCAGCCCCAGGCATCCGGTATCAGGCATCAAACCTGGACTGGCGACTCATTTCATATATGATATTATACATATTTCAATGCCATTCTCCAAAATCGTCCCACCCTCTCCCTCTCCCAGAGTCCAAAAGACTGTTCTATACATCAGTGTCTCTTTTGCTGTCTCGTATACAGGGTTATTGTTACCATCTTTCTAAATTCCATATATATGCGTTAGTATGCTGTATTGGTGTTTTTCTTTCTGGCTTACTTCATTCTGTATGATAGGCTCCAGTTTCATCCACCTCATTAGAACTGATTCAAATGTATTCTTTTTAATGGCTGAGTAATACTCCATTGTGTATATGTACCACTGCTTTCTTTATCCATTCATCTGCAGATGGACATCTAGGTTGCTTCCATGTCCTGGCTATTATAAACAGTGCTGCGATGAACATTGGGGGTACACGTGTCTCTTTCACTTCTGGTTTTCTCAGTGTGTATGCCTAGCAGTGGGATTGCTGGATCATAAGGCAGTTCTATTCCCAGTTTTTTGAGGAATCTCCATACTGCTCTCCATAGTGGCTGTACTAGTTTGCATTCCCACCAACAGTGTAAGAGGGTTCACTTTTCTCCACACCCTCTCCGGCATTTATTGCTTGTAGATATTTGGATAGCAGCCATTCTGATTGGCGTGAAATGGTACCTCATAGAGGTTTTGATTTGCATTTCTCTGATAATGAATGATGTTGAGCATCTTTTCATGTGTTTGTTAGCCATCTGTATGTCTTCTTTGGAGAAATGTCTATTTAATTCTTTGGCCCATTTTTTGATTGGGTCATTTATTTTTCTGGAATTGAGCTGTAGGAGTTGCTTGTGAATAGCCAAAGCTATCTTAAGAAAGAAGAATGGAACTGGAGGAATCAACCTGCCTGAGTTCAGGCTCTACTACAAAGCCACAGTCATCAAGACAGTATGGTACTGGCACAAAGACAGAAATATAGATCAATGGAACAAAATAGAAAGCCCAGAGATAAATCCACGCACATATGGACACCTTATCTTTGACAAAGGAGGCAAGAATATACAATGGATTAAAGACAATCTCTTTAATAAGTGGTGCTGGAAAAACTGGTCAAACACTTGTAAAAGAATGAAACTAGAGCACTTTCTAATACCATACACAAAAATATACTCAAAATGGATTAAAGATCTAAATGTAAGGCCAGAAACTATAAAACTCCTAGAGGAAAATATAGGCAAAACACTCTCTGACATACATCACAGCAGGATCCTCTATGACCCACCTCCCAGAATATTGGAAATAAAATCAAAAATAAACAAATGGGACCTAATTAAACTTAAAAGCTTCTGCACAACAAAGGAAACTATAAGCAAGGTGAAAAGACAGCCTTCAGAATGGGAGAAAATATTAGCAAATGAAGCAACAGACAAACAATTAATCTCAAAAATATACAACTTTAAGGAGTTTATAATCTAGGCTTAAACACATGCACTTAATTTAAATGACTTAAAAGAACAAAAACAACAGCAGTGCGCCACAGTATGAAAAAGAATGTGAGTTTTTGAGTAAGATTTAAGTTCAAATATTGGCTAGCCATGTAACCATGGCATGATGTATTCTACTCTAAATCTCAGTTTCCTCACCTACAAAATGAGGAAATTAAAATATTATATACCTAAAAAATCATTATCTACTCATAGGGCTGTAGTGAAAACTAAAATGATGTAGTTAAATACTTAGCATAGTGCCTGAAACACTGTAAACACCTAATTATGATTAAATATTATGGGTATTATCTACCAGTAGCAGTGCTGCTGCTGCTGCTGCTGCTAAATCACATCAGTCGTGTCCGACTCTATGTGACCCGATAGACGGCAGCCCACCAGACTCCCCCGTCCCTGGGATTCTCCAGGCAAGAGTACTGGAGTGGGTTGCCATTTCCTTCTCCAATGCATGAAAGTGAAAAGTGAAAAGTGAAAGTGAAGTCGCTCAGTTGTATCTGACTCTTTGGGACCCCATGGACTGCAACCCACCAGGCTCCTCCATCCATGGGATTTTCCAGGCAAGAGCACTGGAGTGGGGTGCCGTTGCCTTCTCTAGACCGTATATGATGAAGTGCCAAGTGAGTACAGAAAAGGAGACGTCAGGAATTTTCTTTTTGTAAAGGAACACATAGTAAATACATTAGAATTTGCAGAGTACCTATGATCCCCTGTCACACATATAGTCATTATTTTTTATTATAATTCTTAAAAAACATACAAGCTATTCTTAACTCACAGTCTGTACAAGAACTGTGTACAGTTAACAAACAGTCTGTACAGTCTGTTTGCAGCTGGATTTAACCAGAGACCATATGTTGCCAGCCCTTGCTTTATATGATAAAGTACTGTAGGATCTCAAAAAGAAGACTAGCTGGCATGGTGAGATTCTTGTAAAAGTTTGGGCTCTGTCTTGATCTGATTCTTAGAGAATGAAACAACTATAAACATAATTTAAAACTGATAAAAAATATTGCTCAGTGTGTCACTCTGAAAAATGCATGGACTACTGAATGTAAAGAACTAAAAAGAAAGAATTTAGAATTAGACTTTTAAAGCTTTGCGTACTCAGTGAGTTTCTTGGAACTATGAATGACAATGGCACTCCGATTATTCCTACTTCTATGAGATTTCCCATAGTATTTTTTTTTCTGTATACACACCATTTGTTTCTCTCATAAGGATTCAAAACTGAGAATTCAACATATTTGAAAGATGAGTACAAGTACAACAAAAATTGCTTACAATAATTTCTTTATGCAGATACTATTCCAAATGAATCACATTTATTAACTCATTTAATCCTTACAAACCTTATGATGTATCTAATGTTGTTATAACCCCCATTTTACAGATAAGAAAACTGAAGCTTAAGGAATATAGGCAAATTATCCTATGTCTCACAGATAATGAGTGGCAGAGGTGAGATGTAAGCACAGGTTGTCTGACTCTAGAACCTATTCTTGTATGATACCTTTCCTGATGGGCTCTGATTCATGAGTGGTCTTAGGCAGCTGAGACTGAAACTCAATTTTATACAATTAAAAAATGAACCTAACATATTTTTCCAATCTGAATTTTTATCAATATATTTTGAAAGGTACACTGAAGTAAGACAATTTGTTTCTGGTCATCCACATATTTCTGTAGTGCTTCATTTACCTAGAAAACAGTGATAAAACTGTGGTTGTTGGAATGGCATAACATTATATTAATGTAGGCAGTAATGTCATCCTTTTCTACAAGTGAGAAAACTTAAATTTGGAGAGATAAAGCAGCTTGTCCAAGGTCACATAGCTAGTTGAATGGCAGACCCAGGATTTGACCCCAAGCCTGTCTGATGCTAGAGTCCAAGCTTTAGCAATCTTACATATTGCCCCCAAATAAGTTACAATCTAGTTGGGAAAATAATGGAAATTATTACTACTAGTATCCAATGCCATTTATGAGATGAAGAGACATTAAGTGCTGTGGAAATTCAGAGGAAGGAGAGAGCACTTTGAGCTGAGGTATACACAGAGAAGGTGATGCTGATGTTAATTTTTATATCTGTCAGTCCAAAATTTGTAAAGCATGTTATAATGTGGGAGTGGGATGAGCATGGCAAAAATACTGGAGATATGCTAGAAGATTTAGGACAGTGGCACACTGGAAAAAGTTGTTTCTGTTATAATTTATTGTTATGGAAACAGTATGCACTTACAGTGTTAAAAAAGAAAACTGAAGGAAAGAGAACAGTGACACCTGAAACTGATCTCTGAAAAATCAATCACAAAAGCTTTGAGCAGGAGACTTAAAGATGATAGTATTTTGCTGCAATACTATCCATTCATAAATAACAAAAGATTAGAGTTAGGTGGGCTACAGTCCATAGCGTCACATAGAGTCAGACATGACTGAAGTAACTTAGCACACATACTGTTTAGAAATGAACTCTAGCTGGGTGGATACTGTCAGCATTTAACAATATGCTATGATTTAACAATTTTCTTGTTATGGAAACAAGATTTTTATAATTATTTTTTGGCATCTTAGAAAAGTCACCATATTTTAAACATCATTCTTGCAAACATCTGTATCTGCCCCATATTATATTTTTATACTTTTAACCTCTTAAGTGAATATAATTTAATAATATCTCTAAAATATGCCACTATCATCCATCAAGAAATATAATATCATCTTGTTCCATTCATTTCTCCAATATTCTATTGAAGATTATATCTGATACCCTTTGTAACTCCTGATAAGGTTTTTTTTTTTTTTTTTTTTTTTGATTAGAAGGTCATTACAAATCTCTGAGTAGATTGATGAAACTGTTAATTTACCTGTTAAAAGATGGCCACAGATGTGCCTGAAAGAGGTGTGCTAATGGCATGGCACTAATGCAATTTCACAAACGACTTAATGGAGCACATAAAGCATATTTCCTCTATTAAATACACATAGCATGGAGTCATATCTTGCTTTACGGGCTGTGAAAAATATTTTTAATCAGCTAAAGGATGAAGAGACTCTTCAAGGTTATGCAGATTAAGTTATAAAAAGCCCTTAAACACATAATCCTCAATGAGTGTTCAGGAAGGAAAATTTCAATCAGGGATGTTTGTTTAGACTGACAACATTTGTGAGTTTAAGTTTCCAAGAGGATTTTAAAGGGAAAATTAGAATGTGAGTGTCATTTTTTAAAAATAGGGAAAATGAAAGTTATTCAATGCTTATATTCAATAAAATATATTTACTGAACCATGATTCTAGATTGCTGACTTCCCTTCTAGTATAGATCAGAACACAATTACAGCTACAGTTGCTTTTGTTTGTTTTTAATTACCTGACCACCTACAAATATTTCTCACTGTCCTTGAGATTGTGATCACCACTTCCTTCTCCTAGCAGCAAGTAATTATCAAAATCCCTTTAAGTACGAACTTTCTGACCTCAAAATAAAGGATCTTTTATACTTCATTGATTCATTCACTTATTTATGCAACAAATCTGTATTGAACTTCTGTAATATACTCGGCACTCTAGTAGTCACTTGAAATAAAATGGGCTTCAAAATGCTTCTATAGGTCAATTATGCCTCAACAAAACAAAACAAAACAAAACACTTGTGTAACGATGACTTTGTTAGAAGATAAGCTAGGACTTAGATTGAGAATGTACAGGTCAGAGTTCTGGCCCCTAAATAAATAGTCGATGCGGGGACTGCATTTCCCCTTTGGGAAGGATATTATGCAAAAACTGGAAAACTGGTACTTAAGGTAGTGTCTGGGGAATTAGACATGCCTAGAATTAAGCCAACAGAGAAGGCAATGGCACCCTACTCCAGTACTCTTGCCTGGAAAATCCCATGGTCGGAGGAGCCTGGTAGGTTGCAGTTCATGGGGTCACTAAGAGTCGGACACGACTGAGCGACTTCACTTTCACTTTTCACTTTCATGCATTGGAGAAGGAAATGGCAACCCACTCCAGTATTCTTGCCTGGAGAATCCCAGGGACGGGGGAGCCTGGTGGGCTGCCGTCTCTGGGGTCACACAGAGTCGGACACGACTGAAGCGACTTAGCAGCAGCAGCAGCAGCAGACTTTGTGAAGCTGGTTGTTGACCATGATTGCCATCTTGTATGTAAAGTCTGAGGTACCCCCGTGATTTCCTTGTGTCTCCCACTTGCTGACCCGGGAAAGTGGAAATGAGTCCAGCCAGAAAATGCCATCCAGAGACAAGACCCAAATTGTAGAGAGAAACCATGTTTTAATCTTCTCATTGGGTATTTGTTTTTCTCAAATTTCATCAGCTTTCTAAACTTGTGATGCCAGTAACTAGCTTACTGATTTTATACAAATAGCCTCACTGGCTTTTTAGTAATTTTACAACACAGTTTAGAGTTAGGGTCTAAGAGAAGTTGTATTAAACATGAGAGCATTTTAAAACTTGTTCAGCAATGTACAAATGTAAGGAATTTTACTTGAGAGTATCTCAGGCTCTGAGAAAAATCTGGTTTAGTACTTAAGTAGCAAGTTCCTTATTGGAGAAGGAAATGGAAACCCACTCCAGTGTTCTTGCCTGGAGAATCCCAGGGACAGGAGAGCCTGGTGGGGTGCCGTCTATGGGGTCGCACAGGGCCAGACATGACTGAAGCGACTTAGCAGCAGCAGCAGCAGCAAGTTCCTTAAGAGTCTCATCTGAAAGTTATTGCAGTAGCTGAAAGTATTTTCAGAGTTTTTAATAAAACTGGAAATGACAGATATTCTCATTTGATTATGCAGGAGATAGAATTGCCAGTCATTGAGTTTTAGGACTGCTTGTTTTATTCTTGATAAATATACTGCATACTGACTCTGTGTAAACACCTGTTCACAACGAGCTGAAAACATTGAGAGCTGTGCTGTGCCCCTCTTTGTAGAAGGCATTTTGTCTACTAGGTTGAAGTAAAGGCCAAAGTACCTTGTCAGACACGGAAGTACATTATCTACTCAGGGCAGTAGAACAGAAATAAAGGCCAGAGATTGAATTTATGCTGGCCCAGTTAATGATCAATACCACTAAGAATTTGTAGCATAGAAAGTATAGTATATCCAGAATGAAAATAAAAGCCATATAAACAAAACATACGATTATATCTGACTTAAAGTTGTCCAGAGATGTTGTTCATCTGGAATGTAAATGTAGACATGACTATGGTCCTCACTTTTTTCCAGCCTAATTTTTAATAAAATTTGCATATGTTAAATGTACATGTAATCTTTATAGCATACAGTTATGTCAGTTTTGACAAATGATAGAATTGTGAAACCATTGTCAAGATCAAGATAGGAAATAGTTTCTATATCCCAAGAAAACTCCTTCATGCTGCACTTTTGTAGTCAAACCTTTCCTCCCATTCTTAAACTCCTATCAATCCATTCTCAGTTCTGATAGTTTTGCCTTTTCCAGAATGTCATCTGAATCAAGTCATACCTAGAGTACATTTGCCTTTTCAATCTGACTGCTTTCACTTAGCATATATTGCATTTGAAATTCATTCATGATGTTACATTTGTCAGTAACCCATTCCTTTTCATTGCTGATTGGTATCCCATTGTATGACTTTACCACTGTTTGTTTATAAAGTCATCTGTTGATAGACATTTGGGTTGTTTCCATTTTTTGGTGTTTATGAATGAAACTACTATCAGATCAGATCAGATCAGATCAGTCGCTCAGTCGTGTCCGACTCTTTGCGACCCCATGAACCGCAGCACGCCAGGCCTCCCTGTCCATCACCAGCTCCCGGAGGTCACTCAGACTCGCATCCATCGAGTTAGTGATGCCATCCAGCCATCTCATCCTCTGTCGTCCCCTTCTCCTCCTGCCCTCAATCCCTCCCAGCATCAGAGTCTTCTCCAATGAGTCAACTCTTCGCATGAGGTGGCCAAAATACTGGAGTTTCAGCTTTAGCATCATTCCTTCTAAAGAAATTCCAGGATTGATCTCCTTCAGAATGGACTGGTTGGATCTTCTTGCAGTCCAAGGGACTCTCAAGCGTCTTCTCCAACACCACAGTTCAAAAGCATCAATTCTTCGGCGCTCAGCCTTCTTCACAGTCCAACTCTCACATCCATACATGACCACAGGAAAGACCATAGCCTTGACTAGGCGAACCTTTGTTGGCAAAGTAATGTCTCTGCTTTTGAATATGCTATCTAGGTTGGTCACAACTCTCCTTCCAAGGAGCAAGTGTCTTTTAATTTCTTGGCTGCAGTCACCATCTGCAGTGATTTTGGAGCCCAGAAAAACAAAGTCTGACACTGTTTCCACTGTTTCCCCATCTATTTCCCATGCAGTAATGGGACCAGATGCCATGATCTTCGTTTTCTGAATGTTGAGCTTTAAGCCAACCTTTTCACTCTCCACTTTCACTTTCATCAAGAGGCTTTTAGCCCCTCTTCACTTTCTGCCATAAGAGTGGTGTCATCTGCATATCTGAGGTTATTGATATTTCTCCCGGCAATCTTGATTCCAACTTGTGTTTCTTCCAGTCCAGCATTTCTCATGATGTACTCTGCATATAAGTTAAATAAACATGGTGACAATATGCAGCCTTGACGTACTCCTTTTCCTATTTGGAACCAGTCTGTTGTTCCATGACCAGTTCTAACTGTTGCTTCCTGACCTGCATACAGATTTCTTAAGAGGCAGATCAGGTGGTCTGGTATTCCCATCTCTTTCAGAATTTTCCATAGTTTATTGTGATCCACACAGTCAAAGGCTTTGGCATAGTCAATAAAGCAGAAATAGATGTTTTTCTGGAACTCTCTTGCTTTTTCCATGATCCAGCGGATGTTGGCAATTTGATCTCTGGTTCCTCTGCCTTTTCTAAAACCAGCTTGAACATCAGGAAGTTCACGGTTCACATATTGCTGAAGCCTGGCTTGGAGAATTTTGAGCATTACTTTACTAGCGTGTGAGATGAGTGCAATTGTTCGGTAGTTTGAGCACTCCTTGGCATTGCCTTTCTTTGGGATTGGGATGAAAACTGACCTTTTCCAATCTTGTGGCCACTGCTGAGTTTTCCAAATTTGCTGGCATATTGAGTGTAGCACTTTCACAGCATCATCATTCAGGACTTGGAATAGCTCCACTGGAATTCCATCACCTCCACTAGCTTTGTTTGTAGTGATGCTTTCTAAGGCCCATTTGACTTCACATTCCAAGATGTCTGGCTCTAGGTCAGTGATCACATCATCATGATTATCTAGGTCTTGAAGCTCTTTTTTGTACAGTTCTTCTGTGTATTCTTGCCACCTCCTCTTAATATCCTCTGCCTCTGTTAGGTCCACACCATCTCTGTCCTTTATCGTGCCCATCTTTGCATGAAATGTTCCTTTGGTATCTCTGATTTTCTTGAAGAGATCCCTAGTCTTTCCCATTCTGTTGTTTTCCTCTATTTCTTTGCATTGATCACTGAAGAAGGCTTTCTTATCTCTTCTTGCTATTCTTTGGAACTCTGCATTCAGATGTTTATATCTTTCCTTTTCTCCTTTGCTTGTCGCTTCTCTTCTTTTCACAGCTATTTGTAAGGCCTCCCCAGACAGCCATTTTGCTTTTTTGCATTTCTTTTCCATGGGGATGGTCTTGATCCCTGTCTCCTGTACAATGTCACAAACCTCATTCCATAGTTCATCAGGCACTCTATCTATCAGATCTAGGCCATTCTCAATTGATTTTTGTGTGAACAGAAAGTTTAATTTCTCTTGCCATAAATACCTAGGAGCTGGATTGCTGGGTCACATGGCAAGTATACGTTAAACATTGCCAGAAAATGTTTTCTAAAGTGGCTGTACCATTTTCCATTCCCATCTGCAATGTTTGAGAGCTCCAGTTGCTCACACCATCCGTGAAATGACAGTAAGGAAATGAAACTAACACATCTCTCTACCTGAGGCTTGTCATTCTAGGAGATATTTGTGGGAAGTAAATTATCATTTTACTTCATCTCCTCACCTGCCCCCATCACCGATCCTTAAAAGAATCGATATGCAGGCCCTGACAAGATGGTTATTTTTGAGGTGCTAGCCTGCCCTCTTTTCAGTCAGCTGGTCTATTCCTTGCCTCAACACCTCATTACTCATTGGCCTCCTGTGTGGCGAGAAGAGTGAGCTTGGATTGGGTAACAGTATCTCATCAAAATCTTTATTTGATTTTTTTCCTCTAGTAGTTAGACTGAATACCTATTCATGTACTTACTTGCCATCCATATAACTTATTTGATGGAATGTTTCTTCATGTGTTTTACCTATTTTAAAAATTAGGGTTTTTTTGTTTCCTTATTTTGGATCTCTGAGAACTCTTTATATCTTCTTGATATAATCCTTGTCAGATATATGATTTGTAATTATTTTTTCTCGGATTGAATCTTATTTTTTCATCCTCTTAAGAGCAAAAGATTTAAATTTTGATAAATTCCAAATGGTCATTTTTTTTCTCTTTAATTGTGCTTTGGTATTATATCTAAGAACTCTTCCAGACAAGCATATAATGATTTTTCATCTATGTTTTCTTCTCTAGGTTTTATAGTTTTTCATTTTTCATTTAAGCCTATGATTCATTTTGAATAAATTTTAAATAAAGCATAAGTAATAGATTGAGGTTTATTTTTTTATATATGAATGTTTAGTTGCTGTGGAATCAAGAGTTGAAAAGCCCTATTGTCAGTTGCATGTACATTTAGGATTTTTTCTTCTTGATGAAATCTTCCCTGTTATCATTCTGTAATATCCCTCTTTATCCCTGGTGATTTCCCTAATATATACATGTGCTTTGTCTCATATCAGTATAGTTAACCAGTTCTCTCTTGATAAGTGTTTGCCTGATATTGCCTTTTCCAGTCTTTTATTTTTAACCTGTCTATATCTTCTTCTTTGAAGTGGGTTTCTTATAGAAGTCATATAGTTTGGTCTTAATGAGAGGATATAGTTCTTTTTTTTTTTTAATTCAGTCTAACAATCTATGTTCTCATTTGTAGTCTTACACTATTTATATATTTAATTTCATTATTTTTCTAGGATTAGGTCTACATATACTTGTATTCATTGTTTTCTGTTTGTCCCTTTTTTTTCTATTTTTCGTTTCCTGTCTTCTTTTTTTTATTATTTGAATAGCTTTTAGTATTCCATTTTAATGTAACTTTTTTGCCTATATATACATTTATAAATTTTAGTTGTTGCTCAAATTATAACAATATACATACTGTCTTTTTACATTCTATTTAGAATTAATATTGTACCACTTCAAGTAAAATGTAGGGTTTCTCCCCATTTAAATTACAGTTGCCATCTGTATTTCATTTACATATATTAAAACCCTCCCTCAGACAAATGCTTTAATTGTTTTCAAGAACCATACATATTTTACAGAATTTAAGTGGAAAGAAATACTCTTATATTTTGCCCAAATAATTGCCTTTTCTGTCAATCTTCCTTTATTCCTGGAGCAAGTTTCCTTCTGGTATCATTTTTTTCTAGCCTGAAGAATTTTTTTTAGCAATTATATCTGATTGTGACAAATTCTCTTAGTTTTATATCACCTGAAAATATCTTTAACTTTTCTGGACAAAGAATTCCAGGTTGACAGTTCATTTTAGGTCTTCAAAAATGTTCTATTATATTTTGACCTATGTGGTTTCTCATTCACCAATTATGAAAATTCTCTTGTATGTAATGTGCCATTTTTCTTCTGGGTGCTTTCAAGATTTTTTTTTCTTTATTTTGATTTTCAGCTGTTTGATTATTATGTGTCTGGACATGATTTTCTTGTAGTTTATCCTTTTTGTAGTATGCTGTACTTCTTGAATTTATAAATTTATGCCTTTCATTAAATTCAACATTTTTCAACTATTATTCAAATGTATTTTATCTACCAATCTTTTCTCCTCCCATTTGGGGTCTTTATTAACACAAATATTAGGACTTTCAGGTTGCTAGCCTCTGTTCATTTTGTTAAAATCTGTTTCTCTCTGTTATTCTGATTATATAATTGCCCTTAATCTATGCTGTTTTCAAGTTCATTTATGATTTCCTATGTCATGTCCATTCTACTATTGAGCCCATCACAGTGAAGTCTTTATTTTGAACACTATATTTTTCAGTTTTATAATTTCCCTTTAGATCTTATATATATATATATATATATATATATATATATATATATATATATATGTATTTTGGCTTGGAACTTCTATTTTTTTTTAACTTCAAGAGTGTTCACCTTTAGTCAAACAATAATTATCACTGTATGCCTATTAGGATAGCTTTAAACAGAACTAACAATACCAACTGCTGTAAAGAATGCAAGGCAGTAAGAATTCTCATTTTTTGTACAAAATGGTACAATCACTTTAGAAGATATGTTGGCAGTTACTTACAAAGCTAAGCAATTCTTATCATATAATCCTGCATTCATGAACTTTGACATTTACTGAAAGAAGTTGAAAACCTATGTCTGCACAGAAACCTATGCATGAATGTTTTTTGCAAACTTATTCATATTTGCCAAGGTTTAGAAATCCAAACCCTTAATTTATTTGGTTGAAAGGAGAACTTGAATATATTTGGATGATTTTTGTTTCCTTTTTGAGATATGTATATTGTTGTCTACTTCCACTTTTCATTTTCTAGCTGCTCATACACAATGTTGGATTAGGGCCCTACCTTTATTACCTCATTTTACCTTAATTACTTGCTAAAGACTCTGTCTCCAAATTTATTCACATTGGGAATTAGGGCTTCAACTTATGAATTTTTGTGGAACACAGTTCAGTTTGTAGCAATCATAGTTTATGTTCGTGACAGCCCTACAAGATATTCCTTATTTAACAGAAAAGTGCAATCAGAAAGATATTAATAAGTAAATGGCCGAGGGTTACTGGGCTAATAAGTGCTCTAACTATTATTTGAGCTCCCATCTCTCAGAATCATTTCATCAGATCAGGAGTTGGCAAACTACAGTCCATGGGCCAAATCTGATCTATCACCTATTTTGTTGAAACATAGCCATGCACATTTTGTTATATATTGCCTAACTGCCTATGACTGATTTCATGCTACAGTAGCAAGGTGAGTAGTTGTGATTAGAGATCATATGGCCCACAAAGCCTAATATTAACTATCTGGCCCTTTGCAGAAAAAAATTGGTCCCTGTACTAAATCACACTGCTATCAAACACAGCATAATTTTTGAGAATGTACCCAAGTCTTTATCACATTATCACTTTTACTTTTTAACCTATCATTGTGTACCATCATTCCTTTCTAACTGCCCCCCCCTTTTTTTTCCCAGAGATGATGACTAGCTCAGGTGATGTTCATGGAGACTAAATGTTAACAGAAGATGCTAAACCTGTGGCTTTCATGGTCTACTAGGAAACACAGATGAATGAACAAGAGAAATGACTCTGGCAACAAAGATTCTGGTGCTGAGAAACAAGAGTATGGTAAAAGTAAGTTTTGGAGAACTGGATTCATTTCATGATATAAAAAAAAAGTATTTCACTAACACAGGGCAATGTGTTTGGTGTCTGACTCACTTAGTAAAGAGATAACATTCTTTGAAACTAAATGTTTGCTTTGGCAATTTTCACTTTTAAGTGGCAGAATTAAAATTGAAATTTGAACACAAGCTCAGCAAATGTAACTCTTAGGGAGGAATGTCAGGACTAATTTTTATATGGATGCTGACTTTTAAAGATTGACTGTTTCAAAATCAAGTTTAGTCAAGGACAATAGAGCCTTAGGGTAACATTGCGTACTGTTACATAGACCCAGATATATTTTTTTTTTAACTTTACAATATTGTGTTGGTATTTTGGATCAGATCATGTCATAGGAATTGTAACTACTCTATCCATTAGCAGGAAGTTGTAACACAGTTAGTAGAAATATTAGTCCTATTTTGTTTATCATTTTTATAGAAGGTACTTATCAAATGTATGGAATCATTCATTAGAATAGGTGACACTGCATGGAAGGTAACTGTAACTCAGAATAAATATGTCAGTGAAATAGTAACTTACTTTAAAATAAATATACATATTCTATTTAAAATAAATTATGTTAAAATTAGATGATTTTGAATTGCTGTTATGTGACTTAATTTTTTAATAGAATGAAATGCTATTTAATGCAGAATTATCAGATGTCAGAGCTGAAGGAGCCATTAGAAATTACTTGGTCCAATCTTCTCACTTAACAGAGGAGGTAACTGAGGTCCAGAAAGGAAAAAGATGTTATCAAAGTCTCACAGGGAATTTCATGGCATAGTTTTGACAAGAAGTTCTTAGTCCATACAAAGCAGATGATTTGGGCTACATAAGTGGTATAAATGAATGTGAGAGAGTGATACAGGCAAATAAATAATTTCCATTACCATTTGCCAAAGAATTTGTGCAACATAGTGAACCACATTTGAGGGAAGGAGGAAAAATACATTTTTAGTGTAACAGGCAGCAAAATCAGGTTTCTCTTGGAGTTGCTCTTATTTGGGAACCTTTCTTTCTAGTAGGGTTTCTGACTAAGCCCTCATCAGATAATGCTATCCTCACTAGTAAAAAGAGCACTTGACCTCAAGTTAAAAAATCTGGATTTAAGTACTGCCTATACACCATGGACAGGTGTCACTTCTTTTTTCTAGGTTAGTTTTTATACAAGTAAGATGAAAGTATGAGACTAGAAGATCATCTCTAAGGTTCTTTCTAATTCTTAAGACTCTTAGACCCTAACATTCTAAGTTAATCAGTTTTCACTTTATCACCTGTGATGGTAAGAAGCACATTATCTATGTAACTTCTAGATTTTGTTTGTGAACATGTCTATTCATTAGAAAATCATATCAATATATAACACCAAAATCGGCATTCTCATCAGTTCAATTCAGCTCAGTTCAGTCGCTCAGTTGTGTCCGACTCTTTGGGACCCCATGAATTGCAGCACGCCAGGCCTCCCTGTCCATCACCAACTCCCAGAGTTCACTCAGACTCATGTCCACCGAGTCAGTGATGCCATCCAGCCATCTCATCCTCTGTCATCCCCTTCTCCTCCTCGCCCCAATCCCTCCCAGCGTCAAAGTCTTTTCCAATGAGTCAACTCTTCGCATGAGGTGGCCAAAGTACTGGAGTTTCAGCTTTAGCATCATTCCTTCCAAAGAAATCCCAGGGCTGATCTCCTTCAGAATGGACTGGTTGGATCTCCTTGCAGTCCCAGGGACTCTCAAGAGTCTTCTCCAATACCACAGTTCAAAAGCATCAATTCTTCGGTGCTCAACCTTCTTCACAGTCCAACTCTCACATCCATACATGACCACAGGAAAAACCATAGCCTTGACTAGACAGACCTTTGTTGGCAAAGTAATGTCTCTGCTTTTGAATATGCTATCTAGGTTGGTCATACCTTTCCTTCCAAGGAGAAAGCATCTTTTGATTTCATGGCTGCAGTCACCATCTGCAGTGATTTTGGAGCCCCCCAAAATAAAGTCTGACACTGTTTCCACTGTTTCCCCATCTATTTCCCATGAAGGGATGGGACCGGATGCCATGATCTTCATTTTCTGAATGTTGAACTTTAAGCCAACTTTTTCATTCTCCTCTTTCACTTTCATCAAGAAGCTTTATAGTTCCTCTTCACTTTCTGCCATAAGGGTGGTGTCATCTGCATATCTGAGGTTACTGATATTTCTCTTGGCAATCTTGATTCCAGCTTGTGCTTCTTCCAGCTCAGCGTGTCTCATGATGTACTCTGCATATCAGTTAAATAAGCAGGGTGACAATATACAGCCTTGACGTACTCCTTTTCCTATTTGGAACCACTGTCTTGTTCCATGTCCAGTTCTCACTGTTGCTTCCTGACCTGCATACAGATTTCTCAAGAGGCAGTTCAGGTGGTCTGGTATTCCCATCTCTTTCAGAATTTTCCAGTTTATTGTGATCCACACAGTCAAAGGCTTTGGCATGTTAATTGTGAGTGGAAACTGAAACAACTGTAATTTCCTCTTCTATGCAATAGTCCACCAGAGATTTGAAGTCACTGATAATCCTTTTCTGGGCTCAATCTCCCCATTTCCTTCAACTGCTCTTCACATGATGTGGTTTTTAACACCCTTCCTCCACCATCTTGCTCAGGTTCCTTTGGATATGTGGCTTGCCACTGCAGAGTCCAGAAAGGACCTAACCCAGATAGTTCAATGGTTTGGCTATCCCAGAATAGAACAGGCCTATCATCATTTTTGTTTTTACTAAACATGTTTATTGGATTTCATTCCAGGACTACATCGTCTATTTTTAAGCAGCTATATTCCACGCTGACTCATATTAAGGGTTTTGTTTCAGCTGTACTATGTGGCAAGCGGAACTTCATTGACTAGGGATTGAATCCATGACCCTTGCATTGGAAACACGGAGGCTTAACCTCTGAAACACCAGGGAAGTCCACAACTGACTCCTAGTAAATGTGTAGTGAGTCCATACAAACCTTATTTTGTTGATATTTGTGGCTTCAGAATCATGATTTTCTTCAGTCTTTACTTGAATACTTTATTATTATTTAGACCCAAGGGCAAGATTCTGTGGTGATCCAAGGAATAATTCATCTTGCTAATATTTTTGGTTTTTATCTTTGTCATTCATTGTGTTTATTCTCATTTGATTCTGTCAACAGAACTAATGAGCCAAACTTCAAAATTTTCTTCCAAATAATTAATAAAATTTTACATGAGAATAACCACCTAATGTGACCAAAGTTCCAAGCTGACACTGTTTTACTTAACCAAATTTTTGTGAGATCTTTTCAAATACAAATAAATCTAATTCTACCAGCACTCAGTCCATATTTTGCTGACTTTTTTTACATTAATGCTATTGAGACAGATTTTTTTTTTTTATAAATTCTATTTTTGTCATGATTAGCATTACTATTATTTCTCTGGAGTATAATTTATTTGGGTCTGATAGTTTAACTTCATTTACGACTATATATGTCCTTTTAACGGAGAAGGCAATGGCACCCCCACTCCAGTGGAGGAGCCTAGTGGGCTACACAGTCCATGGGGTCCCTAAGAGTCGGACACGACTGAACGACTTCACTTTCACTTTTCACTTTCACACATTGGAGAAGGAAATGGCACCCCACTCCAGTGTTCTTGCCTTGAGAATCCCAGGGACAGGGGAGCCTGGTGGGCTGCCGTCTATGGGGTCATACAGAGTCAGACACAACTGATGTGCCTTAGCAGCAGCAGCATGTCTTCTTAAAAAGTCTTCCTCTCTTAGGATTCCAATTTTTTTCTTGATGACCATTCCAACTGTTCTAATCCAAATACTGATCTCATACCCACTCTGGCTTTGTATTTTCTCCCTGTTGTTGATTCACATACGGTCTAAGTACTCTCTGAGCTGCAGTCTCAGATCTTGAGGTTCTGAATCAGAGCTTGTCCTTGATGTTGTATTGTGGGCTCAGAACACTAGCTTTCCTTTCTTACTTGTTTCTTCTGCCTTACTTTGAAAATAAAACATATATTTCCTGAAGATTTCTCTTCCTTGCCTTCTCAAATTCTTATTAGTTTCTCTTCAGGCTTTCCAGGTTTTCATATAATCCAAAATGAATCTTTGATCCCTGTTTTCTCACTATCTCCTTGAATTCTGTAGTTCTATAGTAGAAACCCATAGAATGTTACAAAGGAATATTTTTCTGTTTTATAAGTGACTGTATCTGAATTCTATTTTCCATGTCACCAAGAGACTAATACATGTTAGGAATATATTCCTGATCAATTATATGTTCTTAAAAATCTGCTCTAATATCTATTTTCAGTATACACAGGATCAGATCAGATCAGATCAGATCAGTCGCTCAGTCGTGTCCAACTGTGACCCCATGAACCGCAGCACGCCAGGCCTCCCTGTCCATCACCAGCCCCCGGAGGTCACTCAGACTCACACCCATCAAGTCAGTGATGCCATCCAGCCATCTCATCCTCTGTCGTCCCCTTCTCCTCCTGCCCTCAATCCCTCCCAGCATCAGAGTCTTCTCCAATGAGTCAACTCTTCGCATGAGGTGGCCAAAATACTGGAGTTTCAGCTTTAGCATCATTCCTTCTAAAGAAATTCCAGGGTTGATCTCCTTCAGAATGGACTGGTTGGATCTTCTTGCAGTCCAAGGGACTCTCAAGAGTCTTCTCCAACACCACAGTTCAAAAGCATCAATTCTTCAGCGCTCAGCCTTCTTCACAGTCCAGCTCTCATATTCATACATGACCACAGGAAAGACCATAGCCTTGACTAGGCGAACCTTTGTTGGCAAAGTAATGTCTCTGCTTTTGAATATGCTATCTAGGTTGGTCATAACTTTCCTTCCAAGGATAGGACTGAAAAGTGTTCTCTGTAAGGAGTTGTGCTCAATTGTAGTAATGTGGGACTCATTTTTTACTCAGAGTTATCTTAAAATTTCCATGATTTCTCTGCATTGCAGAATTTGATTTCTGTTAACCAGACTATAGTTTCCTTGGAAAATCTCTAGAATCATAGTGAGGAATAGTTTCAGGAATAACCATGAAAGCCCTGACTAGCTTGTTGGATGTTGAGATCATATGGAGAAGAGCCAAGCTTAGCTCTCTTCAGGATGAAATTCAGTCACTTTCAAATGATATATAAGACCAGACGTGATCTGACCTCAGCCATAACAAGGTACATTTTTAGTGTGTCATATTTTCATTTTGTCTATATCTTTGCACATATTCTTTTGTATGTAAATCTCTGCTGGAATTCAAGAATTACTTCTGTGATCACATCTCTTTTTGTAAGTCTTCACTGTTGTTGTTGTTCAGTCACTAAGTCATGTCCAACTTGTTGCGGCCCCACAGAATGCAGCACACCAGGCTTCCCTGTCCTTCACTAGCTCCAGGAGTTTGCTCAAACTCATGTCCATTGAGTGGGTTGCCATTTCCTTCTCCCTGGGATCTTTTTGACCCAGGGATTGAAGCCATGTCTCCTGCATTACAGGTAGATTCTTTACCACTGAGCCATCCAGGAAGCCCAAGTTTTCATTGAGCCCCTTCATTTCTAGTCTGAGTCAATATGACATCTTTGTAATCCCATGTGTGTGTTCATTCACTTGGTCGTGTCCAACTCTTTGTGCCTTCATGAGTTGTAGCCCACCAGGCTCCTGTGTGGAGAAGGCACTGGCAAGCCACTCCAGTACTCTTGCCTAGAAAATCCCATGGATGGAGTAGCCTGGTAGGCTGCAGTCCATGGGGTCGCTACGAGTCAGACACGACTGAGCAACTTCACTTTCACTTTTCACTTTCACACAATGGAGAAGACAATGGCAACCCACTCCAGTGTTCTTGCTTGGAGAATCCCAGGGACGGCAGAGCCTGGTGGGCTGCCGTCTATGGGATCACACAGAGTCGGACACGACTGAAGCGACTTAGCAGCAGACTCCTGTGTCCATGGTATTTTCCAGACAAGAATACTGAAGTGGGTTGCCATTTCCTTCTCCAGGGGATCTTCCTGACCCAGAGATCAAACCTGCATCTCCCGCAATGGCAGTCAAATTCTTTACCACTGAGCCACCTGGGAAGCCTTTATAATCCCATACCACCTGCTTTTTGCCCTCTCTTGGTACTTATTAAGCTGTATTATCAATGTACCTATCTATCTTCCCAGCTGGCCATATGCTCCTTAAGGGCAATGATTTTGCTTTATTTATTTCTATATGCACAGTATTTAAATAGCAAAAGAGTAAGTGGTTGTCAATTTAAAAAAAAAATTATTTCTTTGGCTGCACCATGTATTAGATGCAGCACACAGAATCTTTAGTTGTGGAATGTGAATGTTCAGTTGCAGCATGTGGGATCTTGTTCTCTGACCAAGGGTAAAAATCTGAGTGCCCTGCATTGGGAGTGCAGAGTCTTAGTCACTGAACCACCAGGGAAGTCCCATGATTGACAATTTGATTAGATCCATTTTTCTAATTGATAGAGACTAACAAAGGATGTCCAGAATTTCTAGGGCCTGAGACTAGAAATGAGTATATATGAAGGACATTTATAAATCAATATATATAAATGCTTAATGCAGTATGGGCTGGGGGAATTTTTTTTTTTTTTTTTTGTCATTTGTTGAATAGTACCAATGGTTGTGTATTTTAGTCCACATATATCATGATATATATGCTAACAGAACTATTTTTGGAAGAAGTAGTGTGCTGTGTTTCACTCTGCATTGCACCAGTTAACCTTATAAACAGGTATATACATATATGCACACAGACATACATATATGTACTATTTCTGTCCAAGAGTGCTCTAGATCCCAGAAAATAAGGAGATGCTCATTTAATTTTGAATTGTTGAAGTTTGACTCAGTATGTTTAAATACCCTATACAAATAACATTAAGACTAGTCATACCTTTCTTCTGGTTGGAATATTTATGTAGTACAGAGGCATTATATTCCTGAGGGAAGCAGTTTGGGAGAATGTCTTATTGACTGAGGGCCTGGATTCATTAAAAATGCTTATTTATAGCAAACAGGTGCATGTGTGTATATATGTGTGCATGTTTACACATATAAACATTTTCTGTTTATAGCTTATATGATCTGTATATATATACTTATATTTATAATATACTCAAGCAATGGAAATATGCTCTGTATTCATTTCATTTATTGTACCTCACCAGTACACAGTGCATGTTTGAAAGCTTTTAGGGGAATTATATGTATGACATAGTACACCCGTAGAAATCAGCCATTTTGTAAATGGTCACGAGTGTTCAAATTGAATCCTATCAAATCAAAGGGTGGAATTGCAAGGAAATTTCAGTTTCTAGTCATTTGTATTTTTGTTATTTGAGTATTTTACTAAGTGCTTATTTTACGTTTTTGATCAGAAAAAAAAATCAATTTTTGAAAGATAGTTGTCAGAATACTTCTGTCCTGAGTAAAAATAATTAATCAGTGAACTCATTAGTAGTTCACTATCATGTAAATTATGACAGTTTTGCTAAAATTTCTTTGAGAGATGAAGTTAGTTTCCATTTAACTCTGTATTTTATAGTAAAGGAATGGCATGCACATATATTCAAATTTATGAAAATGGAGATTTTAAAGGCTACAACAATTCCCAAATTAAATCTGTGAATACTCTGGATAAGAGTTAAGTCCCTGATGGTTGCACACATACAAATTTTCTTTGAAATCTCTTAAAGCAGCTATGTATAATAAAAGAAAACTGGAAAATTGGAACCATAGCCATCTACTGTACTGTGTGAAGTCTTGATCTTCACATTATTTTAGCTATTTTCTCATAGTTGTCATCTCACTTGCTTTCTTTTCACTGGTAGACTCATGGCCACTTTAACACTTTACTTGTCAAAAAAACAAAACAAAAAACAAACAAACAAAAAGCACCAAAAACCAAAATAGTTTTCTGTTGCCTTTGTCGAAAGGCAGCACTTAAGAAGAAAACATACTAATTTGATATAGTGACCTGTGTTGTCCATTTAAACAATGGCCTTTGGAATATAAGAACAATTGTGATATATCTTCATCTATTAGTGTCCTCTTTGATTTCTTTCACCAGTGTTTTATAGTTTTATATATATAAGTCTTTAGTTTCTTTAGGAAGATAGATTCCTAAGTATTTTATTCTTCCCATTGCAATGGTGAATGGAATTGTTTCCTTAATTTCTCTTTCTATTTTCTCATTATTAGTGTACAGAAATGCAAGGGATTTCTGTGTGTTGATTTTATATCCTGAAACTTTACTATATTCATTGATTAGTTCTAGTAATTTTCTGGTGGAGTCTTTAGGGTTTTTTACGTAGAGGATCATATCATCTGCAAACAGTGAGAGTTTTACTTCTTCTTTTCCAATTTGGATTCCTTTTATTTCTTTTTCTGCTCTGATTGCTGTGGCCAAAACTATGTTGAATAGTAATGGTGAAAGTGGGCATCCTTGTCTTGTTCCTGACTTTAGAGGAAATGCTTTCAATTTTTCACCATTGAGGATAATGTTTGCTGTGGGTTTGTCATATATAGCTTTTATTATGTTGAGGTATGTTCCTTCTATTCCTGCTTTCTGGAGAGTTTTTATCATAAATGGATGGAGAGGGTGTGGAGAAAAGGGAACCCTCTTACACTGTTGGTGGGAATGCAAACTAGTACAGCCACTATGGAGAACAGTATGGAGATTCCTCAAAAAACTGGGAATAGAACTGCCTTATGATCCAGCAATCCCATTGCTGGGCATACACACTGAGAAAACCAGAATTGAAAGAGACAAGTGTACCCCAATGTTCATAGCAGCACTGTTTACAATAGCCAAGACTTGGAAGCAACCTAGATGTCCATCCACAGATGAATGGATAAGAAAGCAGTGGTACATATGCACAATGGAGTATTACTCAGCCATTAAAAAGAATGCATTTGAATCAGTTCTAATCAGGTGGATGGAACTGGAGACTATTATACAGAGTGAAGTAAGCCAGAAAGAAAAACACAAAGTATACTAATGCATATATATGGAATTTAGAAAGATGGTAACAACAACCCTGTTTACGAGACAGCAAAAGAGACACTGATGTATAGAACAGTCTTTTGGACTCTGGGAGAGGGAGAGGGTGGGATGATTTGGGAGAATAGCATTGAAATATGTATACTATCATATCTGAAACGAGACACCAGTCCAGGTTTGATGCCTGATACCGGATGCCTGGGGCTGGTGCACTGGGATGACCCAGAGGGGTGGTATGGGGAGGGAGGAGGGAGGAGGGTTCAGGATGGGGAACACATGTATACTTGTGGCGGATTCATCTTGATGTATGGCAAAAGCAATACAATATTGTAAAGTTAAGCAAAATAAAATTTAAAAAAAAAAAAAAAAAAAAAAAAAAAAAAGAAGAACAATTGTGATATATCTTGTGAAGCAGTCTACTGATTGGTAGTAAGAATATCTGGCTCAGCAGAAAGAGTGAGCCTGGACACTGGTGGGGATGGAATAGATTGGGGTAGGCAGAGTTGTAGCATGTGCCTCAAATGACACTGTTTTTGAAATGATCTATAACACTTAAACCTGAGATCTCTCAATAATGTCAACTATGACTTGTGTATTCACACACAAAAATGATATTTCTGGTATTTCATATTTCAACAAGGGTGAACATGTTAATTTGGCTCATCAAAGTAGTTAAATGATTCTTTGTATATAAAGTATCACATGAGGAAGGAAATACATTTTAATGAATCAGTGTAAATGAATCAGAAGCACATGGGCATGAACTTCCTTTCATTTTGAGATACAAGAAGGATTCTAAACATTCCAAATAGAGGGCTGTAAGCTTAATGATGGCATATCAAACTTAATCCATGATGCTAGTCTGAAGTTCAAAAACTTCAAACTGAAAACAAGGTCAGCCCTCTGTGGTCTGGGATGCATTTGTTACATTAGCTGGTGAACAGATGAAATACATTACATTCTGATTTTCCAGGGTTTTTGTTTTCTTCCATTATTAATTTGGTACTGTTTTTCTGCCTCATGATTCATTCAGTTCACCTACTGAATTGGTAAGAGAAACTAAAGCCTACATAATTATAAATAAAGGTCTGAGTGGTTATTTTATATTAACCTAGTATTTTTCCCTAACTTGGCAAAGACTTGAAATAGCTAGGTTATTTATTCCATTATCTGTAGATTTTTTTTTTCCTCCCATACCAGTACTCCCCATCGTTGGTGAAAATAGTCAATACTTTGAGTGATCTGCAATTCTGTTCTTCTTCTTCCTTCACTTTGTTATTACTTGAGAATATGCTTCTCTGGAGGGAAAAAAAAAAAAAGCTTTATTTGTCTTTTGCTCTGTAAGAAATGCTAGTGTCTGCAAGCCAAATGTTTCTCCTTGCTGTGCACTGAATTCTAAGGTTCATTAAACAATTTGTAACCTCAGCTCACAATCCAGGCTGAAGAAATGTTGGTCATTTTATGTGATGGAACCCACTGATAGGGCCTCTCTTAATGAGAATTTAGCTGGAGGGGAGTTGGGAGAAACATAAGAGATTTTGAGTAGCATTTCTGTCTTCTCAACAACTGAAGTCTCAGTTCAAAACTCAGAGGAAAGAAAATAAAGCCTACGTGTTTGGACCAGAGTTACATAAGAATGGTCTTAGGCAAGATTCCTAGAGAGATAATCTTGTTTATTAAAGTTTCCTGATGATGCAAGACACTAGGAAAGTGTCAGCAATGAACAAATCTTGTGAAACTCATTCGAATAGGTTTATTGCATTGCCTTTTCAAAACAATAGTTTTAAAGAATAAAATAGTTATTTCTAACTTTGATTCCCAATGAGCATTAAACACTCCTAAATGGAGGTGTCATTCACGATTTCAAATTAGATACTCCTTGATAGCAGTTTTGGTTAGTTGCAGTAACCATAAAAGTAGTAAATAGCAATGATCCAGCTATGAAAAAGTCAAATTGTTTTACAGAGGTATACTTGACATATAACATTATCTTAATTTCAAGTGTACAACATAATGATTCATTTTTATGTTGTGAAATGATCACCATGATAAGTCTAGTTAACATCCGTCCTGTTGCATAGTTACCAGATTATTTTTTCTTGTGATGGGAACTTTTAAGATCTACTCTCTCAGCAACTGTCTCAGATGCACTACAGTATTCTTAACTATAGTCCCTGTGCTGTCCATTACTTTTCCCTGACTTATTTATCTTTTAACTGGAAGTTTTTCCTTTTGAGCCCTTCGCTCATTTTGTCCTCCTTCTACTCCCTGCCTTTGGCAGTCACCAATCTGTTCCCTGTATGTGAGCTCAGACAATAAACATTTGTTGATGAAGACTGAAGTCCCCATTATCAGGGAGGAAGGAGCAAATAGTATGTATCCAGAACAACACAGTCTATAGGGAAGTGTGTGTGTATGTGTGTGTTTATGCATGTTATGTATTTAAGGGTACGCACTGTCCACACTTTTCTCCTTCTAGGTTAAAGCCTAAAGAAATAGAGTTAGATGAATGGAAAGAGGATGGGAAGATGGGAAATAGTTCAGGGCAGATGGAACAATATATGCAAAGTCCCAGAGATGAAGAAGAACATGAGGCTTTTAAGGAACTGAAAGGTGCTCAGTACAACGGGTATTCAATACAGTATGCATAATGCACTGACATGAATAGGAGATGTGAACCTCTGGAGTGCAGCAGAGATCAGATCATAAAGGGTCTTGTAAGCCGAGGGCTTCCCTGGTGGCTTAGTGGTAAATAATCACCCTGCCAATGCAAGAGACATGGTTTTGATCTCTCAACTGGGAAGATCCTGAGTGCCAGGGAGCAACTAAGACCATGTACCACAACTACTGAGCCTGTGCTCTAGAGTCTGGCAGCCACAACTACTAAGCCTCATGCCACGACTGCTGAACCCTCTGTACCCTAGAACCCATGGTGTGCAACAAGAGAAGCCTCCGCAATGAGAAACACACACACTACAACTAGAGAGTAGCCTCTGCTTGCTGAAACTAGAGAAAAACCTGCACAGCAGTGAAGACCCAACACAGAAAAAAATGAATAAATGAATAATTTCTAAAAAAAGATCTTGTAAGCCAGTTTGTGAGTTTGAGCCTCATCCTCAGGGTAATGGGAAACTATTGAAAGTTTAAGAAAGAAACATAATTAAGTTCATGTTTTGTAAAGCTCATCTGACTACTGTAGAGAATGAATTTGAAGCCTCAAAAAAGGAGGTGGGGAAACTATTTTGGAGAATTGGAATAATTAAAGTAAGAGAGTAATAAAAAATCCAGTAGTAAATGATCCATTCAGTGATTGATGAACGGTCTTCTTTTCTTCGCAGCTAAGAGGACCCGAGCTTAGGAAACACCAATATTTTAAACTCCCCACCATTGGTACTAGAGGAAGGTATTATCTTTATTATCCCAAAGAGCAAACAACTCTGTCCTTTTCATTGGAGGAAGATACTTTCTCCATCTTCCAAAGTTATGTGCTATATAAACATCCTTGAGAAAGTAGTCCAGAACAAAAATTCCCAGTGCTTCTGATGAGAAGATGTGCACGCAAGTAAGAAACCCTTCCCATGGACTCTAGCCTATCAGGCTCCTCCATCCATGGGATTTTCCAGGCAACAGTGCTGGAGTGGATTGCCATTTCCTTCTCCAGGGGATCTTCCTGACTCAGGACTCGAACCTGGATCTCTCGCATTGCAGGCAGACACTTTACCGTCTGAGCCACGAGGGAAGCCTAGATAATTGTCTACCAACAATAATATCTCCCCTTGAATATCAAAACCCATGCATGTCCTATATTCCTGTACTTGCACAAGAGTTATAATTTTGTGGGCACTTTGAAAACACTGAATTGTCAAAGCCTTTATATAGAGACCAGTTTGCTGTGAGATCTAGAGATATTTGTTCATTGGAGAATTGTACAACTGAGTATGCTGCCACAAAAATATTCTCATATCTTTCCTTGCTCTAGCACTTAGGAGTTTTCAATTATTGTCACTGTCTGGATTTAGAGGAATGAAAATTAAAGGAGCATGGCTGAATGGTTATTTATTTATTAGACTTTCTAAATTGCTCCTTCATGGAGATTGGAAATGCAGACCATCACTGCTACCAGAACCATTTAATGTGAAAGAAGTGACAGCAGCTACAAGGAGCAAGAGAAATGCTTAACTAATGGAGTCTCAACAAATAGTAAAACTACATTAGATGTGTCCTTCAATGTGTAGGACTCAGAATCAAATGCAGCTACTGTGCTGGTTTCATACAGTGAGAAAACATCATTTATATTGTCTAGAGAAAAGCAAAAGATTTATGCTACTTTGTAAAGTGCTTGGAAAACTCCAAATCTAAATACAGTTTACAAAGCTGGAAGGGAAGGAACCATGAGTTTCTTATCACTCGCCATATGCCATATGCTTGTACTTAATTCTCATAGCAACTCTATGAAATCATTATTATTCTCATTTTAAAGATGAGGAATATGGATTTTGGGAAATGTAAGTAACTTGCCCAAAATGTTACAGTTGTTAAGTGGCTTTGAGTTTAGGTATAACTCTCAATACTTGTGTTCATTCTGTGCTACCGTCTACCTATGTATAAATTCTTATAACTTCATAGGTCAATTGGAATGACTATTTCGCAGAAGTACTTGGAGACTCTTAATGAAATACATTGATGTGCCCAAGTCAATATATTATTCTTTGAGGGGGGGACTTAAAACTGCAAATGAAAACAAGAAGCTAGATCAGTTAATAAAGCAGTGACTGATGGATTGGGGTTAGAAGGTGCACATTCAGCAATGACCATTTCTTGAAGAGTGGAAAGCCTTCTAGAAGCAACCAGTGTGTATGTGTATTATTTAGTTGGATACAAGATGATATATAAGTCCCCTATGCCCAATTCTGCCTAAAAGAATGTGTTCACAGTGGATATAGTTAAATTGTCTGTACTACTCAATCAGGTGAACTATCTGGAGATTGTTTCATTACTCAAAAATAATTCATTACAGTAGTTGAAGAAAGCCTTGTGGTCTTACTGCCCACACTTTCTGTTTTTTTAAAAAATGATCAATTCAGTTATAGAGCTCAGTGAAACTTGATTATTTGTGTCCTGTGGACAAACTAATAAATCAAAGAAGTGATTTAACAGGATTTCCCCCTTTTCGGGCACTTGGAGTTGGCTTCCTATAGATATCACTTATTCTTAAGAGCCTGAAGTAACAAATATTGCTTTTGTCATTCTTCCCTCTGGTTTTTAGTACAGACTGTGTAAGATTTTTCTTTAACTTTTTTATTTTGTTTTGGAGTATAGCCAATGTTCTGATAATTTCAGGTGAACAAAGGGACTCAGCCATACATATCATATATGAGAATGCATTCTCTCCTCACCAAACAAGACTACCATATAACATTGAGTGGAGTTCCCTGTGCTAGACAGTAGGTCCTTTTCAGTTATCCCTTTTAAATATAGCAGTGTGTGCCTGTCCATCTCCCTGTCTCTTCCCCTCATCCTTCCTCCTGGCAGCTGTAAGTTTGTTTTCTAAGCCTGTGAGTCTCTTTTTGTTTTGTAAGTTCATTGGTATCATTTCTTTTTAGATTCCACATAGAAGGAATGTCAAACAATATTTCGTCTCTGTCTGACTTACTTTTTACTCTTACTACTCAGCCTTTAAAAAGAAAGAAAGAATGCCATTTACAGCAACATGGAAGGGCTTAGAGATTGTCATACTGAATGAAGTGTAGGATTTTGAGATAATCATAGGAGCAACAATATTTATGTTTTGTGATGTTAATTGGGGAGCTATGCTGATACTTAAGAGTGTTACCTTGTCTGCCTGGAGTTACTCAGGTGTATGATTCAGCTTGAACTCTGAAAAGTAATCTCAACATGTTCCCAAGAAGATGGAAACCTCTGGAATGAAATGCATTACTGAGAATAGAGTCCAAGGTCACAAATAATCTGGATTAAATATCTGAAGAAAGGCTGTATATAATCAATTATAATGAAAAAGCTTAGCAATGCACACTGGAAAATGATTTGAGAGAAGAGTGGAAAATTGATTATTTGTTATGAATTTGGATAAGCATGTTTTCCACTTAGTGCCTTTAATGAGAATCCTTGTAATGGAATTAATGATGTTAAATTTTAAAAAATGGATTAAAGAAAATATTTTTAAGTAACATAAAATTAACCTGTGAGACTCATAAATATAGTTTATATAAGACAAATAAGAATTTCTTAAAAACCTGAAAAGTGCAGTAAACTGGGGAAAATTAGAATTGTGCATTCTTAAAAAAATTGTCTTGTAACTAATATATGATATCTGAGGAATTAGTGATATTTCCCCATACCTCCATGCAATATTGGATAAACTACATTGCTATTAGTAAAGTCCTGACTTTCTTCCAAGAAAATCACAACTTTTAATTGATACTGATGGTTCTTTAATACATTATTGTGTTCAGACTTGGGAAATGCAAAGCTGATGTCTGAATTTATATTGTGATCAGGAATTAGGGATTGTAGAGGTAAGAATTTGGATATGGGAAGCTTTTATTTATTGCTTCAGTAGGAGAGTTTTAAAAGCAATGTTTTTTACTTTAAGCAAATATCAGATTGTTTTCTGAGCTATTTGAACCTAATGAACAGTCAGCAAGAGAGTGACTCTTCCAAACTGGCTTTTCAGAGTTTTCCTTCCTTTCCCTCTCCTTTTGTCTCCCCTTCCTTTTCACCAGAAAATTTTTATTGACTCTCTACTATATGTCAGATAGTTTTGCCAAGTTCTAGTGCTTTAATGGTAAACAAGAGCAACAAGTAAATGAATTCAAATGCAGTGTGATCAGTACTAAGATAGAAGTTCAGTATAGTCTATAAACAGAGATTAAAATCATCTCAATCAGTCTGGATTTCAGGGAAGTCTTAACGTATAGAGAGACACGAGGATAAGTAGTAGTTAGCCAAGAGAAGAAAGGAAGAATGAATGTGCTTTTGTGGAAGAAACAGAATGTGTCAAGGTTTTGAGGTGAAAGCAAACTCAGGATTTTCAGGAACTGAAAATTCATTCCTGGAGCAGAGAGCCTGAAGGTAGGAGTATAACAGTGGGTAAAACTTGGGAGGGAAGCTAACAATAAGGACTGCAAAGCCATGTATTAGACTCAATACTGATTTTAATGAGAAACCATTGAATGATTTTAAGTAGGGAATGACACAAACTGGTATATGTTTTCAAAACTCACTCTTATGGCTCTGTGCACCTAGAAGGGCAGAATGGAGTGGAAGGACAGAAGGAGAGGTGTATTATCATTTAGGAAGGTGTTGCAACAAGAGCTTTCCCAGTGGCTCAGACCGTAAAGAGTCTGCTTGCAATGTAGGAGACACGGATTCCGTCCCTGGGTTGGGAAGATCCCCTGGAGAAGGGAATGGCAACCCACTTCAGTATGCTTGCTTTACAATTCCATGGACAGAGGAGCCTGCTGGGCAACAGTCCATGGGGTCGCAAAGAGTCGGACAAGACTGAGTGACTAATACTACAACAGTCAGCATGAAACAAAATGGAAGCATGGACTAGTATTGTGGCAGTGAAGATAGATTCAGGAGATTTTGGTGCTATAGTTCATGAGACTTGATGAACTGAGCTTAGACCACCATTTTCTAAGTGAGGTAACAGTGTAGGAAGAGAATTATGGAATTGGAGTGATAACTGAGTTTTTCCAATGAGATGTTGCTTTGGAATTATTTCCGAAGTTCTTGGATATGTGAGTGGAATGTAGAGGAGAATTTGGGTGGTGGTGTTTTAGTTGCTAAGTCACGTCCACCTCTTGCAACCCCATGGACTGTACCTTGCTAGGTTCTTCTGTCCATGGGATTCTCTAGGCCAGAATACTGGAGTGGGTTGTCATTTTGTGGAGAATTTGCGATGAAGATATAAATGTTATTCATCAACATATGGATAGTGACTGAACACCAGAACACCAGGGAGAGTGTATAGAGTAGTAAGATAGGAGATTAGAATAAAACCCCACTCATATTTAAGGAATGGTAAAAGTAAAACTAGCCATAAAAAGAGATTGGAAAGGAGAAAAATCTGGAGAATATGCTTTTATGTAAAGCAAGGGAGAAGAGGATCTTGAAAAGGTGGCAGTTGGTTTTAGGGTGAGTATTAAAAAGCAGTCAGTTGGTTTTAGGATGAATATTACAAAAAGGAGTCATTAGATTCAACAACTAGGGTAGCTGTGATTTTAGCAAGAGTGTCAGTAGAGTGATGAGTATAGAAACAACATTGGAATATATTACAAAGTAAATGCGGTTTGAAGAAGACTTTGTGGCTCAGACGGTAAAGCGTCTGCCTTCAATGCAGGAGACCTGGGTCCGATCCCTGGATCGGGAAGGTCCTCTGGAGAAGGAAATGGCAATCCACTCCAGTACTCTTGCCTGGAAAAATCCCATGGATGGAGGAGCGTGGTAGGCTACAGTCCATGGGGTTGCAAAGAGTTGGACATGACTGAGCGACTTCACTTCACTTCTCTTCATTTGATTGAATAACTGTGGGAAGGTGTGTGTAACACAGGCCAGAGATCTTAGTGGTAGTGGTGCTGGGGATGTATCCTAGAATTTTGCATACTGCATTGTTATATCTGGGCTTCACAGATGGTGTTAGTGGTAAAGAACCCACCTGCCCATGCAGGACATGTAAAGGATGTGAGTTTGATCCCTAGGTCAGAAAGATCCCCTGGAAGAGGGCAGTGCAACCCATTCCAGTATTCTTGCCTGGAGAATCCCATGGATAGAGGAGCCTGGCCGGCTACAATCCATAGGGTCCAGCATCGGTCATAAATGAAGAGATTTAGCATGCATGCACACATTGTTGTATCTAAGAAATACTTGCCTAAATCAAAGTCAGTTTATGTCCTACATTTCCTCTAGAAATTTCATAGTTTCATGTTTGTGTTCAGATCTATGATTCATCTTAAGACACTTTTTATACATGATGTGAGGTTTTTTGTTTATTATTTTTGCACATAAATATCCAGTTATTCCAGGACTATTTCTTGAAAAGGTTGTTCTTTCTCCACTGAACTGCCTTTGGTTAAAATCATTTGCCCATTTATGTGTGGATCTATTTCTGTACTTTACATTCTTTTAATCTGTTTCATCTTTAGGCCAATACCACATCGTCATAAAGCTTCATAATACTGAAATTTTGCCTATTCTAGGGCCTTTGCATTTTCATATAAATTTTAGATCCAGCTTGTCAATTTTCACATAAAAATCTAGAGAGATTTTGATTGGGAATATTTTATTTTTTTAATTAAATAATTTATTTTAATTGGAGGCTAATTACTTTACAATATTGTGGTGGTTTTTGCCATACATTCACTTGTGTTCCCCATCTTGAACTCCCCTCCCCCCTCCCTCCCCATCCCTCAGGGTCATCCCAGTGCACCAGCGCTGAGCAGCCTCTCTGATGCATCAAACCTGGACTGGCAATCTATTTCACATATGATAATATATATGTTTCCATGCTATTCTCTCAAATCATCCCACCCTCGCCTTCTCTCACAGAGTCCAAAAATCTGTTCTTTGCATCTGTGACTTTTGCTGTCTCACATATTGGGTCATTGTTACCATCTTTATAAATTCCAAATATATGCATTAATATACTGTATTGGTGTTTTTCTTTCTGACTTACTTCACTCTGTGTAATAGGCTCCAGTTTCATCCACCTCAATAGAACTGATTCAAATGCATTCTTTTTAATAGCTGAGTAATATTACATTGTGTATATGTACCACAGCTTTCTTATCCATTCGTCTGCCGATGGACATCTAGGTTGCTTCAATGTTCTGGTTATTGTCAACAGTGCCTTGATGAATATTAGGGTACACGTGTCTCTTTCAGTTCTGGTTTCCTCTGTGTGTATACCCAGCAGTGGGATTGCTGGGTCATAAGGCAGTTCTATTTCCAGTGTTTTAAGGAATCTCCACACTGTTCTTCATAGTGGCTGTACTAGTTTGCATTGATTGGGAATACTTTAAATGTATACTAGAATCTGGGAAGTGTTGACATCTTAATATTGAATTTAACCCATGCACAAGATCCCTTTTCATTAAATGAATTCTTCTTTAGTTCATGTCAGCAATGTTTTGTTGAGTTCAGTGTATAGGTCTTGCACACCATATTTATCCCCCAATATTTCATATTTTATGTTCTTTATGAATATTGTTTTTAAATTGAGTTTTTTTATTATTTGTAGGAAATTTATAATTGATTTTTAGTTAAACTTTTTATTTTTAGATAATTTCATATTTATATGGAATTGTAAGAAATGATACAGGAAAATTCCACATGTACTTAACCTAATTTGCCTCAGTGATAAAATGTTACAAAATGGTAATACAACATCATAACTGGACTATTGATATTGATACCATCAAGATACAGAACATTTACATCACTACAAGGATCCGCCTTATATAGCCCTATCCACTCTCATCATTCCTTCCCACCTCGACCTCTTCTTATTCCCTGGCAACCATTAATCTGTTACTCTTTGCATAATATTGTTATTTAAAGACAGCTATATATAAATGAAATCATACAGTAAATAACCTTTGGGGAATTGACTTTTTCATTTATTATAATTCTCTTCAAATTCACCCAGGAAAGATAGAAATGTATCATTAAAATGTGTGTATGAGATTTGTATTATCATCATAATTTCCCTTTCCTTCTCTTTCCTACTTTTTCTGAAAATATAATATTAACCAGGTTGGACACACTAAAGCAGTAGCCATGTGATCAGTGGAAGATGGTGGAATCACAACTAGATAAAGTATCTTTAAGCTTCAAGTTGTAGCCATTACAATTCCTATTTTCCTCTTCAGACCCCTAGGAGGAATGAGGATTATAGGCTCCTGAGTTGTTTACCTTTGATTGTTTTAGCAAGAACTTTTCTCTCCCTCAAACTGTACATACACATTTACATATATATGTATGCATGATTGATTGTTGTTGAAAGTTTATACTTTCTTTTATCTAAATTGTAGTGGGGAGTTCTTTGGGCATTTGTCAGATTTTTCAGGAATTTGAAATATGTGCAAACAGCAGGCATTTCTTCAATTGGATAACTAATTTCACATTTAACCAAATCTCTCTTCATTAAGATTAGTGCCAAGATAACTGAAAGAAAAATGCAGTGCCAAATAGCAAGACCTGACCTATATTTTCACAAAAAAGACAATTTAGAATAGGTATTCTTCTGTGGGCTAATAGAATAATTGCACATTTAGAGCATTTGTATTCAGCATGGATATCATTTTCCTATTGCCGTGTTTCTAAGGAATCTGTTGCCTTGGTATCTAAGCATTGAAACACTTTTTAAAGAAGGAAATTCTTCTTTAAGTCTGCTGTCTACATGTAATTTGTGGAGAGCTATGTAGCTGGGCTCGCGTCTAGGCCTATAACTTACAGTTCTGCAGGTTTGAGTTAGTTTTTTTCTGGAGAGCACATCTCAGAGCTGAGAACTATTCTAGTCCACTTTCATTCCCAGTACCAGATGCTCTTGAAAGGAATAGGTAGCTGGAAACGTGTGGGGCAGGGACTGTGTAGATATTTACATATACAAAAGAAAATGTGCATGCATATGTATACATTCTTGCTAGTACAGATTTAATGGTTCTCAGACTCACTGGATCTAAGGTGTTAACAGCCTTTTCAGAGTAGAGATGGGTTCAAATTTAGGAGACTGAGTCCAACACTGTTTTTAATATCAGTAACATTATAATGCGGTTGGGGGCTTCCTATTGCTTCTGAGCAATTCTCATGACAATTCCTGGGAGAGTTTTACAGAGAAGGTGGGTATAAAAGACAATGTGTGTAAAACTGACATCATTTGTTTTAATTACCATTATATAAAGTATTTGGAGTAAATTATAAAATTTATTTCTTTATTTGAATTCTTAGATTCTTTATATGAATCAATAAATTATTTACAAGGACCAGTGTGAAGATGGGCATGTGAGTGGTACAGTGTGTTTGTGCGCTTAGTTGTATCTGACTCTTTGCCAAGCCATGGACTGTAGCCCGCCAGGCTCCTCTATCCATGGGATTGTTTAGGCAAGAATACTGGAGTGGGTTGCCATTCCCTGTTCCAGGACAGTATGTTTACCATTCCAGTTTAATGGTAACACTGGGGTTTACATTGCTTTAAAAACTGAAAATATGCACTTGCTTAGAGGCTATTTTTGGAATTGGTTTACATTGATTATGAGCAACTGATGACCTTGTCTATTTCCTAGAAGCTCTGGGAGATTCTGTTTGTCCTGATTTTGCTTTTAATATTAGAGGGAGAGAGAACAAATGAGAGCCTGAGGAAAGAAGGAAAAATATCTGAATGGAAAAAGAAAAAATAAGTCAACCTTCTGGGTGTTTTAGATTAATTTAGATGGTGAAAGAAAGAGAGTGACTATTTTACACACCCTCATCAATGATATCATTCCCTTTTTGGATGAAACTTTCACAATAGTTTTGGAATTTCATCTGATACCAATTTTTCAAATAGCTGATATCTAGCTGCAGTCTTAGTGTATGTGGGGCTAAGAATTCATGTGTTTGAAAATAATCTTCATAGAAGACATATTTGAAGATAATTTTTTAGACAAAATAATCCTTTCCCACTTTTTTTCCCATAAAATTTTCCAATGCTAGATATTTCATATAATTAGAATTAAATGTTACATTTTGTGTCTTGCTTCTTAGCAAAATGTTTTCAAGGTTCATTTATATTATACCATGTCTCAGTGCTTTATTCCATTTTTATGGATGAATAATATTCCATTGTTTATGGTGTTGTGTGTATATCTTACAAATGGTTACCCATTCATCTGTTGACAGATATTCATGTTGTTTACAGTTTTGGGCTATTATGAATAAGCTATTATAAACTGTCTTATTCATTTGTTTTTTAAATACCTGCTTTCAATTTGAGTAAATTTGTTGGATTATAGGCTAATTCCACGTTAACTTTTAACTTTTTGAGGAACTGCCAGATTGTTTCCCACTGTGGCTGCTACATTCTCACCAAGCAATGTATCGCTACATGAACTCCAGTTTGATGGATGTTGTAATGAGAGAGGTTTATTACTTACATACATTTATAAGATAACAAAATTGGGGACTAGCATCCTGGTCTTTTTGGTAGAAACCCATTATTTATTACATCATTCTGTGGCTCAGATGATACTATTTTGGAAATTAGTTATTTCTGGGCATGGAGAAAAGGTTTGTGTGTGCATGAATAAAGAAACAGTAAGAGGGATTTGTCAAGAGTTCTACCAGATATTAGGCTCTCTTAACAAGCATATTGGTTGTTTTGTTAAATGTTATGACAACTGACTTTGCTAATACTCATCACAAAGTAGCTTATAGGAAAATTCACATACCATAATATTCACCCTTTTAAATAGTAAATTTAATTTTTTTTTTTTTTTCATTCATAGATTCTGCAACCATCACTATCTAAGTTTAGGACACTTTCATCACTCCAAAAACACACTTTATACTCATTAACAGTAACTCCCCATATCCCCTTTCCATTCAAACCCTAGCAGTAACTAATCTATTTTCTATCTCTGGATTTCCCTGTTTCTGGTCACTTTATATAAAGAATCTACTTTATTCCCTTGTAAAACTGAATACTATTCTGTTATATGGATATACCATATCTTTAAACTTCATTGATCAGTTGATGGACATTAAGATTGTTTCCACATTTTGGCTATTATTAATAGTGCTGATATGACCATCCATGAACAATTTTTTTGTTCAATAATGTATTTTCATTTCTCTTATATACTCAGAAATTGGATCACTCTTTCATACCATAGGGCTTCCCAGGTGGCAGTAGCTGTAACTCTATGCTTTTTTTGGAAAACTGCCTGTTTCCCATAGTAGTTGAACCATTTTATAATACCACTGCCCGTATCTGAGGGTTTCAGTTTCTCCACATCCTCACCAACATTTGCTACTGTTTATCCTTTTAATTTTTAGTTAACCTAGTGTATGTGAAGCAGTATCTCAGGGTGGCTCTATTTTGCATTTTACCTGATGGCTAATGATGATAGACATCTTTTTATGTATGTAATGCCAATTTGTATATCTTCCTTGGAGAAATATATTTTCAGATCCTTTATAGATTTTTAATTTTTTTTAAAATCTTTTTAGTGTTTAGTTAAAAGCCAGGTAGTGCTAGTGGTAAAGAACCTGCCTGCCAATGCAAACCTGTGGAAGAGACACAGGTTTGATCACTGGGTCAGGAAGATCCCCTGGAGGAGGGCATGGCAGCCCACTCCAGTATTCTTGCCTGGAGAATCCCATGGACAGAGGAGCCTGGGGGGCTACAGTCCATAGGGCCGTGTAGAGTCAGACACGACTGAAGCAACTTAGCATGCATGCACATAAGTATTTTCATGCATTCTGGATGCAAATCCCTTATAAGATACATGATGGGAAAATATATTCTCTCATTACATGCGTTGTTTTTTCACTTTCTTCATGGTTTCCTCTGAAACACAAAGGTTTTAAATTTAACCCAGATCGCCCACATTGCCGGAGAAGGCAATGGCACCCCACTCCAGTACTTTTGCCTAGAAAATCCCATGGACAGAGGAGCCTGGTAGACTGCAGTCCATGGGGTCGCTAGAGTCAGACACGACTGAGTGACTTCACTTTGACTTTTCACTTTCATGCATTGGAGAAGGAAATGGCAACCCACTCCAGTGTTCTTGCCTGGAGAATCCCAGGAACGGGGGAGCCTCATGGGCTGACGTCTATGGGGTCGCACAAAGTCAGACAAGACTGAAGCGACTTAGCAGCAGCAGCAGCAGCAGCCCGCATTGCAGGCAGGTTCTTTACCAGCTGAACCACAAGGAAAGCGGAAGAATACTGGAGTGGGTAGCCTGTCCTTTCTCCAGAGGATCTTCCCCACCCAGGAATCCAACCATGGTCTCCTGCATTGCAAGCAAATTCTTTACCAACTGAGCCATCATGGAAGCCTTGACACAGTCGTTTTTATCTTTTTCTTGTGTTACTTTTACTGTCAGTGCCCTGTCTAAGATGGCTTTGTATAACCTGAGTCTGGTGATTTACACCTATTTTTTGTTTTAAGAAGTTTGTATCTTTAGCTCTTACATTAAGGTCTGTGATCCATTCTGAGCTAGGGGTTCAACTTCATTCTTTTACATGTATGAGATATCACAGTAGTGAATTATGATAACAAGTCAAGTTGAAATTAACCATCATAGCTTTATTCTCTTACTGTGATAGTATAAGCAAGAGGTCAAACAAAAGGTTCTTGCCATTTTATGGACCCAAAGGCTGAGGAGAGGGAGAAAAGGAAGGTTTGGGAGCCAAAAGGGTACTAAACAATGGAGATAAGGCCCTTGATAAGTAAGTCCCATTGAGGCACATGGGATAGGAATATAGATGTGCATAGTATCATGGCCTGTGTTGGCTCTGACTGTAGTTCCCTTCAGAGCTTGAAACACACTGCCTGTCTACCACATCTGGTGTGGCAAAGGCAGCTTTCCTCCATTAGGCCTGCCAGATCAAACCTTTACAGTTGCTTATGGTCTACCCTGAAAGGTCATTATAGGATTTTGGCTTGGAGCCAAACTTCTCAGCTTGTGATATAGCTATTTGTCCCAGAAGAATTTGTTGAATTCCTTCTCCACTGAATCATCGTGGCATCCTTTTTGAAAATCAACAAGGATTTAATTATGGACTCTTAATTTGGTTCCATTGGTCTGTATGTCTATCCTTATGCAAGTACTACATTGTCTTGATTGCTGCAGCTGCAAAATATGTTTTGAAATCAGGAAATGTAAGTCTTCCAACTTTGTTCTTATCAAGATTCATTTGACTATTTTGGATCCTTTGCATTTCCATATGAATTTTAGGAAAATTTTGTCAATTCTTGATGTCCTTCTCAGTCATAAAAACTTAAATTGTTATCAGAGTAACCTATTATATCATATATTTTTCAAAATTGTTACTTAGATGTGTCACATATAGTAGCTTTATTAACAGAATATGTGATCACCTGGAATACCTCAATTCTTTTTGTTTGTTAAAGAGATGAATTTTTTTAAAAGGATAATTGTAAATAAATTTGTGAGCTCCTAGACTAAATACAAAACCACGTATAGGCATATCTCATCACCTTATTTATCTGGAATTTTTTGGAACTTGGATGTAATACAATGTAATAAAAAAAGAAATATTTAAGTAATAGAATGAGAAAAGAATTCATGAGAGAATGTTGTTATTAAAATGTAATAATTTTTATTAAATGCCAGTAATAATATTTAATGAAAATAACTAGAAATTGATATATACTTCATGGTTTCTAATTTTAGTCTCACAACTCCAAGTAAGAGGAGGGGAAGGCTGATGTTTTTTATCCAATTTTACAGAGATGGAAATTGTAGCTCAGAGATTTGAAGTGATTTGCCCTAAGTCATACAGTAAACCAAATAACAGCCTTTGAATCTGTTTTCACTCATCATATGTAATACTCTTTTCCTCTAAGTCACCTGTCTTCTTATGGATATAAATTATTATTTTACTCATAATGAAAATTTGCATTGAGTTTAGAGTTGAGTTTAAAAACAGAATTACATAAGATGTTTTCATTCTATGGCAGTTGTGGAGTTAAACACTTGATGCCATTCTCCCAGTCCTTCATATATATATACTTTGACTAGTTAATCCCTTTGAAGAGCTTATCATTCAGCTGCATAGATACACATGCATATTTGAGGCAATATGAAGGCAAAGTGGCAAGCAAACAGAAGAAATTAAATGACATTCATAATGTATAACAGAAAGAAATTAATATTGGGGGTGGTGGTAAAAAGCTTTGTATTGGGAGACAGAAGTCTAAAGCCAAGTTTTAAATACATTCACAGATGTAGTTTGAATATATACTGCTGTTGCTAAGTTGCTTTAGTCGTATCTGACTCTGTGCGACCCCAGAGATGGCAGCCCACCAGGCTCCCCTGTCCCTGGGATTCTCCAGGCAAGAACACTGGAGTGGGTTGCCATTTCCTTCTCCAATGCATGAAAGTGAGAAGTGAGAAGTGAAAGTGAAGTCACTCAGTCGTGTCTGACTCTTTGTGACCCCATGAACTGCAGCCTACCAGGCTCCTCCATCCATGGGATTTTCCAGGCAAGAGTACTGGAGTGGGTTGCCATTGCCTAGGCAATGTGAAATTAGAGTCTCCGTTAGGGAAGGACCATACCCTATTTATTCCAGAATTGTCAGTGACTAGCAATTAGCATTTTACTATGTACAGAGTAGATGCTCAATGATGTAAGTCATTTTAATTGAAGGAATAATGCATCCTACACAAGGAAAACAATATGTATAGGAGTGTTATAACATGTATAACAATGTTGGCATGGAGAAGGGCCTTGTAAAATCTTGGAGTATTGTATGATACTTTTGATAGCTCCTTCTCTTTCTACATTTCACTTACATTGTATAAAAATTGCATATTCTTTCCATGGCCTCTGGTACTAACACAGAAGATGTGTTTATTTCTTATATTGGTAGGGAGTGATGCCTGGGTCACATCTCACATATAAATTTCTCTCTGTGAATAAGCTAAAAATTTCATTTCCTCTGGGCTATTGTTTTTGTGTGTTCCCCTTTGTTTTTTAATCATTTTCCAATTCCATCTCAGCTATTGCCCTTTTCTGATAATAACCATACATTGTGTTTGTGAGATGAATTTTAATAAACAACGAGCTGTAGAGTCAAGCCAACATTTTAGACAGTTGAGAACAAGCCTTAGAAAAAAACATAATAATGTCATGAAGATTTATATTCCAAATAAGCCAGCTTCTGATAGCGTGGAGCTCAGCTCCTTGTGTGTCCCTTTAAGAATGTTCCAAGTGACAGTCCTTGCAAATGCAAATGCAACAGAACCCCAAAGCTGAAATCTTTCTTTTTGACCTCCCAGCAATAGAAGACCCTGGAGGAAACAAGACAGATTGTGAGCTGTAGAGAGAGATCCTTTTCTAGGAAGTAATGCAACTGGAACCTCCTGTCTCTCAATCTTATCAAGTGAATGTTACTTACATCTTGAAGTCATACTTCAAATATGTTGTTGTGTATTTGGGTTTAGTATTCTGTTTTACCCACCATCCCCAGGACCATGCCTATTGATTCTAGTCAAGTTAATGAAACTGTGGTGATGATATAAGCTCCTCTGTTGACTTACGTATCTCTCAGCATAGATTTCTTTTTGAAGGTTAAAAAGCAAATAAAGCAACTTCCCTAAGTTTGGGATCCATTTATTTTTCATAGGCGGCTATTAATGAAATAAGCATTGAAGATCAGGGCATGGGGAGGAAGGATCCACTCCCTCTTTATTAACTGTTAGCAGCAGCTGCTGCAAAGCAGGTGGATTAAAACTAATTTCTAAAATGGGTTTAAGTGAAACATGAAATGTTTTCTATTTGAGAATTTCAAATGCCATGTACTGGACTGATTCCTGCCCCATGGTACGGAATAATTTATGCAGAGAAGAAAGATTCTACTCTCTTATATTGGCTCTAGCCAGCCAGCCAGCTTATAAGTATATACTATTGGTTCAAAGGAGTTAATTTGAGCAGATACTCATTGTGGCTTGAGGTAAATTCAACCCCATGACTATCTCCAGGTTCTTGCCTTCTTGATGTTCAGTCAAATGTGTCATCTGTGTATGAAAGAAGATTTTCATCTTGAGTTATGTGAATCAACAACATGATTATCTGTCAATAAACCTATGTATGAATTTTATCCTGAATAGTAGAGAGTGTGTACTGTAAGAGGGCTTTCAAATTGGTAGTCCTTGGGCTTCTTTTGGCATATGCACTACACATGCATTGCTTCAGCAAGAGGGCATAGTCCTCCATATGGTTTAAAAGAAATGTAAAACTCCAAAGATTTCACCTAAAAATCCAGATCTGTGGCTTTTTTTTTTTTTAAACAATCTTACCACAGGGATCTCATATTCATCCTTAGCTCTAGCTCTGGCAGGAAGTCTATTGAACAGCTTTCACCAAATCCTGTTTTTAAACACTCCATCCACTTCATGTATTCATGTAACCAGACTGGCACTGTAAGAGCCTGTGTTTCAGACTTATACAAAGACTGCTATATGAAGTGTAAAGCTTAGCCTGAACCAGTGAAAGATGAAAATTACAATCATTTTAAAAGGAAGGCAGTTGTTCTCTTCAAGCACATAATTCATCAAAGCATGGAATCAGTCACTGAATCACAGCCTGAACATGGTGTTGCTCCCAGTGTCCTCAGAAATCATTTAGCCATATCCCCTCATCCTACTAAGAAAACCTGAGGTCCACATTGTCTAAGCAACTTGATTACAATTTTTAGAGTTAGTTTCTAAAAAAACGAGTATCAGAAATACTAGTTGTCAACCAAAATTTTGTAACATTTTGATCACTGTTGTTATTTCCAATTAATGCGTGTTTTGTCACTCAGTTGTGTTTGACTCTTTCTGACCCCATGAAAAGTAGCCTGCCAGGCTCCTCTATCATGGGATTATCCAAGCAAGAATACTTCAGTGGGTTACCATTTCCTGCTCCAGGGAATCTTCCTGACCCAGGGACTGAATCTATGTCTCATGCATTACAGGCAGATTCTTTACCCTCTGAGACATCAGGGAAGCCCTCTTCCAATTAATAGGTAGGATATTTTCAAATAGCACATGATTCAATTCTACTGTATTTTAAGCAACCCATCTCACATTCCATTTCTTCTCCAAAGTCATTTATGATTGGTTCAATATACCAGAGCTTGCTGCTGCTGCTAAATCGCTTCAGTCGTGTCCAATTCTGTACGACCCCATAGGTGCCAGCCCACCAGGCTCTGCCATCCCTGGGATTCTCCAGGCAAGAACACTGGAGTGGGTTGCCATTTCCTTCTCCAATGCATGAAAGTGAAAAGTGAAACTGAAGTCACTCAGTCGTGTCCGACTCGTTGTGACCCCATGGACTGTAGCCTACCAGGCTCCTCCGACCATGGGATTTTCCAGGCAAAAGTACTGGAGTGGGGTGCCATTGCCTTCTCCAATACCACAGCTTACCCTACTATAATTGTGACAATCATGGTGATTGCAGCCATGAAATTAAAAGACGCTTACTCCTTGGAAGGAAAGTTATGACCAACCTAGATAGCATATTCAAAAGCAGAGACATTACTTTGCCAACAAAGGTTCGCCTAGTCAAGGCTGTGGTTTTTCCTGTGGTCATGTATGGATGTGAGAGTTGGACTGTGAAGAAAGCTGAGCACCAAAGAATTGATGCTTTTGAACTGTGGTGTTGGAGAAGACTCTTGAGAGTCCCTTGGACAGCAGGGAGATCCAATCAGTCCATTCTAAAGGAGACCAGTCCTGGGTGTTCATTGGAAGGACTGATGCTGAGGCTGAAACTCCAATACTTTGACCATCTCATGTGAAGAGTTGACTAGAAAAACCCTGATGCTGGGAGGGATTGGGGGCAGGAGGAGAAGGGGACGACAGAGGATGAGATGGCTGGATGGTATCACCAACTCGATGTACATGAGTTTGGGTGACCTCTGGGAGATGGTGATGGACAGGGAGGCCTGGTGTGCTGTGATTCATGGGGTCACAAAGAGTCGGAAACAACTGTGCAACTGAACTGAACCCTCCTATAAACTGCTTCAGAATTTGTACCATTCACTTGCATGCTTAATCATGTATTACCCGGTATGTTTACTTAACTCCATTATACGCTTGTTAAAACAGTGAAGTTATGAGTTTCTCAAGGGTGAGAGCAGTATTGTGTATCTCTTTCTCCACAGTGGCATGCAACACTTTGCTGAACACTCATGTTCACTTATATAGGCTTTCCTGGTGGCTCAGATGGTAAAAATACCTGCCTGTAGTACAGGAGACCCAGGTTTGATACATGGGGTGAGAAGATTCCCTGGAGAAGGGAATGGCAACCCATTCCAGTATTCTTGCTTGGAGAATTCCATGGACATAGAAGCCTGGAAAGGCTACAGTTCATGTGTTCTCAAAGAGTTGGACACAACTGAGTGGGGTAAACTTTCACCACTTATGTGCTTGATAAATCATTGTTGGGTTGAAATGAATTGAATTAAATGACCATGGCTGCAGAACAAATCAGGAAACCTCCTTGTTTCCTTGAGGGCCTTTAAATAGCCAAATCCCTCTCTCCAAACCCTAAAAGATGATGCTGTTAACGTGCTGTACTCAATATGCCAGCAAATTTGGAAAACTCTGCAGTGGCCACAGGACTGGAAAGGTCAGTTTTCATTCTATCATTCTAATCCCAAAGAAAGGCAATGCCAGAGAATGTTCAAACTACCTCACAATTGTATTTATCTCACATGCTACAAAGTAATGCTTAAAATTCTCCAAGACAGGCTTCAACAGTAAGTGAGTCGAGAACTTCCAGATGTTCAAGTTGGATTTAGAAAAGGCAGAGGAATCAGAGATCAAATTGCCAGCATCTATTGGATCATTGAAAAAGCAAGAGAATTATAGGAAAACATCTACTTCTGCTTCATCGACCATGCAAAAACCTTTGTGTGGATCACAACAAACTGTGGAAAAATCTTAACGAGATGGGAATACCAGAACACTTTCCCTACCTCCTGAGAAATACATTTGCCGGTCAAGAAGCAATGATTAGAAATGGACATGAAACAATGGACTACTTCCAAATTGGAAAAGGAGTACATCAAGGCTGTATATTGTCACCTTGCTTATTTAACTTATATGCAGAGTACATCATGTAAAATGCTGGACTTGATAAAGCATCAGCTAGAATCAAGATTCCAGGGAGAAATATCAATAACCTCAGATATGCAGATAACACCACCCTTATGGCAGAAAGCAAAGAAGAACTAAAGAGCTTCTTGGTGAAAGTGAAAGAGGAGAGTGAAAAAGCTGGCTTAAAAATCAACATTCAAAAAACTAAAGTCATGGCATCTGGTCCCATCAGTTCAGTTCAGTCAGTCATGTCTGACTCTTCGTGATCCCATGGACCACAGCATGCCAGGCCTCCCTGTCCATCACCAACTCCTGGAGTTTACTCAAACTCATGTCCATTGAGTCGGTGATGCCATCCAACCATCTCAGCCTCCGTCATCCCTTTCTCCTCTCACCTTCAATCTTTCCCAGCATCAGGGTCTTTTCAAATGAGTCAGCTCTTTGCATCAGCTGGCCAAAGTATTGGAGTTTCAGCTTCAGCATCAGTCCTTCCAATGAACACCTAGGACTGATCTCCTTTAAAATGGACTGGTTGGATCTCCTTGCAGTCCAAGGGACTCTCAAGAGTCTTCTCCAACACCACAGTTCAAAAACATCAATTCTTCAGTGCTCAGCTTTCTTCACAGTCCAACTCTCACATCCATACATGGACTGGAAAAACCATAGCCTTGACTAAACGGACCTTTGTTTCCAAAGTAATGTCTCTGCTTTTTATTTTATTTTTTAATTTAATTTTAAATGTCTCTGCTTTTTAATATGCTATCTAGGTTGGTCATAACTTTCCTTCCAAGGAGTAAGTGCTTTATGGCAAATAGATGGGGAAGCAGTGGAAACAGTGACAGACTTTATTTTCTTGGGCTCCAAAATCACTGCAGCCACTTGCTCCTTGTAAGAAAAGCCAGGACCAGCCTAGACAGCATAGTACAAAGCAGAGACATTACTTTGCTGACAAAGGTCCATCTAGTCAAAGTTATGGTTTTCCCAGGAGTCATGTACGGATGTGAGATTTGGACCATAAAGAATGCTGAGCACTGAAGAATTGATGCTTTTGAACTGTGGTATTGAAGAAGACTCTTGAAAGTCCCCTTGGACTGCAAAGAGATGCAACCAGTCCATCCTGAAGAAAATCAGTCCTAAATATTCATTGGAAGGGCTGAGGCTGAAGCTGAAGCTCCAGTACTTTGGCCACCAGAAGCGAAGAACTGACTCAGTGGAAAAGACACTGATGCTAGGAAAGATTGAAGGCAGGAGGAGGAGGGGATGACAGAGGATAAAATGGTTAGACGGCATCACTGACTCAATGGACATGAGTGTGAGCAAGCTCCAGGAGTTGATGATGGACAGGGAAGCCTGGCAAGCTGCAGTCCATAGGATTGCAAAGAGTCAGACATAACTGAGTGACTGAACTGAACTGAGAGGAATAAAGCCCGTCATTTAGATGAAATACACGCTTTTCATTTATCCTCCAGCCACTGCCAAACCCTGGCTTCTGAGCTATCAAGACATAGTCCTTTTCCTGGAAGGATGAAGGAAAGCTCTTTGGCATATAACTTTGTAGTAGAGAAACGTAGAAGATACTGCCTTAATTTAATTATCTTTTTAAAAAAATTAAAATTCTAGAGTACCTTTCCTGTACCATTTCATGGCCTCTAAACTTTCTACCTTGTGTTACAACTATTGGTGGCAGTCGAATTGGACTTTATAGAGTTTGTTCTTGTTTAGTCACAAAGTTGTGTCCGACTCAATGCAATCCCAATTACTGAAGCACGCCAGGCTTTTCTGTCCTTTTCTATGTCCTAGAGTTTGCTCAAACTCATTTCCATTTAGTCCATGATGCCGTCTAACCATCTCATCTTCTGTCACCCCCTTCTCCTGCTGCCTTTATTCTTTCCCAACATCAGGGTCTTTTCCAGTGAGTCAGCTCTTCACATCAGGTGGCCAACGTGTTGGAGCTTCAGCTTCAGCATCAGTTTTTCTAGTGAATATTCGGGGTTGATCTCCCAAAAGGGGTCAATTAGGTAAAGATAGTTTTAGAATACCCAAATCAAAGATAATGGTAAATTCAGAAGTTAAGGAGAGCTCAGTGTTCCTGAGAGTATCCAGTGAATATATATATATGTTCTATTTGTAGTTTGTCACGTCTAGCTGAGAAGTTCTTTTCTTTGCTACCCTGAAACTCTTGGGTTCTTACTTCACTGAAGATTAGGGGCATTATCATCAAACATGGGAAAATACATGCTTCTATTTTCATATTTGGCTTGTTTTATTTTATGAAAGTGTAGACACCCTGGCATAGCTTGGGGACTAGTAGTAGATACCATTTCTATGGATAAAGTTAGAGAATCATCTTTTTTTCTGCTCCTCTTAACCCCTCAAATTAATACAACTGTGTTTGGAGGCCTGAAGTAGAATTCACTGATCATTAATATTTTGTCACAGCCATATTTTTTTCATGAGAAACAAGAAACTTAACTCTCTGGATGTTGTGTTTTCATAATAACAAAAAGTTTAGATGGCATATAGCAAATTATAATCCAAATCAGGTTTGGGAGGGAAACTTCAGAAGATGATAGGTATTTTCTTTGCCCGACTTTTGATTTTCAGTTTTCTGTGTAACTGTCAACTACCCAATTTTGATACTGACAGCTCATTTTAAGCATAAAATCATAAATACAAATAAGGGATTTAAGACCTCCACTCTCCAGTAGTTTTGAGTCCATCATGTAAAAATTAAGGCTGTGCTATGATAGTGTCTCATGATGACTCTGACAGATGTTGCCCATTCTTATAATAAAATAGCCTGTTTCATTTCATCACTTCTTTATCACAGAAATCAGCCTTCTCCTGGTAATTTAAAGTCTATCTTAAAATTCCATAGACAGGTCCTCCTGTTTCCCAGTTTAGGAGGATCAGTGTCATTATTTATGAATTTATTGCAAATTAAAGATTTGCCCATTTAGTCCATTCATTAAAACCATGTTAGAGATATAAAATGATTTATGGGAAGCTTACACATTGAGGCTTAATTATTCTGGACATATGTATGGCAAGGGCCTCTGAAACCACTCTGCCATCTCTGTTAGCTCTAAATACTAGAAGCTTAAGAAATCAGAACATGAAGAATTACATGAGTAAGAAGACTATATATAAAACAAATAGATATATGGCAGATCATCAACTCAATGGACATGAGTTTAAACAAACTCTGGGAGATAGTGAAGGACAGAGAAGCCTGGTGTCCACCTGCAGTCCATGGTATTGCAAAGAATCGGACATGATTTAAGTGACTGAACAACAATGTGGTAAGACTCAGGGCTTCCATTGTGGCTCAGTGGTAAAGAATCCAACCGCCAATACAGAGCTGTGAGTTCAACCCATGGGTCAGGAAGATCCCCTGGAGCAGGAAATGGCAACCCACTCCAGTATTCTTTTCCCTGGGAAATACCATGGATAGAGGAGCCTGGAGGGCTACAGTCGCAAAGAGTTGGATAGGACTTAGCGCCTAAACAAAAACAAAGTGGTAGACTCTGGGACAGAGCAGCAGCAGTGCCTGGAGCCTACTGCCTTCTGCCCACCTTTTCTTCCATCCATAAGCATTTATCCATTACTTACCATATTCTAGGTTTTAGTTGAGTCAAGAAGATAGAAATGCAGTGTGACTTACACCATTCTTATTGGCACAGCATATGTAGAGTGTTTGAGAGTGATTTGATTTACTTTTGTATAATCATGGTGAAGGTTTTTGTGTGTAACATAGTACCCAGTAGTAGTAGCTAAAATATAGTGGGCATTTGCCAGGTGCCACACACTGAACTAAGCTCATTACATGTATAAACTTCTTTAATTCTTAACAAAAATCCAATGAACTAGGTACTGGTATTCCGCCCCACCCCCCCACCCCCCATTTTATAGACACCAAGGCACAGAGAGGTTAAATAACTTGCCCAGGGTCAAATGGCTAGTAAGCAGTGTAATAATATTTGAGCCCAGGCAATGTGGCTCCAGCTTGTGCACAAGCTGGAATCAAGATTTCCAGGAGAAATATAAAAAAACCTCATATATGCAGATGACATCACACTTATGGCAGAAAGTGAAGAAGAACTAAAGAGCCTCTTGATAAAAGTGAAAGAGGAGAGTGAAAAAGTTAGGTTAATACTCAACATTCAGAAAACTAAGATCATGGCATCTGGTCCCATCCCTTCATGGCAAATAGCTGGGGAAACAATGGAAACAGTGGCAGACTGTATTTTTTTTCGGCTCCAAAATCACTGCAGGTGGTGACTACAGCCATGAAATTAAAAGATGCTTGCTCCTTTGAAGAGAAGTTATGACCAACCTAGACAGCATATTAAAAAGCAGAGATATTACTTTGCCAACAAAGGTCTGTCTATTCAAGGCTATAGTTTTTCCAGTAGTCATGTATGGATGTGAGAATTGAACTATAAAGAAAGCTGAGTGCCTGAGAATTGTTGCTTTTGAACAATGGTATTGAAGAAGACTCTTGAAAATCCCTTGGACAGCAAGGAGATCCAACCAGTCAATCCTAAAGGAAATCAGTCCGAATATGCATTGGAAGGACTGATGCTGAAGCTGAAACTCCAATACTTTGGCCACCTGATGTGATGAACTGACTCATTTGAAAAGACCCTGATGCTGGGAAAGGTTGAAGGCAGTAGGAGAAGGGCACGACAGAGGATGAGATGGTTGGATGGCATCACCAACTCAATGGACATGAGTCTCAGCAAACTCCAGGAGTTGGTGATAAACAGGGAGGTCTGGCATACTGAAATCCATGGGGTTGCAAAGAGTCGGACACGACTTGATCAACTGAACTTACTGATATGGCTCCAGAGACAGTGCTCTTGATTATCATATTATACTGCCTCTCATTAATTGTTAGTTGGAATACTTATTGTCATTATTATTCATAGTCTTTACTTGAAATGCCATTGTCAGTTGGGTAGTATCAAAGTGTGTATGCTTTTTCTTTTTTTTTTTTTTCTGTATTGATGGAAATTTTATACTTCCTTACCATTGTGAAGCAAAGAAAATTATGAGTTGCTTTACCTTTTATTTTCTGGTGATGATGATAATAATAGTTAATTACTAGATATCTGATGGAATTCCAGTTGAGCTATTTCAAATCCTGAAAGATGATGCTGTGAAACTGCTCCAATCAGTATGCCAGCAAATTTGGAAAACTCAGCAGTGGCCACAGGACTGGAAAAGGTCAATTTTCATTCCAATCCCAAAGAAAGGCAATGCCAAAGAATGCTCAAACTGCTGCACAATTGCTCTTATCTCACACGCTAGTAAAGTAATGCTCAAAATTCTCCAAGCCAGGCTTCAGCAATACGTGAACCATGAACTTACAAATGTTCAAGCTGGTTTTAGAAAAGGCCGAGGAACCAGAGATCAAATTGCCAACATCTGCTGGATCATGGAAAAAGCAAGAGAGTTCCAGAAAAACATCTATTTCTGCTTTATTGACTATGCCAAAGCCTTTAACTGTGTGGATCACAATAAACTGTGGAAAATTCTGAAAGAGATGGGAATACCAGACCACCTGACCTGCCTCTTGAGAAATTTGTATGCAGGTCAGGAAGCAACAGTTAGAACTGGTCATGGAAAAACAGACTGGTTCCAAACCGGAAAAGGAATATGCCAAAGATGTATATTGTCACCCTGCTTATTTAACTTATATGCAGAGTACATCATGAGAAATGGTGGTCTGGAAGAAGCACAAGCTGGAATCAAGATTGTCAGGAGAAATACCAATAATCTCAGATATGCAGATGACACTAACCTTATGGCAGAAAGTGAAGAGGAACTAAAGGGCTTCTTGATGAAAATGAAAGAAGAGAGTAAAAAAAAGTTGGCTTAAAGCTCAACATTCATAAAACTAAGATCATGGAATCTGGTCCCATCACTTCATGGAAAATAGATGGAGAAACAGTGAGAAACTTTATTTTGGGGGCTCCAAAATCACGGCAGATGGTGATTGCAGGCATGAAATTAAAAGATACTTACTCCTTGAAAGGAAAGTTATGATAGCATATACCTATCATATATGCATAGATAGCATATTCAAAAGCAGAGACATTACTTTGGCAACAAAGGTCCGTCTAGTCAAGGCTATGGTTTTTCCAGTGGTCATGTATGGACGTGAGAGTTGGACTGTGAAGAAGGCTGAGCGCCGAAGAATTGATACTTTTGAACTGTGGAGTTGGAGAAGACTCTTGAGAGTCGCTTGGACTGCAAGGAGTTCCAACCAGTCCATTCTGGAGGAGATCAGCCCTGGGATTTCTTTGGAAGGAATGATGCTAAAGCTGAAACTCCAGTACTTTGGCCACCTCATGCGAAGAGTTGACTCATTGGAAAAGACTCGGATGCTGGAAGGGAGTGGGGGCAGGAGGAGAAGCGGATGACAGAGGATGAGATGGCTGGATGGCATCACCGACTCTAGGGACCTGAGTTTGATTAGACTCTGGGAGTTGGTGATGAAGAGGGAGGCCTAGTGTGCTGCAATTCATGAGGTTGCAAAGAACTGGACACGACTGAGTGACTAAATTGAACTGAACTGAGGTATGTCATTCTGTCATAAATACTTCACATTCTTTAATGCATATATCCTCACAAGTACCCCATGAAATAGATACAATTGTTACTTGTTTTACACACACGAGAAAACTATAGTAAAGATACTTATTCAAGGTCATACAGCTAAAAGGCAGAAGACTACGGATTCAAATCTAGGCCTTTTGTCTCCACCGTCCATGTGTTTAATATCCATATTATAAAGTTCCTGTGATGTTGACAGTTCTCTCACATTGTTTTCTTTAGAAACAGAAATGGAGTATCTGGAGAATGTCTACATACACTTTCCAGTTCCTTTGGTATGGAAAGTAAATGGGTAAAACCTTACCAGAATTGACTTTTCAAGCCATGTGTGTAGAGGGGACAGTGAGGACAGTAATTGTTCAGAAGAAAGGGGACAGAAAGTGTTAAAAATTCATATTGTGTATATGCTCTGCCTAAGAGCCTTTACTAGCACTGAGGTTACAGCATTAAACAAAAGAAATAAGATTCTCTGCCCTCATGTAGTTTGTATTCAAATGGAGAAAGATGAATAATAAGCAGATGATCACAGGTGTATAGAGAAATGCAGCCCAGTGAAGAGGAATAAAAATGTCATGAAGAGAAAGGGAATGATATTTTAAATAGGACTGTTAGGACACTTTGCCAAGAGGGGAAATTTGATTTAACAAAAATAAGTGGATAATATGTCCATATAAATTTAAAATAAATTAATTAAAAAAATTGTACATCAGTGTTCATAGCAGTATTATTTCTAATATTCAAAAAAAAATGAAACAAATCAAATGCTCATCAGTGGATGTGTGGGTAAACAAAATGTTGTATATCTATAGGATGAGATATTACTGAACCATGAATGGAATGAATTCTGATACATGCTACAACATGAATGAACTTCAAAGACACTGCTGCTGCTGCTGCTAAGTCGCTTCAGTCGTGTCCGACTCTGTGCGACCCCAGACGAACACAAAAGGATACAGATTGTAAGTTCCATTTATAGGAAATGTAGAGAATAGAAAAATCCTTAGAGATAGAGAGTAGATTAGTGGTTGCTAGGAGTCTGAGGAAAGGAGTAAGGAATGACTATATACTGTATATGGGGTTTATTTTTAGGGTGATGAAAATATTCTGAAGATATATCATGGTGATAGTTGTTCAACCTTGTAAGTAGACTGAAAGCTACTAAAACTGTACACTTTAAAATGGTGGACTACATGACGTGTAAATTATATTAATTTAAAAGCCTCAAGACAAAGTCATATTTGGGCAGAATCTAAGCTAGTTTACCTTAGATTGATTGTTTCAACTCTAACCTTAACCAGACTGCCTCTGAAAGTGGAAGGAGGCAGGCAGCCCAGGGTGTTTCTCAAACCAGGACCGTCTTCTGACACATAGGCAGAGTACTATGCAGATCAGTCCCAGATGGGCGAATCCCTGAGTTAAGATGTTATAAAGACCTCTCAGAACATCCCAGCTGTCCTTGAGCACAGCACATAAATCTAGCACAGGATTGAATGCGTCACTGAATAGGCCCTAAGTAAGTATGTAAGTGTTAATTGCTCAGTTGTGCCCAATTCTTTGCAACCCCGTGGACTGCAGCCCACCAGGCTCCACTCTCCACGAGATTTTCCAGGCAAGGATATTGGAGTTGGTTGCCATTTCCTTCTCCAGGGGATCTTCCTGACCCAGGAATCAAACCCAGGTCTCCTGCACTGCAGGCAGATTTTTTACCGATTGAGCTACAAGGGAAGCCCCCGAATTGGGCCTCAGATCAGTTGCTCAGTAGTGTCCGACTCTTTGCGACCCCATGAACCGCAGCACGCCAGGCCTTCCTGTCCATCACCAGTTCCCAGAGGTCACCCAGACTCACATCCATCAAATCAGTGATGCCATCCAGCCATCTCATCCTCTGTCGTCCCCTTCTCCTCCTGCCCTCAATCCCTCCCAGCATCCAATGAGTCAACTCTTCGCATGAGGTGGCCAAAATACTGGAGTTTCAGCTTTAGCATCATTCCTTCCAAAGAAATTCCAGGATTGATCTCCTTCAGAATGGACTGGTTGGATCTCCTTGCAGTCCAAGGGACTCTCAAGAGTCTTCTCCAACACCACAGTTCAAAAGCATCAATTCTTCGGCGCTCAGCCTTCTTCACAGTCCAGCTCTCACATCCATACATGACCACAGGAAAGACCATAGCCTTGACTAGGCGAACCTTTGTTGGCAAAGTAGTGTCTCTGCTTTTGAATATGCTATCTAGGTTGGTCATAACTTTCCTTCCAAGGAGTAAGCGTCTTTTAATTTCATGGCTGCAGTCACCATCTGCAGTGATTTTGGAGCCCAGAAAAACAAAGTCTGACACTGTTTCCACTGTTTCCCCATCTATTTCCCATGTAGTGATGGGACCAGATGCCATGATCTTCGTTTTCTGAATGTTGAGCTTTAAGCCAACCTTTTCACTCTCCACTTTCACTTTCATCAAGAGGCTTTTTAGCCCCTCTTCACTTTCTGCCATAAGAGTGGTGTCATCTGCATATCTGAGGTTACTGATATTTCTCCCAGCAATCTTGATTCCAACTTGTGTTTCTTCCAGTCCAGCATTTCTCATGATATACTCTGCATATAAGTTAAATAAACATGGTGACAATATGCAGCCTTGACGTACTCCTTTTCCTATTTGGAACCAGTCTGTTGTTCCATGACCAGTTCTAACTGTTGCTTCCTGACCTGCATACAGATTTCTCAAGAGGCAGATCAGGTGGTCTGGTATTCCCATCTCTTTCAGAATTTTCCACAGTTTATTGTGATCTACACAGTCAAAGGCTTTGGCATAGTCAATAAAGCAGAAATAGATGTTTTTCTGGAACTCTCTTGCTTTTTCCATGATCCAGCAGATGTTGGCAATTTGATCTCTGGTTCCTCGGCCTTTTCTAAAACCAGCTTGAACATCAGGAAGTTCACGGTTCACATATTGCTGAAGCCTGGCTTGGAGAATTTTGAGCATTACTTTACTAGCGTGTGAGATGAGTGCAATTGTTCGGTAGCTTGAGCATTCTTTGGCATTGCCTTTCTTTGGGATTGGGATGAAAAATGACCTTTTCCAATCTTGTGGCCACTGCTGAGTTTTCCAGATTTGCTGACATATTGAGTGCAGCACTTTCACAGCATCATCTTTCAGGATTTGGAATAGCTCCACTGGAATTCCATCACCTCCACTCGCTTTGTTCGTAGTGATGCTTTCTAAGGCCCATTTGACTTCACATTCCAAGATGTCTGGCTCTAGTTCAGTGATCACATCATCATGATTATCTGGGTCTTGAAGCTCTTTTTTGTACAGTTCTCCTGTGTATTCCTGCCACCTCTTCTTAATATCTTCTGCTTCTGTTAGGTCCACACCATCTTTGTCCTGTATCGTGCCCATCTTTGCATGAAATGTTCCTTTGGTATCTCTGATTTTCTTGAAGAGATCCCTAGTCTTTCCCATTCTGTTGTTTTCCTCTATTTCTTTGCATTGATCACTGAAGAAGGCTTTCTTATCTCTTCTTGCTATTCTTTGGAACTCTGCATTTAGATGTTTATATCTTTCCTTTCTCCTTTGCTTTTCGCTTCTCTTCTTTTCACAGCTATTTGTAAGGCCTCCCCAGACAGCCATTTTGCTTTTTGCATTTCTTTTCCATGGGGATGATCTTGATCCCTGTCTCCTGTACAATGTCATGAACCTCATTCCATAGTTCATCAGGCACTCTGTCTGTCAGATCTAGGCCCTTAAATCTATTTCTCACTTCCACTGTATAATCATAAGGGATCTGATTTAGGTCATACCTGAATGGTCTAGTGGTTTTCCCTACTTTCTTCAATTTAAGTCTGAATTTGGCAATAAGGAGTTCATGATCTGAGCCACAGTCAGCTCCTGGTCTTGTTTTTGTTGATTGTATAGAGCTTCTCCATCTTTGGCTGCAAAGAATATAATTGATCTGATTTCGGTGTTGACCATCTGGTGATGTCCATGTATAGAGTCTTCTCTTGTGTTGTTGGAAGAGGGTATTTGCTATGACCAGTGCATTTTCTTGGCAAAACTCTGTTAGTCTTTGCCCTGCTTCATTCCGTGTTCCAAGGCCAAATTTGCCTGTTACTCCAGGTGTTTCTTGACTTCCTACTTTTGCATTCCAGTCCCCTATAATGAAAAGGACATCTTTTTTGGGTGTTAGTTCTAAAAGGTCTTGTAGAACCATTCAACTTCAGCTTCTTTGGAATTGGGCCTAGAACAGTTTAAAAAAAATGAAAATATAGTAGCAAAGCTGTTTCTCTGATAGTGAAATTCCTGAGGGCGATGCCTTGGTGTTCTCTTATTTGAGAACATATCCAGGGTTATAACTTGTGTGGACTACTGCAGTTATGGACAGGAATGGACTGAAAACTCTACTGCTGTCCTAGGGATCTAGCTGAACCCATGCCAAATACAAGTTGTCAGAGGAAAGACATTAATGAAAACACTGTATTCACATATTTAATAAAACAAGAACTAGAAGGGACTTTATTTAAAAAAACACTTGCTGGCAAATAATTTAAATATTATTCTTCACAACATTTTGTGCATACCGCATTTAATCTTGCCATTAGCAGTTATAATTGTGGATGCACTAATGTTGAATTATAGTTTTAGTACTTAATAGTTAATGTTCCTGTCCCATCAACAGATGAATATACAGTCAAATTGTCATATATACATACAATGAAGTATTTTTACCCATAAAAAGGAATGAAGTACTGGATGCTTAGGGCTGGTGCACTGGTATGGTATGGGGAAGGAGGAAGGAGGAGGGTTCGGATGGGGAACACATGTATACCTGTGGCAGATTCATTTTGATATATGGCAAAACCAATACAATATTGTAAAGGTAAATAAAATTTAAAAAATAAATAGAATAAAAAAAATAAAAAGGAATGAAGTAGTGATACTTATGAGACCAGGGATGAACCTCAAAAACATGATGCTAAGTCAAAGAAGCCAGACACAAAACGACCACATACTATATGAATTCATTTGTACAAAATGACAGGAGTAAGCAAATCCACAGAGAGGCAAGGTAATGGTTGCCTGGGACTGAAGGAACTGGAGGTATGGAGAAGTGGCTGTTTAATGAGTTCAAACTAGCCTTTTGAGGTGAGGAAAATTTTCTCAAATTATAAAAGAATGATGATTGTACAGCTCAGTGAATATACTAAAAACCACTGAATTTTACACTTAAACTTAGAGAATACTACGGTATGTAAATTGTGTCTCAGAATATATTTAAAAAGTTCTTTTATAAATCGGTGAAAGAGGAGGAGAGCCATGCCAATAGCTGAGGAACGAGTTCAAGACCAAAGAAATAGCCAGGTCTGAGGCTTCAAGGCCAGTTTGAAGCCTAGCATGATTTAGGAACAGCAAACGGGCAGTGGGGATACAGTGAAGAGAGCAAAAGGACGGAAATAGGAGATGAGATGACAAAAATAATGGGAAGCCTTGTGGAGGCTTATCAGCCATTGTATGGACTTTAACTTATCCTCTGTTGAATTGCGAAGTCTTAAGAGAGTTTGAGCTGAAGAGAAACACGATCTGATTTGGGGTTTTTAAGAAAATCTTTCTGGCTTTTGTATGGAGAAGAGAATGTAGGAGCAGAAGATATTAAGCAGGGAGACAAGTTAGAAGATTTTTACAGTAATCCAGGCCCCAAAGTGATGGTAGTTTTTACTAGAGTCTTAACAGTGTGGGAGATAAGAAATGTTGAGATTTGTTGACACATTTTTACATTTTAGAAGATAGAATTCCCTATTAGCTGGGTGTGGAGCGTAAGAGAAAGAATCAGTGATGACTCCTACTTTTTTGGCCCAAGCAATAGGGTTATCTTTTATTGGTACAGGAAAGACCATGCTATGAGCAGTTTAGGGTTAGAAGTTTTACACAATATACTTAAGACACCAATAATTAAGTGGAAATTTTGATCAGACAGTTGCATATATAGAGCATACATACATAGAACATAGGCTGATGTCTTTTCTGATTTCCTAATATCCAAGAAATATCAATGTTTGAATATTTTTATATATTTTATTTTGTAGAGTATTTTTTTTTTATTTATTCATTTTGGCCTTATCATACAGCATGCGAGATCTTAGTTCCCTGAACAGCATTGAACCTGGGCCCCCTCCATTGGGACCATGGAGTCTTAACCACTGACCATCAGGGAAGTCCTGATCTTTAAATATTTTAATATCTCTTCTGTTTGAGTCTTGAGTCCAAGGGAAAGGCCAGACTAGTAATATAATCTGGACTTCTTATTAGCACATATATGTTTTTTAAAGTGACCTCATTAGCATATATATGTTTTTTAAAGCCATGAGTATGGCTTTCTCAAAACATTTCTTCTACTATGTGAGATACATAGATTGTGAGAGAGGGAGGCCTGCTTATTAAGAAAAGACAAAGGCCTACCTAACTTTGAGCTGACTGGTATAAGGGTAGATTTTTTTTAAATGGTTTTTCCCATTGCCAAGAGGCAAATTCCCTCTCCCTTTCTCAGTATATTTCTGTGAAAAATCTATTATTTGTGATTCCTTCTCCTTTCCCTTTAATATCTCTGTAGATCTGTTTGAAGACTAGGTAAGCCACTTGCTAACTTTGCAACCCAGGAATGTTTTTCTTAAGCATCTAGGAAACATCTCTTTGAAATGTAAACATCAAGGAATATAGAGTGTGAATATTTCCCTGTTACTGTAGGAATGCCTTTTCCTGAGCTGTAACCAAATGCTTGTCCTAGTGACAAGAGTTTTGTTTTTCCTTCAGACAAAGGCAATTAGCTAACAGAAATGGCTATCTCAATGCCAGATGAATTGGGGATGAACTGTGAAAGAATGCATATGAAATGGTGTTGTAGTGTCCTCTTATGTAAAGAAATTATGGTTAATCTTGAGAACATGTATGTGATGCCTTGTAACTGCTTGATGATATATAGGGCAGAATCTCTTTCTGTCTTCAGAATCTATTAGCAGGTTGCCTGTGATGTGCGTTTTAATCTGGTTCAGTGCTTGTAAAGTACTAAAATGGTGTCCTTTCCTTTCTGTATCTTGTGGAGAAGATTCTCTGCCTTGACAGGATGTTTTTAATTTGCACAGCACTGGTGAATGAGGGGGCAAATGCTTGCAGAGCTTCTGTGGGTGCCTTGTAGTGCTAAAGTGGAAAAAAAATTCCTGTAAGACATAGCTCTCTCTATGGTATATCATTTTATAGATTGAATTTCTGGACATGATAGGTAACCCAAGCTACCTGTCCACTTCCCCCAGATTCAAATGCACCCCCATTTTCAGATTGGACACTATTCTTTGAAGTAAAAAAAAAAAAAAAAAAAAAAACTATGGATTTAAAATAGGAGGGCTGTTAGCAACGACAGATTATGTGGAACCATTATACTAGGGATTGAGGATATAAGGATTAGCAAGATAAAACTGTTCTCATGGAATTTACAGCCCAGTGAAAAAGCTAGACAAACAAGCAATTAAAATACAGTGGGATTAAGTGGTAACAAGGAATCACAAATTATTCTGGTAAAACCAGGAGCCATATTTAGCACAGTCTTTGAAAGTCAAATTAGGTTGCCTGAAGGAAGGTGGCTTAGTTGAGACCTGAATAATGAGTAAAGTGAGCTTTAGAAAAAGTGAAGGTGAAGGGGTGAAGGGTGTGCCTGGCAAAGAGACTAGCATGTGTTAAATTATGGACAGATGAGAGGAAATAAGTTTGTGTGGAGCTGTAAGCAGTTTAGTTTAATTAGAACATGGAGTATATCCACAGAGACATGGGGATGGTTAGTGAAAAAGTATAAGACTTCTACCCACATGCCTTGCTATGCCATCTGAATTTAACTTTGTGGGCAACAGGAAGCCTGAAGGCAAGGCAGCGGAGGTAATGACTATATTTGTGCTTTTTTAGAATGATTAATGATATTGTGATATGAAAAGTAGTTTGGAATGGGGAAAGACTTGGTATAGGGTGACTTGTTAGGAGAAGGTCTAGGTAAGAGATGAGGGTGGCTTCTGCTTAGGAATGTGACATATGGATGGATGGAGAGGAATGGTATGTTCCAGTGATATTTAGGAGTTACAATTCATAAAACATTGAGAAGATGAGGCAGAAGGAGAAGTATGCTGTTCACTGGCATGCTGCTGCTACTGCTAAGTCACTTCAGTCGTGTCCGACTCTGTGCGACCCCACAGACGGCAGCCCACCAGGCTCCGCCATCCCTGGGATTTTCCAGGCAAGAACACTGGAGTGCATTGCCATTTCCTTCTCCAATGTATGAAAGTGAAAAGTGAAAGTGAAGTCTCTCAGTCGGGTCCGACTCTTAGCCACCCCATGGACTGCAGCCCGCCAGGCTTCTCCGTCCATGGGATTTTCCAGGCAAGAGTGCTGGAGTTAGGTGCCATTACCTTCTCCAATTCACTGGCGTATTTGCCCCCAAATTCCATGGTTGAAAATCTTGCTTTTAGAAATTTGGAGGGCAGTTTCTTCAGCCGGCCTGGTGCCTTGCTTCCATCTCCTTTGTGCCCAAGCAGAGCCACAGGCTCCTGAGCACCTCATGCTCCCTGTTGCTGGCTTCCCTCCGTGGCATGAGTCTATTTGGAACAAGCTCGGGTTTTGGATCTGGCAGGACCAGCATGTTTGGCAACACAACCACAGATATATCACAACCTTATGAAGGATATGAAGGGCTTCCCTGGTGGATCAGCGGGTAAAGAATCTGCCTGCCATGAAGGAGACCTGGGTTTGATCCCTGGGTTGGAAAGATCCCCTGGAGAAGTGAACAGCTAACCCACTCCAGTATTCTGGCCTGGAGAATTCCATGAACCGTATAGTCCATGAGGTCACAAAGGATCAGACGTGACTGAGAGACTTTCAAATTTCACTTTCACTTTATGAAGGGTATTGAGGTAACATCCTCTCTTGATGATAGGATTGGTTATCTGTCTTTTAGCCTACCAACCTTGCTGGGGAACTTTATTCTGTAGGATCGTGGGCTAACAATATTGATGTTTGCTGCTAGGAAGCTCAGTGGAAAAGGAAATGGCAACCCACTCCAGTACTCTTGCCTAGAGAATCCTGTGGACAGAGGAGCCTGGTGGGCTGCTGTCCATGGGGTCACACAGAGTCAGACATGACTGAAGCAACTTAGCATGCATGCATGCATTGGAGAAGGAAATGGCAACCCACTCTAAGTATTCTTTCCTAGAGAATCCCAGGGACAGAGGAGCCTGGTTGGCTGCCGTCTATGGGGTCGCACAGAGTCGGACATGACTGAAGCGACTTAGCAGCAGCAGCAGCAGGAAGCTCAAGATAGTGGACAGACTATTGCAAAAGCCCAGCAGATACACACCTAGTCTGAGCTAGATGTCTGCTGGAGTGATGATGGGAGCAAAGTGTTTACAGCATCATGTGATAAAACTGCCAAAACATGGGACCTCAACAGTAGGCAGGCAATAGACACATTGTGCAACATGATATTCCTGTTAAAATTACACATTGGATCACAACACCAAAATACAGTTGTGTGATGACCTGGAACTAGGATAAGACTTTGAAGTTTGGGGATACACAATCATCAACTCCTATGATGATTTTACAACTTCCTGAAAGATGTCACTCTGCTGACATGATGATCCTATGTCTGGGTGGCAGCTGCAGAGAGGGAAATGATTATCTATCAGTTAGAGAATCAACCTTCTGAACTCAGGAGGATAGCGTCTCCACTGAAGCATCAGCATCAGTGTGTGGCTGTTTTTTTAAAGACAAACAGAATAAGCTGAACAGGTTTGCCCTGGGAAGCATTGAGGGGAGAATTGCTATTCATTACATCAACCCCCCAATTCCTGCCAAAGATAACTTCACTTTTAAATATCATTAATCTAACAGAACCAACACTTCAGCTCCTCAAGATATCTACGTGGTAAATGAAATTGTGTTCCATCCTGTTCAAGGCACCCTTGCAACTATGGGATCTGATAGTAGATTGCAGCTTTGGGGACAAAGATGCCAGAACAAAATAGAATTTTGGAGCAGTTAGATCAGCCAATATTGACTTAACAGCTTCAATCACAATAGAAATGTATTTGTGTACACTTTCAGCTTACTTCTAGGGGTTTCCCTAGTTGCTCAGATGGTACAGAATCAGCCCAGAGTGAGGGAGGCCCAGGTTTGATCCCTGAGTTGGGAAGATGTCTGGAAAAGGGAATGGCTACCCACTCCAGTATTCTTGCCTGGAGAGTTCCATGGACAGATGAGCCTGGCAGGATGCAGTCCCAGGGACCCCTAAGACTCGCACATGGATTGAGTGACTAACAATTTAACTTTCTAGCTGCTGCTGCTGCTAAGTCGCTTCAGTCGTGTCCGACTCTGTGCAACCCCATGGACAGCAGACCACCAGGCTCCCCCGTCCCTGGGATTCTCCAGGCAAGAACACTGGAGTGGGTTGCCATTTCCTTCTCCAATGCATGAAAGTGAAAAGTGAAAGTGAAGTCTCTCAGTCATGTCCAACTCTTAGCGACCCCATGGACTGCAGCCCACCAGGCTCCTCCGTCCATGGAATTTTCCAGGCAAGAGTACTGGAGTGGGGTGCCATTGCCTTCTAGCTACTACTAGTCAAAGGTATGTGGAGTATCAGGAATCCTTCATCTTCAATGTTATCATCCCTGCATACTGTAGGTGTTCAATAGGTATTCATAAATTTGATGATATTATTTAGTTTGGAAATATACAAGTGTAACCTTTACTCTGTTTTGATTAGTGTCAAGATATTCTGCCATTAAAAATTTACACCCAGTTTAAAACAATTTTATGGAATTCATTCTGGCATGTCCCTTGAGTTATCCAAATATCTGTGAAACACAAGTGACACCTGGCAATGGGATGGGTGCCTCGTTTTGCAAATGAACATGAGGTGTGGTCTCCTGTTCAAATTCTTTTCCCCTGAGAGACCAAAAGTAAGTGCATCCCACTTGGTATTCCCTTTCTGAGCAGTTTATCCTTTACCAACTCAAACCCAAACTGATTGAAATGCATCATGTTTGAGAAGGATAGATGAATTTCCTGTCACCATCACAGATGCCTAAAGCCAGCTTAAAGCAGAATACATTATCAAGTAAACAAATATTTACCCAAAGTAGCTGTAGCCAATATTCTGCTGATTTTTACAAATGTAGCAACTGAGGTAAGAGAAATTAGAAATTAGTAAGAATGTTAAATTGTAATCTAAAGGGAATCCTGGTAATTTAATATTGTTATTTACCATATTTGGCCACATAGAGAAAATTTCACTGTATCCAGTATGGGAGATGGAGTAAAGTGCATAATGACCTTCAAAATTTTTCTCAGTTAATCAGAACATTCCAACACCATTATTGTTCACTGTCATTTCATCTGTAGTTCTAAGCACATCTTGCATAAAGTAAGCATCCAACACTATTTCTTAAATAAACATGTGCATTAGCAAATATGAGAAAATGATATAAAATTATGCAGTTAGGAGTACAGGAAACCAAAACTAAACAAAGCATATCTTGATTCCTTGCTAATTCTGTAGGCACTTTGGAATATTTTAAGAGTTTGTTGGTGCTGTTCAGTAGCTAAGTTGTGTCCAGCACTTTGCAGCCCCATGGACTGTAGCACACCGGGCTCCCTTGTCCTTCACCATCTCCTGGAGTTTATTTAAATTCATGTCCATTGGGTCAGTGATGCCATTAACCATCACATCCTCCTCTGTCGCCCCATTTCCTCCTGCCTTCAGTCTTTCCCAACATCAATGTCTTTTCCAGTGAGGCAGCTCTTCACATCAGGTGGCAAAAATATTGGAGCTTCAGCTTCAGCATCAGTCCTTCCAATGAATATTCAGGGTTGATTTCCTTTAGGATTGACTGGTTGGATTTCCTTGTTGTCCAAGGGACTCAAGAGTCTTCTCCAGGTGAGGGTGGGATGATTTGAGAGGGTAGCATTGAAACGTGTATATTATCATATGTGAAGCGGATTGCCAGTCCAGGTTCGATGCATGAGACAGGGTGCTCAAGGCTGGTGCACTGGGCTGACCCTGAGGGATTGGATGGGGAGGGAGGTGGGAGGGGGTTCTGGATGGGGAACACATGTGCACCCATGGCTGATTCATGTCGATGTTTGGCAAAAACCACTACAATATTGTAAAGTAGCCTCCAATTAAAATAATTTAAACATAAATTAATTAATTAAAAAAGTCTTCTCCAACACCACAGTCCAAAAGCATCATTTCTTCAGCACTCACCCTTCTTTATGGTCCAGCTCTCACATCCATACATGACACTGGAAAAAACATAGCTTTGACTGACTATAAGATCTTTGTTGGCAAAGTGATGTTTCTGCTTTTTAATACACTGTCTCGATTTATCATAGTTTTTCTTCCAAGGTGTGGGCATCTTAATTTCATGGCTGTACTCAACTTCCACAGTGACTCTGAAGCCTGAAAATAAAGTCTGTCACTGTTTTCCTTTCTTTTCCCCAACTATTTGCCATGAAGTGATGGGACCAGATGCCATGATAGTTTTTTGAATGTTGAGTTTTAAGCCAGCTTTTTCATTCTTCTCTTTCACCATCATCAAGAGGCTTTATAGTCCCCTCTTTACTTTTTGCCATTAGGGTGATATCATCTGCATATCTGAAATTGTTGATATTTCTCTTGGCAATCTTGATTCCAGCTTGTGCTTCATCCAGCCTGGCATTTCACATGATGTACTCTGCATATAAGTTAAATAAACAGGGTGACAATATACAGCCTTGACGTACTCCTTTCCCAATTTGAAACCAGTCCTTTATTCCATGTGTGGTTCTAACTTTGTTTCTTGACCTGTGTATAGGTTTCTCAGGAGGCAGGTAAGGTGGCGTGGTATTCCCTTCTCTTGAAGAATTTGCCACAGTTTAATGTGATCCACACAAAGGCTTTGGCATAGTCAATGAAGCAGAAATAGCTATTTTTCTGGAATTCTCTTGCTTTTCCTATGATCCAATGGACATTGGCAATTTGATCTCTGGTTCTTCCACTTTTTCTAAATCCAGCCTGTATATCTGGAAGTCCCGGGTTCATGTACTGTTGAAGCCTAGCTAGGAGAATTTTGAGCACAGCCTTGATAGCATGTGAAATAAGCACAATTATATGGCAGTTTGATGGAGAAGGCAATGGCACCCCACTCCAATACTCTTGCCTGGAAAATCCCATGGACAGAGGAGCCTGGTAGGCTGCAATCCATGGGGTCACTAAGAGTTGGACACAACTGAACAATGTCACTTTGACTTTTCACTTTCATGCATTGGAGAAGGAAATGGCAACCCACTTCAGCGTTCTTGCCTGGAGAGTCCCAGGGACAGGGGAGCCTGGTAGGCTGCTGTCTATGGGGTCACACAGAGTCGGACACAACTGAAGTGACTTAGCATTAGCATGGCAGTTTGAACATTTTTTGGCATTGCCTTTCTTTGGAATTGGAATGAAAACTGACCTTTTCCTGTCCTGTGACCACTGCTGAGTTTTCCAAATTTGTTGGCATATTTTTAAAATTAATTTATTTATTTTAATTGGAGGCTAATTACTTTACAATATTGTAGTGGTTTTTGCCATACATTGACATGCATCAGCCATGGGTGTACATGTGTTCCCCATCCTGAACCCCCTTTCCACTTCCCGCCCCATCCCATCCCTCAGGGTCATACGGCCTAACAACATCGCCTTTCAGGATTTTAAAAAGCTCAGTTGGAATTTCATCACCTCCAGTAGCTTTGTTTGTAGTAATGCTTCCTAAGGCCCACTTGACTGCACACTCCAGGATGTCTGGCTCTAGGTGAATGATCACACCTTCATGGTTACTCAGATCTTTAAGACCTTTTTTTGGTGTAGTTCTTCTGTTTATTCTTGCCACCTCTTCTTAAGATCTTCTGCTTCTTTTAAGTCCATACCATTTCTTTCCTTTATTGTGTCCATCTTTGCTAGAAATGTTCTCATGGTATCTCCAGTTTTCTTGAAGAAATCTGTAGTCTTTCCCATTCTATTGTTTTCCTCTATTTCTTTTCATTGTTCACTTAAGGCTTTCTTTTTTCTCCATGCTATTCTTTGGAAGTTTGCATTTAGTTAGGTATATCTTTCCTTTTCTCCTTCACTTTTTGCTTCTCTTCTTTTCTCAGCTATTTTTAAGGCCTTCTCAGAGAACCATTTTGCCTTCTTGCATTTCTTTTTCTTTCAAATTGTTTTGGTTTAAGAGCTTATTGTCATCTTAGTTAACATGGATGATTATTGACCAGTATTTTGGTTGAAAATGAAAATATATGAACTAATTCTATCCTTGGCACAGGACAGCCCCTGGAGAATGATTTTTCTTTTCTGTAAACATATTTCATCACCTTGCTTGGTTGTTATTTGTGTCTCATTATTGTCAAGGTGCTAAAATTACATTTATTTGATTCTCTTAAAAGTTTGGCTTCAATAAAAGTGAGCATTTCTATATCTTTTGAGTATTAACACATACTCAATCCCAGGGCTAAATAGTGTTTTATTAAGTAATAAGTATTTCCAGCACATGGACTACTGTAATCCTTAATTGCAGTATTGTAACTCAATTAATTGAATGATTTTTTAAGTGACATTCTAGCAAATAAGATAATAATTAGTATCATCATTAGGATTAATTTTTTCATTGAAGTATAGCTGATTTACAATATTATATTAGCTTTAGGTGTATGACAGTGATTCAAAATTGTATAGCTTATAATCCCTTTAATGTTATTATAAAATATTGGCTATATTCCCTGTGCTATTAAATATGTTCTTGAAGTTTTTTACCTTATACATCATAGTTTGTTCCTCATAATCCCTCATCCCTGTCTTGCCACTGTCCCCTTTCTTCTCCCTACTCGTAACCACAATTTTTTTCTCTGAGTCTGTTTTTGTCTTTTTATTTCATTTATTTGTTTTATTTTTTAGATTTGACCTTTAAATGATTGTTGGTTGTTGTTTAGTTGCTAAGTCATATCTGACTCTTTTGCGAGCCCATGTGTAGCTCTCGTTATGCTCCTCTGTCCATGGGATTTCCTAGGCAAGAATACTGGAGTGCTTGCCATTTCTTTCTCCGGGACATCTTCCCAACCCAGGGGTCAAACCCATGTCTCCAGCATTGCAGGCGGATTCTTTGCCACTGAGCTATCAGGGAATCCCTATATAAGTGGTAACATTGAGTATTGTTGTTTCTCTGACTTATTTTACTAAGTGTAATACCTTCTAGGTCTATCCATGTTGCTGCAAATGACAAAATTTCCTTCTTTTTATGACTGAGTAGTAGTCCCCTGTGTGTGTGTGTGTGTGTGTGTGTGTATACATACATACATATACACATCTCTATTATCAGTTCATCTGTTGTGATGGACACTTAGATTTCTTCTGTATCTTGTATACTGTAAATAATGTTGCATTGAAAATTGAAGTACATCTATCTTTTCAACTTAGTGTTTATTTTCTTTCAGCATATCCCCAGGAATTGAGTTGCTGAATCATATGGTAGTCCTATTTTTAGTTTTTTGAGGAAACCTCATTCTGTTTTCCATAGTGGCTGCACCAATTTACATTCCAACTAACTAGGGTTCCCTTTTCTCTACATCCTCACCAAAATTTATCTCTAGACTTTTTGATGATAGTCATTTTGAGAGGTGTGAGGTGATGTCTTGTTTTGGTTTTGATTTGCATTTCTATGATGATTAGCAATACTGAGCACTTTTATGTGCCTCTTGGACATTTGTATAGCTTCTTTTGAAAAACGTCTATTCTGGTCCTCTGCCTGATTTTTTTTTTTTTTTGATTGGGTTATTTATTCTTCTGATATTGAGTTTTATGAGCTGTTACATATTTTGGATATTAACCCTTTATCAGTCATATCATTTGAAAATACTTTTTCCCACTCAGTAAGTTTTCTTTTTTTTTTGCCAGTGGTTTCCTTTAGGTTTCATTTGTTTATTTTTGCTTTTGTTTCATTTGCCTTTGAGACTGATCCAAAAAATATTGCTGTGACTTATGTCAAAGATTGTCCTGCCTATGTTTTCTTCAAGGATTTTTATGATTTCTGATCTTATATTTTGGTCTTTATCCTGAGGTAATTTTTCTATATGGTGTTGAAGAATGTTCTAATTTCAATTTTTTAACATGTTGTTGTCTGATTTTTCCCAGAAGCACTTATTCAAGACGTTGTCTTTTCTCCATTGTATATTCATGCCTCCTTTGTTGTAGATTAATTGATCCTAAGTGCATGGATTTATTTGTGGGCTCTATTCTATTCCGTTATTCTATGTGTCTGTTTTTGTGCCAGTAACATACTATGCTGATTACTGTAGCTTTCTAATAAAGTCTAAAATTAGGAAACATAAATCTTCAGTTTTGTTATTTTTTCTCAAGATTGCTTTGGTTGATTTGGGTCTTTTGTGATTCCATATAAATTTTAGAATTGGAAATATGTCATGAGTATTTTGATAGGCATTATGTTAAATGTGTTGATTGCTTTTGTAGTGTGGAAATTTTTTCAGTCTATGAACATGGAGCCTTCCATTTATTTGTATTGTCTTCAGTTTCCTTTGTTGATGTCTTAGAGTTTTTTGAGTATAGATCTTTTATCTCCTTGGTTAAGTTTATTCCCAGTTATTTTATTCTTTTTGATGCAATCATAACTGGGGTTGTCTTCTTGAATTCTTTTTTCTGATAGTTCTTTATTAGCATATGAAGAAATAACAGATTTCTTTATAATGATCTTGTATGCTACAAGTTTACTGAATTCATTTATTCTTCATTTTTTATTTTGGTGTGGAGACTTTAGGATTTTCTATATATAGTGTCATATCTACAGTGATAGTTTTACTTCTTCCCTTCCAGTTTGGATGCCTTTTATTTCTTTTTCTTGTCTGATTCCTATGTTTATGGCTTCTAATACTTTGTTAAATAGGAGAGGTGAGAGTGAGATCCTTCCTTGTATCTGAATTTAGAGGAAATGCTTTAATCTTTCCACTGTTCTGCTGCTGCTGCTGCTAAGTTGCTTCAGTTGTGTCCTACTCTGTGCACCCCCATAGACGGCAGCCCACCAGGCTCCCCTGGCCCTGGGATTCTCCAGGCAAGAACACTGGAGTGGATTGCCATTGCCTTCTCCACTGTTCTATATGATGTTAAATGTGGATTTGTTATATATAGCCTTTATTATAATGAGATACCTATATTTTGCTGAGAGTTCTTTTTTATCATAAATAGATGTTTAATTTTGTCAGATTTTTTTGCACATCTATTTAGGTGATTATATGCTTTTTATTCATTTTTAAAAATTGTATTTATTTATTTTTGGTTATGATGGATCTTTGTTACTGCATAGGCTTTTCTCAAGTTGTGGCGAGCAGGGGCTACTCTTTCCAGTTGTGGTGAGTTGGGGTGCACAGGCTTCTCATTGTGGTGACTTCTTTTGTTGTGAAGCATTGGCTCTAGGACACATTGACTTCCGTAGTTGCAGCATGTTAGCTCTGGAACACAGGCTCAATAGTTGTGGTGCACGGGGTTAGTCGCTCTGTGGCATGTAGGATCTTCCTCGATCAGGGATTGAACCCATGTCTCCTGCATTGGCAGGCAGATTCTTTTCCACTGAACCACCTGTGAAGCCCTTATCCTTTATTTTTGCTTTATTCAATAATTTCTTCCATGCCAAAATCAACAATACTAAAATGTTACACATTTATGTATATTAACTTTGAAAGAAGAAACATTTAAATAGTCATATATCTATTCAATTATAAAGGTTATATAAGTCCTAGAGTCATTATTGTAGAATAGTCACAGATTTTATTTTTATTGCTTTAACAAGTATAGCTCAAAATTAAGGCTGAATAATATTTTTTAAACAAAATAGTACATTTGGTAATGGCTTCTATATTAGTCAAGAGACAGAATCTAATTCAATATTTCAGGAGAGTACTTAGCACAACATATTTAGGGTTAAGTGAATTAGTGAGACATGTGGAGGTTCCCAGGAAATAACCACAATAGTAGTCTATCACCATCCTTAGCCTTGAATGGGCAGGGAGGGAGAATGGTGTTACTGTAATTTATAGAGGGTATAGAGCCATGGAAGATGTGGAAAAGTATAAGAACTTTGACCACAGAGGAACCACAAAATGGCAGTTCATGGAGTGTAGGGGAGAGAGCATAAACATAGGGACCTCTCTTCTCTGACCTCTCTTCTAGGCTTCCCTCTCTTCCACCCACCACCCTCAGTCTCCTCCTGATCGTAACTAGAGGTAAGAAATACATAGAAGCCAGCCAAGAAGAGAATTCCTGTAATGCTGTTAGTGGATATTATTAATAGTTTTCCAAGAGCACAGAGCAGGTCAGAAAAGGGTAGAGAACAGATCTGGGGAGGAGTGGATAAGGGCAAACAGAGAATAAGTATCACAGCTTCAGAGGATGAAGTGTCTTTTCTTCTTGAACACATCTTGACTTCAAAGAGATTTTTAAAAGAAAAGTATGCCAACTTTGTTTTTAATGCACTACTCAGATTTCTTGGGATCTTTTTGAAGTCTTGAAACTTTGAAACTAAGAATGACCAGTTTGAAATATACAATGTGAAAACAACAACAATACTGCCAAGTGGGGGGAAACTTTAAAGTAGCACTTTTCATGGTAGACAAATCTACCTTCTTTAGAAATCGGGCCATGCTTAAAGTATCTGGAGAATATTTAGTGTTTTAGTATTCTTTCCCATTTTTCTGAAATACAAAGGTCCTCTCAATTTATCATTCATTTTGAAAAATAGAATTATTCTTATTATAAGGAAGATAGTGCAAGTGTAGTGGTAGACTAGCACTGATGTTCAACATCTGTATTGAGACAAATGCCTGGTGTAGAAGGGTTGGTGCCAAATTGCAGGATACATGCCCCTGGAGACAGGGTTAATATTAATAATTATCATTTATCAAGTGTTTAATGTGCATTAGGCTCTATTTAGTTATTATTTAATTCTACTAACAATTTTGTGACCTATGAGGAAACTAAGATTCAGAGAGGGAGGGGATATATGTATACATATGGCTGATTCACATGGTTGAATGGCAGAAACCAATACAACATTGTAAAGCAATTATATTCTAATTAATAAATTTTTAAAAAAGAGATAAAATGACTTGCCCAAAGTCAATATTCTCTGTGCAGGAATAAGAGTCTAGTTTTGCCAGATTTCATGAGTTTTCAAAAGCAGGATAGAATCTAATTTGTGTGAAAGTTGCCTGTGTTTAAATGTACATTAAATTTTTTTCTTGCTTTCTGGTATTTAACAAAACCAAACCTGTAAGTCTTAGTTAATAGGCCTTTATGTCTAAAGTGTCTTCCATTCAGATGATAAAACTATATAGTCACTAGAACCTTTATAAATTCCATCCAAAGATATGAGTAATATGAAGAGTTATGGTTCTTTGGGATGGAAATATTTGGGGCAGGGGAGCCTTTTGCTGCCCATCAAATCATAGGGAGAAAACATATTACTTGTAGTTTCTAGACATTTAGGAGAGAGGGAGTTCTTTCAAGGGAGAAGTCCCTGGAAATATTTTTGTTCTTCCTATAACTATCCTTTCCGAATACCCTAAAGTGGTAAAACTCTCTATTCTATTCAGGACAATATAACAATACATAGCCCTCTGTTTCATTACAGCCTAACGATTTACCTAGTTCAGTTAATTCACTACATAACCACGTTATTATATGAACAAAAGCAAAAAAGAGGTTCTTTTTCAATTCATGTTAATTCATTTTTTCCATTTCCCCACTGATGCTGTAATCACTGGAAATAGTTTTCATACACATTAAAGTAGCTCAAGGTCCCTAGTATTGGGAATCAGAGTAATAGTTGGTAATTTTTTCCTCTGTAATTTATTCTTTTCATTAGGTTTTCTGTAAGTGCAGAGTGTAGAGCCATAATCTATAGCCCTGGTGGGGAATTTACATTGAGAATGATAAATGTATATGGGAGGAGAGGGTACACATGCAATTGTGAGCACAAAACCATTACAATCCATTGCAATGGGTGTGAGACATAAGAAACAGAAGGCTTGGTTTGGACAGCTAGGTACAGTGAGTCTGAAGTTATAGCAATACATTAGTCATTTTAGAAGAAAGGTAGCTATATATTCTTTGGTTGTTCATACAGGCCATTTTTTCCTACCCTCTCTACTATTACTAAGAGAAAACTAAACATAAAAAGAAAAAATATCAAATTTTAACTCCAGCTCCAATGTGTAATTCTACATACTATTATATTGAATGAAGAAATGCTTCTGTTTCACCTGTGAAAAATGCTACTGTTTCAAATTATAAAATGAAACTTAAAAGATTTCACATTTATTTATGAAGCCACATAATTCTGGGGAAATTTGAAGATCAATAAAAGCCCATTTAACTGAAAATAATGTGGAAGAATTGTGGAAGAATCAAAGATAAAAGATATGCAAGCAGATTAATTATAGTAACCAAATTGTTAGTGCGGTACACATTAAAGTAATATTAACAAGAAGCAACTGAAAGGACAGATTTACTAATTCTAGCATGGAAAACTGGGTAGGATTTTAAGAGAGGAGTCACTATTTAACCTAAGGTTGAAAAGAAGAATCAGATTTTGCCAGGTCACAAAGGGACAAGGACATTTGGGAAGATATAATTATCTATGATTACATGTGAAAATGCACATGACCTATGCTATACTAGGGCTTATTTTGATGTTTCCCCTCAGTGTAAAATCATCTCAGTGTAAAACTTAGAGTTCTATGCTAACAAATTTAACCCAACAGCATACTGTATCCAAGTGTTGATGCAACAATCTATTCTGTTTCTTGGCATTTTGCACACATATGTGATGTTTAATTTTATTCCAGTTTACTGTGTGCATCATTTTTTAAAAGATTTTATTGAAGTGTAATTGATTTACAATGTTGTTTTAGTTTCAGGTGTACAGCAAAGTAATTTCATTATATATATACATATATACTTCATTTAAGGTTCTATTCCCATATAGTTCAATACAGAGCATTGAGTGAAGTTCCCTGTGCTATACAGTTGTTTTCTATTAGTTATCTATTATGTATATAATAGTGTATGTATGTCATTATCAGTCTCCCAATTTATCCTCCCCCCTCTCTCCCTCAGTAACCATGTTTGTTTTCTACATATTTCTGTTTTGTAAATAAGTTCATTTGTATCATGTTTTAGATTCCACATATAAGTGATGTCATGTGGTATTTGTCTTTCTCTGTCTGACTTACTTCATTCAGTATGACAGTCTTTAGGTTTTTCCATGTTACTGCAAATGGCATTCTTTTTTGTGGCTGAATAATATTCCACTGTGTGTGTGTATGTATATGTGTGCGTGTGTCTGTGTGTGTACCACATCTTTTTTATGCATTCCTCAATTGATGGGCGTTTAGGTTGCTTGCATGTCTTGGCTATTTTACATAATTCTGCAATGAACACTGGGGTATATGTATCTTTTTAAATTACACTTTTTTCTGGGTATATGCCTAGGAGTGGGATTGCAGAATCACATAGTAGGTCTATTTTGTAGTATTTTAAGGAATCTCCTTTCTGTTCTCCATAGTAGGTCTTCCAATTTACATTTTCACCAACAGTATAGGAGTATTCCCTTTTTTCCACGCCCTCTCTAGTATTTATTGTTTGTACATTTTTGGATGATGGACATTCTGACTGGTGTAAGGTGCTACCTCGTTGTAGTTTTGAATTGCATTTCTCTGGTAATTAGTGACATTGAGCATCTTTTCATGTGCCTGTTGGCTATTTGTATGTCTTCTTTGGAGAAATGGGTAGTTAAATCTTTTGCCCATTTTTTTTTTCATTTTTTAAAAATTAGAGCGTAATTACTTTCCAGTATTGTGATGGCCTTTGCTATACATCAACATGAATCAATGTTAGGTATACTTATGTTCCCTCCTGGTTGAATGTCCATCCCCATCCCAGCCTTCTGGGCTGTCACAGAGCACTGGCTTTGGATTCCCTGGGCGGTGCATACATCAAACTCCTGAGAGTGTTAATAGCCTAGCTAGGGAGGTCAGAGGTCCCCAAGTGGAAGGAGGAAATAAACTGCAAATGGCAGACTTTTGAGTTTGAGTAATCTCTGGGAGTTTGTGATAGACAGGAAGGCCTGGCGTGTTATAGTCCATGGGGTCACAAAGAGTGGGACACCGCTGAACTACTGAACTGAACTGAATCCTGCGTTGCCATGGTGACACCTGGTTCCACCTGAACTTAACTTTATCTCAAACCTTGAGCTAACCACTGTGCTTTTCTCATGGAAATATCTTTCTTAAGCAATGTTATTGGACTATGTATTTGCTTGGAAATCTGCCTTTCTTCAAGATTCATGTCAATTTGTTTATGGCCCAGAATGACTCACTTTGTGCTAATCCTTTCTCAAAATGAATGTTGTGGGGAGGGGCCTGGTGCAACTCTCTCAGTTTTGAGGTGTTTCCTGTCTCTAATTTTGCTAATAGGTATATATGGGATTCCCTTGTAGCTCAGTTGGTAAAGAATCTGCCTGCAATGCAGAAGACTTGGATTTGATTCCTGGGTCAGGAAGATCCCCTGGAGAAGGAAATGGTAACCTACTCTAGTATTCTTGCTTGGAGAATCTCATGGACAGAGGAGCCTGACAGTCTACAGTCCATGGGATTGCAAGAGTCAGACACAACTTAGCGACTAAACCACCACCAATAGATATATATAACTCCTTGCTAAAAACTAGCAAGGGGGCACTCTTTCTGTCCCGTTCTGATGCCTGTCAGAAGCTTTCACTATCTCTTTTACACTTTATGACAACTTTGCTACAAGAAAAACTCTGAGTAATCTAACCCCATCACTGGTCCCAGAACAAATTCCTCTCCTCAGGAGGCCAGGAATCCTGGTGTCATTCGTGGCTAATAGCAGCAACCTTTCACTTCCACTGGCTTTATATTTTACATATAGTACTATATATGTACATTATACATTTACACCCACCCTCCTCTTCCCCCATTGTGTCCTTTTTAAAAATTTTTTTTTTTTTTTTTATATTGAGCTTCATGACCTGTTTGTATATTTTGGAAATTAGTCCCTTGTCTGTTGCTTTGTTTACAAATATTTTCTCTCACTCTGTGGGCTGTCTTTTCATTTTGTTAATGTTTTTTTTTTTTTTCTTTATGACTCACTTTGAAAGAATCTTTCACAATAGTGTAGTAGTTTATTCCATAGGATTTAATATTGTATTTAGCACTAAAAGAATGACATCATTTTTATTATAAATAATACATAAATACCATTATTCCAGTCAGTTAAAATGTATATTGCATTATGTTTTAAGCAATGCTTTAAAGAAAACAGACTTAAGTACCCTGTCACGTAATATAATTCACCCAAAGCACACTTGAAGTCATCCAGAATCCTATGCCATTAGTTAACTTATTTATATTTTAGATATATCTATGATATACTAGACACTCTGTTAGGCACATTGGGACAAAAAAGATGAGTCTCTGACCTTAAGGAACTTATAGGAGAAATGAAACAAATACAGGTATCAACAATAGAAGGTTCTTCAGTATGTGTTAAGAGCCTATTCTAGGTATGGTATAGAAATTGAGTATGTGGAGTGGAAAGGTGATTATTATATACTTGAGTAAATACGAAATCTTTTAGAAATAAAAAAATTCTGTTGTGGTTCCATTAAGGCCAAGGAAAGGAAATAAACTAAATAGTAACATCCAAAGGAGAAAAATGACCAGCAATCCAATTAAATGAATAGAGTAAGAGATTATACTACCACTGCTCTTTTGACTCAAAGGGGGAAATAAAAAAATTACAGCTTAATATGTAAAACTTCCCATCAGGAAGTTTCCATAAGCCTCTTATCCTTCTCCATCAGAGGGCAGAAGACTGAAAACCACAATCACAGAAAACTAACCAATCTGATCATGTGGACCACAGACTTGTCTAACTCAATGAAACTATGAGCCATACTGTGTGGAGCCATCCAAGACAGATGGGTCATGGTGGAGAGTTCTGACAAAATCTGCTCCACTGGAGAAGGGAATGGCAAACCAGTTAAGTATTCTTGCCTTGAGAACCCCATGAACACAATGAAAGGCAAAAAAAATAGGATACTGAAAGATGAATGCCCCAGTAGTAGGTGCCCAATATGCTACTAGATATCAGTGGAGAAATAACTCCAGAAAGAATGAAAAGACAGAGCCAAAGCAAAAAAAAAAAAAAAAACAACACCCAGTTGTGAATGTCACTGGTAATGGAAGTAAAGTGCAATGCTATAAAGAGCAGTACTGAATAGGAATGTTAGGTCCAATAATCAAGGCAAATTGAAAGTGGTAAAACAGGAGGTGGCAAGAGTAAATATCGACATTTTAGGAATCAGCAAACTAAAATGGACTGGAATGTGTGAATTTAACTCAAATGACCATTATATCTACTACTGTGGGCAAGAATCCCTTAGAAGAAATGGAGTAGCCATCATAGTCAAAAAAGAATTTTTTAAGAGAATGCATTGGTCATAGCAAACACTCTTTTACAACAAACCAAGAGACAGCTGTACACATAGACCTTACTAAATGGTCAATACTGAAATCAGATTGATTATATTCTTTGCAGCCAAAGATGGAGAAGCTCGATACAGTCAGCAAAAGCAAGACTGGGAGCTGACTGTGGCTCAGATCATGAACTCCTTATTGCCAAATTCAGACTTAAAGTAAAGAAAGTGGGGAAAACCACTAAACCATTCAGGAATGACCTAAATCAAATCCCTTATTATACAGTGGAAGTGAGAAGTAGATTCAAGGGATTAGATATGATAGACAGAGTGCCTGAAGAACTATGGACAGAGGTTTATGACAGTGTATAGGAGGCAGGGATCAAGATCATCGCCAAGACAAAGAAATGCAAAAAGGCAAAATGGTTGTCTGAGGAGATCTTATAAATAACTGAGAAAAGAAGAGAAGCTAAAGGCATAGGAGAAAAGGAAAGATATACCCATTTGAAAGCAGAGTTCCAAAGGATAGCAAGGAGAGATAAGAAAGCCTTCCTCAGTGATCATTGCAAAGAAATAGAGGAAAACAATAGAATGGGAAAGACTAGAGATTTCTTCAAGAAAATTAGAAATACCAAAGGATTTCATGCAAAGATGTGCACTATATAGGACAGAAATGGTATGGACCTAAAAGAAGCAGAAGATATTCAGAAGAAGTGGCAAGAATACGCAGAACTATACAAAAAAGATCTTCATGACCAGATAACCATGATGGTGTGATCACTGACCTAGAGCCAGACATCCTGGAATGTGAAGTCAAGTGGGCCTTAAGAAGCATCACTACAAACAAAGCTAGTGGAGGTGATGGAATTCCAGTTGAGCTATTTCAAATCCTCAAAGATGATGCTGTGAAGGTGCTGCACTCAATATGCCAGCAAATTTGGAAAACTCAGCAGTGGCCACAAGACTGGAAAAGGTCAGTTTTCATTCCAATCCCAAAGAAAGGCAATGCCAAAGAATGCTCAGACTACCCCCACAGTTGCACTCATCTCACACGCTAGTAAAGCAATGTTCAAAATTCTCCAAGCCAGGCTTCAACAGTACATGAACTGTGAACTTCTAGATGTTGAAGCTGGTTTTAGAAAAGGCAGTGGAACAAGAGATCAAATTGCCAACGTTTGTTGGATCATTGAGAAAGCAAGAGAGTTCCAGAAAAACATCTATTTCTGCTTTATTGACTATGCCAAAGACTTTGACTGTGTGGATCACAACAAACTGTGGAAAATTCTTAACGAGATGAGAAAACCAGACCACCTGACCTGTCTCTTGAGAAATCTGTATACAGGTCAGGAAGCAACAGTTAGAACTGGTCATAGAACAACAGACTGGTTCCAAATCAGGAAAGGAGTATGTCAAGGCTGTATATTGTCAACCTGCTTCTTTAACTTATAGGCAGAGTATATCATGAGAAACTCTGGGCTGGATGAAGTACAAGCTGTAATGAAGATTGCCGGGAGAAATATCAATAACCTCAGATATGCAGATGACATCACACTTATGGCAGAAATCGAAGAAGAATTAAAGAACCTCTTTAGTGAAAGTGAAAGAGGAGAGTGAAAAAGTTGCCTTAAAGGTCAACATTCAGAAAACTAAGATCATGTCATCTGGATCCATCACTTCATGGTAAATAGATGGGTAAAGAGTAGAGACAGTGACAGAATTTATTTTGGGGACTCCAAAATCACTGCAGATGGTGACTGCAGCCTTGGAGTTAAAACATGCTTGCTCTATGGAAGAAAAGCTATGACCAATGTAGACAGCATATTAAAAAGCAGAGACATTACTTTGCGAACATAAGTCCGTCTAGTCAAATCTATTGCTTTTCCAGTAGTCGTGTATGGATTTGAGAGTTAAACTATAAAGAAAGCTGAGCACTGAAGAATTGATGCTTTTGAACTGTGGTGTTGAAGACTCTTGAGTGTCCTTGGACTGCAAGGATATCCAACCAGACCATCCTAAAGGAAGTCAGCTCTGAATATTCATTGGAAGGACTGAAAGTTGAAAGTCTAGTACTTTGGCCGCCTGATGTGAATATCTGACTCATTTGAAAAGACCCTGAAAAGATGCTGGAAAAATTGAAGGTGGAAGGAGAAGGGGCTGACAGAGGATGAGATAATTGGATGGTATCATTGACTCAATGGACATGATTTTGAGTAAACTCTGGGAGTTGGTGTTGGGCTGAGAGGCCTGGCACGCTACAATCCATGGGGTTGTGAAGAGTCAGACATGACTGAGCAACTGAACTGATCTAATATAAAACTTTTAAGTGAATGCCTCTATTTCAAGCACTGAATTAGGCACTTTATATCTGTTGCTGCTGCTGCTGCTGCTGCTGCTGCTGCTGCTGCTGCTAAGTCACTTCAGCCGTGTCCAACTCTGTGCGACCCCATAGACAGAAGCCCACCAGGCTCCCCCGTCCCTGGGATTTTCCAGGCAAGAACACTGGAGTGGGTTGCCATTTCCTTCTCCAATGCATGAAAGTGAGAAGTGAAAGTGAAGTCGCTCAGTCATGTCCGACTCCCAGCGACCCCATGGACTGGAGCCTATTGGGATTTTCCAGGCAAAAGTACTGGGGTGGGGTGTTAGTTACCTCAATTCTCAGAACAGCTCTGGAAGGTAAATAGTAGATGTTATCTCCCTTGGAAAAGGCAATGGCACTCCACTCCAGTACTCTTGCCTGGAAAATCCCATGGACTGAGGAGCCTGGTAGGCTGCAGTCCATGAGATCGCTAGGAGTCAGACACAACTGAGCGACTTCACTTTCACTTTTCACTTTCATGCATTGGAGAAGGAAATGGCAACCCACTCCAGTATTCTTGCCTGGAGAATCCCAGGGACGGGGAAACCTGTTGGGCTGCTGTCTATGGGGTCGCACAGAGTCGGACACGACTGAAGTGACTTAGCCTTAGCCAATGTTGGAATTGAGACCTTAAGTCAAGTTTAACTCAAAGGCTGACTTAATACCACCATCAATAACTTACTTGTGCAGGTAGAATTAGCAACATAAAGTGAGAGGCTGTGTGTTGTACTGTGATGAACGTGAAATCAGCTCTGCTGACTTCCAAATGCTGGTTTTGCCAGATAGAATCTAATGTGTCACTCTCAGTTCATTTCAGTTCAGTTGCTCAGTCATGTCTGACTCTTTGCAACCCCATGGACTGCAGCACACCAGGCCTCCCTGTCCATCACTAACTCCCAGAGTTTACTCAAACTCATGTCCATTGAGATGGTGATGCCATTCAACCATGTCATTCTTTGTCATCCCCTTCTCCTTCCACCTTCAATCTTTCCTAGCATCAGGGTCTTTTCAAATGAGTGAGTTCTTTGCAACAGGTGGCCAAAGTATTGGACTTTAAGCTTCAGCATCAGTACTTCCAATGAAAATTCAGGACTGATTTCCTTTAGGATAGGCTGGTTGGATCTCCTTGCAGTCCAAGGGACTCTAAAGAGTCTTCTCCAACACCACAGTTCAGAATCATCACTTCTTCGCTGCTCAGCTTTCTTTATAGTTCAATACTCACATCCATACATGACTACTAGAAAAAGAATAGCTTTGACTAGATGGACCTTTGTTGGCAAAGTAATGTCTCTGCTTCTTAATACTCCATCTAGGTTGATCATAACCTTTCTTCCAAGGGGCAAGTGTCTTTTAATTTCACAGCTACAGTCACCATCCACAGTAATTTTGGAGCCCAAGAAAATAGATCTGCCACTGTTTCCACTGTTTCCTCACTTTCATGAAGAGGCTCTTTAGTTCTTATTCACTTTCTGCCATAAGTGTGGTATCATCTACAAATTTGTCCCAGTTATTGATATTTGTCCCAGCAATCTTGATTCTACCTTGTGCTTCTTCCAGTCCAGCGTTTCTCATGATGTATTCTGCATATAAGTTAAATAAACAGAGTGACAATATACAGCCTTGACATACTCCTTTCCCAATTTGGAATCAGTCTTTTGTTCCATGTCCAATTCTAACTGTTGCTTCCTGACCTGTATACAGATTTCTCAAGAGGCAGGTCAGGTGGTCTGGTATTCCCATCTCTTTCAGAATTTTCCATAGTTTATTGTGATCCACACAGTCAAAGTCTTTGGCATAGCCAATAAAGCAGAGGTAGATGTTATTCTGGAACTCTCTTGCTTTCTCAATGATCCAATGGATGTTGGCAATTTGATCTTTGGTTCCTCTGCCTTTTCTAAAACCAGCTTCAACATCTGAAAGTACACGGATCATGTACTGTTGAAGCCTGGCTTGGAGAATTTTGAGCAGTACTTTACTCTCATGTGAGATGAGTGCAATTGTGCGGTAGTTTGAGCATTCTTTGACATTGCCTTTCTTTGGGATTGGGATGAAAACTGACCTTTTCCAGTCCTGTGGCCACTGCTGAGGTTTCCAAATTTGCTGGCATATTGAGCGCAGCACTTTCACAGCATCATCTTTGAGGATTTGAAATAGCTCAACTGGAATTCCATCACCTCCACTAGCTTTGTTTGTAGTGATGCTTTCTAAGTCCCACTTGACTTCACATTCCAGGATGTCTGACTCTAGGTGAGTGATCACACCATTGTGCTTATCTGGTCATGAAGAACTTTTTTGTACAGTCCTGTGGTTATCTGGTCATGAAGATCATTTTTGTATAGTCCTTCTGTGTATTCTTGCCACCTCTTAATGTCTTCTGCTTCTTCAAGTCCATACCATTTATGTCCTTTACCGTGCCTATCTTTGCATGAACAAGTGTCATCTAGGAAGGTTCGTTAATCTATCCAAGCACCATATATATCTCTCCATGCATGCTAAGTTGCTGTTGTTGTGTCAGCTCTTTGTGACCCCCCTGGACTTAGCACACCAAGTTCCTCTGTCCATGGGATTCTTCAGGCAAGAATAATGGAGTGGGTTGCCATTTCTTTCTCCACTATATATATATATCTCTATCTAAGCTCATGTTTGTAATGGGAATATTGTGGTCATTTCACAACATAATGATTTAGTTTAAATACAAATCATAGTGATATATAGTAGTTTTTTACACTTATGTAGAGATGTTTAATATAGTACTCCTCTCCTCTCTTTCTGCTCATCCACAGAAGAAGGTAATGAAGATATAATGTCCCACTAATCTCCTATCATAAGGAAATTGATAGCAAAGGCTTTATATAGAGAGAACAATGGAGATGATTGCAAATGTTTACAGATGAGCACAGAGAGAGGAACAAAGATCTGAAACTATCTATGTGTAATCATGTCAATCTGCATATTATGATACCTTCATGTACACAACACTGTATATGTGAGGGGAAACAATGAATGAGAGTTAAAATGTGATATCAGCATATAGGTAGCACAGAAGAGATGCTAAATGATATTTAAGAGAAAAATGGTTTTCACAGCAGCAGGACTTTATGTATAATCTAAATGAAAGTATTACTGTAAGTTAAAAGAAAGTCTGCAGCAATCAAAAGGAGCAATTGTTAGGCCTGAAGCATTGGGATATATGCAAGGAGACATAGAATGACATGGTTTACCAAGGCGCTAAGACAGGCTGATCTCCACGGCATGGGAATCCATACTACAGAAGTAACTACTTAGTGGCTCCTAAGTAGATCTTTCCTACTGATTTACACTTAGGCTTTTTCCAGTATTTTGCTATTACAAAGAGTGTTATAGTAGTGAACATCCTGTTGCATGTCTCTCTTTCCACACATGTAAGTGTATAATCCAGGTTTAATGATGACTATTTATGAAAATCAAATGAGTACTAGGTCCTTTCCGTATGTTTAGTACTATGTTATAGAAAAGAAGGTTTTTGCTATTAAAGGATTTCTAATATGGCTGCAGAGTTAAATCTAACATATATGACCAGTTTAGATCACCATATAAAGAAGTGGCAAGTCATCAGATTGTTACTAGTCGAGGGATTCAGAAGTGCCATGGGGGTGAGGAAAGCTTTGTATTATATAAGCTCTCTTAAATTCTAAAACTAAGGTAGACCTTTGCCTAAATATTGGAAGCTCCCAACACTGTAAATTTTCTGTTAACCTCATAGTGAAATTCTGTTCCAGATAGCTGACCTCTGAAATTTTATAAGTAGAATAATAAAAATAATTTTCTGATAAGGTAAAAAATGCAACAAGCTTGACTGTCAGTTAAATACATAGGGCACCAGACTTGAGTGGCTAGAGACCAAATTTTCATAGGCACTGTTGACATCTTCTGATCCTTCTAAACATCTCACATAGAGAACCCTGATGAATTTATCAAAAATCAAGAAATTTTAGACATTAAACAACATCTAAAGGTCACAGTTAAATTCACCCATTCCAGTCCATTTTGGTTCACTGGTTCCTATGGGTGAATTTAACTCAGATGACCATTATATCTACTATTGCAGGCAGGAATCCCTCACAAGAAATGGAGTAGCCATTGTGGTCAACAAAAAGAGTCTGAAATGCAGTACTTGGATGCAATCTCAAAAATGACAGAATGATCTCTGTTCGTTTCCAAGGCAAACCATTCAATATCACAGTAATCCAAGTCTATGCCCCAATCAGTAACGCTGAAGAAGCTGAAGTTGGACGGTTCTATGAAGACCTACAAGACCTTTTAGAACTAACACCCAAAAAAAGATGTCCTTTTCATTATAGAGAACTGGAAAACAAAAGAGGAAGTCAAGAAACACCTGGAGTAACAGGCAATTTTGACCTTGGTATATGGAATGAAGCAGGGCAAAGACTAATAGAGTTTTGCCAAGAAAATGCACTGGTCATAGCAAACACCCTCTTCAAACAACACAAGAGAAGACTCTACACATGGACATCACCAGATAGTCAACACTGAAATCAGATTGAATATATTCTTTGAGCCAAAGATGGAGAAGCTCCATACAGTCAGCAAAAACAAGACCAGGAGCTGACTGTGGCTCAGACCATGAACACCTTATTGCCAAATTCAGACTTAAATTGAAGAAAGTAAGGAAAATCACTAGACCATTCAGGTATGACCTAAATCAAATCCCTTATGATTATACAGTGGAAGTGAAATAGATTTAAGGGCCTAGATCTGATAGATAGAGTGCCTGATGAACTATGGAATGAGGTTCGTGACATTGTACAGGAGACAGGGATCAAAACCATCCCCATGGAAAAGAAATGCAAAAAAGCAAAATGGCTTTCTGGGGAGGCCTTACAAATAGCTCTGAAAAGAAGAGAAGCAAAAGCAAAGGAGAACAGGAAAGATATAAGCATCTGAATGTAGAGTTCCAAAGAGTAGCAAGAAGAGATAAGAAAGCCTTCTTCAGTGATCAATGCAAAGAAATAGAGGAAAACAACAGAATGGGAAAGACTAGAAATCTCTTCAAGAAAATTAGAGATACCCAGGGAATATTTCATGAAAAGATGGGCTCGATAAAGGACAGAAATGGTATGGACCTAAAAGAAGCAGAAGATATTCAGAAGAAGTGGCAAGAATACACAGAAGAACTGTACAAAAAGATCTTCACAACCCAGATAATCACGATGGTGTGATCACTCACTTAGAGCCAGACATCCTGGAAGGTGAAGTCAAGTGGGCCTTAGAAAGCATCACTACAAACAAAGCTAGTGGAGGTGACAGAATTCCAATTGAGCTATTCCCAATCCTGAAAGATGATGCTGTGAAGGTGCTGCACTCAATATGCCAGCAAATCTGGAAAACTCAGCAGTGGCCACAAGACTGGAAAAGGTCAGTTTTCATTCCAATCCCAGAGAAAGGCAATGCCAAAGAATGCTCAAACTACCGCACAATTGCACTCATCTCACGCGCTAGTAAAGTAATGCTCAAAATTCTCCAAGCCAGGCTTTAGCAATATGTGAATGGTGAACTTCCTGATGTTAAAGCTGGTTTTAGAAAAGGCAGGGGAACCAGAGACCAAATTGCTTACATCTGTTGGATAATGGAAAAAGCAAGAGAGTTCCAGAAAAACATCTATTTCTGCTTTATTGACTATGCCAAAGCCTTTGACTGTGTAGATCACAATAAATTGTGGAAAATTTTGAAAGAGATGGGGAATACCAGACCACCTGACTTGCCTCTTGAGAAATTTGTATGCAGGTCAAGAAGCAACAGTTAGAACTGGACATGGAACAACAGACTGGTTCCAAATAGGAAAGGAGTATGTCAAGGCTATATATTGTCACCCTGTTTATTTAACTTATGTACAGAGTACATTATGAGAAATGCTGCACTGGACGAAGCACAAGCTGGAGTCAAGATTGCCGGGAGAAATATTAATAACCTCAGATATGCAGATGACACTACCCTTATGGCAGAAAGTGAAGAGGAACTAAAAAGCCTCTTGATGAAAGTGAAAGAGGAGAGTGAAAAACTTGGCTTAAAACTCAACATTCAGAAAATGAAGATCATGGCATCTGGTCCCATCACTTCATGGGAAATAAATGGGGAAACAGTGGAAACAATGTCAGACTTTTTTTTGGGGGGGGGTGCTCCAAAATCCCTGCAGATGGTGACTGCAGCCATGAAATTAAAAGACGCTTACTCCTTGGAAGGAAAGTTATGACCAACCTAGATAGCATACTGAAAAGCAGAGTTCAACATCACTCATTATCAGAGAAATGCAAATCAAAACCACAATGAGGTACCATTTCACTCCAGTCATAATGGCTGCTCTCCAAAAGTCTACAAGCAATAAATGCTGGAGAGGGTGTGGAGAAAAGGGAACCCTCTTACACTGTTGGTGGGAATGCAAACTAATACAGCCACTATGGAGAACAGTGTGGAGATTCCTTAAAAAACTGGAAATAGAACTGCCTATGACCCAGTAATCCCACTGTTGGGCATACACACTGAGGAGACCAGAATTTAAAGAGACATGTGTACCCCAATGTCCATTGCAGTACTGTTTATAATAGCCAGGACATGGAAGCAAACTACATATACATCATCAGATGAATGGATAAGAAAGCTGTGGTACATATACAAAATGGATTATTACTTGGCCATTAAAAAGAATACATTTAAATCAGTTCTAATGAGGTGGATGAAACTGGAGCCTATTATACAGAGTGAAGTAAGCCAGAAAGAAAAACACCAATACAGTATGCAACGCATATATATATAGAATTTAGAAAGATGGTAACCATAACCCTGTATACAAGACAGCAAACGAGAAACCGATGTATAGAACAGTCTTTTGGACTCTGTGGGAGAGGGAGAGGGTGGGATGATTTGGGAGAATGGCATTGAAATAAGTATAATATCATATATTAAACGAGTTGCCAGTCCAGGTTCGATGCATGATACTGGATGCTTGGGGCTGGTGCACTGGACGACCCAGAGGGATGGTATGGGGAGGGAGGAGGGTTCAGGATGGGGAACACATGTATACCTTTGGTGGATTCATTTCGATATATGGCAAAACCAATACAATATTGTAAAGTTAAAAAAATAAAATTAAATTTAAAATAAAAGAAAAGAAAAGCAGAGACATTACTTTGCCAACAAAGGTCCGTCTAGTCAAGGCTATGGTTTTTCCAGTGGTCATGTGTGGATGTGAGAGTTGGACTGTGAAGAAGGCTGAGTGCAGAAGAATTGATGCTTCTGAACTGTGGTGTTGGAGAAGACTCATGAGAGTTCCTTGGACTGCAAGGAGAACCAACCGGTCCATTCTAAAGGAGATCATCCCTGGGATTTCTTTGGAAGGAATGATGCTAAAGCTGAAACTCCAATACTTTGGCCACCTCATGTGAAGAGTTGACTCACTGGAAAAGATTCTGATGCTGGGAGGGATTGGGGGCAGGAGGAGAAGGGGACGACAGAGGATGAGATGCCTGGATGGCATCACTGACTCGACAGATGTGAGTCTGAGTGACCTCCAGGAGTTGGTGATGGACAGGGAGGCCTGGCGTACTGCGATTCATGGGGTCACAAAGAGCCGGACACAACTGAGTGACTGAACTGAACTGCACTGAAAGGCCACAGTAACAACAATAACATGTACTACAAATATCTTCTCTGGGTGTGTGTGCGTCTGTCTGTCACTCTCTAACACACAGACAAACACAGCTTATTTTAATCCTCATAACAGAATTTTTGGTAGGGAGATACTGTTATTATCTCATTTTTACTTAGAAAGAAACTGAGAATTTAGAGAATATAAATGGTTCAACTAGCAATTGCAGAGCTACTTGCTCAAAATTTTATTATATTGTGATTCATCTTTATTGTGTTTATTAAATTTGAGATAAAAGAGATAGGAGATGCTTTGATCAACTGGAGAACAAAAGAATACATAATTTGACTTGGTCACTTATTTTCATTGTGGCGAATATTGAGGTGCCAGAGTTACTTTTGAGACAAGCATCTTTATTTCTACACAGCACTGCAAATGGGGATATTCAGGCTAGTTTTGCCTTAGTATTTTGAGGAAGAAAGTGATAATATTATGCTAGTTAAAAGCAGGATCCCTGGAGCAGTTTTGGACCTGGATTTTTAACATCAGCCTATCATTTATTATCCGTGTAACCTTGATCAACTTACTTGAACTCCTTAGTTTCTTCATTTGTGAAATGGAAACAGTAGTACTTACCTCTTAAAAGGTAAGTATATATACATGTGGGAATAAATGACATGATGTGTTGTAAGTGTTAGTGCAATACTTGGATCATAAAAAGTAATTGGAAAGTGTTAGCTGTTATCATTCTCACCTTGACTGCATTTCCAGGTAATAAATTTGCTTAGAGTAGTGGCTCCACAACTTGAGGGTGTATACGAATCCCTTGGAGAGATTTTTCAAGCACAGATTACTGGGCTCCATACCCAGGTCTACTGATTCAGTAGTACTCAAGTGAATCTGAATATTAGTATTTCTAACAAGTTTCCCATGATATAGATGCTGCTTGTCCTGGTCCCACACTTTGAGAATCAGTGGCATAGAGTATAGTGTTAATCAAAGCTAGATAATAGCTGTGGCCTTAATTTTTGGCTATTTTTGTTGTTGTTGTTGTTGTTCTACATTATCTAACAAGCTGCTCTCCTTAGAAAAAAGTCAGATCTCTCAGAGGTAGCCAGTCATCTGGGCAGCTTCATGGTTACCACTCACTGCATCAAATTTCAAATAAGTGAAATTTGAAAGTAAAGAATAAGGGAATTCATCAACAACCTTAATGCTGACTATTTGTTGGTAGTGAGATTATAAATGCTTTAAATTTCTTTTAATACTAAAATATTTTCAACACTGTTACACGGAAGTCCTATTGATTTTTATAGTCTGAGAGGATTTATTAAAGAATATAGCTTAAGACGTTAATCAGGAATATCAATTCTGTGAGAAAACTGATATGACTTTTAACCATTTGTATCAGTAAAACCTCACAGCATCTAATTTTATTCAGAATGCCCCACCTGAGACACTCATTTCTTGGCTTTCCCTTATCTCAAACACAACTCTCAAAGTTCATTGTAACACATACAGTATTACAATATAGAGAACACCATTCTCAGCATGTATGCTGCTATTTCAACGATTCAATGGACTCGTATTTTTACTCTCTTTATTTTAAAAATATTTGTTATCCCTTTAGCAACTTTAGTGTTGAGTCTGTTATTTAGAGAGAGTCTTCTTCTTTTGAATTATAAGTACCACGAATATGTATTTAGCATGAAACAGTGGGTTTGTAATAAAATGATGATCCTATTACATTTCAACAAATGGTTCCTGATAAACTAAACTATGAAGACAGTGCTTGGCTTGAATGTATAAACCAGGTGGCACAGGCTTCCCTGCTGATTGCATTTGCTTCTCTAAACCATTCCTGGGAATTCATTAGGGAACATTTGCTACAAAACAGCGTTGAATGAGAGTAGATAGAATGTAAAAATTCACAGAAGCCCAATGTAATTGGTCAACTTATTAGCAAAAATTTACTGGTTATCTATTGTGTATTTCAGAGAAGGCAATGGCACTCCACTCCAGTACTCTTGCCTGGAGAATCCCATGGATGGAGGAGCCTGGTAGGCTGCAGTCCATGGGGTCGCTAAGAGTCGGACAGGACTGAGAGACTTCACTTTCACTTTTCACTTTCATGCATTGGAGAAGGAAATGGCAACCCACTCCAGTGTTCTTGCCTGGAGAATCCCAGGGATGGGGGAGCCTGGTGGGCTGCCATCTATGGGGTCACACAGAGTCAGACACGACTGAAGCGACTTAGCAGCAGCAGCAGCATTACGTATATAGCACTATACTAGGTGATATGTGGTATTACTTGAAGAATTAACTTTGTATGCTGATTGGGAGATTTGTGTTATAAACTATCTAACATACACAGTAAGTAGCAGAGACAGTAAATATTTTACAGGTTTAAAGACATTTTTTATCTGTCCAAGGACAAATCCATTAACTACATGATATATCAGTTTCCTTATCTGTTAAACAGTGGATACAAATAGTTCTATTCACATGGTTGTTATGAAGATTAAGTGACTTAATATGTGTAAAATTCCTAGTTCTGTGTCTAGCATTTCTTTGTTCAATAATACAGGTATTAATAGAGAGTGGAAGATGTCTTTAGCATTTTGGAACTCTAAATGCCTGCCTTTCTCATAACTCCCTTCTGAGTCAAAAGCTACTTCTGTATATAGTTATGGAGTCTTATGCTATTTGACTCTGCTTCCAACATTATTTTTTTTATCAATGTCTGTATCTATATTTGTTCTTATATAGTATATCAGGTATGTGACTAGCGGTATACAAAAGGAATTTTTCACTTAATTGGAAGAAATAATGTCTGTATTTCAAGACTCTTGGGCCATTGTCATCTTTCTAGAATTGAGTAACACTGATGCTATGTTCATTCCGTATTCCAAGGCCAAATTTGCCTGTTACTCCAGGTGTTTCTTGACTTCCTACTTTTGCATTCCAATCCCCTATAATGAAAAGGACATCTTTTTTGGGTGTTAGTTCTAAAAGGTCTTGTAGGTCTTCATGAAGCAGGGCAAAGACTAATAGAGTTTTGCCAAGAAAATGCACTGGTCATAGCAAATACCCTCTTCCAACAACACAAGAGAAGACTCTACACATGGACATCACCAGATGGTCAACACCGAAATCAGATCAATTATATTCTTTGCAGCCAAAGATGGAGAAGCTCTATACAATCACCAAAAACAAGACCAGGAGCTGACTGTGGCTCGGACCATGAACTCCTTATTGCCAAATTCAGACTGAAATTGAAGAAAGTAGGGAAAACCATTGGACCATTCAGGTATGACCTAAATCAAATCCCTTATGATTATACAGTGGAAGTGAGAAATAGATTTAAGGGCCTAGATCTGATAGATAGAGTGCCTGATGAACTATGGAATTAGGTTTGTGACATTGTACAGGAGACAAGGATCAAGACCATCCCCATGGAAAAGAAATGCAAAAAAGCAAAATGGCTGTCTGGGGAGGCCTTACAAATAGCTGTGAAAAGAAGAGAAGTGAAAAGCAAATGAGAAAAAAGAAAGATATAAACATCTGAATGCAGAGTTCCAAAGAATAGCAAGAAGAGATAAGAAAGCCTTCTTCAGCGATCAATGCAAAGAAATAGAGGAAAACAACAGAATGGGAAAGACTAGGGATCTCTTCAAGAAAATCAGAGATACCAAAGGAACATTTCATGCAAAGATGGGCTCGATAAAGGACAGAAATGGTATGGACCTAACAGAAGCAGAAGATATTAAGAAGAGGTGGCAAGAATACACAGAAGAACTGTACAAAAAAGAGCTTCATGACCCAGATAATCACGATGGTGTGATCACTGACCTAGAGCCAGACATCCTGGAATGTGAAGTCAAGTGGGCCTTAGAAAGCATCACTAGGAACAAAGCTAGTGGAGGTGATGGAATTCCAGTGGAGCTATTCCAAGTCCTGAATGATGATGCTGTGAAAGTGCTACACTCAATATGCCAGCAAATCTGGAAAACTCAGCAATGGCCACAAGATTGGAAAAGGTCATTTTTCATCCCAATCCCAAAGAAAGGCAATGCCAAAGAATGCTCAAACTACCGCACAATTGCACTCATCTCACACGCTAGTAAAGTAATGCTCAAAATTCTCCAAGCCAGGCTTCAGCAATATGTGAACCGTGAACTTCCTGATGTTCAAGCTGGTTTTAGAAAAGGCAGAGGAACCAGAGATCAAATTGCCAACATCCGCTGGATCATGGAAAAAGCAAGAGAGTTCCAGAAAAACATCTATTTCTGCTTTATTGACTATGCCAAAGCCTTTGACTGTGTAGATCACAATAAACTGTGGACAGTTCTGAAAGAGATGGAATACCGGACCACCTGATCTGCCTCTTAAGAAATCTGTATGCAGGTCAGGAAGCAACAGTTAGAACTGGTCATGGAACAACAGACTGGTTCCAAATAGGAAAAGGAGTACGTCAAGGCTGTATATTGTCACCCTTGGTTATTTAACTTCTATGCAGAGTACATCATGAGAAACGCTGGACTGGAAGAAGCACAAGCTGGAATCAAGATTGCCGGGAGAAATATCAATAACCTCAGATATGCAGATGACACCACCCTTATGGCAGAAAGTGAAGAGGAACTAAAGAGCGTCTTGATGAAAGTGAAAGTGGAGAGTAAAAAAAAGTTGGCTTAAAGCTCAACATTCAGAAAACGAAGATCATGGCATCCGGTCCCATCACTACATGGGAAATAGATGGAGAAACAGTGGAAACGGTGTCAGACTTTATTTTTCTGGGCTCCAAAATCACTGCAGATGGTGACTGCAGCCATGAAATTAAAAGATGCTTACTCCTTGGAAGGAAAGTTATGACCAACCTAGATAGCATATTCAAAGGCAGAGACATTACTTTGCCAACAAAGATTCGTCTAGTCAAGTCTATGGTCTTTCCTGTGGTCATGTATGGATGTGAGAGCTGGACTGTGAAGAAGGCTGAGCGCCGAAGAATTGATGCTTTTGAACTGTGGTGTTGGAGAAGACTCTTGAGAGTCCCTTGGACTGCAAGGAGATCCAACCAGTCCATTCTGAAGGAGATCAGCCCTGGGATTTCTTTGGAAGGAATGATGCTAAAGCTGAAACTCCAGTATTTTGGCCACCTCATGCGAAGAGTTGACTCATTGGAGAAGACTCTGATGCTGGGAGGGATTGAGGGCAGGAGGAGAAGGGGACGACAGAGGATGAGATGGCTGGATGGCATCACTGACTCGATGGATGTGAGTCTCAGTGACCTCCGGGAGTTGGTGATGGACAGGGAGGCCTGGCGTGCTGCAGTTCATGGGGTCGCAAAGAGTCGGACACGACTGAGCGACTGATCTGATCTGATCTGATGCTATGTTCATTTGTGTTTAAGCCAACATTTACAAATAGTTCTTGCCCAAAATGCTCAGAAATTTTACCTGCCACCCATGATTTTGATATATGGATTTTTTATTCATCAGGAGAAAAATTCCTCTTGCAGGCAGGCATTAGGCCTGTTAGGCCTCTTTCATGATGTTGGAACTAATACAGATTACTGTGTACCTTTTCATGGGTAAGATAGCTGAAATCTTAAATATGAAGTTTGTTCTACGTGCTTTACTAGGGAAAAAAAGGTAAATACAATTCCTGTAAGATTTGGGCTTTAATGATTGAAGCACGTTGACGTAAAATTTTCCCCCTTTTCAGTAATCTTGACTGATTTAACATGGATATATTTTGCCTCTGTATTCACTGTCAAAACCTCTTACACTGTGATGTGTTAAATATTGAACAGATGTATGTACCGTCTAATATATGTATCTAAGAGATGTATGTACCATCATGATGCTTACTAAGATTGCTGCCTACTCTGTAGCTTGTGTCGAAAGGCTAAGTCTGGAACTGGAAATGATTTTCTGATTCCAAATTTGTTATGGTTATTAGGCTTGTAATTATGGTTTACAAGCCATTGGAAATCCAGGCGTATTACCCTTTTGTGTGCGGTGTGTGTGTGTGTGTGTGTGTGTGTGTGTGATGGCTATAACAAACTGGTTTCCAGGTAGCCACAGTATGGCTGATTTGGAATATTAAAACTTTATACATATTTGTTTTCTGAGTTTACTAGGAGACCGCTAATATGATACTGAAAAGGAGTAGAAATTAAAATTGTAAGAGAAGTAGATTATGGGAGAAAAACACAGAAGAAGGAAAAGAAAGGAGAAGGAAAACAAAAGTATGGGAAAAGAGACAAATAGAAAATAGAAACTAATATGATAAAACTAAATCTATATATAGGAGGATTACAATGAATTTAGATGGAATAAATTTTCCAGGTAAAAGACAAAGTTTGGCAGGACAGAATTTTCAAAAACTCAACCATATGGTATGTATCAGAAACAGTGCTAAAACCTAAGGACACAGAAATGCTTGAATGTTCTAAAAGTTTAAAACATTTTAAAAATGCCAGTAAGATACTTGCAAAAATAATGCTAGAGTGATTATTTTAATACCAGCCAAAAATAGACTTTAATTAAAAGAAATCTAAAAGAGAGAAGTAAAAACACAGAAGTAAGGAATAAGTTCCTTAGCAAGACTGAGCACTTCTAAACTTGAATGCACCTAATAACAGAAGTTCTGTATAAAATAATGAAAAAAAAAGGAAAAAGGTGGAAAAATTCAAAATATAGGATGACTTTAGCACAGTTATCTCTATTTTATAGTTCAAAGAGATTTCTAAAATAGTTATAAATTTTCTATTTACATACAAATAAACAATCTAATTGACATGTTTTTTGTGTGTGTGACTGGGAAAAAGCTGCATTTATTAACTGCAGAATATTCATTCTTTTCAACTTTGCATGGAACATATTCGAGAATTCATCATGTTCTTGTCGTGAAACAAGTTACTAAAGAGTTCAAAGTAACATAAAGGGCACATTGAGGGCCAAAATACAAATTATAAACTAATAATAAAAATGTATGTATGTGTACCTCTTGTTACACCTCTTATGCTCTCTTTTTAAAAATTCTTTCCTCCACCAGAACACTTTCCCCCAGTTTCTTTCTTTCTTCAGATGCAAAAGTGAGCACCACCATATAGGGGAAAATAAAGCGATGGTGTAGAAAAGTAGAATACATTTTGATTCTCTTTTCTGCTTTCCCCCTTTCAAGTCCTTTGTGATGGAATTACTGGAGAGAGGGGATATCCTCTTGCAGTTCTTTAGAGATAGTGGAAGTGTTAGGAAAAGTTAACCTAACTGTAATAGGGAAATTAAGCAATTAAGCAGTGTTTTTTTTTTCCTTGTTGTTGACAATGAGATCTGTAGGATTTTAAAAACCAAAGGTAGACAGTTTAAAGGAGCATGTATGTGTTCATAGTAAGAACACAGTGAGCATAATTCCTTTGAGAAAGTAACTATATTTATTTTTCTTGAGACTTTTTGTATCTGACGTTGGTGAATTGATGAAGTTCACATGCTTATCCTTTCTCTTAATGCTCTATCAAATTCTTAAAAGATGTCTACCAGGATGTCTTCCATTTTTTTTTCTTCAAATGTATGGCTTAAATCAGGAGACATTTCCGCATCTCCTTTGGATATCATCTTTCTTGTTAAAATCCAGAGAAAGATATTACTTATCTTTGTAGATATTATATAGACAGTGGCAATGTATACTGATTTTTAATTGTGAAGCTCAGCTTTCTCCCAGTAACTCAGCACCTACATTCTGCAGCAAATTTCAGCCTTCAGTCTTATTATGCCCCCTGTATGTTTCAAGGGGCTAAATGATAACTATTTGACTACTTTGGAGATGCTGCTGTGGCAGCTTTCCAGCTTTTGGTGTCTGTGGATGTCCAGATGCCCCCTTCTAGTCCACCAGGAGTTCAGTTGTGGGAAGCAAGACTCCTCTTTCTCTAGGAGCTTTCAGCCTTCATAAATTAAACAGGCCCAATTTGCTGCAGATGCTTCTTTTAGCTAATATATCCATCCATGCTTCCTGTGTAAAACTTTGCTCCACCTCCACCTAGCTTTTGCTTAAACAGCCCCTCTACAACTCATAGGCGTCTTTTATACAAATTCTATCAGTGATAAATGATGGATTTGAGTTGTTTTTCTCTTTTGCTTTTTGTGACAATCCTGAATGTAGAGAATGTTGCCTAAAGTATTCATTGTCCCTGAATCTGGTAGTCTTACCTTGATGAGACCAGTTCACTAAGGGAATCAGTTTCAGATGTGTTTCTAATTATATGATCTCTAGCTCTCCGGTATAACTGATAGAAAGAGCTGTCTTATTTTCTCTCTGGTTCAGATCATTGTATTATGCTGTCTGTGAGTTATTTGAAAGAATAGTGGAAGCCTTCACAGTTGGAGAAAAAGATATGCTATGCATCTGAATGGATTATAATATATTAACCAAAGGGGGTGGGTAATGTTTTCAAAATATATACCTTGGAGTCATGTCTTGAGGAAGAAAAAGTAGTAACTGGGATGGCCTTAGAGAAAAATGATTATAGGGAGATAAGATAAACAGGAAAATGAGAAAACTTAGATGTACTGAGTCAGCAATGCTGCTAAAGATATCAAACCTGGGAGGCCCTAAACAGTATGCAAAGGGGGCTGTCAGATTAAGTATAAGATATATACTTGTCTTTTAAATAGATCATCGTGGCTGTTGTATGTGGAGTAGACCATGGTGGGTGATAAATGTGGAAGAAAAGTCACCAGTTAGGGAGTTATTAAGTAATTCAAGGGACTTCCCTAGTACCTAAGTGGTAAAGAATCTGCCTGCTGATGCAGTAGATATGGATTCGATCCCTGGGTCAGGAAGATCGCCTGGAAAAGGAAATAGCAACCCATCCCATTATTCTTACTTGGGAAATCCCATGGACAGAGAAGCCTGGTGGTCTACAGTCTATGGGATTGCAAATGAGTCAGACACAACTTAGCAAATAAACAACAACAAGTAATCCAAGAGAAATTATAGTTGCTTGTACTAGAGTGGTCAGAGAAGGCAATGGCACCCCACTCTAGTACTCTTGCCCTGGAAAAGCCCATGGATGGAGGAGCCTGGTAGGCTGCAGTCCATGGGGTCGCTAGGAGTTGGACACGACTGAGCAACTTCACTTTCACTTTTCACTTTCATGCATTGGACAAGGAAATGGCAACCCACTCCAGTGTTCTTGCCTGGAGAATCCCAGGGATGGGGGAGCCTGGTGGACTGCTATTTATGGGGTTGCACAGAGTCGGACACAACTGAAACGACTTAGCAGCAGCAGTAGTACTAGAGTGGCACAGGTGGTAACAGTCAGATTCTGTATAATTTGAAACAGAACTTGCAGGAGTTGCTGACTGACTGGACGTGGAGTGTGAAAGAAAGAGAAGCCAAGAATAATGCCAAGGATTTTGGCTTGAGTGGAGTTGCCGTTAGTTCAGTTCAGTCGCTCAGTCATGTCTTACTCTTTGTGAACCCATGAACCACAGCCAGGCCTCCCTGTCCATCACAGACTCCTGGAGTCCACCCAAACCCATGTCCATTGAGTTGGTGATGCCATCCAACCATCTCATCCTCTGTCGTCCCCTTCTCCTCCTGCCCTCTATCTTTCCCAGCATCAGGGTCTTTTCCAATGAGTCAACTCTTTGCATCAGGTATGGCAAAATGATTCTAAGATGACCCCATGTGGTTTGGGCCTGCTGGTATTCACGCTTTCATGGGATCACCTCCTCTTGAGTGTGGGAGGGACCAGTAACTGCTTCTAACCAATATAATATGGCAAAAATGATAGGAAGTGACTTCTATGACTATGTAAGATGACCACTTCCATACTATTAGCAGACTCTTTCCCTTGCTGGCTTTGATGAAGTGAGGAGATACAGTAGAGAAGTCCACGTGGCAATGAACTGAAGCTTACTTCAAGCAGATAGCCAGAAAATATCTGAATTCTGTAAACAGACACAGGAGGTTGGGATGGATCCTGTGTTATTAAACTTTCAGATGAGACCTGACACATGACTGACACTTTGAAAGTGCAAGTGCAAGTCACTCAGTCGTGTCTGACTCTTTGTGACCCAATGGACTATACAGTCCTGGAATTCTCTAGGCCAGAATATTGGAGTGGGTAGCCTTTCCCTTCTTCAGGAGATCTTCCCAACTCAGGGATCAAACCCAGGTCTCTTGCATTGCAGGCAGATTCTTTACCAGCTGAGCCACAAGGGAAGCCTGACAAAAGACTCTGAAATCCAAATACTCAGCTAAGCCATGTTTTGACCCAAAGGAACTATGAAATAATAAATATGTGTTATGTTACACTACTAAGTATGTTGTAAATTTTTATGCATCAGTATATACCCAATGTAGCGAGGAAAAAAACCTGGTGTTGAACCAGGTTTGTGGAAGTAGAAGTCAGCAATTGCATACTGAATGTGCTGAGTTTGAGATATCTATTAAACATTGAGGTGAACACTTTTTATTTATAAGTCTGGAATTTAAGGGAGAAATGTGAAAGGATGATATAAATTTGGTAATCAACAACATATAGATGGGCTTTGAAAACATGAAAATAGATAAGATCATTACCGAGTGAATGTAGAGAAAGCAGCAATCCAGGGATTGAGCCCTGGGACACTTCAAAGTTAGTAAGATGGAGAGAAAAGGAAGAACTACAAAAAGTTGACTTGCAATGGTCAGTGAGATAGAAAGAAAAGCAAAATAGTATGCTATCCTAGAAACCAATTTAACAATGTTCCCAGGAGAAAGGAGTGGTATATACTGCTGTTATGTCAAAAAAGAGGACTGAGAATTGACTGTTAGAATTAGTAACATGAAAATCATTGAAATAAGTTGTGTGTAGCTAATTGAATTAATTGTGGATTGAATTCAAGAGAAAAGTGAGTAAAAAAGGTTTGCTTGTGGCATGAACAGCTATTAATATTTTGGTGAATATTCCTACTTAGTAAAATCAGAGAAATGGGGCAATAACTGGTGAAGGGTTGTAGGTTCTATGGACAAGTTTTTTGTTTTTGTTTTTCTTGATATATGAAGAAAATGATTTCTATGATTCAGCCGGGACAATAGATGGATGATGTAATAGAGAGGGGATGATACTGAAATACGTCTTTTGAGAAGGCAAGATGTGATTGGATCTAATGAATAAGGGAATTGATTGATCTAAGCAATATGGACAAATAAATAATTTTCATAATAAATAATCATCTTATGAATAAATTATTTTATTTTATAAATTAATCCTTTTATAATAAAATAAGAGAAAGTACGAGTACAGTTGACCCTTGAACAAGGTTTACTAGGTAAACCCTTGTCTGTTCATTGGTTTTCTCAATAGTCCATCTTTCAGAATCCTTAGAGGTCAATCTCCACAAAGGCTGATATCTCTACAACCCATTCTGCTAGTCACAGTTGTCCTAAGTGTTGCCTTGCTGCTGGTTGCAGAATAGGAGAGTGTTCTATGAAATCTGGAAAGTGCTGGCAGAATTTAAAAGTCCCTATTTAACATGAGATAAAATATCAGCTCAGCATCTAAGAAATTCAGGTTTTCTATTCACTGTTGCTCATTTCTGATATTTAACCCATGGCTCTTTAAATTATGAGGGAGAATGTCTTTACTGTCATGTTTAGTCATAGATATCCCATCTGCAGAGTTGTACACTCTCAGAGAAGGTTGTGATTATTTTCTTGAAAGAATACATTCATTTATCTATTGACAAACATTTAGGTTGTTTTCAGCTCTTGGCTATTATAAAAATACTATATTGAACATGAGAATGCAAATATCTCTTCCAGATTCTGAATTCAGTCTAAATTTCTTTTCTGGTATGGGTACTTAAGGCATGTGTGTGTGTATATAAAATCTGAAACTAGAGATTATAATAATCATCCAAATTCCACCATTTACATTACAATCCACTCTTGGTGTGAACTGTCCTCTTCCTTTTAGTTTCAATATCTTTCATGTCTTTCTTACGTAATTGCTTTCTTTAGAACCTCTAGTGCAATGGTGAATATATTGGTGAAAGAAAATATACTTGTCTTGCTCCTGATCATAGAGGAAAGATTTCAGTCTTTCACAATATGTTAGATGTGAGTTTTTCATAAACAACTTTCATCATTTTAACTATACTAACTTCTACTTGTCTTTGAAGTGTTTCTCTTTTCATGGAAGGTATTGGACTTGACAAATGCATTTATGGATCAATAAAGGTGGTCATTTGCTTTTTTTTCCTCTTCATTATTTAACATGATGTATTGCATTGATTTTTCAGTTGAGTTGCCCTTGCATTCCTGGAATAAATCCCATTTTTTCATGTGTATAATATGGTACTAGATTTGGTATGCTATATTTGTTGAGAATTTTTACATCTATATTCATAAAGAATATCACTGTATAGTTTCTCATGAGGCCTTTTCCTTCAGTATCAGAAAAGTGCTGGCCACATATTATGTATTAGAAAGTGTTTCCTTCTATTTTCTGGAAGATATTTTGAAAGATTTGGATTATTTCTTTTTTAAATTGTAGAATTCACCAGTGAAGTCATCTGGTTCTGAGATTTTGTATTTTATGTTGCGAGATTATTGATTCAGTCTCTATTTGTTATAGATCCATGACATTCAGGTTCTTTTTATTTCTTGAGTCCATTTTTTAAAATTGAGGATTTATTTTTTAGAGCAGGTTTAGGGTCATAGCAAAATTAAGAGGAAGGTTCAGAGATTTCCCCACACCCTCTGCCCTCACAAATGCATAGCCTCCTCCATTGTCAACATTCCCCATCAAGGTGTTATATTTGTCACAATTGATAAACTTTCATTAACACAACATAATTACCCAAAGTCCACAGTTGATGTTACAATACACTCTTGATGTGCTTTCTTTGGGTTTGGATAAATGTATAATGACATGTTTCTATCATTATGATATCATACAGAATGTTTTCACTGTCCTAAAAATCCTTTGTGCTTCACCTAGTCATCTTTTCCCACCTACCCCCAATCCCTGGAATTCATTGATCATTTTACTGAATCCATAATTTTGCCCTTTCTGGAACATCGTATAGAATAGCACTTCATCTTATTATGCTTCACTATTTTTACACTTTGCAGATAATGTATTTTTTATACATAGGAGTTTCCTGGTATATAGCAAGTATATTGATGCCATATTTTTTAAAGCAGTTTTTGCTCTCTTTGAGTCTCTGTGTCACATTTTGGTAATTCTCGCAGTATTTCATACTTTTTCTTTATTATATATATTATGGTTATCTGTGACCAGTTCAGTTCAGTTCAGACGCTCAGTCATGTCTGACTTTCCGACCCCATGAACCACAGTACACCAGGCCTCCGTGTCTATCACCAACTCCCAGAGTCCAACCAAACCCATGTCCATAGAGTTGGTAATGCCATCCAACCATCTCATCCTCTGTTGTCCCCTTCTCCTCCTGCCCTCAATCTTTCTCAGCATCAGTGTCTTTTCAAATGAGTCAGCTCTTTGCATCAGTTGGCCAAAGTATTAGAGTTTCAGCATCAACATCCGTCCTTCCAATGAACACCCAGGACTGATCTCCTTTAGGATGGACTGGTTGGATCTCCTTGCAATCCAAAGGACTCTCAGGAGTCTTCTCCAACACCACAGTTCAAAAACATCAATTCTAGGAATGGATAAAGAAGAGGTGGTACACATACACAATGGAATACTACTCAGCCATTAAAAATGAAATATTGCCATTTGCAGTAACATGGATGGACCCAGAGATTATCATACTAAATGAAGCAAGTCAGACAGAGAAAGGCAAATATCACACAATATCACTTATATGTGGAATCTGAAAAATGAATTTATCTATAAAACAAACAGACTCAAAGAGATAGAAAGCAAACTTATAGGAGGGATAAATTAAGAGTACGGAATTAACAGATACAAACTATTACATGTAAAATAGATAAGAAACAAGAACTTACTGTGTAATACAGGGAGCAGTATTCAGTATTTTATATTAACATAATGAAACATAATCTGTAAAATATATAACTGAATTACTTTGCTTACACCTGAAACTAATACCATATTGTAAATCAAGTATATTTCAATAAAAATGTTAAGATCATGAAAAAAAAAAAAATCAATTCTTTGGCACTCAGCTTTCTTTATAGTCCAACTCTCACATCCACATCCATACATGACCACTGGAGAAACCATAGCCTTGACTAGATGGACATTTGTTGGCAAAGTAATGCCTCTGCTTTTTAATATGCTGTCTATGTTGGGCATAACTTTCCTTCCAAGGAGTAAGCGTCTTTTAATTTCATGGCTGCAATTGCCATCTGCAGTGATTTTGGAGCCAAGAAAAATAAAGTCAGCCACTGTTTCCACTGTTTGCCCATCTATTTGCCATGAAGTGATGGGACCAGATGTCATGATCTTAGTTTTCTGAATGTTGAGCTTTAAGCCAACTTTTTCACTTGCCTCTTTCACTTTCATCAAGAGGCTCTTTAGTTCTTCTTCACTTTCTGCCATAAGAGTGATGTCATCTACATATCTGAGGTTATTGATATTTCTCCCGGCAATCTTGATTCCAGCTTGTGCTTCCTCCAGCCCAGCATTTCTCATGATGTACTCTGCATAGAAGTTAAATAAGCAGGGTGACAATATACAGCCTTGATGTACACCTTTTCCTATTTGGAACCAGTCTGTTCCATGTCCAGTTCTAACTGTTGCTTCCTGGCATGCACACAGGTTTCTCAAGTGACAGGTCAGGTGGTCTGGTATTCCCATCTCTTTAAGAATTTTCCACAGTTTATTGTGATCCACACAGTCAAAGGGTTTGGCACAGTCATTAAAACAGAAATAGATGTTTTTCTGGAACTCTCTTGCTTTTTCAATGATCCAACATATGTTGGCAATTTGATCTCTGGTTCCTCTGCCGTGTTCAGTGATCGTTAATATTACTATTGCAAAAAGATTATAACTTGCTGAAGTCTCAGATGATAGCATTTTATAGCATGTACATTATGGTGTGTACATTTTTTAGACATAAACATAACTCTTATATTCCCCAGGTGTCCAAAGAATTTGTATGACTTTCTTTATGGTGATATTTTGTATATTGCACTAGTATGGAAATGAACTTGCAATATCTCTGAAGTATGTCTGTAGTTGGCTTCATACAGTATATAGCCTTATCAGGTTAGCTTGCTCACTTAGTGATACATATTTAAGATTTCTCCATGGGCTCTCTTACATTAACGGCTCATTTATTTTTACTGTTAAAACTTTTCCATTGTCTGTATGTACCAGTTTTTAAAATTCATTCAACTACTGAAGGGTGTTTTGGTTGCTTCTAAGTTTTGCCATTATGAAGGAAGCTGACATAAATATTCACATGCAGGATTTCATGTGGATATAAGTTTTCTAATACACGTGGGTATATAGAAAGGAGCATGATTTTTTAATCATATAGGAAAAGTATGTTGAGATTTGTAAGAAAATTCCCAGCTATTTTCCAAAGTGGCTGTGCCATTTTGCATTTCCATCAGCAATGACTGTGAGTTCCTGTTGCTCCACATACTTTTATTTGGTGTTGTCAGTGTTCTGGATTTTGGCCATTCTTGTAAGTATATAGTGGTTTCTCACCCTGTTGTTTTGACTTATAGTTCCTTGATAACATATATGACTTATGATAAGGAGCATCATTTCATAATTTTTTGGCCATCTGTATCTTCTTTGGTGATGTGTGTTTTAACGTATTTGGGCCATTTTTTAATCATGTTGTTAATTTCCTTACTATTGAGTTTTCATAATTCTTTGTTTATTTTGAATAATAGTTCTATTTCAGATATGTTTTTTGCAAATATTTACCTAAATCTGGGGCTTATCTTCTCATTCTATTGTTATATTTCACAAAATAAAACTTATTTTAATGAGTTATAGATTATCAGTTATTTCTTTCAAGGACTGTCCCTTTGCTGTTGTATGTAAAAAGTCATCATCATTTCAAAAGTCATCAAGATTTTGCCCCACATTTTATTATAATTTTATACTTTCATATTTACTGTTTAGGTGTATGATCCACTTTGAGCTAGTTTTTATGACAGGTATATGGTCTCTAGATTTTTTTTTTCATGTGGATGTGCAGTTGTTCCAGCACCATTTGTTGAATTGACTGTCTTTGTTCTATTGTATTGCTCTTGCTCCTTTTTCAATGATCAGTTAACTTATTTTTGTGGATCTATTCCTGGGCTTTGTTCCATTGATCTATATGTCTATTCTTTTACTAATATCACATTGTCTTGATTACTCTAGCTTTTAGTATCTCTTGAAATTGGGTGACATCAACTTTCCAAATTTGTTTTTTCCCTACAATATTGTGTTGGCTATTGGAGTCTTTAGCCTCTCCATATAAACTTTGCAGTCACTTCATTGATATATACAAAATACATTGGTGGAATTTTGATTGAGATTATATTGAATCCATAGAGCAAGTTAGGAGGAACTGACATCTGACAAAATGTTCTTTTACTCATGAGCATGAGATTTCTCTCTACTTAGTTTTTCTTTGACCTTGTTTATCAGGATTTTGCCGTTTTTCCTCATAGATCTCTTAATATTATGTTAGGTTTATGCCTAAGTGTTCAATTTTGGGAGTGCTAATGTGACTGATATTGTGCTTTTATTTCACTTTTTACTTGTTCATTGCTGGCATATAGGAAAATGATTGTCTTTGATTGATCAAAAGTCCATAAAAGCTTTGATTATCTTCATTCCCCCAATCTACAGTCATGTCCCTTCAGAGGGGACTGGGAGAAAGATTAACAGTATAAATTTTTGGCAGTGGACCAAATTCCTTCCTCAATGAGGCCTGGAATTCTTTGCATTCTATGTGCTCTGAGTCTATAGTCTGACTGCTGCTTTGACTCTGTTGTCCATTATAGCAACCCCACCCACCTTGATTTCTTGGTCACTGCCACCTGGAATAATTTAGTTCCATTGTATATAGGTTTCCTGTTTCAGGGTCTACAGTTCCAACTGTAAGGTCAGGCCTACACAGAAAACTAATTACAAAGCTCCTCAAGGTTGCCAGTACTCACCTCACAATTTTATTTCTCACAGTGTTGATGAAAGGTATGTCTTCTTGATCTTCCCATTGTGGGAGTGTTGGTCTTAAATGACAAATCCACTGTCTCTCCATTAAACCAAGGGAGGCCCAGCAGGCTCATCTTTTCACAGTGAATCACCTTTTCATCTACTTTTCAGTCAACCAACTAAACAAACTGTTAGAACTCTTTCTGGCTCCAGAGTCACACATTAAATGCAGAATCTCTGCTTAGTGAATTCATATCAATAAATTCCTCCTGATCCAACTGTATGTTCCTTCTACCATTACCCCACATCCTTAATGTTTATTTCCACATATATTTCCTTTCTTTCTGTCTGTCTAGATTTGAAAACAGAAGCTATTCTTTTGAAGTGAGGTGTACCTCACTATGGATGATACTTGAACTTCATATTGTGGACCTGCTGGGACTTGAATCTACTTAAAGGTCTAGAAGCAAAGAGGGGTGCTGGGATAGAGTCCGGAGGATATACACTCAGCATTGTCTTGCAACATAGACAACTTTAGGGTGGCCAGTATAGGTTCCTCAGATAATACAGGATTAACCCCTGCTTCTGATAGAAGGGGGAGGGAGGCCTCGTCCATTGTTTGTTTTTTTTTTTTTTTTTTTTTTTTAAAGCTCACCAGAGTGTACGGTCTGAATGTCTCAGCTTCATCAAGGTCTTGTTACTCTTTCCATCCCAAGGTGTTGGGTCCCATCTTTCCCAATCAGTGTGCCCTGTGAGACTGAGACTTCAACTTATATTGTTATTCAGCCAGTTAGGTTGCCATTATTCTATATTCCATTTTCAGCACTCTGTCTTATGGCTATAGGAAATAAGTATGTACTTCAGGTTATACATAGAAAATTTAAGGTCATTTATGCTGCATTTGACCTGGGAATTTGAATCCGGACCTCATCCTTTTTTTTCCCCCACTTTCTCTAGTAAGCTTAGAAGCAACCAACTGATTTCATTATATTTGCTTGTTTTCCAAAACAATTGTTAAAGTTTCATGCGCACAGGCACCTAGTTCCTTGCTTCTCATACAGTAGTTGATTCGGAATATCCAGTAATATTTTACATATCTATACTGCCAGATCACATTATGGACTATCAGTGCTTTCTTTACTACAGGCAATAGAGTGATTCTTTAACCAGATTAGAGAACCAAGTCTAGAAGCCCCAGACCAATTTATATTTAGAAAAGAAATCCTTAAAAGTGTATTCCTCTGGACCCACTCCTCATACCAAAGTCTATATTAATCAAGATTTTTCAGATAAATAGATCTAGGGGATTTATTTGTATTTTTAATATACTTTTATATATTTATAGTGTATATATTTATATATGTACTCATAGAGACCCAGGAAAGTCAGTGATGTAGTACCAGTCAATGTCTGAAGACCTGAGACTGAGTAGAGCCAATGGTGTATTAATAAATTCTGGTTCTAATCTAAGGGCCTGAGGATAGGGAGAACTGATGATGCTTGTCCCTGTCTAAAGATAGGAGAAGACCAGTGACCCAGCTCATACATTGAGACAGAGAGATGAAATTCTCTATTCCTCTGCCTTTTTGTTCTATTCAGGCCCTCAGTAATTAGCTGATGCCCACATCCAAGGAACCGTGGCTGTGAAGGCTTAGGAGGGCCCAGAGGAGCTATCCCACGTTGAAGGTCAGGAAGGGTGGCGGTTAGGAGATACCCCTCATCCAAGGTAAGGAGCAATGGCTGCACTTTGCTGGAGCAGCCATGAAGAGATACCCCACGCCCAAGGTAAGAGAAATCCAAGTAAGATGGTCAGTGTTGCAAGAGTGCATCAGAGAGCAAACACACTGAAACCATACTCACAAATAACTAGTCAATCTAATCACACTAGGACCACAGCCTTGTCTAACTCAATGAAACTAAGCCATGCCCATGGGGCAACCCAAGATGGGCGGGTCATGGTGGAGAGATATGACAGAATGTGGACCACTGGAGAAGGGAATGGCAAAACACTTCAGTATTCTTGCCTTGAGTACCCCATGAACAGTATGAAAAGGCAAAATGATAGGATACTGAAAGAGAAACTCCCCAGGTCAGTAGGTGCCCAATATGTTACTGGAGATCAGTGGAGAAATAACTCCAGAACAAATGAAGGGATGGAGCCAAAGCAAAAAGAATACCCAGCTGTGGATGTGACTGGTGATAGAAGCAAGGTCCGATGCTGTAAAGAGCAATATTGCATAGGAACCTGGAATGTCAGGTCCATGAATCAAGGCAAATTGGAAGTGGTCAAACAAGAGATGGCAAGAGTGAATGTTGACATTCTAGGAGTTAGCGAACTGAAATGGACTGGAATGGGTGAATTTAACTCAGATGACCATTATATCTACTACTGCAGGCAAGAATCCCTCAGAAGAAATGGAGTAGCCATCATGGTCAACAAAAGAGTCCGAAATGCAGTACTTGGATGCAATCTCAAAAATGACAGAATGATCTCTGTTCGTTTCCAAGGCAAACCATTCAATATCACAGTAATCAAGTCTATGCCCCAACCAGTAACACTGAAGAAGCTGAAGTTGAACGGTTCTATGAAGACCTACAAGACCTTTTAGAACTAATACCCAAAAAAAGATGTCCTTTTCATTATAGGGGACTGGAATGCAAAAGTAGGAAGTCAGGAAACACCTGGAGTAACAGGCAAATTTGGCCTTGGAATACAGAATGAAGCAGGGCAAAGACTAATAGAGTGTTACCAAAAAATGCACCAGTCATAACAAGCACCCCATTCCAAAAAAACAAAAGAAAGGTCTATAAATGGCCATCACCAAATGGGAAAACAAAAAATGATTATTTTTTGGCAAAAAAGGAAGAAGTTAAAAAGAAGAAAAATAAAAAATAAAAACATCCAAATTCAGACTTAAATTGAAGAAAGTAGGGAAAACCACTAGACCATGGGGTCAGGGGGGTATGATTATACAGTGGAAGTGAGAAATAGATTTAAGGGCCTAGATATGATAGATAGAGTGCCTGATGAACTATGGAATGAGGTTCATGACATTGTACAGGAGACAGGGATCAAGACCATCCTCATGGAAAAGAAATGCAAAAAAAGCAAAATGGCTGTCTGGGGAGGCCTTACAAATAGCTCTGAAAAGAAGAGAAGCAAAAAGCAAAGGAGAAAAGGAAAGATATAAACATTTGAATGCAGAGTTCCAAAGAATAACAAGAAGAGATAAGAAAGCCTTCTTCAGTGATCAATGCAAAGAAATAGAGGAAAACAACAGAATGGGAAAGACTAGGGATCTCTTCAAGAAAATCAGAGATACCAAAGGAACATTTCATTCAAAGATGGGCTCGATAAAGGACAGAAATGGTATGGACCTAACAGAAGCAGAAGATATTAAGAAGAGGTGGCAAGAATACACAGAAGTACTGTACAAAAAAGAGCTTCACGACCCAGATAATCACGATGGTGTGATCACTGACCTAGAGCCAGACATCCTGGAATGTGAAGTCAAGTGGGCCTTAGAAAGCATCACTACGAACAAAGCTAGTGGAGGTGATGGAATTCCAGTGGAGCTATTCCCAATCCTGAAAGATGATGCTGTGAAAGTGCTGCCCTCAATATGCCAGCAAATTTGGAAAACTCAGCAGTGGCCACAGGACTGGAAAAGGTCAATTTTCATTCTAATCCCAAAGAAAGCCAATGCCAAAGAAAGTAACAAACTACCGCACAATTGCACTCATCTCACACGCTAGTCAAGTAATGCTCAAAATTCTCCAAGCCAGGCTTCAGCAATTTGTGAACCGTGAACTTCCTGATGTTCAAGCTGGTTTTAGAAAAGGCAGAGGAACCAGAGATCAAATTACCAACATCTGCTGGATCATGGAAAAAGCAAGAGAGTTCCAGAAAAACATCTATTTCTGCTTTATTGACTATGCCAAAGTCTTTGACTGTGTGGATCACAATAAACTGTGGAATATTCTGAAAGAGATGGGAATACCAGACCACCTGACCTGCCTCTTGAGAAATTTGTATGCAGGTCAGGAAGCAGCAGTTAGAACTGGACATAGAACAACAGACTGGTTCCAAATAGGAAAAGGAGTTCGTCAAGGCTGTATATTGTCACCTTGTTTATTTAACTTATATGCAGAGTACATCATGAGAAACGCTGGACTGGAAGAAACACAAGCTGGAATCAAGATTGCTGGGAGAAATATCAATAACCTCAGATATGCAGATGACACCACCTTATGGCAGAAAGTGAAGAGGGACTAAAAAGCCTCTTGATGAAAGTGAAAGTGGAGAGTGAAAAAGTTGGCTTAAAGCTCAACATTCTGAAAATGTTGATCATTGCATCCAGTGCCATCACTTCATGGCAAACAGATGGGAAAACAGTGGAAACAGTGTCAGAATTTATTTTGGGGGGCTCCAAAATCACTACAGATGGTGACTGCAGCCATGAAATTAAAAGGCGCTTACTCCTTGGAAGGAAAGTTATGATCAACCTAGATAGCATATTGAAAAGCAGAGACATTACTTTGCCAACAAGGTTCACCTAGTCAAGGCTATGGTTTTTCCTGTGGTCATGTATGGATGTGAGAGCTGGACTGTGAAGAAGGTTGAGTGCCAAAGAATTGATGCTTTTGAATGTGGTGTTGGAGAAGACTCTTGAGAGTCCCTTGGTCTGCAAGGAGATCCAACCAGTCCATTCTGAAGGAGATCAGCCCTGGGTTTTCATTGGGAGGACTGATGCTAAAGTTGAAACTCCAGTACTTTGGCCACCTCATGTGAAGAGTTGACTCATTGGAAAAGACTCTGTTGCTAGGAGGGATTGGGGGTAAGAGGAGAAGGGGACTACAGAGGATGAGATGGCTGGATGACATCAATGACTTGATGGACGTGAGTCTGAGTGAACTCCAGGAGTTGGTGATGGACAGGGAGGCCTGGCGTTTTGCAATTCATGGGGTTTCAAAGAGATGGATATGACTGAGCGACTGATCTGATTATTCACTCATATCAGAGCCATTTATTAAAAGTTATTCTTTGCTCTAATTCATCTTTACACTCTCCTCTAAAATTGGTTGACCATAAATATATTGGTTTTATTTATGGCCTCTAATTTCCATTCTATTCATCTATATGTCTATATGCTATTAATACAATTTCTTTATTATTGTAGCTTTGTAATAAGTTTTTAAGTCTAGACTGTGAGTCCCCAAACTTTCCTCTTCCTCAATGAATTTTTTGCTATTTTTTTCTAAATCTCCATATAAGTTTTAGAATAACCTTGTCAATTGATGCAAAAATTCAGTGTGCATTTTGATAGCGATTGTATTGAATCTGTACATCAATTTGAAGAGTATTGTCATCTTAACAATATTATCTTCTGTTCCATGATCATGGGATGTATTTACATGTATTTTAGTCACCTTTAATTTATTTCAACAATTTTTATAGTTTTCAGAGTTTCCTGGATATTTTATTCTTTTAGATACTATTATAAATTGAATTGTTCTCTTAATTTCTTTTTTGGATTGTTCATTAATCATCTATGGGAATAAACTTGCTTCAGATGTATTGATTTTATATCCTGCCAACTAGCTGAACTCAGTATTAGTTTTAATAGATTTTCGTGTGTAAATTCCATAAAACTTAGTGTATGTCCTCTGCAAATGTTCATTTCTAATATAGATGCTTTGCTATTTCATTTTCTTGCATGATCACTCTGGCTGGAAATTCTAGTACAGTGTTGAACAGGCTTAGAAAGAATGGACATTCTTGTCTTGTTCTTGATCTCATTTAAGAGTAGAGCACTTAGTCTCTTATTTGAATATAATGTTAGCTGTTTTTCATAGTTGCCCTTTATCAACTCTAGCATGTTTCCTTCTATTTCTAGTTTCTTGGTTTTATTATAAAGGGATGGTGGATTTTCCATTTTTTTTTCTGTTTGTTGATATGATCATGTAGTTTCTGTGCTTTATTTTATTGATATGATGTATTACATTAATTGATTTTCACATGTTATGATCCATGCTTTTGATGATTTTTTTTTCTTTATATTGGGAATAGGTAAGACTATTTGTTTTCAACTGTTGGCCTTAAGCAAGATATACCAAAGTCCCTATGGACTTTACACATGTGCAATGAGAGAGAATAATACCTTTTCAATTTGTGATGTTATAGTCTCATTCTTTTTTTTAACGAGGAACATTTTCCTTTGAATGCCAGGTAAGACATAGAGATCGTAATCTGATTTCACTGTAGGTTGACAGTATCTACCCACAGACATGAAAAAATGTGTTAGAGAATTTAGTTCCTTTTCTGAAATATGGACTCTATAGTCTCTGCAGTCTCCCTGCTGTTGATTGAAGGTAAAAGTCACTTTTGTCTACACCACTGTCACTAATGGAGTAGTGTCAGTTCTGGACTTATGAATATGTTACCACTGAATATTTGTTCAGTGGGCTGAAAACATTGTTTATGTTATCTGTATATTGTTTGAATATTTCATTGGCTGGAGAATGATGCTTTAAGCCTTTTTGACAAGTATTGGGTTGGCCAAAACGTTCATTTGGGTTTTTCTGTGCCATCTTATGGTGAGAAAAAAATGAGTGAACTTTTTGGCCATCTCAATATCTGTATTTTAGAGACCAGACATTTCCACCTGATTGTGATCAAAATATCAAATATAGTCTAGCATAGAAACAGGGTGCCTCCCAACTGGTATATTTTAAATGGTTCACCTGAAAATCAGTAATTCCACCCAACAAGTTAATTTGTTCAAACACCTGGGGATACCCAACTTGGCAGAATCATTTCACTAAAGTGCTACTTCAAATTAGATTGTCCACAACAAAGTAATAAGCTAGGATGATTTAAGTTTATGGGAAGGTTTTTCCTTTACTTTTTCTAGGTCAAGATGATGTCTTCCATGTCCTATGATTCTGAACTCTGAGAACATAACAGGATTCTTCTCTAAGCACTATTAGACAAGATTCATTTTTTAAGGGAACATTTGGCTTTGCCTAAAGGCAATCCTATAGGTAGTTCTATGTATAGGTGGGCTAGCTCTGCCATAGTAAGAATACAATTTAGGTCTATGAATTGTCATCTAACATGATGTTAGCTTAGTCTTTAGCTTATAAGATACTGAAAGTATATGGGTTTCACTTTAATCAATAGCTTGAGATATTAGAATTCTAGACAATGCTTCTGAGAGCCCAACTTTGAAGTTACTGCTATCCAGCTCCTGATAATGGTACAATTGAGACAACTGATATTTGAGAGAGAATTATGCTGCTACATTCACTATCAATTCTTCTAGTTTCTTATACATCTATCCCTATACCATGTTAGACACACAGAAGGCAATGGGCCTCTATTAGATGAGTTTCCATTGGAAGTACTTTCACTTGCATTACAATTTAATGTAACTTGGCTTCTATGAGGGGATCCAATAAGAAAAAGCTGTTTTAAAGGCCTTCTGACTTTCCTGCAAAAGATATCTGGAAGATGTTATCCAATATGTTAATAATATAAATGTTAGTTGACAACACATCAACAATAATTTTTCAGATTGCTTTCTAAGAGCATATAATTCAAGATAGGTTTATTTTGGATGCAAAATGTGATAAAGTGGTATTTTCCATCAGAAGACTACTCAGGAAGTGCAAGGCTGCTGCTTCTTTTTTTTGTAGGTTGGATGAATATTCAAAACTAATTTTGCAGAACACTGCAAACAAATTTGGGAACACATATGAAAATTTATTTTATCATTAAGTAGGAGCCTGGTTTCTTTGTGCAGTGTTGCAATATGAATTTGAGAAGAAGCAATTTGGTAGATGTAATTCATACTCCTTAAATAATTTTGCTAGAAGCAGATGCTTCAGAGGACCACTGTATTTTACAATTCCAAGGGATGCCATTCACATTATTGTTTATGTGAATCGTGCCCCATTAATATGTCCAGTGTACACTTAGTTCAGCTGTACATGGCTACCCTGCCTCTGTCTCCATTGGAGTTAGGCTATTTTGGAAAAGCATAGTTTAAAATTTACAATTATAATTTTTGTTAAATATCTGTGAACATATGCTTGTCAGGTATTTTTATGTGCATGTGTGTGTTTGTGCACATACATGCTTGTACCTTGTTCTGATAGGAGCTTTGGGAATTTGTTTTTGATGGATGACTACTTTCCTCTTTGTGACTTTACTTTACTTTCAGTTCCAGGGAGGGACACCCAGATATTCTACTTGAAAAAAAAAAAAAAAACAGGCTAACTAATATTGTATATTTTTCATAGATGCCTTTATCAGGGTGAGAAAATTTCCTTCTATTCCTAATGTATTGAAATTTTTAATTTTAATAATGAATTGATATTGAAGTATGTCAGGTGCTTTTTCTTCACCTATTAAAAATATAATATGGTTTTAATTTTGGTCTGTTATAATGATGAATTTCATCAACTGCTTTTGAAATGATAGATGAATTTTATATTACTAGTATAAACTCTGGACTTCCCTCATGGCTGAGATGGTAAAAAATCCACCTGCAATGCGTGAGACCAGGGTTCAATCTCTGGGTTGGGAAGATCCCCCGGAGGAGAGCATGGCAACCCTCTCCAGTATTCTTGCCTGGAGAATCCTCATGGACAGAGGAGCCTGCCAGGCTACAGTCCATGGGATCACAAAGAGTCAGACATGACGGAACAACTAAGCACAGTATAACAATTAAGCACACTCTACTTATTCATGATGTGTTGTCATTTTAATATTTTGCTGATATTTATTTGCTACTGTCCTATCACTTCATGGAAAATAGATGGGGAAACAGTGAAAACAGTGGCTGACTTTATTTTTCTTGGCTCCAAAATCACTGCAGATGGTGATTGCAGCCATGAAATTAAAAGACATTTACTGCTAGGAAGGAAAGTTATGACCAAACTAGATAGCATATTAAAAAGCAGAGACATTACTTTGCCAACAAAGATCCGTCTAGTCAAGGCTATGGTTTTTCCAGTGGTCATGTATGGATGTGAGAGTTGGATTGTGGAGAAAGCTGAGCACCAAAGAATTGATGCTTTTGAATTGTGGTTTTGGAGAAGACTCTTGAGAATCCCTTGGACTGCAAGGAGATCCAACCAGTCCATCCTAAAGAAGATCAGTCCTGGGTGTTCATTGGAAGGACTGATGATGAAGCTGAAACTCCAATGCTTTGGCCAGCTGAGGCATAGAGCTGACTCATTTGAAAAGACTCTGATGCTGGGAAAGATTGAGGGCAGGAGGAAAAGGGGATGACAGAGGATGAGATGGTTGGATGGCATCACTGACTTGATGGATGTGAGTCTGAGTGAACTCCGTGAATTGGTGATGGGCAGGGAGGCCTGGCATGCTGCAGTTCATGGGGTCACAAAGAGTCTGACACGACTGAGTGACTGAACTGAACTGAAGTGATTTGCTACTGCTTTATTAAGGAATTTTGCTACTGTATTCAAGAATAATGCTGCTGCTTAGTCGCTTCAGTTGTGTCTGACTCTGTGCGACCCCACAGATGGCAGCCCACCAGGCTCCCCCGTCCCAGGGATTCTCCAGGCAAGTACACTGGAGTGGGTTGCCATTTCCTTCTCCAATGCATGAAAGTGAAAAGTGAAAGTGAAGTCACTCAGCCGTGTCCGACTCTTCGCGACCCCATGGACTGCAGCCCACCAGGCTCTTCCATCCATGGGATTTTCCAGACAAGAATACTGGAGTGGAGTGACATTGCCTTCTCCAATTCATGAATAATATTGATCCATAATTTTTTATTGTCATTCTTTGTCAGATTTTGGTAATAGTATTATGCTTACCTCATAAAGTGAGGTGGGGAGTATTCTCTCCTCCAGCAAGTTTTGAAAGAATTTGTGTAGGATTGATATTATTTCTTTCTTAGGTGTTCGATATTTACCAGGGAAAGCACTCAGGCCTAAAGATTTCTTTGTGGGAAGGCTATTGATTTTTTTAATTCATTTTCTTTCATGGATGGAAGTTTATTTATGTTTTCTGTTTTTTTGTTTGTTTATTTGTTTGAGTTTTAGTAGTTTATTTTTGGCTGCACTGGGTGTTTGTTGCTGTGCATGGGCTTTCTCTAGTTGTCGCGAGAGAAGGCCTCTCTCTAGTTGCAATGCTCTTTGGGTTGTTATGTCTTCTTAATAATATTTGTTATTATAAAATTGCTTTCTTTCTGGCATTCTCATTTTCCATACAGTTTAAATTTTCTGAGATTAATATTGCCATAGTACATCTTCTTTCATCCTTTCAATTTCAACCAGTATATGTCCTTATATTTGACAACTCTTATAAAACATGTAGTGGGTTTTGCTTTATTCTCCTATCTGATAATCTCTGTTTTTCAATTACAGTATTTGGCCCATTTACTTTTATTTTATTTTTTAACTTTACAATATTGTATTGGTTTTGCCATATATCCAAATGAATCCGCCACAGGTATACATATGTTCCCCATCCTGCCACATCCTACCTCCTCCCTCCTCATACCATCCCTCTGGGTCATCCCAGTGCACCAGCCCCAAGCATCCATTTACTTTTAATTTTTACTATGGTTGGGTTTGTCTATCATCCCGCTATTTGTTTTATATTTATGCCACATTTTCTTGTTTCTTCTGTTCCTTCATTCCTTCCCTCTTTTGTGCTAATTATGTATATTTTAGTATTGGCTTTTATCTCCTCTATTGACTTTTATATTGTCACCCTGTTTATTTAACTTATATGCAGAGTACATCATGAGAAATGCTGGACTGGAAGAAACACAAGTTGGAATCAAGATTGCTGGGAGAACTATCAATAACTTCAGATATGCAGATGACACCACCCTTATGGCAGAAAGTGAAGAGGAACTAAAAGCCTCTTGATGAAAGTGAAAGTGGAGAGTGAAAGGTTGGCTTAAAGCTCAACATTCAGAAAACGAAGATCATGGCATCTGGTCCCATCACTTCATGGGAAATATACGGGGAAACAGTGGAAACAGTGTCAGACTTTATTTTTCTGGGCTCCAAAATCACTGCAGATGGTGACTGCAGCCATGAAATTAAAAGACGCTTACTCCCTTGGCAGGAAAGCTATGACCAACCTAGATAGCATATTCAAAAGCAGAGACATCACTTTGCCAACAAAGGTTCGCCTAGTCAAGGCTATGGTCTTTCCTGTGGTCATGTATAGATGTGAGAGCTGGACTGTGAAGAAGGCTGAGCGCCAAAGAATTGATGCTTTTGAACTGTGGTGTTGGAGAAGACTCTTGAGAGTCCCTTGGACTGCAAGGAGATCCAACCAGTCCATTCTGAAGGAGATCAGCCCTGGGATTTCTTTGGAAGGCATGATGCTAAAGCTGAAACTCCAGTATTTTGGCCACCTCATGCGAAGAGTTGACTCATTGGAGAAGACTCTGATGCTGGGAGGGATTGGGGGCAGGAGGAGAAGGGGACGACAGAGGATGAGATGGCTGGATGGCATCACTGACTCGATGGATGTGAGTCTGAGTGACCTCCGGGAGTTGGTGATGGACAGGGAGGCCTGGCGTGCTGCAGTTCATGGATCGCAAAGAGTTGGACACGACTGAGCGACTGATCTGATCTGATTGACTTTTTAAGTGTATCTTTTGGTGTTTTTTTAGTAGTTTCTCTGAAAATTATAAAATACATACTTTACTAATGGCAATTTAATTTCACATAATATACCACTAGTTTCCACATAATATAAGAACTTTAGATTAGTATAAGTCCATATTCTTCCAATATATGTACTTTGGTGTCATATTATTTATACATATGTTATAAACCCCATAGTAAATTGCTGTACACATATATTGTTTTACTTTTATTTAATATATGTTTTTTAGGTACCTACATAGTTTTTGCTGCTGTTCATTTTTTCCCCAGACAATCTGTCCCTTTGCCTAAAGAGCAATTTTTTTTTCATCATTTCCTGTGGTATATGCCTGTTTGAGACACATTCTTTGGCTTTTGTGTGTATGGAAATGTTTTCACTTAGTCTCTTTTGAAAGATATTTTGCCATACATAGAATTCTAACTTTACACTTTTGCAGCACTTTAGATATGTAATTCCATTGTCTTCTACCTTCCATTATTTTATTTTGATAAGCATACTGTCATTCCTATTATTGTTGTCATCTATATAGTTTTAGTTTTTCTCTGACAGATTTTAAGATTACCTTTTTCATTGAACTGCTGCCTATAGGCCTAGATGGAGTTTTCTTTGTATGTTTCCTGCCTGGGCAGGTTCTGAGTTTTTTAGTTCTGTAGGTTGCTGAAACTGGTAGATTGATTTTCAATTTTCTCCCCTTCCAGTATGATCTAGTACTTTTCCCATAAAAGGGTAAGAGTCTATTTTCAGTCTCCTTGAATCCTGGCTATATTGGTAAGTTTTTGACCAATGGAATGCACTGGAAGCAACCGTGTGCTACTTCTGGGAATCACCATTCAGGGCCTTTGAATTTCCTTTTCAAAACCAGCTGCTGTTTTATAAGGAAGTCCATGCTAGCTGTTTCTATTACGAGGGGCATGTAGAGAAGCACTGAGAGATGAGACACCCTGTGATGAGAAAGTACAGTGCAAGCAACTGAAATGACTCAGTTTTACTCCCAGTTGAATGCAGAGCGATTCCAGCTGATACTATATAGGACCGAATAGTGACTGAATCAACCTATAGACTTCAAAGAAATAGTACACCACTGTTCTTTTAAATTACTGGTTTTTATGGTGCTTGTTAAACAATAATAGGTAACCGAAATAGAATTTCCCCCTAGAAGTGAAGTGGTTTCTGTAACAAAAACATGAAATAGATGCCATTGTCTTTTAGACTGGGTGACTGGAAGAATGGTGAAGAAATAGTTATTTAAGGCTGAGAGAGCAGTGAGGAAATTGCTATTGCCCTTGTAAAAAGGGCTCTCTGTTATATATTAATATAACATGGACAAGATCGTCACTTGCGATAACTTGGAAGGAAGAAAAAAATAACTAACAAAATTTTAGAACTGGTTAAAGTGATAGCCAGGAGATCAAAATATCAAGTCAAAAGTATCAGTTACCTTCTTTTAGCTATGGTAATGTATGAGAAGAGAGAGATGAGCTAAAGAAGGAACTGTTTAGTTTTCAATCATAATATGGAATAAATATGTCTAATATAAAACTTATTGATTTGGAAAATAAAATATTTTCTCGTTTGTTTCTTTTCCAGCTGGCAAATGGTTCTCTAAGAAATAGCCTCATGGAACTGATTAAATCCTGAGCCCTTAACTAGGGTTAAGATCAAATCAAGAGTATAAATGTAGAAAGTCCTGGAGGATAAGACGGTATGAAAACTGAGTCCACATAGAGGAGAAACACAGCTCTCCTGCTAAGCTTTTAAATGAATGAAGTCATATGAACAATCCCAACTGGCACTGCATCCAGTGGCAGAATCACCCAGTCAACCCACAGAATTTTAAGTACTTTCTTTTTTTTGCTGTTTTAAAGTGCTTAGTCTTTGTAAGCTAAATCCTACATCTGGGTTATCTGATGATTTTCTTCTATTTAAAATTATTTTCTCTTGATTATTGGTTGCACTTTTTCTGCTTTATCATCTCACTTTTTTTCACAGGGAGGTATGATTTATTTCACAATGTTAATAGAAGTTACAAAAGGGATGTGACAGTGACAGGGGAGAAATTTTCAGAAACTTGCATATTCCCGGACTATTTGATCAAGAATTTCTATTATTGTAAGATAAATACAATTTTACATGCTTTTCTTAGAGGAAAGCACTATTGGTATTCCTTTATAGACTGGAGGGCAGAGCTTGATCTTTTGTTTCTACATACTGAAGTAGACTACAAACTATCATCCAGTTATTTCTCATGAAGCCAAATATGCTCACAGGTATACTTTATCAACTCCCACACTATTAGCCTGCCCATTAATATTTTTAAAAGTTGAATTAATTGCCAGCATTTTAAAATGCCAGTGATTTTTATAGAAAAATATATGGAGGATAAAGTGAACTATTACTCTGAATACATCTCTCTCACACACACACACACATTTTTACCTGAAAAGTTAAAAATTACATTTCTAACTGGAGCTTCCATATATTATCTGGTTTTAGCATTCACCAATGAGATACAGTCAACGATTTTTGAAAAGCAGAAGTCAAAGTGGTTCCAAGTGGCAAACGTAATCATGGAGGTTTTTGGTTTACCTGTAAAACAGGATCCCTGTCACCAGGTTTGTGGAGATCAAGACACAGGGCCAGAAGATATGTCCTTTAGTTGTTGTAGCTGGTATTTTTATTGCCGTTGTGGACCTAATGAAAAAGGCATGCATCTGGACTAACAGTTAAAACTGGTAGTAACCTTTTGTTGTTCTGAGAGATAACAGTTAAAGTGAAAGATACAGGATTTCCTATTTTTCTGATTGGAGTACGGTTGGCAGCTTGCTTGAGGTTTCATTCTTCATTGTTCTCTTGGCAGTCATCCTTTGCACAAGGATATCCAGTTATCACAGCACCATTTGTTAAAGAGACTATTTTTCCTATTGAATTCAGACCATTATTGATGGTCAGATCAGATCAGTCACTTAGTCGTGTCCGACTCTTTGCGACCCCATGAATCGCAGCACGCCAAGCCTCCCTGTCCGTCACCAACTCCCGGAGGTCACTCAGACTCACATCCATCAAGTCAGTGATGCCATCCAGCCATCTCATCCTCTGCCGTCCCCCTTCTTCTCCTGCCCCCAATCCCTCCCAGCATCAGAGTCTTCTCCAATGAGTCAACTCTTCGCATGAGGTGGCCAAAATACTGGAGTTTCAGCTTTAGCATCATTCCTTCCAAAGAAATCCCAGGGCTGATCTCCTTCAGAATGGACCGGTTGGATCTCCTTGCAGTCCAAGGGACTCTCAAGAGTCTTCTCCAACACCACAGTTCAAAAGCATCAATTCTTCAGCGCTCAGCCTTCTTCACAGTCCAGCTCTCACATCTATACATGACCACAGGAAAGACCATAGCCTTGACTAGGCGAACCTTTGTTGGCAAAGTGATGTCTCTGCTTTTGAATATGCTATCTAGGTTGGTCACAGCTTTCCTTCCAAGGAGTAAGCGTCTTTTTAATTTCATGGCTGCAGTCACCATCTGTAGTGATTTTGGAGCCCAGAAAAATAAAGTCTGACACTGTTTCCACTGTTTCCCTGTATATTTCCCGTAATGAGATGAGACCAGATGCCTTGATTTTTTTTTTTTGTATTTTTAGTCTTTATATCATTTTCACTCTCCCTTTTTTTTTTCTTCAAGAGGCTTTTTATTCTCTTTTTTCTCTCCCCTAGAAGTGGTGTTCTTTTTATATTTGAGTTTTATTTTTTTTTCTCCCCACCTTTCCATTCCTTTTTTTTTCTTCTTTCCCTCATGTTTAAATTAAAAAAGCAGGGTTACCATATTCAGTCTTTATTTTCTCCTTTTCCTCTTTAGTATCCTTTTCTTTGTTCCATGTCCAGTTCTTGCTTTACCTCCATACCTACATTACCAATTTCCGGGGGATGAGTTTCACTTTTCTTATTATTTTATCTCTTTTTATCTTTTTTTCATTTTTTTTTGTTCTATCTACAGTCTAGTTCTTTAAAATAGAAAATATTTTTTTATTTTATTTTTTTTTTTTTTTTTTTTCCTTTTCACCTGCTTCTTTTCTCTTTGTTATCTCTATCCCTTATCCTTTTCTAAATCCACCTTAACCATCTGGATATACCCATTTTTGTAGTACCGTATGCTTGCTATATTTTGTTTTGTACATTACTATGTATGTGTTTTGTATTGTGTTTGATGTGTGATTATTTCTTGCCATGACATTAAAATATTAATTTCCTTGGAAGGAAAGTTCTGACCAACCTAGATAGCATATTCAAAAGCAGAGACATTACTTTGCCAACAAAGGTTCGCCTAGTCAAGGCCATGGTCTTTCCTGTGGTCATGTATGGATGTGAGAGCTGGACTGTGAAGAAGGCTGAGCGCTGAAGAATTGATGCTTTTGAACTGTGGTGTTGGAGAAGACTCTTGAGAGTCCCTTGGACTTCAAGGAGATCCAACCAGCCCATTCTAAAGGAGATCAGCCCTGGGTTTTCATTGGAAGGACTTATGCTAAAGCTGAAACTCCAGTACTATGGCCACCTTATGCGAAGAGTTGACTCATTGGAAAAGACTCTGATGCTGGGAGGGATTGGGGGCAGGAGGAGAAGGGGACGACAGAGGATGAGATGGCTGGATGGCATCACTGACTCGATGGATGTGAGTCTGAGTGACCTCCGGGAGTTGGTGATGGACAGGGAGGCCTGGCGTGCCGCGATTCATGGCTTCTCAAAGAGTCGGACACGACTGAGCGACTGATCTGATCTGATCTTGAGTATTCTTTGGCATTGCCTTTCTTTGGGATTGGGATTATTGATGGTCAGATGACCATAAAGTTAATACTTCACTTATTATCCTCAATTCTGTTCCTTTGATCTAGATACCTGTGCTCATCACAGTGCCAAACAATCTTGATTAGTGTAGCTTTTGTAAGAAGTCTGAAAGTTGGGAAGTGTAAGTCTTCCATCTTCGTTCTTCATTTTAAAGATATTTTGGCTCTTCTGTGTTTCTTATGTTTCAATATGAATTTTAGGGTAATCATACAAATTTCTCTATAAAAGACCACTGGGATTTTGAGGGCTTTCATTGAGTTTGTAGAGGGTTTAGAGAATATTACTTCTTACCAATATTAAATCTTCTGATTCATGAACATGGATTGTCTTTCCATTTATTTAGATCTTTTTTAATTCCTTTCAGAAATGTTTTGTCATTTTCAAAGCACAAGTTTTGAACCTCTTTGGTTAAATTTGTTTCTACATATTTTATTCTTTTTAATTTTGATAATCATTCTAAATCACTTGTATTCATTTTCAGAGTTTCATTGCTAGTATATAGCAATCATGTTGATTTTTATTTATTGATCTTATATCCTGTTACTTAGCAGAACTTATTTATTAATTCTAATAGCATTTTAGTGGATTTGTTAGGATTTTCTAAATATAAAATCATGTCATCTATGATTAGAGAGCTTTCTTTTTCGATATGTATGCTTTTAATTTACTTGTCTGAGTGACCTAGTTAAAACTTTCAGTACAATTTTGAATACAAGTGACAAGAGTAAACATCTCTGTCTTGTTCCTGATCTTAGCAGGAAAGCACCCAAGCTTGTCATTTTAATATGATGATACCTGTGGTTTTTCATAAATGTCTTTCAATGTTTTTACATAAAATGGTATAGGATTTTGTCAAATAATTTTTCTGCATCTGTTGAGATGAGCATGCAATTTGTTTTCCTTTTCCTATTAATATTGTGTATTCCATCAATTGACATTCAGATAATAAACTAACCTGCATCCTGAGATTAATACCACTTGGTAATGATGTATAATCCTCTTAATTTCTGGATTCAGTTTGCTTGTATTTTATTGACTAATTTTATATTTATATTCATAAGAAATATTGATCTGCAGTTTTCCTTTTCTGTGGCATCTTTGTATTTAATATGGGTATACTACTGGCCTCATTCAATGAGTTAGGAAGTGTTTTCTCCTCTTATATTTTTTGAAAGAGTTTGTGAATGATGTTACTAATGCTTCATTAAACATTCAAGAGAATTCACCATTAAAGACATCTGGGCCTAGACTGTTTTCTCTAAAGTTTTAAAATTACTAATTTTTGTTGTTGTTGTTATAGGTCTAGATTATCTGTTTATTCTTGAGTCACTTTCAGTAGGTTAGGTTATGTCTTTCTAGAACTTTCTTCATTTTTTGTAGGTTATCTAATTTGTTGAAATACAGTAGTTCATAGATTCTCTTAAAATTATTTTTATTTCTAAAATTTCAGTAGTGGATCTCTTTTTATTCTTGATTTTAGTTATTTGAATCTTTTTTCCCTTGATTCTTTTAGCCAGAGTTTATTAATATTGCTGATCTTTTCAAGAACCAACTTGAAAAAAATGTTCTTTTCTGTATTGTTCTTTTATTCTCTTTTTAATTTCCATTCTCGCCTTTATTATTAACTTCCTTCTGCATGTACTAGATTTAGTGTGTTCTTTTTTTTTAAAGGTGGAAGATTAGGTTATTATTTGGAGATCTTTTTAATATACAAACGGCATCCATAGATTCCTCTGTAAGCTCTACTTTAGCTGCATTTTACAATTTTTAAGTTTTCATTCATCTCAAGATATTTTCTAATTCCCCTTATGATCTATTATTTGACTCATTTAGTAAATAATAGTGTGTTTAATTTCCACATATTTTAGGATTTCCTAAATTTCCTTGCTTCCTAATGATTTGTAATTTTATCTACTGTATTTGTATAGTTTCAAGCCTTTGTTGATATTTGTGTTTTAGCTGAAAACGTCATCTATCCTGGAGGAATATCCCATGGATATTTGAGAAAAATAGGTATTTTGCTGTTGTTGGGTGCAAGTTTCTATAAATATTTGTTAGATCTAGTTGTTATATAGTCATGTGATATCCTTGATGATACTGTGCCTTGTAGTTCTATTCATCATTGAAAATTGGAGTATTGGAGTCCCCATCTATTATTGTTGAACTGTCCATTTTCCTTTTCAAGTCTGTCAATTTTGCTTCATATATTGTGGTTCTCTGTTATTAGATGGTAGAGTATGTTGACAGGTGGCCACCAAAAGATATGTCCACCCAGAACCTGTGAAAGTTTTCTTATTTGGATAAAAGACTCTTTGTTAATATAATTAAAGACCTCAGTATGTGGTTATCTTGGGTTATCCATGTAACCCTACATCCAATGGCTTGTGTCCTTATGAGATAAAGACAGAAGAAGAGTTTATCATGCATGAAGTGTAGGAGGCAGTGTGACCACAGAGACTGGAATGATGCAGACAAGAAAAGTCAAGGAAAGTCAACAGACACCAGAAGCTGGAAGAACCATGGGAGAATACTTCCTATAGCCTTGAGGAGAGATAACCTGCTAGCATTTTGATTTTGGACTTCTGGCCTCAAAACTTTTTTTTTAATATAAATTTACTTATTTTAATTTGAGGTTAATTACTTTACAATATTGTATTGGTTTTGCCATACATCAACCTGAATCCACCACAGGTATACACGTGTTCCCCATCTCGAACCCCCTCCCTCCTCCCTCCCCGTACCATCCCTCTGGGTCGTCCCAGTGCACCAGCCCCAAGCAAAGACTTTTAAGAAAATAATTTTCTGTCGTTTTAGCAATAAAGACTGTGATTATTTGTTAGGCAGTCAAAGGAAACTTTGGTTTATAGTTATATGTTTATATTTTCCTTCTAAGCTCTATTGAGATAGAATCTAAAATTTGCTAACATTTAATGCATGTATCTTGATGAGTTTGGACATATGCATACATCAATTCAACTATAACCAGTACCACAGTTAGAGTACTGAGCTATTCATCACCTTAAGAAAGTTCTTTGTGTTGTGTATGTTTGTGCGATTTGCATGTAGTAAGAATGCTTTACATGAGTTCTATCCTTTTAACATGTTTAAGTGTGACATATTGTATTATTGACTGTAGGTAGTAAGTTGTTTAACAGATCTCTGGAACTTATTCCTGCTATATAACTGAAATTCTATACCCACTGAGAAACAATTTCACATTTTCCCCTCCCTCTAGCCCCTAGCCAACAAATTTCCTGCACTGTTGCATGTCTATTAAATTTTATTGTATCCTGAATATTGTGAATATTGTTTTGTTGTGTGTCTGCTTATACGTCTGTATATAAAAAATGATGAACTTTGTTCTGACAAGCAGTGAAGATATTTGAGTCAGTTATATCCTTCTGAATCTTTTTTAAAGCTTTCTTAGTGTAGATCTAAAGTAGTATTTCGGAGAAGGCAATGGCACCCCACTCCAATACTTTTTCCTAGAAAATCCCATGGATGGAGGAGCCTGGTATGCTGCAGTCCATGGGGTCGCTAGAGTCGGACATGACTGAAGTGACTTAGCAGCAGCAGCAGCAGTATTTAATAGTACCAGTTAAGTTCAAGCTGATGTCATGACCTTCCTTATGTTCATACTGAATGCTTCAGGTTCTTTCTATTCTGATTGTCTCAGTCTTGTATGAACAGTGATAGTTATTCTGTTTACTGTTCCCCTCAGGTAGTTGTTTTTCTCTGATATTTGTTTTTTGCCTGAACTGTGGTGTTGGAGAAGACTCTTGAGAGTTCCTTGGACTGCAAGGATATCTAACCAGTCCATTCTAAAAGAGATCAGTCCTGGGTGTTCTTTGGAAGGAATGATGCTAAAGCTGAAACTCCAGTACTTTGGCCACCTCATGCGAAGAGTTGTCTCATTGGATAAGACTCTGATGCAGGGAGGGATTGGGGGCAGGAGGAGAAGGGGACGACTGAGGATGAGATGGCTGGATGGCATCACCGACTCGATGGACATGAGTTTGTGTGAACTCCGGGAGTTGGTGATGGACAGGGAGGCCTGGCGTGCTGTGATTCATGGGGTCACAAAGAGTCGGACATGACTGAGTGACTGAATTGAACTGAACTGAACTGACCTTTTGAAATTTCATTCTATGGTCGTTCCCCTTAGAATTTATCTAAAGATGCAAGGGGACCCCTGTGCAGTTTTCTAGAGTGTGTTCTCTGGGTTTTACTTTTGATTTGGTATTCTTCCCTTAAATTTTTAGATGTCTCAGTCTCCTTTAATTCTGATCTCATTCTCCCCCCATCAGGGAAGACTATCTCGATCATGACTTTGTTGTAGATATACACACTCAGTCGTGTCTGACTCTTTGTGACCCCATAGACTGTAGCCTGCCTGGCTCCTCTGTCCATGGGATTTCCCAGGCAAGAACACTGGAGTGGGTTGCCATTTTATCCTCCAGGGGATCTTCCCAACCTGAAAATTGAACCTGCATCTCCTGCATTAGCAGGAGATTTCTTTACCACTGAGCCATCATGGAAACCCTTGTTGTACATATAGTTAATGTCAGTTCATTACTTCATCATGGTACCAAATATTTTAAGAAGGGGTCAGGAATTTCCTTATTCAGTTTGTTACCAGTACAATGGTTAAGATTCTGGTGATATCTCTGTGCCTCCCAGGTGGCACTAGTGATAAAGAACCTGCCTCCCAATGCAGGAGACATAAGAGACATGGTTTCGATACCTGGGTCGGGAAGATATCCTAGAGAAGGGAATGGCAACCCACTCCAGTATTCTTGCCTGGAAAATCCCATGGACAGAGGAGCCCGGCAGGCTATAGTCCACAGGGTATAAAGAGTCCAACACAACTGAAGCCACTTAGCACGCACATCAAATTTCTAAATTACAGAGGTTTTTCCCTCCTGTATAGCTCAAATACCAGTATTTTTAAGTCTTAGGATAATTCTCTTTGCTGTAAAGTTTTTATGCTGGCTTTGCAAGCCTAGGTTTAGGTAACACTTTTTCTGGGCCATTTCTTACACTTGGTGAAGCCTGGTGTATCTCACGATCTCATATTAAGTTTAATGTCTCATCCTTTGCTGTGTTGGTGTCATTAACTCAGTCTGGGCCCTGTTCACCTTTGAAGTCTCTCTTGGGTCTCCTGCCCTGTCACCAGCCTTTGGTTTGCTCCCACTGTGCATTTAGTGAAGGTTCCATAGGAAACATCAGCAGATTTTCATATGACTAGGATTTTCTAGATTTTACTCCACCATTCCAGCCCAAGTGTAGAGGTTAAAAGTTAATATTTTGGTTGGTTTATCTTTTCTCCAGTCTATGACAAGTTTGTTGTTCCTCCTGCTTTGCTCAGAGAATAAATCAGTTGTTTCTTCTCTCCTAGGCAGGGCTCATGAATTTATGTAACTTAGATTATTTGGTTTTCTTTGCATCCTTAGTCCTCTCTTGTGTTAAGCATATGATTATTATAGTTTGTAAAACTTCTTATTTTTAGAATGGGAAAGACACTCCTTTGTGAATGTCTAAATCATAACCAATAGGGAAAGTCTCCTATGTATATTTATATTTTGTTTTTTAGTTTAGATATTTTTCCCCCACTGTATGTACCTCCCATGCAATCTTGGAAATGAAATGTGCACCTGTGCCTCTATGCATTTCTATGAAAGGAAAACTTTCAATGGGCCTTTTCTACATGTAGGTCATCTCACCTGAGAGAGGCATCATTTTAGGGAAAGCATACAAGAGTTTAGCTACCTGTTGAATTAAAAATAACTCTCACCCCATTAAAATATTGCCATTGAAATTGAGGTAATAAGCAAAAAAGTTATTAGTGCCAAGAATAAACACCCAAAGTCTGGTATTTATCATTGTTTCCCTTTAATTTCTGAACTGACAAATGATAATTGCTCAGGCTATTAAAATAATTAGGAAAATATGGAAGCACAAAAGGAGAAGCATTTTAGAAGTTCATTTAAATGCATAAGGAGAGATTCACGCATGTTTGCTGCACCTGATGCTGGAGTAGACTGATTACCAGGTGCTTTTTAGTGGGCTAACAATTGCTAGATCACATGCCATCTGAGTTCTTTCTGGGAACAGGGCGCACTGGAAGCATATTTACCTCAGAAGATAGGTCTAGTTTTAAAAAAGGCTTCTTGGGATTTATATTCTTTTAAATGTCCTGATAATGAAGGATGGTTTTCAGGACCCATATTTGTTCAACATCTTGTAAATTTGTAGTTTTTTTTTTTTTTTTTTTTTCTGGAGTGGTACATATTATTTTTGACTATGTTTCATGGTGGTGACTTAGTCTCTAAGTTATGTCTGACTCTTACGATCCCATGGACTATAGGCCTTCAGGTTCCTCTATCCATGGAATTCTCCAGTCACGAATACTGGAGTGGGTTGCCATTTCCTTCTCCAAGGAGACCTTCCTGACCCTGAGATTGAACCCTGGTCTCCTGTGTTAACAGACAGATTCTTTACTGACTGAGCCACCAGGGAAGCCTGTGACTATATTTAAATGAAAGTTAGAAAAATATGAGTAAGATCATTGGGTGATTTTACTAGTTTAGAATGCTTATTTGCCTTGTGAGCTCTGAGGAGCTGTCTGAAGGAGTCTACAGAAAGAATTAGAAGATTGACACTGGTTTTGTGAGAAAAATGACAGTTTCTGTGACGAATAAAATAATCGTAGGTAAAAGAGGCCAACCTTAATTTAGAGATAATGCATAGTAAAATCAATCAAAGAGGGCATTAAATGTGAGAACCACTGTGTGTACAACAAACACTTAAGCTACTCCATATTCTGATGGGATAGTGTCAGCCGGGATTGGTGTCAGAGATTGATGATACAATTTCTAAGAGATTATTTTAGAAGTGAATAGATGGTATTTTATTACAATTTTATAAAATTTGTTCTATTAGGCATGACTTATTCAGTTCAGGTATACTTTGTATGAAGTTATTCAGAGTATTGCCGTAGACTACTGATATTTGTATGCACCACTACCAAATTATTTATCTCTGACAATTCTCCCTTGATTTAACTAATATAAAGGTATATTCCCTCTAAATTAAAATGGCCTTTATAACATAGAGATTTTTTTCTTACTCACAGAAACTCATTTATTGTATTAAACACCTGTCATGCAGGATATGAAATATATTTTGTGTACAGTACCTATTTATCTTCTATTCATGCCCAGGTGAGGTTGAATGAGTTTAGCTCATAATAAAATTTACATGATGATGAAATTTGAAAGGAGAGTATTCAGTGAATTTGTACAAGAGAGGGTTTCACTAAAATGGTGCTAGTTGATGTTAGGGTCAGCAACAGTCATTTGGAAGAGATTCTTAAATGTGATAAGCTGGAAGCCTTATTTCAAAATAAATTAATATGCCATTCTACTTTCCATTACTTAAACATGATGAATGATATCAAATAAATCATTGACTTGAAAAATAACTCTCCTAAATGATATTTTGAAAAATGCTTAGAATAACAACAATAGTCTATCAGCAGTATTTATTGACTGTTCACTTTGTTTATGTTGATTGTGTTACTAAGCATAAATATCTATTGAATATCTGCTCTGTGCAGATGATACTGAAAGTTAGAACACTTAACTAGGCATTATGAAATAAGTGAGTGCAAATGAATATAGTTAAAAATTAGATGTGTGTCCACACAAGGCAAATGAGTGATCTGAATGCTATGCTATGCTATGCTAAGTCACTTCAGTCGTGTCTGACTCTGTGCGACCCCATAGACGGCAGCCCACCAGGCTCCACCATCCCTGGGATTCTCCAGGTGAAAACACTGGAGTGGGTTGCCATTGCCTTCTCCAATGCATGAAAGAGAAAAGTGAAAGTGAAAGTGAAATCACTCAGGCATGTCCGACTCTTAGGGACCCCATGGACTGCAGCCTACCAGGCTCCTCTGTCCATGGATTTTCCAGGCAAGAGTACTTGAGTGGGGTGCCATTACCTTCTCTGTGAGTGATATGAATAGGATAAGCTTAACTAGAGAAGATGTCACTAGGTTGCCATATGAGTTTAAACTGCTGCAGCCTCAATAGGTATGTTGTATAAGTAGGATGGTTTGAAGCAGAACCCAAATGCTATCTCTGTTCAAGTCAGTTAACTTGCTTTTACCTACTCAAAGTAGAAATATCTTTTCAGGTACATGAACGGATTTTCAGTCTACTTACTAATAAAGATTTTATGAATTCTTTATATTTTGGATTTTTTCTTCGTTTTGTGAAATGTATCACTTTCTGACTCAAAGACTAAAGTGGACTGCTAGTGATTATCTCAAGGGAAAAAGGAAACTCTAAAATAAATTGGTATCATTTAACTTCTTAGTCAAAACCAAGGGAGTGGAACAAGGATTGTTGCACTGTGAATACATGAATATTGAAAACTGTATCATGGTGCTACATCCTCAAGAGTCCTGCATAACCATACTTCCTAGCCTTTTTGCAGATAAAATTCTTTGAATATTTTAAAACCCTGGCTAGCAATTTGCATTGCTTTGGGACCAGAAGTATGGAAATACTGAGTTAGAATGTGGTGGAAAAAAGTTTATAATTTGTGATATTTGAAGAAAGCAATCCTTCTCAAATGTCTTTGAAGCAAGAACCCTTTTAACCAGTTACATAAGTATTCCAGATGGGAATGCAGATAGATCTCGGTTTTGTATCAACTTTGCCATGAAATATACTTTGTTCCTCTGATGGAATTTCCTTACTGTCTTTTTTAGAGGTAAAGGTGAATGTGGTATCATTTTGGAAGTAAGGAATAACATGTACCAAGTCCATAAATTATTTCCCCACATACAGATTAGTTTCAAAAGCAACAGGTCAATGTAAATCACCCTTTGAACCTAATCAGAGGACTTTTCTATGGAAGCAGTAGATTTAGTTTACCTCCCTGGTATTAACACTAAAGATATTTTGAAGTTTAAACCTGATTATGTGTTTTGTATATAGTTTTTATTAATATAAAGCCCTTGATATCCTATGAACAAAGCACAGTGTGCAAGCTGAATAGGTAATAAACATGTATTTGAGGGATAAACAGAAATTGCTTAAGATATTTTCTAAATATTCTTCCTGCTGTGATCCCTATGCCACACAGAATCTGTTAGGAATTGTAATCCATTTTTTATGTCCTTGAAAGAGATCTAGTAAGGAAGTCTTCAATTTTTCGTAAGGCTTTAAATAAACCATAATGGCACTCTGGAATATATCTAGAGTGGGATTTCTTTTCAAACTGTTTTTTGAACAGAAAGCATTTTAAGCAATGAGCTCTTTCAGTATCTGCTCTGAAGACATTGGCCAGGTGCTTCAGTGAATAATTTATTCACAGCTTTCCTTTCACAGTGAACTATTCAGAGTGGTTTAAATGATTGTACAAAGACTATCCGATATGAAGGTTTAAAAAATGTCCATAGTGTATCTTTCCTTTCAAGCTACAGTAGGCAGTGTGATAGCCCCTGAGACATACAAATACTATATAGAGGTTTCTGTTTGGCTTCTGGTTGAGCTGTTAGCCACTGGATTTTGCAAAGAGATAGAGAGGAAGAATTGGGCCTCATTTGGAAATGGTTTACACCCAGGTATTAGAAATAGACATTGTTAATCCTGAGAGGGAATAAAGTTTCAATGAAGTTGAGTTGGGTATACTTACTGTAACCTTTACTCTTAGTTAATGTAGACAGAACTAGAGATCTATATCTAAATATGTATATATAATTCTTAAATGTATAATTGCTGCTGCTGCTGCTAAGTCGCTTCAGTCGTGTCCAACTCTGTGCGACCCCACAGACGGCAGCCCACTAGGCTCCACCGTCCCTGGGATTCTCCAGGCAAGAACACTGGAGTGGGTTGCCATTTCCTTCTTTAATGCATGAAAGTGAAAAGTGAAAGTGAAGTTGCTCAGTCATGTCTGACTCCTAGCGACCCCATGGACTGCAGCACACCAGGCTCCTCCATCCATGGGATTTTCCAGGCAAGAGTACTGGAGTGGGTTGCCATTGCCTTCTCCGATATGTATAATTACACATATAGTAAATTTTTTTCTCATTTATTCGTCACCTGTGCTTAAATATGCTTTAAATGCGTGTGTATGTGTATGTTGTTTAGTTGCTAAGTCATGTCTGACTCTTCTGCAACCTCATGGACTGTAGCCTGCCAGGCTCCTGACATGATTTAGAAATAAAACAACAATGTATGTATATATGTATGTGTGTGCTAAGTTGCTTCATTTGTGTCCGATTCTTTGCTACCCTATGGACAGTAGCCTGCCAGGCTCCTCTGTTCATGGAATTCTCCAGGTGAAAATACTGGAGTGGGTTGCCATGCCCTCCTCCAGGGGATCTTTCTGACCCAGGGATCAAACTCACGGGTCTTATTTTTTTTTTTTAATGTACCAGTCTCTGTTTGTTCATAATTAGATGTAGGTTATTTTTATACTTTTATTTTTGTGTACAGATTTGCTTAACAGTCACTCAATTTCTAGGCCAGGTTCTGGTAACTGAAGAGCCTTTATAAGTAGTTTATATTGTCTAGACCTGCAAACTCGCGTCTCTTATGTCTCCTGCACTGACATGCAGGTTCTTTACTGCTAGCATCACCTGGGAAGCCCATGTATATGTATTTATAAGTTTAGGATTTTTAAAAATGTATTCTATTGATAGTCTTATAACAACAGGTATGATACTATTAACTATGTTCTTTTTAGAACTCATCTATTTAGTCTGGCAAAGTCTTCTTTTACATTCTTCTCTTAACTTTACTCTGACTTTTTATTTTCATGTTCTTCACAGACAACTCTTTTTATATAATTCATAAGGTTTTGGTTCCCCAGACCTCTATCCATAACTGTCATGTACACTGCTTTTTCAGGCATGGTGTGTCTATTCTACTGAATTTAACTCTTCCCTTTATTCAGTGCTCACATGTCTAAATATCACTCTTTAATTGTGGGCATGCATTTGAGACTGATTTTATAAATGTGATTTTTATGAATATATTTGTGTAGTTCAACCTCAGTATGTATAAAGTCTAATATATCATTACTTAATCTCATGTATTCTCTCTTATGATTTCACCATCTGTCCAGTCACCACACATTAAAATTGTAGTCATCATTAATACTATTTTCTCATCTTTTCCACCTTTCATAAGCATTTCAGTCATTCATAAAATGTAACCTATTTGTCCCTTGTAATACTTCATCCATCCTCTCTTTTATGTTCTAGTTAATATATCATCCAAGTTCTGGTTCTCATTTCTTTTCTCACCCATTCACTTCCTATCTATGCCTGGAATTTTTTCTTTTATGTCTTAAATCTTCTCGCAAGGACCTACTCAAACCCATCTCCTGATAGAAAGCTATTTTCTCTTTGCTCCTCTTTTTACTTTGTTGTGCAGATTCTGCTATGTCTAAGTAACTCTAATATACACCCATCTGCATGTCTGCTTTTTCCTTCTATATTTTAAGTTCTAAGATGTATAGGCCATATCATATTTATTTATGCCTTACTGGGGCTTCATGAGAAATGCTGGACTGGAAGAAGCACAAGCTGAAATCAAAATTGCAGGGAGAAATACCAGTAACCTCAGATATGCAGATGACACTACCTTTATGGCAGAAAGTGAAGAAGAACTAAAGAGTCTCTTGATGAATGTGAAAGAGGAGAGTGAAAAAGTCGGCTTAAAGCTCAACATTCAGAAAACTAAGATCATGGCATCCGGTCCCATCACTTCATGGCAAATAGATGGGAAAATAATGGAAACAGTGGCTGACTTTATTTTTCTGGGCTCCAAAATCACTCCAGATGATGACTGCAGCCATGAAATTAAAAGATGCTTGCTCTTTGGAAGATACACTATGACCAACATAGACGGCGTATTAAAAAGCAGAGACATTACTTTGCCAACAAAATCTAGTCAAATCTATTGTTTTTCCAGTAGTCATGTATGGATGTGAGAGTTGGACTATAAAGAAAGCTAAGCACTGAAAAATTGATGCTTTTGAACTATGGTGTTGAAGAAGACTCTTAAGAGTCCCTTGAACTGCAAGGAGATCCAACCAATCCATCCTAATCAGTCCAGAACAAAGGACTGATGCTGAAGCTGAAACTCCAATACTTTGGCCACCTGATGTGATGAACTGACTCATTTGAAAAGATCCTGATGCTGGGAAAGATTGAAGGCAGGAGGAGAAGGGGATGACAGAGCATGAGATGGTTGGATGGCATCACCAACTCAATGGACATGAGTTTGAGTAAACTCCAGGAGTCAGTGATGGACAGGGAGGCCTGGCATGCTACAGTCCATGGGGTTGCAAAGAGCTGGACACAACTAAGCGACTTGTGTGAAATTGTTGTTTAGTAGCTAAGTCGTATTAAACTCTTGCAACCCACCAGGCTCCTCTATCCATGGGTTCCTGAAACAAGAATACTGGAATGGGTTGCCATTTCCCAGGGGATCTTCCTGACCCAGGGATTAAACCCACATCTCCTGCATAGGCAAGTGGATTCTTTACCAGGAGGTACCAGGGAAGCTCCTTGTATGATATAGGTACTATATAAATACTTGCTTAAATGCCCTCAGAAAATCTTAATAATCAAGATTAATCATTGCTTTGGGCAAATTGGCCTTTGTTTCCATGGAGGAAAATATATCAGGTGTTGTTTGATTCAGTTCAGTTCAGTCGCTCAGTGGTGTCTAACTCTTGGCGACCCCATGAACTGCAGCACGCCAGGCCTCCCTGTCCATCACCAATTCCTGGAGTCCACCCACACCCATGTCCATCAGATTGATGATGCCATCCTACCATCTCACCCTCTGTCGTCCCCTTCTCCTCCTGCCCTCAATCCCTCCCAGCATCAGGGTCTTTTCCAGTGAATCAGCTCTTTGCATCAGGTGGCCAAAGTATTGGAGCTTCAGCTTCAACATCAGTCCTTCCAGTGAACACCCAGGACTGATCTCCTTTAGGATGGACTGGTTGGATCTCCTTGAAGGCCAAGGGTTGTTTGATTAGGGCATATATATCTTTTCCTATGGTAGGATGAAGTGTAATAGTGTTTCAGTGTTTTGTTTCTTTAAAGGCTTACTCGGGTTTTATTTTTTCTCTCTTGTTTTATTTGAATGAACTTTTATCAAAGAGGAGGAAGCAGTAGCTCTTTACAAATGATTAGTACCATAGTCAACTAAATATCTAGCTACTAGGTAACAACCAAGTAATTAAAGTCTCACCAATGTCCTGTGGTCCTGGGGTTATAACTGTATGCTGAAATTTCCAGAGTGAAGCCTTTTGTAAAATTCTGTTGGCAAAGAACATCAATGTGGATAACATTCTTTCAAAGAATATCACTGAAGGTAGCACTAGAAAAATATTCTGACCTTCGAGGGCATTTCTAATAAGTGGGTTGGGCAGTGTGTTACTGGACTGCCAATAGATTTGCCTTTGGTTAACCTTGCCTGGTTTTTATGAACTGAAAATTCTAGGGGACTCATCATTATTTATGCACTACAGTTTTTCATTCCCATTATTCCTCTATATTATAATTTCTCCTGGCATGCTCTCTTTTCAGAGAGAAAGTCATCCTGGAATGAATTTAAGCACTGAGATCTCTAAGAAGCCTCAGGTACAACTTGGTAGATAATCAGTGGCAATTATCTATCCAAGATGAAACAGTGAAACCCTTCAGAAATGTGTACTTAATGCTATTCTTGTTTTCAAATAGCATGAATAACACAGCCAGTTTTACTTTAAATACATATTATTGTAGATGATTTGTCATTAACTTTGACAGTGTCAGTCTCTTCTCACTATCATAGTCCATTAATTAGTGTTTCTGGTAATAGAGGTATCCTTTGTAAGGATCAATGCACTCCTGGCTTTTAAAGACAATAGAAAGAGGGAGGGATGGGAAGAGAGGAGGAGAAGAGAAAGGGAGAGAGACAGAAAGAGAAAGAAAAAGAATAGAAGGAGGAAGAGTAAAATGTTGTGGAGCATAAGAAGAGCAAGGTGAAGAACCAAAAACGGTAGAAAATGAAAAATAGGAAGCAATGAAATGAGTAGACTTATGCTGATGAAAATTTGAGGAGGAGGAAAGAATAACACAACAAGTAGACATTTGTATGCGAGACAGCAAAAGAGACACAGATGTATAGAACAGTCTTTTGGACTCTGTGGGAGAGGGAGAGGGTGGGATGATGTGGGAGAATGGCATTAAAACATGTATAATATCATATAAGAAACGAATCGCCAGTCTAGGATCGATGCAGGATACAGGAATCTTGGGGCTGGTGCACTGGGATGACCCAGAGGGATGTATGGGGAGAGAGGTGGGAGGGGGGTTCAGGATGGGGAACACGTGTACACCCATGGTGGATGCATGTTGATGTATGGCAAAACCAATACAATGTTGTAAAGTAAAATAAATATTAATAATAATAAAACATTTTTTTTAAAAAACAGTCACAATCTACAAAGACACATATCACTTCCTGGAAAGATACATTTATAATACCTCAGAGGACTCACATCTCTTGCAATTGGTAGGACATCTGATCTTGTACATACACTTACTTCTTAGAGAGCCTGCTCTGTATGTACAGCCTATTGGGTGAACAGTGGATTATAAGACTTTCACCTTAGGCCACAATTAAATGAAGGAGGGGCAGATACCTGATCCAGGGAGAACTATTCATATTCTCCATGCTAGAAACTTGGGATTGGAACACAACAATCTTTTATTTGGTCTCTTCTGACCCCTGGAACTGAGGAAATCTAGACTCAGGAACTGAGGCTGCCATTCAGGGTTAACCATGTTAGGACCTTTTGTGGAAAACTTGAGAAAATCAATCTTATGAGAAAGAAGTCTGAAGAAAATCACAGAGAGAAGGAGAGACAACAGCTCATGTAGCTCCAGAGGTAAGAAGAGAATAATTTGCGCTCCTGTCAGCTTTCCATTTCCTGGTGTCATTCCATTATGCAGGCCAGCTCCGTTTGTTGCCTTTGTGTTCTATATCTATATTAATCAACCAGGGCTGCCATAGCAAAATTCAGGGACTGGATGGCTTCAACAACAGAGAATTGTTTTCTCAAAGTTGGAGTTCCTATATCAGGTTGCTAGCATAGTCATGTTCTGGTGAGAGCTATCTTCATGGCTATAGATAGCTGCCTTCTTGCTGTGTTATCACATGGCAGAGAGAGATCTGATATTTCTTCCTCTTATAAGGTTACTCATCCCATTTTGAAACCTCCCACCCACCCCCAATCCGTGTCATGACCTTATCTGAATACAATTACCTCTAAAGGACCCCATTTTCAAGTACCATCAGACTGGGGGTTAAGATACCAACATGAACTTGTGGCGGACCAAATTCCATTCATGGCAATAACTTTGCAAAACAAACACACCCCAATTTTTATGTTTAAGGTAGCTGTGATGGAAATGGTCTCAGAAACTGATTGATCACTAAGTTTCCCTGGTGATTTTGATTCTGCTTCTTTACAAATCACAGTTTGGGAAATGCTGTACCAAAAGAATGTGAAGAATCAAGATCAGGCAATAAAGGGTTAGGGCAGGACTGGCTGCAAAGAGTGACAAAGTAAACAGAATCAAGGCCATAGCTAGGCTACAGCAGGAGAGTATTGTGGAAAAAAGTAAGATACTACTCTTACTGAGCAGAATGACACCGGTGTCTGTTTATGACTAGGCTATTCTAAATATACAGGGATGGGGCAGACAGATGCTGGCATTATATATTCATAGCTCTGGTCCCTCACTATTCAGACTTACAGTTCAAAACAAACACCTGTGGCTAAAAGACTGTGCATTACATGAGATGAATTCACAGAAACTAATCCAGAAACCTAAAAATCATTCTTAATTTCTTGCTTTATTAAATCTAAATAATACCTGAATTCTTTCAGCACTATCTTCAAAATATCCAGAATACATTTGCTTTTCTCCATCTTCATTAAAACCTTAATGTAATTTATTTCTCACCCATACTGCTCTAATAGACATCTGTTTTGTCTTCCTGTTGTCATTTTTTATCCCGTCCAAACTATTTTTCCTAGAGCATCCAGGTACATCTTTAAATAGTGAAAGTATCATATCCCCTTTCTATTTAAAATAGTTCATGTCTTCTAAATTCTCTTTAGGATAAAGCTCAATCTCCACTTAATGGTTATAAGTCCCTCTATGATCCCTCCAGCTTTACCTCTTAAAATCTTATGCCTGGAATTTTGAGTTTCAATAAAATTTAACTGTTTGTTGTTTCTTACCTTTATCATATTTCTTATTCTCATATACTTTTTTCATACCCATGAATACATTCATGTAACAAGATGAAAAAACAAAACATAACTAAATTCTCCTTACAGTAACTCTAAAAAATCTCTTCATTATCCCTCAAACTATTTCCTTCTGTCTAAACCTAATCACCATAATTGTAGATTATTTTTCCTGTTTTTAAAATTTGATATAAATGTATATATTACTTTATAACTTTTGCTCAGCATTGTTTATGAGATTCATCCACATTGTTGCATGTAGCAGTAGTTCACACATCTCATTACTATATAGTATTCCATTGTATGAATTTGCAACTATTTAAAAATTAATTATACTGCTTATGGACATTTCAGTAGTTTTGACTTTGAATTTACTATGAATTAAGCTGCTATGAGCATTCTTATATATGTCTCTTGAGGTATATATGCACTCATTTCATCTAGGAAATACCCACAAGTGAATCCTGTTCTTTATAGCTCAACCTAATTTCTATCTCATCTCCTCTAAGAAGGCTTCTCTACTCCACAACCCCAAATCCTGTTAGTTGGTCTTCTTCTTTGTGGCCATAGGAGTCTACGCTTAAGAGAGTACACAACAATCTGTAATGTAATCTGCTTAAAAGCATGTTTCCCCCCATAGATTTCAAGCTCCTAGGGGAAGGGACTCTATCTTATTCTTTGTATTTTTAGTGCATAACAGAGTTCCTGGTACATAGACAATCAATAATGTTTAGTAATATGTAAGTATTAATGCAGCCATATATGCAAATCACATATTAATGGACTGGACCAATACTGAAAAGTTCTGAAATTGTCTAATTAATAAACTTATGAGCACTTGAAGTGAAGTGAAAGTCACTCAGTCATGTTTGACGTTTTGCAACCCCTTGAAATTCTCTAGGACTGAATACTGGAGTGGGTAGCCGTTCCCTTCTCCAGGGGGTCTTCCAAACCCAGGGATTGAACCCAAGTCTCCCACATTGCAGGCAAATTCTTTACCAGCTGAGCCACCAGGGAAGCCCAAGAATGCTGGAGTGGGTAGCCTATTACTTCTCCAGGGAATCTTCCCAACCCAGGAATCGAAATGAGGTCTGCTACATTGCAGGCAGATTCTTAACCAGCTGAGCTACCAGGAAAGTCCACCTACTATGTGACCAAATGGATGGTAGGTGGTACTGCAGATGCCAAATACAGACATACCTCATTTTGTTGCTCTTAGCTTCTTGTGCTTTGCAAATATCATGTTTTTTACAAATTGTAAACTGCCACAAACTGCACTCAAATAAGATGGTAAAATTAATTTGTGTATTCTTACAGCTCCACTAACCAGATATTCTCCTGATCCCACCCCCGCTCTTCCAGATCTCCCTATTAAAATTATAACAGTTAGTAACCTTACAGTGTCCTCTACATGTTCAAGTGAAAGGATGAGTAACATGTCTCTCAATTTAAAACAAAAACTAGAAATGATTGAGTTTAGTGAGGAATGCATGCTACAGCTATGACAGGCTGAAAGCTAGGCCTCCTTTGTGAAACAATTAGCCAAGTTATGAATGCAAAGAAAAAGTTCTTGATGGAAATTAAAAATGCTACTCCAGTGAACACATGCATGATAAGACAGTGAAGCAGACTTATTGTTGATACACAGGAAGTTTTAATGGTCTGGTTAGAAGATCAAATCAGCCACAAAATTCCCTTAAGTTAAAGCCTAATGCGAAAAGTTGACTCATTGGAAAAGAACCTGATGCTGGGAGGGATTGGGGGCTGGAGGAGAAGGGGACGACAGAGGATGACATGGCTGGATGGCATCACTGACTCGATGCACATCAGTGTATGAACTCCGGGAGTTGGTGATGGTCAGGGAGGCCTGGCATGCTGTGATTCATGGGGTCACAAAGAGTCGGACACAACTGAGCAATTGAACTGAACTGAATCCAGAGAAAAATCCATTCCAACCCTCATGGATCACTTTGAGGGGTTCAAGACATCAGTAAAATAAGTCACTGCAGGTGTGGTGGAAATAGCAAGAAAACTAGAATTAAAAGTGGAGCCTAAAGATATGAGTGATTTGCTGCAATTTCAAGCTAAAACATGAATGGATGAGGAATTGCTTCTTAGGAATGTATAAATAAAGCAGTTTCTTTAGATAGAATCTACTCCTGGTGAAGATATTGTGAAGATGGTTGAAATAGTACCAAAGGATTTGGAATTTTACATAAACTTTCTTATTAGAGCAGCAGCAGGGTTTGAGAGGATTGACTCCAATTTTGAAAGAAGTTCTCCTGTGGGTGAAATGCTATCAAACAGCATTTCATGTTACAGAGAAATTGCTCATGAAAGAAAGAGTCAATTGCTATAGTTAACTTCATTGTTGTCTTATTTTAAGAAGTAACCACAGCCACCCAAGCCTTCAGGAGCAATAACCCTAGTCAGTCAGCAGCCATTGGCATGGAAGCAAGACCTTCCACCAGCAAAGAGATTAGATTTGCTGAAGGCACCAATGATGATGGTTAGCTATTTTTTGTAAGCAATTTAGTATTTTTAAAGTAATGCATGTGCATTTTTTTCAGATATAATGCTATTGCACACTTAATAGACTACACCAAGAGCTGACTCATTTGAAAACACCCTGATGTTGGGAAAGATTGAAGGCAGGAGGAGAAGGGGATGACAGAGGATGAGATGGTTAGATGGCATCACTGACTTAATGGACATGAGTTTGGGTAAATTCCAGGAGTTTGGTGATGGGCAGGGAGGTCTTGTGTGCTACAGTTCATGGGGCCATAAAGAGTCAGACATGACTGAGCAACTGAACTGAACTGGTAGTGTAAACGTAACTTTTATGTGCATTGGAAAATCAAAAAAAATTTTGTGACTCTGTGTTATTTGCTTTATTGTGGTGGTATGGAACTGAACCCCAAACATCTCCAATAAATGCCAATAGTAAAAAAAAAAAAAAAAAAAACAACAACAGGATAAGCATACAGTTTTGGTCAGTAGAAATAATTTGTATTCATAAAATTGTCAGAAAACAATAAATAGTAAACCGTATTATAAAATGGCTCTTAGTACTTAGATTTCAGAAAAGGGAGACACTGTTGAAGTTGAAAGATTCTCAAAGATGAGTTTGGGTAAGTGCTGGAGTAGATATGTCATGTTTAGGAAGAACAGTGTAGGGAGGTTAAGGAATAGCACGATGATCTCAGAGATCTGACAGATTTGCTTTTCATATTCCTCATCACTTCTGTGGACCAAGCATTGTGTTTTGAGACAGACTTGGTGTACTTTTGGACTAACAGATATGGCTTACAGAGTCTTCCATGTCTTGCTAAGTAAATTGCCCTTTAATCTATATACAGTGGAAATTCAACTGATGGGTGTCATGAAGGCAAGTGATAAATCGTTTGGAGGATAATGAGGGTCTGAATTATGCAGTAACAGTAAAAACATGTGGAAGTTATCGAGAGTTGGAAAAACTAGAATGTCATGGTACCAGGATATTGTAGTGTGCGGTGCTTTTTAATGCAGCAAATATGATATCATGGAAACATTTTTGAAACAAATATGGTGCTTTGCCAATTTGTGACCCAAAATATTTCAGTGGAACATGGAAATATGTAATTCTTTTTAATACTGATATTTTTCTTATAAGGATGGAAACATCTTCGGATCTTGCTAAATTTTGACAACATAATTCTTACATTGAAATGTTGCTGTGCTGTATTAAAAGAAAACCTTAAAATGAAGTCTCATCAAAGGCTTTATAAGTTATGTATTCATGTATCTGGGACACATTTTGTACTTTGGAATGAAGAAGCAACAGGCAGTCTTCATGAACAGTTTGAGAAAGGTCTCTATAAACTAGGAGTTCTTAGGATTTAAGAACCATGATAAACTAAGATGACTCTAAGCTTACTTTCTTAGTAGTAGTTTCTCACTATGGTCATGCATGAAAATTGCAGGGGCAGGGATGGACTTTAAAAATGCTATTGCCTAGGCCACCTCTTATGTGTGGCCTGGATATCACCATTTAAAAAAAAAATGGAATATTGTGCCTTGGTTTGGTGATGATTGTTCAGATACAACACTAAAAGCATGATCTATGAAAGTAAAAATTGCTGGTTGAATTTCAGTGAAATTAAAGACTTCTTCCCTATGAAAGATACTTTTAAGAAAATTAAAAGATAAGCCACAGGCTGGGAGAAAATCTTTGCAAAATACATATCTTATAAAGTACCAATATCCAACATATACAAGGAGCTCATAGTGTCATGAAGTCGTGAAGTTGTGAAGTCGCTCAGTCGTGTCCAACTCTTTGTGACCCCATGGATTGTAGCCCACCAGGCTCCTCCATCCATGGAATTTTCTAGGCAAGAGTACTCAAAAAGAAAACAGTCCAATTCAAAAGTTGACCAGATATCTGAAGACAGACACATCCTTGAAGATGTGCAGATGGCAAAGAATCATGTAAAAAGATGCTTAACATCATATGCCATGGGCTAATTGCAAATTAAACCAATGGAATACTGCTACTCAGCTATTTAAATGGCTACAATTTGAAACACTGGCAACAAATGATGAGAATGTGGAGCAACAGACACTCATTCATTGCTGGTGGGAATGAAAAATGATATAGTCAAACTGGAAGACAGTTTGGTGGTTTCTTACAGAACTCAACATACTCTTCCCATATAATTTAGTAGTCTTGCTCCTTGGTATATACCCAAATAACCTGAAAACTAAGGTCTATGCAAGCATTTGCATATGAATGTTTATAGCATCTTTATCACAATTGCCAAAACACCAAAGCAGTCAAGATAACCTTCAGTAAGTGAATGGACAAACAAACTGTGGTCTCATCTAGACAATGGAATATTATTCAGAGGTTAAAAAGAAATTAGCTACCAAGCCATGGAGACACATGGTGAAATAAAAGCATATTGCTAAGTGAAAGAAGCCTACCTAAGGAGGCTGTATATTTTATGATTCCAATTCTATGACTTTGTGGAAAAGAAAAACTGTTACGATAGTAAAGGGATCAGTGGTTGCTAGGGGTTATGAGGTTTTAAGGGAGGGATGAGTAGGTAGAGAAGAGATTTTTTTGGACCCTGAAAGTATTCTATATGATACAATAGTGATGGAAATATGTCATGATGCATCTTTTAAAACTCATGGAGTGTATATTACAAAGAGTGACTCCTGATGTAAACTATGGAAATTCAGTTAATAATGTGTCAGTATTGGTTCACACCAGGTGTGTTAAAAACTTAAATTCAACTGAGTAAATTTAAATATCTAATTGGTTTTAATCCACAGTTCTTGGACCCAGTGGTATCTCATCTAGCAAGTAGAAAGGCACTCTTAGGAGTTGTACAAAATGAAAATGGGAGATGGGGGCATGGGAAGGAGTTTCAAGAGAGAGGAGATATATGTATACTTACAGATGATTCACACTGTTGTATAGCACAAACTAATACAGCCTTGTAAAGCAATTATCCTCCAATTTTAAAAAATAAGTAAAAGAAAAATTTTTTATAGGCAGGAAAATGGTGGGGCAAGGAAGTTAAAACAGAGAATTGGTGCAAAGTAAGATCACCTGCCTTTAGAGGAATATTGGGGATTTTAGGCAAATTACTTCTGTGGTGTTGACAAGGAGATTTTAAACTGATTTTGGTTTAAAATTTCACTCATGGGAAAGACTGAGAATGCAGTGGTTTTAGGTTTTAAGTCTTGGTGGATGTTAGCATAAGTGACTCCATTGTGGACCTGTTCTTTCTTTTTAACAGTTGTAATGATTGTACCATACTGACACAAAATGTGAATTTTAAAGGAAACTGTACATGGAGAAAGGGAGGATGTGGAAACCCTGTACTTGCCTGTCTATAAACTTAAACTCCTCTAAAGAAAACAAGGCCTATTGATTAAAAACAATCTGTTTCAGTTATCCTAATATGCTGCTGTGGTGGAGAATCAAGGAATTATATTTATTTAATTTGGGATCTGCAAGAAATTTAGAGCGATTTATCAAAATAAGGGACACAGAAGGAGTATTGGTGGTATAAATGATGGAGTTCTGGATAGGATATTCTCGTTTTTAATTGCCTGAACAATTTAGGTAGGGGCACCCAGTGGACATTTATTTTGACTTTTTCCTAATCACCATTATCCAAGCAATATTTGAAAAACCACCACAGTTTAACATTTAAAACCATAATGGATTTGAAAAGGATGACGCAGAGCAAATTTCTAATTAGAAAATATTACTGGCCTCAAGATTCTATCCATAGCAACAGCACTTAAATCCTACCTCCTGCTTTGCCTGTAGTTATGTATTTTGCACAAAATAATATATTGTCCCTTGATATGTAATTCTTAATGTAAAAAGAGAGAGAGAGAGAAGAAAATAAGCACTAAAAACACCCCATGGCATTTTGCATAACAAAAGCATACATATGCGTAGGTGAAATTCACATAACTAAACAGAGCAAATGAATATATTCCTCCAGAGACAGAAGTATTTCCTGGATAACCAAATAAAACTGTTAAAAGATATTTCTTCCCTTTGTTTGTACCTGCTTAAAATGCTCTACAATTCTTTTCAAAGCAGTTAAGAACTGCATTTTGAACTCTGCTATTGGTTTTATTCATCCTTTTCTTGCTGCATCTACTCTAGCAGTTCATCATAAACCAATCTTATCTCTGGAATTTACAATAACCCAAACACATGCTGAAAATGATTTGAATTGGTTTGCTAAGATAAAGCTCAAGTATCTTTCTCCTCATTGCTATGTAGTTAAAGCTGTCAGTCACCTAAGGTAAGATCACTAAGGTTTTTCTCTATCTACAAATTGAAATGAAGAGAATTGAAATGATTACTATTTAATAAGCATTTTATTGAATTAATTTGATCTGTAACATTGTATAAGTTTAAGATGTACAATGCATTCTGTTCTGTTCAGTCACTCAGTCGCGTCTGACTCTTTTGCGACCCCATGGATTGCAGCACCCCAGGCGTCCCTGTGCATCACCAACTCCCAGGGCTTGCTCAAACTCATGTCCATCAAGTCAATGATGCCATCCAACCATCTCATCCTCTGTTGTCCCCTTCTCCTCATGTCTTCAATCTTTCCCAGAGTCAGGGTCTTTTCAATGATGCATTTATAAATTGTGATATGATTCCCTTGTAGTGATAATTATCACATTACAGAATTATAGTACAGTATTTTTGTCTATTTTCATTGCTGTGTTAATTAGCTATGGCTTTTTTTTTTACTAGTTATTAAAAGTTTTTACCCTCTCTCTTATATTTCTTACCCGCATTGCCTGGTAACCACTATTTTATTCTGTTCCTTACAGGTTTGATTTTTTTAGACTCCACATAAAAGTAATATCATATGGTAATTGTCTTTGCCTGACTTAACCCACTTAGAATAATGTGCTCAAGGTTGAACTATATTGTCACAAATGAAAAGATATCTTCTTTTCTCTTGGATAAATAGTATTCCATAGTGTATATGTAACACATCTTTATCCATTAATGATGAGTGTTACATATCTTGGCTATTTTGAATTATGTGGCAATAAACATGTTGTTGTTATTGCTCAGTCACTAAGTCATGTCCCACTCTTTGCAACCCCGTGGACTGCAGAACACTAGGCTCCTCTGTCCTCTACTATCTCCCTGAGTTTCTCAAATTCATGTCTGTTTAGTGGGTGGTGCCATTCAACCATCTCATCCTCTGTTGTCCCTTTCTCCTCTTGCCTTCAATCTTTCTTAGCATTCCAGTGAGTTGGCATCTTTACTATGTTGAATCTTAAATTACACATCTTACACATGTTTTTCTAGTTTATACCTAGAAAATCCATGGGATTTTCCAGGCAAGAATACTGGAGTGGGTTGCCATTTCCTTCTCCGGGGGATCTTTCCAACCCAGGGATCGAAGCCGGGTCTCCCGCATTTCAGGCAGAGGCTTTAACCGCTGAGCCACCAGGGAAGCCAGTTTATACCTAAGACCTTCAAATTTGTTTTTCGTTTAGTAGAAAGTGTATTATCATTAAACAAATACATTTAGAAAATCACAATATTATTCTCCAGTTTAGGAACGTGACAATTAGTTTATTTGACCTATTGTATATACTATATTCCAGATGGCTTCTGGGATCTCCTTCCTTTCCAAAATTCTAGTTTATGTTCTTTTCCAGAAGTTATAGTTATCCTCACCTATAAGTGCAATAAATGTAATATTTCCCTCTGCTTGTTTGAGAATGCGCTTATCATGCCTTAACACAAAAGCATCTTCCCTACTCAACTGTCCCATATCTTTAAAATATAGATTTAATTTTAGATTATATATATATATGAATAAGAGTCCTCTTTTGAGTATTTAACATATTGAATTGTTATTTGAAATCTTAAAGCTTCAGTACCATATTTACAAATTACTAGGAGAGAAGAAGGTGAGTGGTTAGGAGTTTGAGTAGGCATATTCTAAAAGTTTATCACAGATTTTTCCGTGTAGACTAAATAATGCTTCTGATATAATATCTAATTTTCTTCTAACTTTCAAAGTCACAGAATTAATTTGGGAGTTGCAGTTTATTAGTTTAACTGATGATTGCATCTACATTTATTTTTAATATGTGTATGTGTGCAAAGTCACTTCAGTCATGTCCAACTCTTTGCAACCTTATGGACTGTAGCCCATCCATGGGGCTCCTCTGTCTGTGAGATTCTCCAGGCAAGAATACTGAAGTGGGTATCCATTTCCTTCTCCAGGGATCTTCCTGACCCAGGGATCAAACCCATGTCTCTTACATCTCCTGCATTGGCAAGCAGGTTCTTTACCACTAGCACCAGTTGGAAAGACCTAATATAGTACATAGCAAATCCTAATTTTGTAGAAGATTTTTTGCCTCATTAGTTAAAATGCCAACTAGCCACAAAGATCCAACCTTTTGTTTTCTTTGTTTTCTCTATTTTGATATTTTAAAATTTATTGTTTTATTATTCCATTCCTGTAGATCACAATAAACTGTGGAAAATTCTGAGAGAGATGGGAATACCAGACCACCTGATCTGCCTCTTGAGAAATCTGTATGCAGGTCAGAAAGCAACAGTTAGAACTGGTCATGAAACAACAGACTGGTTCCAAATAGGAAAAAGGAGTACATCAAGGCTGTATATTGTCACCATGTTTATTTAACTTATATGCAGAGTACATCATGAGAAATGCTGGACTGGAGGAAACACAAGCTGGAATCAAGATTGCTGGGAGAAATATCAATAACCTCAGATATGCAGATGATACCACCCTTATGGCAGAAAGTGAAGAGGAACTAAAAAGCCTCTTGATGAAAGTGAAAGTGGAGAGTGAAAAGGTTGGCTTAAAGCTCAACATTCAGAAAATGAAGATCATGGCATCTGGTCCCATCACTACATGGGAAATAGATGGAGAAACAGTGGAAACAGTGTCAGACTTTATTTTTCTGGGCTCCGAAATCACTGCAGATGGTGACTGCAGCCATGAAATTAAAAGACGCTTACTCCTTGGAAGGAAGGTTATGGCCAACCTAGATAGCATATTCAAAAGCAGAGACATCACTTTGCCAACAAGGTTCGCCTAGTCAAGGCTATGGTCTTTCCTGTGGTCATGTATGGATGTGAGAGCTGGACTGTGAAGAAGGCTGAGCGCCGAAGAATTGATGCTTTTGAACTGTGGTGTTGGAGAAGACTCTTGAGAGTCCCTTGGACTGCAAGGAGATCCAACCAGTCCATTCTGAAGGAGGTCAGGCCTGGGATTTCTTTGGAGGGAATGATGCTCAAGCTGAAACTCCAGTACTTTGGCCACCTCATGCGAAGAGTTGACTCATTGGAGAAGACTCTGATGCTGGGAGGGATTGAGGGCAGGAGGAGAAGGGGTCGACAGAGTATGAGATGGCTGGATGGCATCACTGACTCGATGGATGTGAGTCTGGGTGACCTCCAGGAGTTGGTGATGGACAGGAAGGCCTGGCGTGCTGCAGTTCATGGTGTCACAAAGAGTCGGACACGACTGAGCGACTGATCTGATCTGATCTGATGTTTTCTCAGATTTAGTTTGCTCTTCCTTTTTCTATCACCTTGAGAAGGAACTAAGCATATTTACTTGATGCCTTTTCTCTTTTCTGTTGTATGCATTTAATGCTATAAATTTCCCACTGGGCATTGCTTTAATAGTATACTACAAATTTTGATATATTGTGTGTTCATTTTCTTTAATTTCTAGTACTTTCTGAAATTTAGCAAGAGACTTCCTTTTTGATTGATGGTTATTTGGATGTACATTGTTTAATTTTTAAATATTTGTCTTTAAAATATATTGTGTTCTTTCTGTTGATTTTTAGTTTGATTCAATTATATTCAGAGAACATATTCGATATAATTTTATTGAGATTTGTTTTCTGACTTAGTATATGGTATATCTTGTGAATGTTTAGTGGGTGCTTGGAAATAATACCTATCTTGCTATAGTGTGGGAGTGTTCTATAAGTGTTAATTAGGTGCTGTTGGTTGACAGTATATTGTTCATTTTTTTTACGTCTTTCCTGATTTCTGGTTAGTTTATTAACTGGTGCAACTGAGGTGTTGAATTTCTTAAGTATAATCATGAATTTATCTATTTCTGTGTACAGCTCAGGTTTTGCTTCACCTATTTTGCAGCCCCTTGTTTGACATACACACATTTAGGATCTCTATATATTTTTGATGAATTTGTCCTTTCATTATTGTTTAATGTCCCACTTCATCCTGAATATTTTTTTTTGGCTCTGAAATGTATAATACTTAAGCTGATGTTAACATTGCTACTCCCACTTATATTGGTGTGTCAATTATATATATTTTCCATCCCTGTATACTCAATTTTCTTTGTTTGAAGTGAATTTTATGTAAATGGCATATAGCTGTGTACTGGTTTTTATCCACTCTGCTGATCTCTGTCTTTTGTGTATTTATACCATTTATAGATAAATTATTGATATGTTATGCATAAGTCTACCATTTTAACATATATTTACTCTTTTGTCCCCCCTCAGTTTCTTGTTTCTCTGTTCTTTTCTTCCTATAATGATTGGGATACTTTTGTAAATCTTGATTTACTTATAGTTTTTTAAAACTATATCACCCTATAGCTTGCTTCATGGTTGCTATAGATATTAACATATATAAATATAAAAATATTGAGTATGACATCAAGTATGATTTAAGAAACTCACCTTATAATCATCCCTATATTATTCATTCTTTTATTCCTCCTTTTCTTTTCTGAAGTTTTACGCCTTCTTCTGCTTTTATTTTCTTTCTTTTTTGGAGAGCTTTCTTTAGTCATTTTTAAGGATTTAAGTTCTTTTTGAATACCATTCTCTTTTCCTTATCCAGTGATACAAATATTAGATCTTTTGTTATTGCCTCCCAGGTCTCTGAGGCCCTGTTCTTTTGTGTGTGTGTGTTGTGTGTGTGTGTGCTTTTCAATTTGTGTGAATTCTAATTCTATGTCCTGAGGTTTATTGAATCTTTTCTCTGTGTTCTCCATTCCTGTATTGAGACAATTCAGTAAGGTTTTGATTCCTTTTCTTTTTTTCCTTTTTTTTGGTCTTTTCCAGTGTTTTAATTCCATCTGGTTCTTTTCCTTGCTTCTGTTTCTTTGCTGAGATTTTGTAATTTTTTTCATTTGCTTCAAGATAATAATTGCCAGATGAAGCATTTTTCCTATGCCGCAGTCCCTGTTGGTTATCCCATGTGGGCAAAGGGATTCCCTAGGCCTCTTGATATGCCACTAGGAGACTGAGTAACACTGGGTTAGTGGAACAGAGCATTTATCTTGTTCTGCGCTGAGTTGCCTTGCCAGTTAGCTTCCTGCTCAATCTCTGCCACTGTTGCTGGGGGGTGGTGGTGGTGACAGCTGCCTGGGCTACCTTTTGTCATTGTGTGGAAGTGCTGATAAATGTTGTTGCTAAGTCACCATCTACCACTAGATTTGGAGCCAGGAAGATATTAAGCCTGTTATTTTTTTTTCCTACTGTTGAGTAGTTAGATGGGAGACATCAAGTCTGGACCATCTTGTTCTCATTAGTATAGAGCTGGGAGACTGGAGATTTTGCTTGCTTTTTGCTGCTGTGTGAATGGCTGGGAGATGCAAGGCTTAGATCTGCTACTACTGCTGCTGAGTAGGGGGCCAGGAAACACTAGCCTTGTTGGCACCCCCTTTGCAGGGATAGCAGAGTTCTGCTGCCATCAGGTGGGGGAGGGGGATGGTAATGTCCTGCTGAATCATCATTAGGACCGCTGGTGTGGGTAGTGTGGCTACATGTTTTTAAAAACTCAACTTTATCGTACTTTCAGTTTTCCTCTGCCTATGTACCAAATCTAATAGGGCTAATATGCAAATTACTTCTTTTTTCTGTAAGATGTTACATACTGTAATCCAGGGTGGGAATATCCTAACCTTTATTGTCTGATTTATATGAAATAAATATACTATATGCTCTAGAAGTGGTATAATATTATAATTCTATATGCCAAATTGGCTTAGAGCAGTGATGCATTATTTGGCCCACAAATTTTCTTCAAGATATTGAGAAAAGTTTTTCTTCTCATAAACATTAGAGAAGCAATTTAGGATGAACTCTCTTCTAAAGAATCAAAAATTCCTGTGATGCCAGGTCAGTTCGTTCTGTTGAAAAAAATGAACAGCATTTATCAGATACCTGGTAAATTTCCTCAGAAGTTATCTTGGATGAAAGTTCACACCAATTATCTGTCATCATTATTTGCTATTATAACATGTTGCCTCTACTAAATACATAGTTACACTACCACTCATAAGAGAGTGTGTGTGTGTATGTGCACGTATGCTTCTGCCTATATTTATGAAAGGATAGTAATCAAATGCAAGAATAGTTTTTATGTTGTTCTCATGATGTTTGTTATTACCAAACTTCTTGGGAGTACATTATCTGTAGAATACAGTACTGGTTTATTCCTCTTTTTTTAGAGACCTGAAAAGTCAGTTAACATACACAAAGTATATTTTCAATTTTTTTTTTTACAAGCATACTAAATATTTGGAAAGTTTCATAAATCATCTTGGGCTTCAGATTTAGTAGACCAGTTTTATAAAAATCACTGAGTATTATATTTTCAATAATAGACCATGTAATTATTCTGAAATCTCCAATAAATCTTATTCACAGTTGCTATTATACAAAGATTGTAGCCCAAAAGTTTGTGTTCAGATATAATAATAATCATTTAGCTATTAATTGTAGAAGTCTTTATTGAACAACTGAGCCAGGCCTAAACTAAGAGCACAAAGATCAATAAGACCCTGAGGATGATATTCAAATGAGCAATTCTAATGTTTTAAAGTAAATATTTCCCTATAATAGAAGTCCTCCTAATGGATACCATTGTCTACTTGTTCTGCCCTTTTTTCAAATATTCTGAGACAGTGGGAAGAGAGAGGACCCAACCATAACAAGAGTTTTTCATTTAACATATATACTCTATGATACAGTTTTTGTGATGTTAAAGTATAATACTTGTAATGAAAATTGTACTGAGCCACGGGCAAAAATTTTTCTTGGCTATGTTGATTTTTTGTTTGGATTTTCTGTTCATTGGACTTTAGTGAATAAGTTGATGTATCAATAATACTAAAGGAGTTTTTGAAAGAGAAAAATTCCAAAATTACATAATCCTTAAAGAGCAACTATTTTTGTCCTCGTGTATTCCTTTCTTGTCTTTATCCACTTACACACACATTTTCAAATACTTGCAGTTTGTTGTACATATTCTTTTATTTGCTTTGAATTTAAAGTGGCATAACTCAACCATGTTTCTTCAAAAATACACATTTTTAATAGCTGCATAAAAATCTAGTATTTGTGCAGGTTTCTTCTTTTTTTGTATAAAATAGTGGATTTGACATTTTTCCTCTCAGTGATTTGATTTTTATTCAGATTTCATAAGTCATTTTGCTTGGTTATGCCTTAGTTGGGTTGGTATACTGCAACTTTATGAGCTTAAACTAGAGTCTGTATAGATAAATGATTTCATTAGCTTATATAATCTTGAGAGAGCATGTTCACATTGGAGGGTCACTGGAGAAGATTGGAGATGGGATTTGGAGGTAGTTTGCAAAGGGACATTCTGCCTTCCTTTCTGCTGCAGGATGATTTTGTAGTTTTATGTACTTTCAATGGCATCTTTTTCTACTTTATCATATTGCACTACTTGTAACCACATTATTGTTGTATAAATGCTTATCACATTAATTAAATTGTGTTGAAAACAGGTCTCTAATTCAACAGCAATAAATCACACATTTCCTGACTATTAGAGCCATGGGATACAGAAACAGTGTTAGTTACCAATGGTAGTGAAAAGTGGTTTCTAAGCTATTTCCATTGTTGATTTTTGGTTAAACAAATAAAATATTATTAAGCTTCATGTTGATGCAGTTAAACTGTTCACTCAGTAATTTGTCTCATTTCAACTAAATGGTTTTATTCAGCTGGAATTAAATAACTAATTCTCCTCCTACACTTGTCAGTATGAAGCTAATCAACATCTGATTGAGGTCTGTGTTAATTTGCTTTCTGACCTTCATGCTTACTCCTTGAATACCACACTAGGAGCCAATTTGGTGAATTCCCATCATCTTTTCTGTAAATGAAAACAGAAATTACTGGTTTTTATGAAAAAGACTTGGATTTTAATGAAAGGATGCATTTGCTTCTCTCAGATGTACCATTCCAGGGGGATTAATTAGTAGAACTCTGATTTAAAATGTGTCATAGTACCTGCTTCCAAGGAACAGTGTTCTATGCTGAGACAGCCTGCTGTAGGTAGAAGAGAGCTTCTTATTTATTTCACTGGGAGGTAATATAATACATTTTAAAATGTGTCTGACCAAATGTAAACAGAGAGACATTTGGTCCAATTTACTAAACATTAACTTATGTGTATATGTTGTGTCATTACCATATAGACTGCTATATCAGGAGAGCCAACATTAACCCTGTGTTCATATTGCATGGAGAGAACTTTTTAATTCTCTGGCTAAAATTTGAAGTTTGTTTACCTAGGAATTTGATTAGTAATACATTTTTGACCAGGTGAATACTATCTGCTTAATCGAATCCTTTTCTCATTTCAGAAAGTTTGTAAGATTCACTGATGACTGTGCTTTACTTTGCATCATCAGTGGAAAACTTATATAGATTTAAAGTGAAAATGAAGGGAAATGAACAAGAACACAGAAAGTATGAATGATGGAGAAACATGGTGTACTACAAGCTAAAACAGATGGGTAACTGTGGCCAGGATACATATCTAAGTATTATAACATTTATAATTTAGTCTACCAAATAAGACTACTATTAAAATATTAGTACCATTGTTTTAAATAATTACAAAATTTTGATGTGTCCCAGAAATGAAGAGTAATTGCCACATTCATATTTCATTTGTGTTTATTAAGGGTCTCCAATGGATACATGTTGTTTTATGTGACATGGTCAGTTCATTTCAGGTCAGTTTCTCAGTCATGCATGACTCTTTGTGACCTACAAAGGACTACAGCACTCCAGGCTTCCCTGTCCATCACCAACTTCTGGAACTTACTCAAACTCAATGTCCATTGAGTCAGTGATGCCATCCAAACATTTCATCCTCTGTCACCCCTGTCTCCTGCCACCTTTAATTTTTCTCAGCATCAAGGTCTTTTCTTTTTTTTTATTATTTTTTTTTATTTTGCTTAACTTTACAATATTGTATTACTTTTACTATACATCAAGATGCATCCACCACCAGAATACACGTGTTCCCCATCCTGAACCCTCCTCCCTCCCCCTTCCCACACCATCCCTCCAGGTCATCCCAGTGCTCCAGTCCCAGGCATCTGTTATAGGGCATCGTACCTGGACTGACTCATTTCAGATATGATATTATACATATTTCAATGCTATTCTCCCCAATCATCCCACCCTCTCCCGGTCCCAGAGTCTGAAACTGCAATACTTCAGCCACCTGATGTAAGAACTGACTCATTGGAAAAGACCTTGGACTCAAGGTCTTTTCCAATGAGTCAGTTCTTACATCAGGTGGCTGAAGTATTGCAGTTTCAGCTTCAGCATCAGTCCTTCCAATGAATGTTCAGGACTGATTTCCTTTAGGATCTCCTTGCAGTCCAAGGGACTCTCAAGAGTCTTCTCCAACACCACAGTTAAAAAGCATCAATTCTTTGGTGCTCAGCTTTCTTTATAGTCCAACTCTCACATCCATACATGACTACTGGAAAAACCATAGATTTGACTAGACAGACTTTTGTTGGCAAAGTAATGTCTCTGCTTTTTAATATGCTGTCTAGGTTGGTCATGACACCACTCTTATGGCAGAAAGTGAAGAGGGGCTAAAAGCCTCTTGATGAAGGTGAAAGTGGAAAGTGAAAAGGTTGGCTTAAAGCTCAACATTCAGAAAATGAAGATCATGGCATCTGGTCCCATCACTGCATGGGAAATAGATGGGGAAACAGTGGAAACAGTGTCAGACTTTGTTTTTCTGGGCTCCAAAATCACTGCAGATGGTGACTGCAGCCATGAAATTAAAAGACGCTTACTCCTTGGAAGGAAAGTTATGACCAACCGAGATAGCATATTCAAAAGCAGAGACATTACTTTGCCAACAAAGGTTCGCCTAGTCAAGGCTATGGTCTTTCCTGTGGTCATGTATGGATGTGAGAGCTGGACTGTGAAGAAGGCTGAGCGCCGAAGAATTGATGCTTTTGAACTGTGGTGTTGGAGAAGACTCTTGAGAGTCCCTTGGACTGCAAGAAGATCCAACCAGTCCATTCTGAAGGAGATCAATCCTGGAATTTCTTTAGAAGGAATAATGCTAAAGCTGAAACTCCAGTATTTTGGCCACCTCATGCGAAGAGCTGACTCATTGGAGAAGACTCTGATGCTGGGAGGGATTGAGGGCAGGAGGAGAAGGGGACGACAGAGGATGAGATGGCTGGATGGCATCACTGACTCGATGGATGCGAGTCTGGGTGACCTCTGGGAGCTGGTGATGGACAGGGAGGCCTGGCATGCTGCAGTTCATGGGGTCGCAAAGAGTCGGACACGACTGAGCGACTGATCTGATCTGATCTGATCTGAGGTTGGTCATAGCTTTTTCCCAAGGAACATCTTTTAATTTAATGGCTGTAGTCATTATCAGTAGTGATTTTGGAGCCCCCCAAAATAAAGTCTGCCACTGTTTCCATTATTTCCCCATCTATTTGCCATGAAATGATGGGACCAGATGCCATGATCTTAGTTTTCTGAATGTTGAGTTTTAAGCCAACTTTTTCACTCTCCTCTTTCACTTTCATCACGAAGTTCTTCTTCACTTTCTGCCAGAAGGGTGGTGTCATCTGTGTATCTGAGTTTATTGATATTTCTCTCGGCAATCTTGATTCCAGCTTGTGCTTTATCCAGCCAGCATTTCACATGATGCCTTCTGCATATACGTTAAATAAGCAGGGTGGCAATATACACCCTTGACATACTCCTTTTCCTATTTAGAACCAGTCTGTTGTTCCATGTCCAGTTCTAACTGTTGCTTATTGAGCTGCATACAAATTTCTCACGAGGCACGTAAGGTGGTTTGGTATTCCCACATCTTTAAGAATTTTCAATAGTTTATTGTGATCTACACTGTCAAAGATTTGTTTTATCCAATAAAGCAGAATTGGATGTTTTTCTGGAACTCTCATGCTTTTTCAATGATCTAATGGATGTTGGCTATTTGATCTCTGGTTCCTCTGTCTTTTCTAAATCTAGCTTGAACATCTGCAAGTTAATGGTTCATGTACTGTTGAAGCCTTTCTTGGAGAATTTTGAGCATTACTTTGCTAATATGTGAGATGAGTGCAATTGTGTGATAGTTTGGGCATTCTTTTGCATTGGCATTCTTTGAGATTGGGATGACAGCTGACCTTTTCCAGCCCTGTGGCCACTGCTGTGTTTTCCAAATTTGCTGGCATATTGAGTGCAGCAGTTTCACAGCAACATCTTTTTGGATTTTAAATAGCTCAACTGGAATTCCATTCCTTCCACTAGCTTTGTTCATAGTGATGCTTCCTAAGGTCAACTTGACATTGCATTCCAAGATATCTGGCTCTAAGTGAGTGATCACACCATCATGATTATCTGGGTCATGAGGATCTTTTTTGTATTGATTTTCTGTGTATTCTTGCTACCTCTTCTTAATATCCTCTGCTTCTGTTAGGTCCATACCATTTCTGTCCTTTACTATGCCCATCTTTGCATGAAATGATTCCTTGGTATCTCTAATTTTCTTGAGGAAATATCTAGTCTTTCCCATTCTATTATTTTCCTCTATTTCTTGGCACTGATCACTGAGGAAGGCTTTCTTATCTCTCCTTGCTATTCCTTGGAACTCTGCATTCAAATGGGTATATCTTTCCTTTTCTCCTTTGCCTTTCGCTTCTCTTCTTTTCTCAGCTATATGTAAGGCCTCCTCAGACAACTATTTTGCCTTTTTACATTTCTTTTTCTTGGGGAAGGTATTGATCACTGCCTCCTGTACAATGTCACAAACCTCTGTCCATAGTTCTTCAGGCACTCGGTCTATCAGATCTAATCCCTTGAATCTATTTCTTATTCCACTGTATAATCAAAGGGGATTTGATTTAGTTCATACCTGAATGGTCTAGTGGTTTTCTCCACTTTCATTAATTTCAGTCTGAATTTGGCAATAAGGAGTTCATGATCTGAGCCACAGTCATCTCCTGGTCTTGTTTTTGCTGACTGTATAGAGCTTCTCCATCTTTGGCTGCAAAGAATATAATCAATCTGATTTCAGTATTGACCATCTGGTGATGTCCATGTGTAGAGTCTTCTCTTGTGTTGCTGGAAGAGGGTGTTTGCTATGACCAGTGCTTTCTCTTTGCAAAAGTCTGTTAGCCTTTGACTGCTTTGTTTTTTATTCCAAAGCCAAATTTGCCTGTTACTCCAGGTATTTCCTGACTTCCTACTTTTGCATTCTAGTCCCCTATAATGAAAAGGATATATTTTTTGGGTGTTAGTTCTAGAACTTTCACTTTAGAAATAGAATAAAAGGGATGAGAAGATTAGATTCAAAGAGCTCTAAAGGTATGAATTTTTCTTAATTAAATATAGAAACATGCTCAAATATTTAATTAAAAAAATCATGCCTTTAGAGATATTCAAATCTAATCATCTTTCCCTTTTATTCTAACTTGTTTCTAAATTGAAAGTTTAGTCATCAGTCATGTCTGACATTGACCCTGTGGACCCACCAGGCTCTTCTGTCCATGGGATTCTCCAGGAAGAATACTGGAGTGGGTTGCCATTTCTTTCTCTAGGGGATCTTCCCGACCCAGAGTTTGAACCTGGGTCTCCTGCATTTCAGGCAGAATCTTACTGACTGACCAATGACAGATGACCTAAATTGTTTCTATATGATGCCAAAGGAATAGATTGTATATTTTGCCCTCAGGACAATGTATTTATAAGTCAGCTATTGAACTAAACAGTAGCATAATTTAAAAATCGTAAAATGTCCTTCTTTTTTTCTTAATTTTGATTAATTAATGAACTTATCATAGGTTATCTATATCATATATTTATATATATGTGAAGCCATGAAACACATTTTTTAAGAGTTCACAGTGAAAAGGACTTTAAAATGGAGGTTATATATATATACTCTGTGTAAGTTTATAACTAAAATAACTTTTATCTGTCTTAAATTTACTCTTACACTGTAAAGTATAAAATTAGATATAAATTGATGAATAATTGGATTCAACCCTTCTTGGGTTTTTTCAGTTTGTCCATAACTTTTCTGCATTGAACTTCCAAATCATTTTACCTTTACCTTGTTTATAGTTTTATTATCACATTCTGTTGCATATTAATGCTTTCTTATTTTTTCTACTAATAGTGAACTCCTATGTATATATCTATCTCCTAGAGAACACAGTACAATGTCTTGCATTTATCCGTAACTAATCCCATAGGAAGTATGCCTATACTATATATATATATATATATATATATAAAAAATGATTTATATATAATATATGTAATGTATGTAACTATAATACATAATAAGAAAAGCATATGAAATCTGTATATATATCTCTCTCACACACTTATTCATTTCTTCTTTGAAAACTTCATTTTTGCTCTTAAGACCTTCAACTGATGGGATGAGGTTCACCCACATTATACAAAATAATCTCCTTTACTTAAATTCAGCTGATTATATAAATACTTTCATGGCAACATTTAAATCAGTGGTATGATAATCTAGCCAAATTAACAGATAAAACTGAAGTATATTCACACACACATATAGAAAGAGAGCACACAGAAGAGTGAGTTTACAAGAATTGGCTAACACTATTATGGCAAGTAAGCCAGTCCTGAATTCCTAGGATGAGTACTCAGAAAGGGATGATTATGGGAAAGTTTGAACATATGGCATGGGCCAAAGCTGTTGTTCCCAGGCAGAATTACTTTTCTACCCTGGTGAAACATCAATTCTGCATTTAAACACTTCCATAAGACTCAGACAGATACCCTCCAATTTTAAAAATAATGTTTTCTTAAAGTCAACTGAATAGGGACTTTAATTATACTAGGAAAATAACTTTAATGTAACATCTAGCTAATGTCGGATTAATTAGGGGTTCTTAATTTATTTATACTGCTTTCATGCTGTTCATGTGGTTCTCAAGGCAAGAATACTGATCCTGAAAGATGATGCTGTGAAAGTGCTGCACTCAATATGCCAGCAAATTTGGAAAACTCAGCAGTGGCCACACTGGAAAAGCTGTTTTCATTCAAATCCCAAAGAAAGGCAATGCCAAAGAATGCTCAAACTACCGAACAATTTCACTCATCTCACATGCTAGTAAAGTAATGCTCAAAATTCTCCAAGCCAGGCTTCAGCAAAATGTGAACCATGAACTTCCTGATGTTCAAGCTGGTTTTAGAAAAGGCAGAGGAACCAGAAATCAAATTACCAACATCCGCGGGATCATCAAAAAAGCAAGAGAGTTCCAGAAAAACATCTATTTCTGCTTTATTGACTATGCCAAAGCCTTTGACTATGTGGATCACAATAAACTGTGGAAAATTCTGAAAGAGATGGAAATACCAGACCACCTGAACTGCCTCTTGAGAAACCTTTAGGCAGATCAGGAAGCAAAAGTTAGAATTGGACATGGAACAACAGACTGGTTCCAAATAGGAAAAGGAGTACGTCAAGGCTGTATATTGTCACCATGTTTATGTAACTTATATGCAGAGTACATCATGAGAAACAATGAGCTGGAAGAAACACAAGCTGGAATCAAGATTGCTGGGAGAAATATCAATAACCTCAGATATGCAGATGATACCACCCTTATGGCAGAAAGTAAAGAGGAACTAAAAAGCCTCTTGATGAAAGTGGAGAGTGAAAAAGTTGACTTAAAGCTCAACATTCAGAAAACGAAGATCATGGCGTCTGGCCCCATCACTTTATGGCTAATAGATGGGGAAACAGTGGATACAGTGTCAGACTTTATTTTTCTGGGCTCCAAAATCACTGCAGATGGTGACTGCAGCCATGAAATTAAAAGACGCTTACTCCTTGAAAGGAAAGTTATGACCAACCTAGATAGCATATTGAAAAGCAGAGATATTACTTTGCCAACAAAGGTCTGGCTAGTCATGGCTATGGTTTTTCCAGAGGTCATGTATGGATGTGAGAGTTGGACTGTGAAGAAGGCTGAGCACCGAAGAATTTATGCTTTTGAACTGTGGTGTTGGAGAAGACTCTTGAGATTCCCTTGGACTGAAAGGAGATCCAACCAGTCCATTCTAAAGGAGATCAGTCCTGGGTGTTCTTTGGAAGGAATGATGCTGAAGCTGAAACTCCAGTACTTTGGCCACCTCATGCAAAGAGTTGACTCATTGGAAAAGGCTCTGATGGTGGGACGGATTGGGGGCAGGAGGAAAAGGGGACAACAGAGGATGAGATGGCTGGATGGCATCACAGACTCGATAGATTTGAGTTTGAGTGAACTCCGGGAGTTGGTGATGGACAGGGAAGTCTGGCGTGCTGCAGTTCATGGGGTCACAAAGAGTTGGACACAACTGATTAACTGAACTGAACTGAACTGAATCTATTTCAGGTAAACATATAATTAATTAATTAATTGACTATTGAACAAGTTGGCATATGAAAAATCACACTAATAGGAACCAATAAATATGTGAATTAAAAAAATGATAAAATTACTTATTTCAACAGATCAGGTAATACAGCAATAAACTTTGTTTCTATTATTAACTTTTAAAGGCACTGGGAATAAACTTGGTGCACATGCCACTCATATTTTAGAATATATATGCGTAATGAATCAATTTTCATTCTGGAAAGAATACTGTGCATGCTAAGTCACTTCAGTCATGTTGGACTCTCTGCGACCCCATGGAAAGTAGCCCGCCAGGCTCCTCTGTCCATGGGATCCTCTGGACAAGAACACTGGGGTGGGTTGCCATTTCCTTCTCCAGGGGAGCGTACTGTACGTATCCTCAAATTTTCTAGAAAGTTGACTATAATCTGCTACTACATTATACTACTGTATCTCCATTCATCACTAAGATATATAAATGGTGGCTGAGAATGTGGAAGAAGTTTTCTCAGCAGGATAAGAAAACTGTAATTAAGAGAGGACAATTTAGAATTTGATCCCTTTGGCTAAGTTGCTTTCCTCCTATTATCTTCCAAATACTCAGCTTTACGTTGTGAGATACGTTTGTGAACCTCTGCTTGGAGGTTCATACACTGAAACACAATTTTTATTGTGCAGTACTTGAATTATGCCTTGGCCTTGTGCTATAGAAAACCTGTAGATAGGACTGTTGGGAGATCTGGTTGCAAAAGAACTATGAGTGCACAGTTTGCCAAGAATAGCAAAAGTAGGTAAAGCCATTTGTCATAATTGAAATGTACAATTACATTAGTTTCTTGTACATTACTTTACATTTGAATCTTGAATTTGATGGAAGAAAATATACAAAAGAGTTAAGAATTGTAGAAGAAAATAACATATGTGAATGTTGAATTTAGTCTTTTTAGAATCATACAAATTTGTTTTGATTCACCAATACTTGTTTGCAGTGAGAGATCCAGGAACAAGCTTTGAACCTTTGGAAGGATAGCCATGATCTCCTATGAGATCTCCATAATGAATATATTATGACAGTGAATTTTATTAATATAACCAACAGAATGTACTTCTACTTTCACCTTTTAAAGGCTTTGATAAAGCAGAGTGATTTCATTGTAAGGCTAGTTGTACTCATCCCCAAATCACTATAATAGTTAAATCTGATGAAGCCAATTTTAACTAAAGTATTCTTGTTCTTTCAAGAGTAAGGATTAAGTAAAACATAGAACATCTCAATGAAAGTATTTTCAACAATTCTTTGTAATTTTCTATAACGAGATTCTATCTGTGTGAAATGTATAATTTTTGATATTAAAGTGGCTTATAGAGAAGAAAATCTCATGTTATATTATGGTAAGTTTTTAGCCCTCTTCATGCCATATACACAATAATAACTTTGTCTTTAAAAAATTATACTCAGTCCCACTGGCATTACAATAAGTAAGGCATGAGACCTAAGATAAATGACTTGGTTCTCAATTCCCCCTTTGGAAATAATAATACCTGCACTCATGGGACATATTTGAGGATGAAATTATGTCATGGAAATTTTCTTTGATAAAGTAAATTTGCTGTATGGATAATGATGCTGATTATACCTGGCATCATTATCATCTAAGACTATGTTTTGTAATTCCAACCCAATGGATTGATAAAAAGCATTTTCTTTGGAATGGAGAATTACATGAGTAATTAGGTATTAAACAAATATTATCAGCATATAATGTGCTAGATAATATACTAGGCACTGGGGATATAGAAATAATACTTGTTCTAATTTTGCTGTCAAGGGTTAACCATATATCCTTTCTGAAGTTTTCTAATTTATAACATGGAAATAATAACTCCTAACTTATGTCTGTGTTAGATCTAAATCATATAATTCATGTGAAAGTACATGATAAATAATTGCTCAAAAATCATTGTCAATTTATTCTTCTCAGTGATGTTCATGTCTCTTAAGGTAGAACGTCGACTATACGACTTTCTCTTCTCAAAAAACCTTCACTGCCTCTCTATTGTTTGAAATATAAAGTGTAAGCACCTTAGTCAGCATTTAATATTTTCTGCAATCTAAAATGACCCAATTTTAAGTCCTGCTTTCTACCAGAAAATTCTCAACTAAAATCCTACTTTCTTTCAAAAACTTTCCTTGAGACTCTTGACATTTCTTTTTCCAATTCCTTTAGTTTATTGTCTGTGCCATTTATTTAATGATTATTGATGTATGATTGTACTATGATTTAAAATTATCATTTTCATTATATATTTATACAATTTTTTCAGTTAATATTTTTAAATTCTGAGGCACAAGGCCTTATGATAAATGCTATGATAAATATAGAGATAAATTCTGTATTTTGTAGGATTTGCAGATGGTAATGTACCCTATATGAGTGTTGAATTTTAATTAAGTGCTGCCTTAGATATAAGGCAAGATGTTCTTGTCCAATTCAGAATTTTCAATAATTTGAATAAATGCAAATGGTAAACTTGATAAATTTTATTGGTAATATTAAACAATGCATTGAATTTATAGATCAAAGTATTTAAAAGATAAATTGATAAATTGAAAGTAACCGAGGTACAATTCAGCCAAGATTCTATACAGTTATATAATTAACTTAAAATATTCAATTTTGTAAGTGAAGGATGGTGTATATATAACTTAGCAGTAAATCATGTTTAAAAGAACCTGGTGAGTTTCCTGACTATAAAAATTTGGTTCTAGATGTTTAACCTCAAATGAGAGAACGCTTATACAAAGGGCTGATTACAGGTATTATCTAAGCTGCTAAAAGGCAGAAAATGCATCTTGTTTATCTCTATATAGTTAGTGCTTACTGCAGGGTTGTCATATAGTGATTGCTCAATGGATATTAGGTGAATAGCTAATAATGGCTGTCTTAAGTTATTGATTATTGACTGCTAGGCACTATGAAATGTATTGTATATATTATCTTATATTTCCCACAGTCATCCAGTAGAATAGGTGCTATCATAATTCTCATTTTGCATAAGATAAACTCAGGCACAAAGAAGTTAAATAACTTGCTTAAGATCATATAACTAATTCATGGCAGTTCAGTTTTATTCCTCAATTCAGTTCAGTCGCTCAGTCGTGTCCGATTCTGTGACCCCATGAATCGCAGCACGCCAGGCCTCCCTGTTCGTCACCAACTCCAAGAGTTCACTCAGACTCACGTCCATCGAGTCAGTGATGCCATCCAGCCATCTCATCTTCTGTCGTCCCCTTTTCCTCCTGCCTCCAATTCCTCCCAGCATCAGAGTCTTTTCCAGTGAGTCAACTCTTCGCATGAGGTGGCCAAAGTACTGGAGTTTCAACTTTAGCTTCATTCCTTCCAAAGAAATCCCAGGGCTGATCTCCTTCAGAGTGGACTGGTTGGATCTCCTTTGCAGTCCAAGGGACTCTCAAGAGTCTTCTCCAACACCACAGTTCAAAAGCATCAATTCTTTGGCGCTCAGCTTTCCTCACAGTCCAACTCACATCCATACATGACCACAGGAAAAACCATAGCTTTGACTAGACGGACCTTTGTTGCCAAAGTAATGTCTCTGCTTTTGAATGTGCTATCTAGGTTGGTCATAACTTTCCTTCCAAGGAGTAAGTGTCTTTTAATTTCATGGCTGCAGTCACCATCTGTAGTGATTTTGGAGCACCAAAAAATACAGTCTGACACTTTCCCCATCTATTTCCCATGAAGTGATGGGACCGGATGCCATGATCTTTGTTTTCTGAATGTTGAGCTTTAAGCCAACTTTTTCACTCTCCACTTTCACTTTCATCAAGAGGCTTTTTAGTTCCTCCTCACTTTCTGCCATAAGGGTGGTGTCATCTGCATATCTGAGGTTATTGATATTTCTCCTGGCAATCTTGATTCCAGCTTGTGTTTCTTCCAGCTCATTGTTTCTCATGATATACTCTGCATATAAGTTAAAGAAGCAGGATAACAATATACAGCCTTGACATACTCCTTTTCCTATTTGGAACCAGTCTGTTGTTCCATGTCCAGTTCTAACTGTTGCTTCCTGACCTACATACAGATTTCTCAAGAGGCAGATCAGGTGGTCTGATATTCCTTATCTCTTTTCCAGTTTATTGTGATCCACACAGTCAAAGGCTTTGGCATAGTCAATAAAACAGAAATAGATGTTTTTCTGGAACTCTCTTGCTCTCTTATTCCAAAACCAATAATATTTTCACTGGCTGCTGTTGAAAATGCTCATTTTCGCCAGAATTTTACCTTCATGATAAAGCAATAAACAATTCAAGAAAAGACATTGTACAATCCCCAATATGCAATCCAATAAGCTGATAGAAATTTTCAAGTCTATGGACCTATGTATTTGGTAGATAGGGGATGCCAGGCAATGTGTTCTCCATCTCTATACCTGCTCCCACTAAATATGTCTATCTTCTATGTCTTCATGAAAATGTAAAAGACACAGAAGGAATGACACCATCCCTGTAGTTAAGATTATAATCTAGTTGGTGAAAAGACTTAAGGAAATAGAACAAAATGGAAATAGGATGGGAGAGAAATGGAAAGGAATTTATTAAGTAATATTTCTTGGAAAAGGTGAGAATTGAGCTTGCTACTTACAGGGTTATGCAGGATACAACACTACTAGAAATATGTATACAGGCATATCTTGGAGATTTTGTTCCAGATCTCCATAATATAGGGAATATTATCGCATGCACGGAGGAGCCTGGTGGGCTGTAGTCCATGGGGTCACTAAGTGTCAGACACGACTTCACTTTTCACTTTCATGCATTGGAAAAGGAAATGGCAACCCACTCCAGTGTTCTTGCCTGGAGAATCCCAGGGACGGGAGCCTGGTGGGCTGCCATCTATGGGGTCGCACAGACTCAGACACGACTGAAGCGACTTAGCAGCAGCAGCATAATAATGACACTAATATTTTGGTTTTCTAGTACATAGAAAAGTTATGGTTACACTATAGTCTCCTAAGAGTAATGCAGTAGCATTATATGTAAATTACTTATTGCTAAAAAAAAATGCTACCTATCATCTGAGCCTTCAGCTAGTTGTAATATTTTTGCTGGTGGAGGGTCTTGCCTAGATATTGATGGCTGCTGACTGGTCAGGGTAGTGGTTGCTCAGGGTGGGAATGGCTGTGGAAATTTCTTAAGATAGACAACAGTGAAGCTTACCACAGTGATTGACTCTTCCTTTTATGATGGATTTCTTTGTAACCTGCAGTGCTGTTTGATAGCATTTAACACACAGCTTAATTTCTTCTAAAGTGGAGTCAATCCTCTGAAACCCTGTGGCTGCTTTATCAACTAAGTTTATGTTATATTCTAAACCCTTATTATTTCCCTAATCTTCAGCAAGAGCAGATTCCATCTCAAGAAACCACCTTTATTGCTCATCCCGAAGGAGCAGTTCCTCAGTCTTTCAAGTTCTGTCATAAGGTTGTAGCAATTCAGTCACATCATCAGGTTCTAGTTCTCTTGCTATTTTCATCATATCTGCAGTCTCCCTCAAAATCTTACATGAGGGTTGGACTCAACTTCTTCCAAACCCCTGTGAAAGTGACGTTGAAAGTCACTAGTTGTATCCCACTCTTGAGAACTCTTCCCATGAATCACAAGGGGCTTCCCATGTGGCACAGTGATAAAGAATCCGCCTGCCAGTGCAGGAGACACAAGAGACATGGGTTTGATCCCTGGGTCAAGAAGATCCCCTGGAGAAGGAAACAGCAACCCACTCCAGTATTCTTGCCTAACGATTCCATGGACAGCGGGAGGCTGGTGGGCTATAGTCTGTGGGGCCACAAAGAGTCAGACACGAATGATTGATTGAACACATGTAACAGACACAACATGTCTGTTCCTCATGGCATCTAGAATGGTGAATCCTTTCTCGAAGATTTTAATTTGACTTTGTCCAATCCATCGGAAGAAACACCATCTAGGTCAGCATCATTCATATATTCTTTTCTCCATGCCTTTCCTGTAACTCTGTGGTCCATCCATTGAGGTCTTTAAATTTTAGTTATTGTATTTTTCTGAATAAATTCTATTTCTTTGATAAGCTATTCTTTTTCTCATATGTTTAAAGCATGTACATCATTGCTTGGTGATGTATTAATATGGCTACTTGAGTTTCTTTGTCAGAAACTGACATTTCTGTCACTGTGGTGTTGGTATCTATTAATTTTCTTTTCATTCAGTTTAAGATTCTTCTGTTTATTCATATATTTAGTAATATTCTGTTGAGAGCTTGAAGATCTATATTTTATACCATGAGACTCAGTTTTTCAATCTTCTGTGTTGGCTGGCTTCCTCTGACACCTTTATAGCAGTGGAATGGGGAAAGTAACACTGCAAAGGGGGAGTGCTTGTTACCTGCTTATGGGGCTGAATGTCCTGGATCTTTACTCAACCTTTTCTGACATCATCTACTGGGAATATAGGGATGCTCTTTTACATCCTTGCAGTGTTGAGATAACAGTTTATTCCATGGTGTCAGGCTAGATTCAAGACTTTATTTCCTATAAGTTCATGGTCGTATGGCAAGATAGGATAGAATTTTATTTTTCTTCACTCCGTGGCATTTCTAGGTATGCAGGAAAAAAAAGTACAGAGAGCTTATTACTGTGTTGTTCCTTGAGTCATGAGTTTTCTAGTTGGTCTGCCTTCTACTTTATACTCTAAAATCACTGCAGATGGTGACTGCAGCCATGAAATTAAAAGACACTTACTCCTTGGAAGGAAAGTTATGACCAACCTAGATCACATATTCAAAAGTAGAGACATTACTTTGCCAACAAAGGTTTGCCTGGTCAAGGCTATGGTCTTTCCTGTGGTCGTGTATGGATGTGAGAGTTGGACTGCGAAGAAGACTGAGCACCGAAGAATTGATGCTTTTGAACTGTGGTGTTGGAGAAGACTCTTGAGAGTCCCTTGGACTGCAAGGAGATCCAACCAATCCATTCTGAAGGAGATCAGCCCTGGGATTTCTTTGGAAGGATTGATGCTAAAGCTGAAACTCCAGTACTTTGGCCACCTCATGCGAAGAGTTGACTCATTGGGGAAAACTCTGATGCAGGGAGGGATTGAGGGAAAGAGGAGAAGGGGATGACAGAGGATGAGATAGCTGGATGGCATCACTGACTCGATGGACGTGAGTCTTAGTGAACTCCGGGAGTTGGTGATGGACAGGGAGGCCTGGTGTGCTGCGATTCATGGGGTCGCAGAGTCAGACATGACGGAGCGACTGATCTGATCTGACTTTCTACTCTCTACTTCTCAGAGTTTTCTAATAGTTACCTTACCTGCCTCCTGAGAAATCTGTATGCAGGTCAAGAAACAACAGTTAGAACCAGACATGGAACAACAGACTGGTTTCAAATAGGAAAAGGAGTACATAAAGGCAGTATATTGTCACCCTGCTTATTTAACTTATATGCAGAGTATATAATACAAAATGCCAGGCTGGATGAAGCAAAAGCTGGAATCAAGATTGCCAGGAGAAATATCAATAACCTCAGATATGCAGATGACATCACCCTTATGGCAGAAAATGAAGAAGAACTAAAAAAGCCTCTTGATGAAAGTGAAAGAGGAGAGTGAAAAAGTTGGCTTAAAGCTCAACATTCAGAAAACAAAGATCATGGCATCCGGTCCCATCACTTCATGGCAAATAGATGGGGAAACAATGGAAACAGTGAGAAACTTTATTTTGGGGGGCTCCAAAATCACTGCAGATGGTGACTGCAGCCATGAAATTAAAAGACACTTGCTCCTTGGAGGAAAAGCTATGACTGACCTAGACAGCATTTTTTAAAATTTTTTTATTTTTTTTAACTTTACAATATTGTATTGGTTTTGCCCTGTATCAACATGAATCCACCACAGGTATGCATGTGTTCCCCATCCTGAACCCTCCTCCCTCCTCCCTCTTCCCTCCCCATACCATCCCTTTGGGTCATCCCAGTGCACCAGCCCCAAGCATCCAGTATCATGCATTGAACTTAGACTGGCGATTCATTTCGTATATGATATTATACATGTTTCAATGCCATTCTCCCAAGTCATCCCACCCTCTCCCTCTCTCCCACAGAGTCCAAAAGACTGTTCTGTACATCAGTGTCTCTTTTGCTGTCTCGTATACAGGGTTATTGTTACCATCTTTCTAAATTCCATATATAGTTAGTATATGTATTAGTATATGCATTAGCATACTGTATTGGTGTTTTTCTTTCTGGCTTACTTCACTCTGTTTAATAGGTTCTCGGAGAAGGCAATGGCACCCCCACTCCAGTACTCTTGCCTGGAAAATCCCATGGACAGGGGAGCCTGGTGGGCTGCAGTCCATGGGGTCACTAAGAGTCTGACACAACTAGGTGACTTCACTTTCACTTTTCATTTTCCTGCATTGGAGAAGGAAATGGCAACCCACTCCAGTGTTCTTGCCTGGAGAATCCCAGGGATGTGGGAGCCTGGTGGGCTACCATCTATGGGGTCACACAGAGTCAGACACGACTGCAGTGACATAGCATAGCATAGCATAATAGGTTCCAGTTTCATCTACCTCATTAGAACTGATTCAAGTGTATTCTTTTTAATGGGTGAGTAATACTCCATTTTAAAAAAGCAGAGACATTACTTTGCCAACAAAAATTTCTCTAGTCAAATCTGTGTTTTTCTCAGTAGTCATGTAAGGATGTAAGTGTTGGACCATAAAGAAAGCTGAGCACCAAAGAATTCATGCTTTTGAACTGTGATGTTGGAGAAGACTCTTGAGAGTCCCTTGGACAGCAAGGAGATCCAAACAGTCCATCCTAAAGGAAATCCGTCCTGAATATTCATTGGAAGGATTGATGCTAAAGCTGAAACTCCAATATTTTGGCCACCTGACGTGAAGAACTGACTCATTCGAAAAGACCCTGATGCCGGGAAAGATTGAAGGTGGGAGGAGAAGGGCATGACAGAGAATGAGATGATTGGATGGCATCACTGACTCAATGGACATGAATTTGAGCAAGCTTCGGGAGTTGGTAAAGGACAGAGAAGTCTGGCATGCTTCAGTCCATGGGATTGCAAAGAGTTGTACATGAGTGAGCAACTGAACTGAATAGTTAAATATACATATATTATTACATATAATGTTTCTTATTTTATTATGTACATAATGTTTAGGATTATTGTACTTTACAGGAGGAATAGGCAATATTTTCTTGGAGCTGGAAGTCCCTATTATCTAATTTTACAGATGAAGAAATAGAGACTCAAATGAGATAAATAATGTCCTCTAATATCACAGAACTAAGTAAGAGGAAAAGCTCAGCTTCTCACCTCCTAATCTGTCTTTTCCCAACATCATTTAAAAGCACTCTAATGTCAGATTGCTCTTATTTTTGTTCTTCAAATTTTATTATCAATAAAAAATGAGAAATAAAATTTATCTTCACACTTGCTTCTTGAACCACATGACAAAAGTCCCAACTGGCCATGGATTGATCATTACTGATTTAGAGAATTATGGTTTTAAAAGTTTTGAAAATTATTTTAAGTGGTCTTTTTGCAGTCCAATCAAATGTCAACTGCTTGGCTAGTGTTTCAACAGTTATTTTTTATTCATTTTTATTTAGTCAATTGTTTTGTTATGCATTGAATATTTTTATTTGCTGTGGATTTGAAATAGAGTTTCTTTAATTTATATTAGAATATTTAAATTATGATTTCATTTTTAAAGTGTACAGAAAAATTTTTTAGGAACATATCCTTCCTAACATTCATTTAATAATACCAGTTTTTTAAGCATGAAGGACAACCCATTGTGCATTTCCCTTTGTGTGATGTGAAAGCCACTATACTGGGTGTGACCCTCTAGGCCATCCTCCTGTCATTTTCCAAGTCAGCCCCAGAAAGGACTTTTGTTCTACATCCTTCTTGAAATACAGTATGGGTCCATTAATGTTTTACATTTATAACCTTTATTTCTTACCCTGCAGGATAGAGAGTGAACTGTCTTGTATCTGTAGAGGAAAGCATTTTCTATTTTAGAAAGAAGAGATTCTTTTTTTTCTTTGTTTTTAATTTATTTATTTTAATTGGAGTCTAATTACTATACAATATTGTAGTGGTTTTTGCCATACATAGACATGAATCAGCCATGGGTTTGTATGTGTTTCCCATGCTGAAACCTCCTCCCGCCTTCCTCCCCATCCCATCCCTCTGGGTCATCCGAGTGCACCAGCCCTGAGCACCCTTTCTCATGTATCGAACCTGGATTGGCAATCTGTTTCACATATGATAATATACATATTTCAATGCTATTCTCTCAAATCATCCTACCTTAGCCTTCTCCCACGAAGTCCAAAAGACTGTTTTTTACATCTATGTCTCTTTTGCTGTGTCACATATAGGGTCATCGTTACCATCTTTCTAAATTCCATATATATGCGTTAGTATACTATATTGGTGTTTTTTCTTTCTGGCTTACTTAACTCTGTATAATAGGCTCCAGTTTAATCCACCTCATTAGAACTGATTCAAATGCATTCTTTATAATAGCTGAGTAATATTCCATTGTGTATATATACCATTGCGATGAACATTGGGGTACACATGTCTCTTTCAATTCTGGTTTCCTCAGTGGGTATGCCCAACAGTGGGATTGCTAGGTCATATGGCAGTTCTATTTCCAGTTTTTTAATGAATCTCCACACTGTTCTCCATAGTGGCTGTGCTAGTTTGCATTCCCACAACAGTGTAACAGGGTTCCCTTTTCTCTGCACCCTCTCCAGCATTTATTTATTGTAGAATTTTTTTCCTGATTTTTTAATATAAATTTATTTATTTTAACTTAAGGATAATTACTTTACAATATTGTATTGGTTTTGCCATACATCAACATGAATCTGCCACAGGTGTACACATGTTCCCCATCCTGAACACCCCTTGCATCTCCCTCCCCATACCATCCCTCTGGGTCATCTCAATGAACCAGCCCTGAGCATCCTGTATTATGCATTGAGCCTGGTCTGGTGATCGTTTCACATATGATATTAGACTTTCTGATAGCAGCCATTCTGACCACCATGAGATGGTACCTCATTGTGGTTTTAATTTGCATTTCTCTGATAATGAGTGATGTGGATCATCTTTTCATGTGTTTGTTAGCCATCTGTATGTCTTCTTTGGAGAAATGTCTGTTTAGTTCTTTGGCCCATTTTTTGATTGGGTCATTTATTTTTTCTGGAATGGAGCTGCAGGAGTTGCTTGTATATTTTTGAGATTAATTCTTTGTCAGTTGCTTCATTTGCTATTATTTTCTCCCATTCTCAAGGCTGTCTTTTAACTTTGCTTATAGTTTCCTTTGTTGTGCAAAAGCGTTTAAGTTTAATTAGGTCCCATTTGTTTATTTTTGTTTTTATTTCCATTACTCTGGGAGGTGGGTCATAGAGGATCCTGTTGTGATTTATGTAAGAGAGTGTTTTGCCTATGTTTTCCTCTAGGAGTTTTATAGTTTCTGGTCTTATTTTTAGACCTTTGACTTCCTTGGTGGCTCAGATGGTAAAGTGTCTGCTTACAAGGCGGGAGACCCGGGTTCAGTCCCTGGGTTGGGAAGATCTCCTGGAGAAGGAATTGCCGACCCACTCAAGTATTCTTGCCTGAAAAATCTCATGGAAGGAGAAGCCTGGTAGGTTACAGTCCATGGGGTGGCAAAGAGTCAGGCACAACTAGCAAACTCACTTTCACTTTAGATCTTTAATCTATTTTGAGTTTATTTTTGTGTATGGTGTTAGAAAGTACTCTAGTTTCATTCTTTTACAAGTGTTTGACCAGTTTTCCCAGGACCACTTGTTAAAGAGATTGTCTTTTCTCCATTGTATATTCTTGCCTCTTTTGTCAAAGATAAGGCGTTCATATGTGCGTGGATTTATCTCTGGGCTTTCTATTTGGTTCCATTGATCTATATTTCTGTCTTTGTGCCAACACCATACAGTTTGATGACTGTAGCTATGTAGTATAGCCTGAAGTCAGGCAGGTTGATTCCTCCAGCTCCATTCTTCTCCCTCAAGATTGCTTTGGCTATTCAAGGTTTTTTGTATTTCCATACAAATTGTGAAATTATTTGTTCTATCTCTGTGAAAAATACTGTTGGTAGCTTGATAGGGATTGCATTGAATCTATAGATCGCTTTGTTAGCATACTCATTTTCACTATGTTGATTCTTCCAATCCATGCACATGGTATATTTCTCCATCTATTTATGTCCTCTTTGATTTGTTTCATCAGTGTTTTATAGTTTTCTATGTATAGGTCTTTTGTTTCTTTAGGTAGATATATTCCTAATTATGTTATTCTTTTCATTGCAATGGTGAATGGAATTGTTTCCTTAATTTCTCTTTCTGTTTTCTCATTGTTAGTGTATAGGAATGCAAGGGATTTCTGCGTGTTAAATTTATATCCTGCAACTTTACTATATTCATTGATTAGCACTAGTAATTTTCTGGTGGAATCTTTAGGGTTTTCTATGTAGAAGATCATGTCATTTGCAAACAGTGAGAGTTTTACTTCTTCTTTTCCAATCTGAATTCCTTTTATTTCTTTTTCTTCTCTGATTGCTGTGGCTAAAACTTCCAAAACTATGTTGATTAGTAGTGATGAGGGTGGGCACTCTTGCATTGTTCCTGACTTTAGGGGTAATCCTTTCAATTTTTCATCATTGAGGCTAATGTTTGCTGTGGGTTTGTCATATATAGCTTTTATTATGTTGAGGTATGTTCCTTCTATTCCTGCTTTCTGGAGGGTTTTTATCATAAATGGATGTTGAATTTTGTCAAAGGCTTTTCTGCATCTATTGAGATAATCATATGATTTTTATCTTTCAATTTGTTAATGTGGTGTATTACATTGATTGATTTATGGATATTAAAGAATCCTTGCATTCTTGGGATAAAGCCCACTTGCTCATGATGTATAATCTTTTTTTTTTAAATATAAATTTATTTATTGTAATTGGAGGCTAATTAGTTCAGCCACTATGGAGAACAGTGTGGAAATTCCTTAAAAACTGGAAATATAATATTTTTAATATGTTGTTGGAATCTGTTTGCTACAATTTTTTGAGGATTTTTGCATCTATATTCATAAGTGATATTGGCCTGTATTTTCTTTTTTTTGTGGCATCTTTGTCAGGTTTTGGTATGAGTGTGATGGTGGCCTCATAGAATGAGTTTGGAAGTTTACCTTCCTCTGCAATTTTCTGGAAGAGTTTGAGTAATCAGGTGTTAGCTCTTCCCTAAATTTTTGGTAGAATTAAGCTGTGAAGCTGTCTTGTCCTGGGCTTTTGTTTGCTGGAAGATTTCTGATAATAGTTTCAATTTCCATGCTTGTGATGGGTCTCTAAGATTTTCTATTTCTTCCTGGATCAGTTTTGGAAAGTTGTACTTTTCTAAGAATTTGTCCATTTCTTCCAAGTTGTCCATTTTATTGGCATATAGTTGCTGATAGTAATCTCTTATGATCCTTTGTATTCCTGTGTTGTCTGCTGTGATTTCTCCATTTTCATTTCTAATTTTGTTGATTTGATTCTTCTCCCTTTGTTTCTTGATGAGTCTGGCTAATGGTTTGTCAATTATATTTATCTTCTCAAAGAACCAGCTTTTAGCTTTGTTGATTTTTGCTATGGTCTCTTTTGTGTTTTTTTGCATTTATTTCTTCCCTAATTTTTAAGATTTCTTTCCTTCTACCAACCCTGGGGTTCTTCATTTCTTCCTTTTCTATTTGCTTTAGGTGTAGAGTTAGGTTATTTATTTGATTTGTTTCTTGTTTCTTGAGGTAAGCCTGTATTGCTGTGAATCTTCCTCTTCTCACTGCTTTTACAGTGTCCCATAGGTTTTGGGTTTTTGTGTTTTCATTTTCATTTGTTTCATATTTTGATTTCTTTTTTGATTTCTTCTGTGATTTGTTGGTTATTCAGCATCGTGTTGTTCAGCCTCCATATGTTGGAATTTTTAATAATTTTTTTCCTGTAATTGACATCTAATCTTACTGCATTGTGGTCAGAAAACATTATTGGATTGATTTCATTTTTTTTTTTAATTTACCAAGGCTAGATTTATGGCCCAGGATGTGATCTATCCTGGAGAAGTTTCCATGTGAACTTGACAAAAAGGTGAAATTCATTGTTTTGTGGTGAAATATCCTATAGATATCAATTAAGTCTAACTGGTCTGTTGTATCATTTAAAGTTTGTGTTTCCTTTTTAATTTGCTGTTTAGTTGATCTATCCATAGTTGTGAGTGGAGTATTAAAGTCTCCCACTATTATGGTGTTAGTGTTAATTCCCCTTTCATACTTGTTAGCATTTGCCTTACATATTGTGGTGCTCCTATGTTGGGTGCATATATATTTATAATTGTTATATCTTCTTCTTGGATTGATCCTTTGATCATTATGTAGTGTCCTTTTTTGTCTCTTTTCACATTCTTTATTTTAAAGTCTATTTTATCTGATTTGAGTATTGCTACTCCTGCTTTTTTTTGGTCTCCATTTACATGAAATATCTTTTTCCAGCCCTTCAATTTCAGTTTGTATGTTTCCCTTGTTTTGAGGTGAATCTCTTGTAGACAGCATATATAGGGGTCTTGTTTTTGTATCCATTCAGCCAGTCTTTGTCTTTTGGTTGGGGCATTCAACCCATTTACACTTAAGGTAGTTATGGCATCACTGACTCGATGGATGTGACACTGAGTGACCTCCGAGAGCTGGTGATGGACAGGGGGGCCTGGCGTGCTGCAGTTCATGGGGTCGCAAAGAGTCGGACACGACTGAGCGACTGATCTGATCTGATCTGATCTGATGATCCTGTTACCATTTACTTTTTATTTTGAGGTTTGAGTTTATACATCCTTTCTCTGTTTCCTGTCTAGAGAAGATCCTTTAGCATTTGTTGGAGAGCTGGTTTGGTGGTGCTGAATTCTCTCAGCTTTTGCTTGTCTGTAAAGCTTTTGATTTCTCCTTCATGTTTGAAGGAGATCCTTGCTGGGTATAGTAATCTGGGTTGTAGGTTTTTCTCTTTCATCACTTTAAGTATGTCCTGCTGTTCCCTTCTGGCCTGAAAAGTTTCTACTGAAAGATCAGTCTTTATCCTGATAGGAATCCCCTTGTTTGTTATTTGTTGTTTTTCCTTGCTGCTTTTAATATTTGTTCTTTGTGTTCGATCTTTGTTAATTTGATTAATATGTGTCTTTGGGTGTTTCTCCTTGAATTTATCCTGTGTGGGACTCTCTGGGTTTCTTGGACTTCTGTGACTATTTCCTTCCCCATTTTAGGGAAGTTTTCAACTATTATCTCCTCAAGTATTTTCTCATGGTCTTTCTTTCTGTCTTCTTCTTCTGGGACTCATATGATTCAAATGTTGGGGCATTTCACATTGCCCCAGAGGTCTCTGAAGTTGTCCTCATTTCTTTTAATTCTTTTTTCCTCTCTCCTTCATTATTTCTACCATTCTATCTTCTACCTCACTTATCCTATCTTCTGACTCTGTTATTCTACTATTGGTTCCCTCCAGAGTATTTTTGATCTCATTTATTGCATTATTCATTATTGATTGACTCTTTATTATTTCTTCTAAGTCTTTGTTAAACATTTCTTGCATCTTCACAATCCTTGTCTCCAGGCTACTTATCTGTAACTCCATTTTGTTTTCAAGATTTTGGATCATTTTTTTCTATCGTTATTCTGAATTCTTTTTCAGGTAGATACCCTATGTCCTCCTCTTTTGTTTGGTTTGGTGGGCATTTATCATGTTCCTTTACCTGCTGAATATTTCTCTGCCTTTTCATCTTGTTTAGATTGCTGTGTTTGCAGTGGCCTTTCTGTATTCTGGCAATTTGTGATTCCTCTTTATTGTGGAGGTTCCTCCCTGTGGGGGGGATTGAACGAGTGGCTTGTCAAGGTTTCCTGGTTAGGGAAGCTTGTATCGATGTTCTGGTGGGTGGAGCTGGATTTCTTCTCTCTGAAGTTCATTCAGTGATGTGTCCAGTAGTGAGTTTTGAGATGTCTATGGGTTTGGTGTGACTTTGGGCAGCCTGTATATTGAAGTTCAGGGCTAAGTTTCTGTGTTGTTGGAGAATTTGTGTGGTATGTCTTGCTCTGGAACTTGTTGGCTCTGGGTGGTGCTTGTTTTCACTTTAAGTATGGAGGCTTTTGGATGAGCTCTTATCGATTAATGTTCCCTGGAATCAGAAGTTCTCTGGTATTCTCATGTTTTGGGCTTAAGCCTCCGGCCTCTGGTTTTCAGTCTTATGCTTACAGTTGCCTCAAGACTTTTCCATCCATACAGCACTGATGAGAAACTTCTAGGTAAATGGTGAAAAGATTCTCCACAGTGAGGGACACCCAGAGAAGTTCACAGAGTTACATGGAGAAGAAAAGAGGGAGGAGGGAGATAGAGGTGACCAGGATGAGAAAAGGGGGAATCAAAAGGGGAGAGAGCAATCTAGCCAGTAATTTTTCCCTATGTGCTCTCCACAGTCTAGAATCCTCAGAGAGTTTCATGGAGTTACATAGAGAAGAGAAGAGGGAGGAAGGAGATAGAGGTGACCAGGATGAGAAAAGGGAGAATCAAAAGGGGAGAGAGCAATCTAGCCAGTAATTCTTCCCTATGTGCTCTCCCCAGTCTGGAATCCTCAGAGAGGTTCACGGAGTTACATAGAGAAGAGAAGAGGGAGGAAGTAAATAGAGGTGAACAGGAGGAGAAAGGGGGGAATCAAAAGGAGAGAGAGAGAGATCTGGGCAGTACTCTGTTCCCTAAGTGTTCTCCACAGCCTGGAACACAGAGATTCCCAGAGTTTTGTAGAGAAGAGAAGGGGGAGGAGGAGGAGATAGAAGTGTCCTGGGGGAGAAAAAGGAGAGTCAAAAGGGGAAGAGAGTAATCAAGCCAGTAATCACACTCCTAAGTGAAAATGGGTACTTAAGATTGGATTCTTAAATGTACAAAATTGATAACAAATACCAAAAAGCAATAATTAAAAATCTAGAGTGGTGGTTAGATTCTCAAAAATAAAATATTTAAAGAAATCAAACAAAATCACAAAAAGTATAAGAAATATATATGAAGTTTGCTTTAAAAATAGGGTCTTATTATTATTATTTTTCGGTGAGGTAATGAGTTATTAGAATGAAAATTAAAGGATTAATAGAGGACTTTAAAAAAGAAAAAAATTTTAAAATTAAAAAAATGATAATAGTAAAAATATATCTAGGAATTTCTCTGGAGCTATGTGGGCAGTGCGGGATCAGTTCAGGTTCAGATAATTCCTTGTTCCAGATTATACTTCTCAAGATCTATAGGCCCTTTCCAATGTAGGTGGTGTTAACTACAGGGATTTTAATCTGTTGCACCTATCACTTCCAAAGTGGTTGCCTCTGTTTATTTGGTTTCTTCTGTTTGCAGGTCTCTTCAGTGTCTAATTTCTGCTCTGACACAAGGGGGCAAAGGTGGTCTCTGGTTTAGGCTCACTTTTTCAGTTGTGCTGTAGGGAGGGAGGAACACTGCAAACAAATATCACTGGCATGTGTGGGGGAGTGCTTGCAGTGTTTTAGCCACACTGGGTTTGCCCCTGCTCATGGCATGTGTGCTTTCCCAGTCTACACTGCTCAGGCTCCAGGTTGCTCTGCAGGGAGCGGGCCCTGGGTTGAGTGCACTTGCCAGGTCTAAGCCACTCAGGTCCAGCTTCTTGGGTCCTCCACAAAGGCACAGACTTGGTTGGCCCTGCATTTTGTGCCCGTCCCATGTCCGAGCAGCTCAGGTGACTAGTTGCTTGGCAAGTGCACTCTCTTCAGGCAGGAAGTGGGTCTTATCACCTCCCCAGTCTCAGCCACTCAGATTCCTAGGTGGCAGTGGGTGCACTCATCTACGGTGTACCCTGTGTCTCTTCTGGGGAGCTGATCTCTAGCTGCGACCCTCTCAGCAGATGTCAACCGTCCAGAATTCCAGGAAGTCTTGGTTAGAAACTGGAAGCCTGCTTGCAGTTTGGTAGAGGATGCCATCTCTGAGATGCCCTTTGCCCCTTTCAGGCTCTGTCTGGTGCCCACCTGCCCCCTGCCTCCAGTGCGGGATGGGCCAGTCCACAGCCTGCTAGCTCTCCTCTAGTCCTTTGTTCTGTGAGCGGGCCTGACAGTGCCTTAGGTTAGGGCTTTTCACGGTATAGTTCTCTCTCTCTCTCTTTTTTTTTTTCTCTCTCTCTGGCTATCCTGCAGTTTAGATTGCTATCTCATGTTAGCTCCCTCAGATTTCCCCCAGGGCATTCCAGGCCTGGTCCTTACCCTAAGCAATGCAGCCCACTCCTCCCTGCTTGCTGGTGGTGGATGTGAGGGTCTGGGGTACTTCTCCGCTGGGAGTTACCCTTAGGCACGTAATCTGTGGGTGTTATTTATTTTTCCTCCTGCTTATATTACCCTCTGAGATGCCAAAACTCCCCACAGACCCACCAGTAAGAGGGTTTCCTGGTGTTTGTAAACTTCTAAGACTCCCTGCCCAGGATGGTTCTCTGTCCCTAACTCTTTTGTCTCTCTTTTTATCTTTTATATTTTGTTATACCTACTTTCACAGACAATGCGCTGCTTTTCTGGGTGCCTGATGTCCTCTGCTAGCATTCAGTTGTTTTGTGGAATTTGTTCAGTGTTCAAATATTCTTTCAATTAATTTGTGGGGGAGAAAGTAATCTCCCCATCCTATTCCTCTGCCATCTTAGGACTGGCCCCAAGACTTTTTGTATACTCTTCCCTTTTCTCATCCTCCACACTACAGTTTCCTTACCTTTTGAACATGCATTATCTAAATACTAGTGAAGTTCAAAAATATAAAAAGATTTAAGGAAGGTTTAGACAAGAGCTTGGCAAGCAATTTTTTAGGAAAGTGTTTTAAGCGAGCCTGGTATATTGATTCTCTGAGCTTTTAGGTGACTAAATGTGGTCTGAGATAATCAAAGCCCCTAAGATGGTGACACTGGCTATGTGCAGCATTTACATGTATCATGATGAAGGTAAATGTAGGCAGCATTGGTTTTAGTTAGATATGTTCACAGAGGCCTTAGTCATTCACTCATTTTAATTCATAAGCAGAATCTGAAGTAAGCATTCAAATCTTACTTCAATGTGTAGGAGAGGAACTAGAACACTTGAAATAGGATGGTAAACTTTGAGGTCATTACTAAGTTTTTGTAATTTATTGTTTAGTATCATTTTTTTGAACAACCTACCAGACCGGTGGGGTAACACGGAGTATTGGATTAAAAGTAAGATCTGGAGAAAGACAGAGCTGGGATGGATTCCTACTTTGCCCATTTACAAACAGAATAGAGCAGTAGTTAATGCTGTAGTCTTTGGAGTTAAATTGGCCTGGTAAATGAATCTGAGCTCTAACAATCACCAACTCTGTGATCTGGGGCAAGTTATTCAACTTCTATCTCATTTATTGATCTCTAAAATGATGGTAACACATTGACTGGGTCTGAATAGTGGTATAATAGTGGTAACACACCTCATAGAATCAGTTTGAGATTAAAGGAGTTAATATATAGTAAGCATTAAAAGGGCTTCCCCACTATCTCAGTGGTAAAGAATCTGCCTGCAATGCAGGAAACTTGGGTTCTACCCCTAGGTTGGGAAGATCCCCTGGAGAAGGAAATGGCAACCCACTCTAGTATTCTTGCATGGAGAATTCCATAAACAGAGGAGCCTGGCGGGCTATAGTTCATGGAGTTGCAAAGAGTTGTGCATGACTAAGTGACTAACACTTTCATAATTTCTTTAGATTTGTTGAGTTTTATAAGCTTACTCCCAGAACACATTTGTCTCTCTAGCTGTTATGTCCTAAGAAAGAGTCATTAGTCAGAAAGACTAATGAAATTCTGGTATAACTGGAAGACTGTTGAAAACAACAGAACATATGTGTCCACTTGCGCTGAGCCATGGTACATCAGTGCCCGGGTTATGGTAAGAAATTCTGATTGCTCTAATTGAATAAAGAAGAATTGGAAACATCAGATAAGGGACAACTAAAGGCAAGGATTAAGAGTTATGTAAAAAGAAAAAGTATCAGCAATAAGTCTAGGCAAGAACAGAACAATATGAACTATAAAAGAGCGATGAAATCAGAAATATACCTTTCTACCTAGAGGTCTCATAGGCACACAAAAGTAAATATATCTCAGTTGTACTTAGCCATCTTTATCCTCAAAGTTGTGTTTTCTTTGTATTGTTTAACTCACTTAGAAGTGCCTCCATCCACCCAGTTCAGTTGCTCAGTCGTGTCCAACTCTTTGCGATCCCATGAATCGCAGCAGATCAGGCCTCCCTGTCCATCACCAACTCCCGGAGTTCACTCAGACTCACATCCATCGAGTCAGTGATGCCATTCAGCTATCTCTCTCTGTCATCCCCTTCTCCTCTTTCGCCCAATCCCTTCCAGCATCAGAGTCTTTTCCAATGAGTCAGCTCTTCACATGAGGTGGCCAAAGTACTGGAGTTTCAGCTTTAGCATCATTCCTTCCAAAGAAATCCCAGAGCTAATCTCCTTCAGAATGGATTGGTTGGATCTCCTTGCAGTCCAAGGGACTCTCAAGATCTTTTCCAATACCACAGTTCAAAAGCTTCAGTTCTTCGGTGCTCAGCCTTCTTCACAGTCCAGCTCTCACATCCATACATGACCACAGGAAAAACCATAGCCTTGACTAGACGGACCTTTGTTGCCAAAGTAATGTCTCTGCTTTTCAATATGCTATCTAGATTGGACATAACTTTCCTTCCAAGGAGTAAGTGTCTTTTAATTTCATGGCTGCAGTCACCATCTGCAGTGATTTTGGAGCCCAGAAAAATAAAGTCAGCCACTGTTTCCACTGTTTCCTCATTTATTTGCCATGCAGTGATGGGACCAGATGCCATGATCTTCGTTTTCTGAATGTTGAGCTTTAAGCCAACTTTTTCACTCTCCACTTTCCCTTTCATCAAGAGGCTCTTTAGTTCCTCTTCACTTTCTGCCATAAGGGTGGTGTCATCTGCATACCTGAGGTTATTGATATTTCTCCCGGCAATCTTGATTACAGCTTGTGTTTCTTTCAGCCCAGCGTTTCTCATGATGTACTCTGTTTAGAAGTTAAATAAGCAGGGTGACCATATACAGCCTTGACGTACTCCTTTTCCTATTTGGAACCAGTCTGTTGTTCCATGTCCAGTTCTAACTGTTGCTTTCTGACCTGCATACAGATTTCTCAAGAGGCAGATCAGGTGGTCTGGTATTCCTATCTCTTTCAGAATTTTCCACAGTTTATTGTGATCCACACAGTCAAAGGCTTTGGCATAGTCAATAAAGCAGAAATAGATGTTTTTCTGGAACTCTTGCTTTTTCCATGATCCAGCCAAGCATCTAGTAAAAATCCTTGAGAGTTAACCTTAGACTCATCATTTCTTTCATTTTCAACACCCAACCTATTGTTAAGTTTTGTCATTTTTACTTCCATGTCATGTCTTGAATAAAATTTTATTTGAAGTTCTCAGTGCCAATACTTTAATTCAGGATTTCATTATTGTCTCTATTTTTACTTTAGTATTCTACAGGTGTCTCACTTCTCTATTAATTCTATATCTTCAACTCCTAGTATAGTACCTGGAATATAAGAGATAACCAATGAAGATTTCTCTCTCATTTTTAGAAAGTTTTTCATTTAAAATGAATAAAGAAGGATAATTGATTTGTTCAACAACATTAAATACATTTAATAATTTTTTTAAAAGTTCATTTTATACATAGTGGTTTGTAGATCTTAATCCTCTATCCTTATTTTGCTCCTTTTCCCTTTCCTCTCTCCACTGATATCCACTAGTTTGTTTTCTATATCTGTGAATCTGTTTCTTCTTTTTTGTTGTTATATTTATTTATTTTTTAGATTCCTCATGCTGTGCATAAAATACATAAGCAATAAACATATATTGTACAGCACAGGGAAATATAGCCATTATTTTGATATAATGTTAAATGGAGTATAATCTGTAAACATATTGAATCACTACTGTGTAACCTGAAAATAGTATAATATTGTACAACTATACTTCAATAAAAAAAGAAAGCCCAGGATTATGGATTGTATTTCTTTAACGGAAAACATGAAATTGAAATAAAAATATATACAGTAGCACTTTACATTATTTTATTGGACACAACTTAGCAACTTCACTTTCACTTTTCACTTTCATGCATTGGAGAAGGAAATGGCAACCCACTCCAGTGTTCTTGCCTGGAGAATCCCAGGGATGGTGGAGCCTGGTGGGCTGCCGTCTATGGGGTCGCACAGAGTTGGACACAACTGAAGCGACTTAGTAGCAGCAGCAGCAGTTGACGGATCCAAAATGACAATGATAGTACTTAGGACTTAGAACTAGAAAACCAAAGCTTACTATTATAGATAAAAATGTATTATTATGTGTGTTTTCTATTTTATTATAATTAATGGTATAATGAATATTGATAACACGATATCATGAATGTTATGATAATGAATATTGATAACACGATATCATGAATGATATGATATAATTATATTCTTATATGTGACTCCTTGTTTATATCTTTGAAAATGTTCTCTAGAAATGCAGTTGCTGTGTCATTAGGATATGCACTTCCTTATTTTTCAACATAATTGCTTCTCAACATGAGAGTCACCACTTTACACATTTGGTAGATTTGTGCTTATTAGCTCCAGGATCTGCAAATACCAACAGTTTTATCTCTTCCTTTGTAATCATAATACTTTCTTTGTTAAAATTTATTCAATAGTGTGGATTTCCAGCAGTATATCTAATAAGAGTGGTGAGAGCAGACACCTTTGCTTTGTTTCTAATCTTAAGGAGAAAGCTTTCAGGTTTTCTTACAATTAAGTATAATGGTAGCTATAGTTTTGTTGTTCTGTAGATGCTTGCTCTCTCCCTCTTTCTTCTCTATTGGTCTGGTTCCTTTGGAGATTCCTGACTAGTACACATGGTATTCCTTTTACTTCCAAAATACCTACATTATTATAGTTAAAAGGAACTTTCTTTTGAATAACACATAGATGGATCATGTGGGAATTTTTATTTTTTTATTATTTTTTTAATTTAAATTTATTTATTTTAATTAGAGGCTAATTACTTTACAGTATTGTATTCGTTTTGCCATACATCAACATGAATCCGCCATGGGTGTACACATGTTCCCAATCCTGAACCCCCCTCCCACCTCCCTCCCCATACCATCCCTCTGCGTCATCCCAGTGCACCAGTCCCCAAGCATCCTGTATCCTGCATCGAACCTGGACTGGCGTTTTTTAAACTATTTATCTATTCCGCAAACTTCTGCCTTTAATTTGTTTAGAGTATTTGCATTAATAACATTATTAATATATTGGATTAATTATTACTATTTTGTTTTTAGTTTGTTTGCTGTTTCTTGTTCTTCTTTTCACATCCTTACATGGGCTAGTTGAATATTTTTAGTTATTCCTTTAAAGTTATATATAGAATTTTAAGTTTATCTCTTTGTGTGTGTGTGTGTATATATATTAGTAGATTTTCTAGGCATTACATTATATTTATTATTATTATAAATTATATTTGCATTACATATTTATATTACACATTATAATAATTATTATTATTGCAAACATTATTAATATTTGTAACTTATTCTGGTCTTCTTGTATCAACATTTTAGCAGTTCAAGCAAAGTTTAAAAATCTTACCTTCATTTTTTTCTTTTACTCTGTCCAAGTGTCAGCCCTTCTGACTCTACAAGGTAGAAGTACACCTTTTCTTGGTATTTGGCTGAAGAATTGTGGGTATTATCACCTTTTGTAAGCCTTTTCTGTTAAGGTACCATTTTCCTCTTTCCTTTTCCTAAAAGAAGCAGAATTATTTATACATGTTGGTGCTTCTGTGTTATAGGCTTTTCCAGCACCCTGATCTCTGATATATCGGAGGCAAGAAGGAAATTGTTAGAACCTGCTAACATGTTGTTCCTCTTGTTGGATTTTTCTTTTCTTCTCTGTTTGTTTTTTGTATTATTTGTATGTGGAAGGAATAGTGGGACTATTCCATCTTAGCGAAATCAGAAGTTCCCTACCACTTATTTTTATAAAGTTTTCATGTAACACAGATGCATTCATTTATTTATGTATTGTCTCTGACTCCTTTTTCACTACAATGGTAGGATCAAATAGTTGCAACAATGACAGAGTGGTCCATAACCCTTAAATTTTTACTGTTTTTCCCTTTATAGGCCAGTGGTCTTGGACTTTAACTTTATAACAATTACCTGGGGCTCTCTTAAAAATGCATATTCTAATTCAGCTGATCTTGCATATGGTCTGAAACTCTGCATTTCTAACAGACTTCAAGGTCTTGCCAGTGCTGCTGGTCCTCAGACCACACTTTGATTTGCAAGGCTCTTCTCTCTTTAGGAACTGATCCTGGAAACAGGAACAAACTTAAAGCCTAAAATATTCTAAAGTAACTTTACGTTTTCAAGCTCTACACTGAGAACTTCAGGCTTGTTGAAGAATGTGAAACTAAAATATACTGATGAGGGCGAGATCTATTAAAAGTGGTAGGAAATCCCTTATATGAAGCTGCATTAATAAAAATGTTATCCATTTGCATCCTTTCTATGTAATAGGGTGACAGGTCCTATACATACTATGACCTAACTAGCCTCCTCTATTTGCGTGTTTTAATTTTTTAGGATCTATCAACTTACCTATTATTTCCCTGAAATTGCCAGTTTCAGAAAATTAGTGTGCTAATTTTTCATTTACCCAAATATTCTTACTTCAAAAGATCATGTTTATTCCATATATATTTTGTTGGTTTATTTTATAAGCCCACTACTTATTTCAAGGAATTATTTGTTTATAAATTTTTAGAATGGTTTGAATATGACTTTAATTTTGTAATTTATAATCATCTTTGCATTCTTATAAATTATGTAATTTCCTTATTCTTTTGTGTTATTAGTGCTTTTTTTATTGCATACTTTTGAAGCTGTATTTCTAAGCTTATCTTCCATTGTCAGTTTCTTCAGGGTGCTCCACAGAATATGTTAATGATCCCATATATTATATGTTCATTTCCCTAGTCTCTACCTAGTAGTTATGACTGTGAACTTGACTGTCCATTGGCATTTGCTCACCTTTTGTTTTGAATACTGAACTTGTATACACTCTTTATTTGGCAGAAAGAGCTGTTGCTTTTTGTAAAAATCAAATTATTTCTAGTTGAGACTCTGGGCTAGAGGGTATAGCTGTTCATGGTAAGCTATTCAGTAGTCATATGTTTCAACTTTCCCTTGTGAAGTTTTCTCCATTTTTAAAATCATAATTATGTGGCATTACTTTTAAAAAATTATGCAGTAATTTCTAGTCTTCAGAATGTCTTGTCCTTATTTTCAGATGTTTCTTTTTTTGTGTGCGTTAGGAACATTTATCTATAATTCCTGTCTGTATGGATAAAAATAGCAAGTTTAATGAATTGTCTTTCTGACTTTTTGGCACAGTAATGCCTTGATTATTTCTGATAAGTTTTCATTTGTCCTCTATCTTATTCTGTGGATAATTATTATATCTAAAATGATTTCAACCTTTGAGTATTTTATTTATGTTTTTCATAATACTTTTGACAAGATGTTTTAGAAAATGCTGAATAATTGTGGTAAGAGTTGGTATACTCTTATTACTCACTATAATGGACAGCCTGTAATGTAGTGTTCCTCACTGTGTGTTCCATAGTCTGCCATAGAATAATCAGGAATTTTACAGATGCAATTTCCTTAATTAGAATTGTTGGGACTCAGGAATTGGTATGGTAAAAAGATTCCCAGATAATTCTAATACACTTGATTCACTATTATGTTCAATATTTATTGTTGGTCTGAGACAAGTACTGTTTAGTGTGTTAAGTATGTTTCTCCCCTTAAGTTATTAAGATTTTTTCATTAGGAGTGAATACCAATTTTATCAAATATTTGTTCTGTACCTACTGAGGAAACCTAGTTTGAGAACTAGGTTCTCAAAGAACCAACCAAGTTCCCAAAGAACATAGTTTGAGTTTTGGGCTTCCATTATTTCAATTGTTATGGCAAAATATGTATTTAATTTTAAAAAATGAGTCTCACATTCCTGGAAAAAATCCAACTCAGTTATAATAATTGCCTTCATATTTATGATTTAATTATTTCTATTTACAGTTGAGATTGATTCATTTTTCTACTTTGGGCTCTCTTTCTTAGGTATTGGGCTCAGGGTTCTGTTACGTTTGCACAATAAACTTTCCTGAAATGTTATAATTTCTTTTTTGTTTGTTTGTTTTTGTTTTTTTAAGCAGCTTTATTGAGATATAATTCACATATCATACAATTCACCCTTTTATTTATTTATTTTATTTTTTTAACTTTACAATATTGTATTGATTTTGCCATACAGCAACATGAATCCACCATGGGTGTACACATGCTCCCCATCCTGAACCCCCCTCCCTCCTCCCTCCCCGTACCATCCCTCTGGGTCGTCCCAGTGCACCAGCCCCAAGCAACCAGTATCATGCATTGAACTTGGACTGGCAATTCATTTCATATATGACATTATACATGTTTCAATGCCATTCTCCCAAATCATCCCACCCTCTCCCTGTTCCACAGAGTCCAAAAGACTGTTCTATACATCAGTATCTCTTTTGCTGTCTCGTATACAGGGTTATTGTTACCATCTTTCTAAATTCCATATATATGCGTTAGCATACTGTATTGGTATTTTTCTTTCTGGCTTACTTCACTCTGTATAATAGGCTCCAGTTCCATCCACCTCATTAGAACTGATTCAAATGTATTCTTTTTAGTGGCTGAGTAATACTCCATTGTGTATATGTACCACTGCTTTCTTATCCATTCATCTGATGATGGACATCTAGGTTGCTTCCATGTCCTGGCTATTATAAACAGTGCTGCGATGAACATTGGGGTACACGTGTCTCTTTCAATTCGGTTTCCTCAGTGTGTACGCTCAGCAGTGGGATTACTGGGTCATAAGGCAGTTCTATTTCCAGTTTTTTAAGGAATCTCCACACTGTTCTCCAAAGTGGCTGTACTAGTTTGCATTCCCACCAACAGTGTCAGAGGGTTCCCTTTTCTCCACACCCTCTCCAGCATTTATTGCTTGTAGACTTTTGGATAGCAGCCATTCTGACTGGTGAAATGGTACTTCATAGTGGTTTTGATTTGCATTTCTCTGATAATGAGTGATGTTGAGGATCTTTTCATGTGTTTGTTAGCCATCTGTATGTCTTCTTTGGAGAAATGTCTATTTAGTTCTTTGACCCATTTTTTGATTGGGTCATGTATTTTTCTGGAATTGATCTGTAGGGGTTGCTTGTATATTTTTGAGATTAGTTCTGTGTCAGTTGCTTCATTTGCTATTATTTTCTCCCATTCTGAAGGCTGTCTTTTCACCTTGCTTATAGTTTCCTTTGTTGTGCAGAAGCTTTTTAAGTTTAATTAGGTCCCATTTGTTTATTTTTCCTTTTATTTCTAATATTCTGGGAGGTGTGTCATAGAGGATCCTGCTGTGATGTATGTCAGAGAGTTTTTTGCCTATGTTCTCCTCTAAGAGTTTTATAGTTTCTGGTCTTACGTTTAAATCTTTAATCCATTTTGAGTTTATTTTTGTGTGTGGTGTTAGAAAGTGCTCTAGTTTCATTCTTTTACAAGTGGTTGACCAGTTTTCCTAGCACCACTTGTTAAAGAGATTGTCCTTAATCCATTGTATATTCTTGCCTCCTTTGTCAAAGATAAGGTGTCCATAGGTGCATGAATTTATCTCTGAGCTTTCTATTTTGTTCAATTGATCTATATTTCTGTCTTTGTGCCAGTACCATACTGTCTTGATGAGTGTGGCTTTGTAGTAGAGCCTGAAGTCAGGCAGGTTGATTCCTCCAGTTCCATTCTTCTTTCTCAAGATAGCTTTGGCTATTCGAGGTTTTTTTGTATTTCCATACAAATTGAGAAATTATTTGTTCTAGCTCTGTGAAGAATACTGTTGGTAGCTTGATAGGGATTGCACTGAATCTATAAATTGCTTTGGGTAGTATCCTCATTTTCACTATATTGATTCTTCCAATCCATGAACACGGTATATTTCTCCATTAGTGTCCTCTTTGATTTCTTTGACCAGTGTTTTATAGTTTTCTATATAGGTCTTTTGTTTCTTTACTGCTAAGTCACTTCAGTCATGTCCGACTCTGTGCGACCCCATAGACGGCAGCCCACCAGGCTCCCCCGTCCCTGGGATTCTCCAGGCAAGAACACTGGAGTGGGTTACCATTTCCTTCTCCAGTGCATGAAAGTGAAAAGTGAAAGTGAAATCGCTCAGTCGTGTCCGACTCTTAGCAACCTCATGGACTGCAGCCTACCAGGCTCTTCCGTCCATGGGATTTTCCAGGCAAGAGTACTGGAGTGGGGTGCCATTGCCTTCTCCATGCATGTTTCTTTAGGTAGATATATTCCTAAGTATTTTATTCTTTTCATTGCAATCATGAATGAAATTGTTTCCTTAATTTCTCTTTCTATTTTCTCATTATTAGTGTATAGGAATGCAAGGGATTTCTGTGTATTGATTTTATATCCTGCAACTTTACTATATTCATTGATTAGCTCTAGTAGTTTTCTGGTGGAGTCTTTAGGGTTTTCTATGTAGAGGGTCATGTCATCTGCAAACAGTGAGAGTTTTATTTCTTCTTTTCCAATTTGGATTCCTTTTATTTCTTTTTCTTCTCTGATTGCTGTGGCTAAGACTTCCAAAACTATGTTGAATAGTAATGGTGAAAGTGGGTATTCTTGTCTTGTTCCTGACTTTAGGGGAAATGCTTTCAATTTTTCACCATTGAGGATAATGTTTGCTGTGGGTTTGTCATATATAGCTTTTATTATGTTGAGGTATGTTCCTTCTATTCCTGCTTTCTGGAGAGTTTTTATTATAAATCGATGTTGAATTTTGTCAAAGGCTTTCTCTGCATCTATTGAGATAATCATATGTTTTTTATTTTTCAATTTGTTAATGTGGTGTATTACATTGATTGATTTGCAAATATTGAAGAATCCTTGCATCCCTGGGATAAAGCCCACTTGGTCATTGTGCATGATCTTTTTAATGTGTTGTTGGATTCTGATTGCTAGAATTTTGTTAAGGATTATTTTTTAATTTTATTTTGCTTAACTTTACAATATTGTATTGCTTTTGCCATACATCAAAATTTTGCATCTATCAATTCACCCTTTTAAAGTAGATAATTCAGTGTTTTTTTCTTTAACTTTATAATATTGTATTTGTGTTGCCATACATCAACATGAATCCACCATGGGTGTACATGTGTTCCCCATCCTGAACCCCCCCCTCCATCTCCCTCCCGGTACCATCCCTCTGGGTCATCCCAGTGCACCAGCCTCGAGCATTCTGTATCCTGCTTCAAACCTAGACTGGTGATTCGTTTCTTATATGATATTATACTTGTTTCAATGCCATTCTCCCAAATCATCCCACCGTCTCCCTCTCTCACGGAGTCTAAAAGACTGTTCTACACATCTGTTTCTCTTATTTCTGAATTAGGTTAAAACTAAAAGAATGGATTAATTTAAACTGATTCTGAACACTTCAGGATGCAGAACACGTGTATACTGGCGGTGGAACCATCTTGATGTATTGTAAAAGCAATACAATATTGTAAAGTTAAGCAAAATTTAAAAAAAAATAAAATAAAAATAAATAAATAAATAAATAAACTGATTCTGGCAACTAGTATGGAGATTATGCTATAGCATATCATGTAATTACATCAGCTGATATTTGTATATTAAGCTTTCTTTATTAAATTGAATCTAAGTTTTAGTTACCAAATTATCTACTGTTCAAGTTTATTTATTATCATAATTTACTTTTTACTTTATTTTTTCCTCCTCTAATTCTTAATGTTTTTTGTTATCTGCTTTCTTTATGTTTTCATTTTGTTTGTTATGCTTGCTAAAGTTTTACACCTTTTTAGAGGAAAAATTTGTATTTACCAATGTTGATATATTTTTCCGTTTTATAATTTAAGAATTTCTCTAATTATTTCCATAAATTCTTTCTCTTACTCCCCGAGGAATGATTTTATTATTTTCTTAAGTTGAATGAATAGTTTTTTTTCATCTTTTTAATTTTATATTGGATGTATTAAAAATTAAAATTTTACAATTGTGACTAGATTTAGGCCAAACTTCCTGAGTTTAGAATTTTTGTTGTAATTGTACTCGTTTTAATTTTAGTATTGTGCTGTGTTTTGTGCTAGGTTGCTCAGTTGTGTCTGACTCTTTGCAACCCCATGGACTGTAGCCCGTCAGGCTCCTCTATTCACGGGTATTCTCCAGGCAAGAAAGCAGAGGGGTTGCCATGCCCTCCTCCAGGGGATCTTCCCAACCTAGAGATTAAACCCAGGTCTCCTGCATTGCAGGTGGATTCTTTACCATCTGAGCCACCAGAGAAGCCTCAGTCTCAAAAAGAATATAGAAGCAAACATGACAGTTTGTAAAAAATCTTATCATAATTTCATATTTGCTTCAATTAGATGTTTTCAAAGATATAATACTTTAGTGATCAATTGAAGCCTCTAGTTTACCCTGCCTGAGATTAATCTCCCTATATACCTGCCTTTCGGAGAAGGCAATGGCACCCCACTCCAGTACTCTTGCTTGGGAAATCCCATGGACGGAGGAGCCTGGACGGAGGAGGCTACTGTTCATGGGGTTGCTACGAGTCAGACACGACTGAGTGACTTCACTTTCACTTTTCACTTTCATGCACTGGAGAAGGAAATGGCAACCCACTCTCATATTTCCTGGAGAATCCCAGGGATAGGGGAGCCTGGTGGGCTGCCGTCTATGGGGTCACACAGAGCCGGACACCACTGACGTGACTTAGCAGCAGCAACATACCTCCCTTTAGTATGACTTGCATGCTCATCTTTCACATTCTTGTTACCATTCGTGTACTATATATTTATCCATACACAATATGTAATTCTTCTATAGATGGGTATATAATTCTTTCATATCTCAGAGTTTGCTCAGATTTATGTCCATTGGGTTGGTGATGCTATCTAACCATCTCATGCTCTGCTGCCCCTTCTCCTTTTACATTCTTCAATCTTTCCCAGCATCATGCTCTTTTCCAATGAGTCAGTTCTTTGCATCAGGTGACTGAAGTATTGTAATCATTCTGTTTCAATTGATTTCCTTTAGGATTGACTGGTTTGATCTCCATGCAGTTCAAGGGACTCTCAAGAGTCTGCTCCAGCACCACAATTCGAAAACATCAATTATTTTGGTGTTCAGCCTTCTTTATGGTCCAGCTCTCACATCTGCACATAACCACTGGAAAAAACCATCGCTTTGACTATATAGATCTCTGCTGGTTAAGTGATGTCTCTGTTTTTTATATACTGTCTATGTTTGTCATAGCTTTCCTTCCAAGGAACAAGTGTCTTTGAATTTCATGACTGCAGTCACCATCCACAGTGATTTTTAAGCCGAAGAAAATAAAATCTATCACTGTTTCCACTTTTTCCCCTTCTATTTGCCATTAAGTAATAGGACCAGATGTCATGATCTTAGTTTTTTGAATGTTGAGCTTTAACCCAGCCTTTTCACTCTCCACTTTCAAAAGTTTCTTTAGCTATTCTTCATTTTCTGCTATTAAAGTTGTATCATCTGCATATATGAGATTGTTGACATTTCTACCAGCAGTCTTGATTTCAGCTTGTGATGGTATATTTTCATTAACCCACTGTAGTTTATTGATCGATGTTCTTATTTCTCAAATGTACATTCTTATTTTACCCCATATACACTTGTATAAAAATTTCTCTAGGGTATATTTCTAGATGTGAAATCGAGGCTCCCTTAGATATCACCATGTTTAACTTCAAAGGATTTTTCCAGAATGTGGTGATAATTTATTCAGAAGAGTATGAGAGCTTCTCTCCTATTTTCTCACATCCCTACCAACAAATGGTACAGGGAGTTTATAAAAATATTTTGTCACTATAGAGATATGAGATGATATTTCTTTATTTTTATATTTTGCATTTCCTTTACTATCAATAATATTGGTTATATACTATCTGTATGTTTATAGGGCGTTGGGCCTTCCCAGGTGGTGCTAGTAGTAAAGAATCTGCCTGCCAGTTCAGGAGACACATGTGATGAGGGTCCAATCCCTGGGTTGGGAAGATCCCTTAGAGAAGGAAATGACAACCCACTCTAGTATTCTTGCCTGGAAAATTCCATGGACAGAGGAGCCTGGCAGGTTACAGTCCATGGAGTCTCAAAGAATCGGGCACGACTCTGCACACACGCACACAAGGGGCATTCAGCTTCCTCTTCTGTGATTTTCCTGTTCATATAATTTGTAGATGCCCACCTTCCCTATACAGTAAACAACCTCCATTGTATTGGTTTTATAATGAAAAAAATTCATTTTGAACAATTCAAACAATATGAAAATATGTAAGGAAGAATAGAAAAAATTCACTAAATTTTACTAGACACCTACTTGTATTGACGGGGAAGGCAATGGCACCCCACCCCAGTACTTTTGCCTGGAAAATCCCATGGACGGAAGATCCTGGTAGCTCCAGTCCATGGGGTCGCTAAGAGTCGGACACGACTGAGCAACTTCACTTTCACTTTTCACTTTCATGCATTGGAGAAGGAAATGGCAACCCACTCCAGTGTTCTTGCCTGGAGAATCCCAGGGACAGAGGAGCCTGGTGAGCTTCCATCTGTGGGGTCTCACAGAGTCGGACACGACTGAAGCGACTTGGCAGCAGCAGCAGCACTTGTGTTGAAACAGCTTTGTTTCAAAGTTAGTCCACAATTGGCCTTTAGGAACTGACTCCTTTTCCTGCCTGTATGATGGCTATGCCTCTTTTTCCCATGTTCTGTCAAAGGTGAGACAATTCAGGTATCCTATTTCTCTTTGGTGGGGCTTGTCACTCTTTGGAGTTTTATTTATTTGGTTACTTGCCTTGTGAATTCAAGTCTTCTAGTACACTCAGGAAAAGTTATGATTTTGAAGCTTATTTGACTTTTTATTATTATTAAAGTGGAAGTAGTGATCTTTCCAGCTTTCTATGCTCTAAATAAAATCAGAAGTCCATACCCATTAGTAGTCACTCCTCATTTATACCTTATCCCAATTTCTCTGGCAACCACTAATCTGCTTTCTATCTCTGGTGATGGTGGTTTAGTCACTAAGTCGTGCCTGACTCTTGAAATCCCATGGACTATAGCCCTCCAGACTCCTCTGTCCACAGGATTTCTCAGCAAGAACATTGGAGTGGGTTGCCATTTGGGGATCTTTCCAACCCAGGAATCAAACCTGTGATCCCCGCATTGCAGGCAATTTCTTTACAACTGAGCCACCAGAGAAGACCTCTATCTCTATGAATTCAATGCCTATTCTATACATTTCATCTTGCTGGAATCATATAATATGTGATTTTTTTGTCTGAATTTCTTCACTTAGCCTAATGTTTTCCGTGTTAATCCATGTTGTGCCATTTATCAGTACAGCATTCCTTTTTTTGTATCAACTAATATTCCAGCATATGCATAGCCTACATTTTGTTCATCCACTTATCAGTGAATGGACATTTGGGATTTTAAAAAATTGATTTATTTGGCTGTACCAGGACTTAGTTGTAGCATGTTGTGCCAAGCAAACTGTTAGTTGCAGCATGTGGAATCTAGTTCCCCAACAAGGGATGGAATGCAGACCCCTGCATTGGAAGCACACAGTCTTAGTCAATACACCACCAGGGATTTCCCCATTTGGGATTTTCAACCTTTGGCTTTTGTGAATAATTCTGCTAAGAACACTGGTTTAAAAGGTTTGTGTTTTTGTGTGTGTGAACACTTTTCCATTTCTCTTTTTTGAAGAACTGTCAGAGTATTTTCCAAACTGACTGCCCCACCTTCGTTTTTAAAGGATATATTTTCAAAGTGTAAAGAATCTGCCTGCAATGCAGTATAAGAGACACAGGTTCAATTCTTGGGTCGGGAAAATCCCCTGGAAAAGGACTTGGCAACCCACTCCAGTATTCTTGCCTGGGAAATCACATGGACGGAGGAGCCTAATGGGCTATATAGTCCATGAGATCACAAGAGTTGGACACAACTGAGTGACTAAACATAGCACATATATCTAAGGTGATAGGCATTTTTTTACTTTCTTATAGCATTTTAAAGGTGTTTACCTTTTGTCTTTGACATTTATTGAATCTTATGCTACAATTCCTATTTTTTTTCATTCAAGTTAACGCATATTTTTTTATATATATGGTCCATGAAAATGGACCATATATATATCTTGTTTTGATCATGAATTTATCTTTTTGTTTCCTCTTTTTATCAGAGCTTACAAATTTATTCTGTAAGGGCTGGATAGTGAATATTTTGGATTTTTATGGTCTAATGATCTCTGTCATAACTATTAAACTGCGATTAGCAGCAAAGCAACCATGGAAAAAGTAAAAATGAATGAATGTGACCATGTTTCCATAAAACTTTATTTCTTAAAAAGAAGCGTGGTGGATTAGAATTTACCTGTAGTCCATTGTATGCTCACTTTTTTTCTTTATAATATCTGTCACTATTAAGCATGGAGGCCAAAAGTTTGATTTAAGTATAAACTCTGTGGACTGAGACTGCAATCACTAATTTTCAGTTTGGTTTGTGAGTGAAGTTTTGATTCTTATTTTTGCCTAAATAAAATTAAGGATAATTTTTTTCATGTGGATTTAGTTTTTGTTTTTATCTCTAGTTATTAATTTCATCTCATTGCACTAGAGATGTTATTGGAACATATATAATGAATACTTTGCAGAATTTATTGAGCTTTTTTTGTGTGTGACTTGATAAGAGATCATTTAAAAAACTTTTAGGCACAGTTATATAGTTTAATCTTAGTTTATTAGTTATAATAGTCCATAGATTATTCTTAAATCAATATTATTAATTGTGATATTTGGGTCTTTATTATTCTAAATTAAGTTTTTTCAATTCAAGTAATGAAAATTGAAAAAAAAAAGAATAATTATTTTCTAGTTATTTTCTTTTTATGGATAACCATTACATCTACATTTCTTTTTTTTTCTTTTATATTCTGTATAATAGAATACTGTATGAGACTACATATTTCCCTGAACTTGGAGAGTTAGCTTTCAAAGCTGAGGACAAAAATATGTCAAGTACTCCACGTTCTATGGTACAGAAGTCAGGATCAGGCACTCCTAATATAAACAGTTGTTTGTGCAGTGAGCAGATATTTTTGAGTAGTGTGCCATTGGCCTGTTGATATGTGCCAAAACTTTTCCCTGTCCTTTCCATAAGGAAAGGTGGAAGTCCTTCTCCCATCCGTAGTTAACTGAAGCAAATTTTCCAAGAAAATGTGTGCCTATATGTGAAGTATATTGATATCTCATTCCAATTTACTTTGAATTCCCTGTGTTTGACATGGCAAAGGAATGGATTTCCTGGGATCAAGTGGACATTGATGAAATTATTTGACTTTGAGCCATACATAGTTCAAAAGGGCTGACCACCAGATAGATCACCGGACCACAGCAGCAAAGTCTATGAAATATAATGTGAGCGGTTAGATCTGGGATTGAAAGTAGAAGAGAGCAAATCCAACTGTTAAAAAAATTGCATGTTAGGAAGGAACTTCTGTGGGACTCCCTACAAAATTGATAACGTGCCTTGCAAGAGACCTTGACACACACTCTCTCTTTTTCTCTCTTGTGAGTACCTAACAGAAAATGTTAATTGTCAGATAGTGTGTATTAGGGAAGCATTGGGAGAAAAAAAAAAAAAAAACTATCACCTTGGAAGCCAGTTGTGTGGAAGAACCCCTGCTATTTCTTCTGTTTCCTTTTTTCAGGTTTTATATCCCAGAAAAACTAGAATCAGAAGAGAGGGAAGGAGGGTAAAAAGAAAAAAAGCCCATACCTCTCTCTTCTACAGGTCCTTTGGTGTGATCTTCAAGTAAGACAGGGAGGGAAAGGAGGAAATGAATTTATAGTTTTTATTTAGAATATATGCTGCTTAATGATCACTAAAAATGACCAACTGAGGAGGCTACTAGAAATGTCATTAAATGGATTGAGAAGACAGGGTCAACAGGGCATGACTGAAGGCAGCGACTGGAAAAACAAAACAGAACAAAACATTTGTTATCCATACCTCTCAAAGTTTGGTGGGTTCAATAAACCAGTTATTTATATTTTTCTTGATAATTATTTAGTAATTAAATAAAACATTTACTACACTAAGAATCTTAAGCTTTATCAATATAGAATGAACTTTTGGTCCCACTTAATGCTTTATGTTTTGAATTTTACTTAATTTAATTAAATTTAAAACTTAATGTTTTGAATTTTGCTGCAAGTGTTACTTTACAACCCCTGTTTTCCTTTTGTTTTCATTTGTGTAACATTTTATATTTAACTTTTTCAAAGGTTTTCTTTCACAAATTGTTTTTCAACTCAGTGTAACACACACACACGCACACACACACACGCACACACACCTACCTGTCTATCTATTCAATCTCAATGTAGGAGTTAAACTCACATTTGTTTTAATAAATGATATAGATTTTTTTCTGCCCATTTATGCTTTCTTTAAAAAATTTGTGCTTTTCTAACTTTCAGTATAGAGACTTCATTTTTGTGTTGTCCAATGATTTAGAGGGTCATGTTTTATATCTCATAATATTATCCTTTATGTTGTTTAAAATCATTCTTTAACTTCTGAGTCAATAAATAAACTAGTTTAATGTGGCGCCCCATATTTGATATAGGATATTCAGAACACTTTTAATTCTGTTTCTTTCTTCAACCTCTTATCACTATAATGAACATTTCTATGTAAGTATTTGCTACTCCATTTACCTATCATATCTAAATCTACATACATACCTGCATAAATGGCTGTCCATCTTCATTTTTGACAATATATTAGAATTAGCATCTTACCTATGGGTGTGGCTTGCCCCTGGCTGATTAGGGAGATGCACCCTAGATCTAGCTTTTATTCATGGCTTCACATTTTCAGAGCTTCCAGAGAAGTCTGCTATGTTGCCACACCTTAGAACTCATTGAACCAAGTCTGTATTAAACTGGTATGATTATTTGGCTGCAATATTTGTCTCTCTCTAGGAACTACAGACGTTAAGCTGCGAGTTGATGCTCTGACTAACTTTACTCAACAGGCTTTACAAGATTCTCAAAAGCTATTTCAGCTTTTAATGCTGACCAAATACAGATTAGGAAGGTGGTTTTACAAAGCAGATTGACCTTAGATATTCTAACAGCTGCACAAGGAAGAACTTGTGCCATTATTCATAGCCAGTGCTGTACATATATACCAGATATAAGCACTAATATTACTCACTTTTACAAAACACATGAACAAGATGACTCAGGCTGTGGATATTCCTGAAACCTCAATTTCCTCACTTTGGGAAATGTTACCTAGTTCCTCTTGGTGGAAAACTATCCTAATTGCAATAATTCTGATTGTTCTGTTTTTGCTGTTTGCTCCCTACATCTATAACTGTGTAACTGGATTTGTTTCTAGCTTCATGAAGGCTTTTAAGTTACAAATAGTTGCTCAAACTCCTACGACCATGAGAGCTTCATCCAACTACTACTTGGGGCCCCTGGATCAGAGATCCTCAATATGAGGGTTAAGAGAATGTTCCCGCATCAGTTTAGGGACGATGCCCCTCATCAGCTCAGAAGCAGTTATGGAAGAGAACAATGCCCCACTTCCTAGGCAGCATCAGTTCAGTTCATTTCAGCCACTTAGTCGTGTCCGACTGTTTGAGATCCCATTGACTGCCACACACCAGGCTTCCTTGTCTATCACCAACTCCCAGAGCTTGCCCAAACTCATGTCCATCGAGTCCGTAATGCCATCCAACCATCTCATCCTCTGTCATCCCCATCTCATCCTACCTTCTATCTTTCCCAGCATCAGGGTCTTCTCTGGAGAGTCAGTTCTTTGCATCTGGTGGGCAAAGTATTGGAGTTTCAGCTTCAGCATGAATCCTTCAAATGAATATTCGGGACTGATTTCCTGGGTGGATCTCCTTGCAGTCCAAGGGACTCTCAAAAGTCTTCTCCAACACCACAGTTCAAAAGCATCAATTCTTTTATGCTCAGCTTTCTTTATACTCCAAATTTCACATCCACACATGACCACTGGAAAAACCATAGCTTTGACTAGATGGACTTTTGTTGGCAAAATAATGTCTCTGCTTTATACTATGCTAGCTATGTTGATTATAGCTTTTCTCCCAAGGAGCAAGTGTCTTTTGATTTCATGGCTGCAGTCACCATCTGCAGTGATTTTGGGGCCCAAGAAAATAAAGTCTCTCACTGTTTCCATTAGTTCCCCATCTGTTTGCCAACAAGTGATGGGACCAGATGCCATGATCTTAGTTTTTGAATGCTGAGCTTTAGGCCAACTTTTTCACTCTCCTCTTTCACTTTCATCAAGAGCCTCTTTAGTTCCTCTTCACTTGCTTCCATAATGGTGGTGTCATCTGCATATCTGAGGTTATTGATATTTCTTCCTGCAATCTTGATTCCAGCTTGTGCTTCATCCAGCTTGGCATTTAGCATGATGTATTCTGCATATAAGTTAAATAAGCAGGGTGATGATATAATTTTCCTGAAAGCAAAGGGGGGAATGAGAGGGTAACAAGCAGGAAGGCTATGGGTCCCCAAACAGAGGAAATAGACTGCAAGTGTCAGACTTTTTCTTCCTCTTTCTTAAGCAGCAGGTGGAAACACACTACAAGTGTCAGACATTTTTTCCCTCTCTATACAAAATTAAAAGGTTTCTTTTAAATTTTTGTGTTGCCATGACACCTGGTTCTACCTGAACTTAACTTTTCTCAAACCTTGAGCTAACCAATGCAATTTTTCTTATGGAAGTTTTTTTCTTAAGCTACGCTAATGAACTAAGTATTTGCCTTAGAATCTGCCTTTCTTGGCTGAACAAACCAGTATGTTTTACTCATGGAAATGTTCTGTTAAGCTGTGTTAATGAAACTATATATTTACTTGGAAATCTGCCTTTCTTCAAGTTTCATGTCAATTGTTTTATGGCCCAGGATGACTCACCTTGTGTCAATGCCATGTCAAAATGAATATTGTGGGTGAGGGGCCTGGTGTAACTCTCTCAATTTTGAGTCATTTCCTTTCTCCAATTTGCAACTTGCTAATCATATATAGCAACTCCTTACTATAAATCAGCAGCAGGGCACTCTTTCTACCCGCTTCTGATGTCTATGTCAAGCTTTCTCTATCTCTTTTATACTTCAACAGAACTTTATTACACAAAAGTTCTGAACAATCAAGGCTTGTCACTGGCCCTGAATTGAATTTAAGTACTATTCAAATATTATTACTTAAATAGAATAATCACTAATTCTTCTAAATTGTTCCTTCTTTATCACTTTAGCAAGATAACATTTTAAAATATTGTGATGAGATTGCAATTTAGTTTCTTACTTCTGAATTATTAACATTGAAAGAAAATGAAGATACGTTTGCCAGCTAAATGCAGCTTTCGCAGACACTATCTTGAAAGTTATGGTGACAGCCTTGTCATGTTTATTTGGGTGACTCTAAATTTGGATAGCTATCATTTTCCATGGTATATCCTGTAACCAGATCAACAATTCTTCAAGAACTTTTATGCACTATGCCTCCTTATATCTCTTTTGATTTGTTAACTTTTTCTCCATTCACATTCCCTTTTCCAAACACTTTTGTCCTGGATTTTACAAATAGCCTTCTATATACTGTCTCTTTCTCCTAAGTAATCCTCCTCTTTCTTCAATTTGGTTCAGTTCAGTTGCTCAGTCAAATCTGACTCTTTGTGACCCCATAAATTGCAGCACGCCAGGCCTCCCTGTCCATCACCAACTCCTGGAGTTCACTCAAACTCATGTCCATCGATTCGGTGATGCCATCCAGCCATCTCATCCTCTGTCATCCCCTTCTCCTCCTGCCCCAATCCCTCCGAGCATCAGAGTCTTTTCCAATAAGTCAACTTTTCGCATGAGGTGGCCAAAGTACTGGAGTTTCAGCTTTAGCATCAGTCCTTCCAATGAACACCCAGGACTGATCTCCTTTAGGATGGACTGGTTGGATCTACTTGCAGTCCAAGGCACTCTCAAGAGTCTTCTCCAACACCACAGTTCAAAAGCATCAATTCTTCGGTGCTCAGCTTTCTTCACAGTCCAGCTCTCACATCCATACATGACCACTGAAAAAACCATAGTCTTGACTAGACAGACCTTTGTTGGCAAAGTAATAACTCTGCTTTTCAATATACTATCTAGGTTGGTCATAACTTTCCTTCCAAGGAGTAAGCATCTTTTAATTTCATGGCTGCAGTCACCATCTGCAGTGATTTTGGAGCCCCCAAAATAAAGTCTGACACTGTTTCCACTGTTTCTCCATCTATCTGCCATGAAGTGATGGGACCAGATGCCATGATCTTAGTTTTCTGAATGTTGAGCTTTAAGCCAATTTTTTCACTCTCCTCTTTCACTTTCATCAAGAGACTTTTAGTTCCTCTTCACTTTCTGCCATAAGGGTGGTATCATCTGGATATCTGAGGTTATTGATATTTCTTACCCCCTAATAATTATCATATGAATGACAGTATGCATTCAGGATTTATAGACTGATATATGTAAATGTGATACACTGGTCAACCATACAGTAAGTATTAGAAACACTCTAGCCAGCTGAAAAATATCTGAACTTTGCAGAATTACAAATTAAATTTTCACCCTTGAGATTGGAAAAAATGTATATAAAAAGCTGATATAAAGTTTAAGAAATTCTGAGGAAATTGGCATTATCAAGCAGACTACTGCTGCTGCTGCTAAGTCACTTCAGTTGTGTCCGACTCTATGCGACCCCATAGACGGCAGCCCACCAGGCTCCCCGTCCCTGGGATTCTCCAGGCAAGAACACTGGAATGAGTTGCCATTTCCTTCGCCAATGCATGAAAGTGAAAAGTGAAAGGGAAGTCGCTCAGTCGTGTCTGACTTTTAGCGACCCCATGGACTGCAGCCTACCAGGCTCCTCCGTCCATGGGATTTTCCAGGCAAGAGTACTGTAGTGGGGTGCCATTGCCTTCTCCGAGCAGACTACTGGGAGTGTAGTAAATTATTTTTTGGCACATTAGTATAAAAATTAAAATTCTATTGGAGTATAGTTATTTACAGTGTTATGTAAGTTTCAGTAGTACAGTAAATTAAGTCAGTTACACATTGTACATATATCCACTCTATTTTAGATTCTTTTCCCATATAGGTCATTACAGAGTATTGAGTTCCCTGTGCTATATAGTAGGTCCTATTATTAATCTATTTTACATAATATATATTAATAAGATATAAAATAAAATATATATAATAAATCCTATTCAGATCAGATCAGTTGCTCAGTCGTGTCCGACTCTTTGCGACCCCATGAACCGCAGCACGCCAGGCCTCCCTGTCCATCACCAGCTCCCGGAGGTCACCCAGACTCACATCCATCGAGTCAGTGATGCCATCCACCCATCTCATCCTCTGTCGTCCCCTTCTCCTCCTGCCCTCAACCCCTCCCAGCATCAGAGTCTTCTCCAATGAGTCAACTCTTCGCATGAGGTGGCCAAAATACTGGAGTTTCAGCTTTAGCATCATTCCTTCCAAAGAAATTCCAGGATTGATCTCCCTTCAGAATGGACTGGTTGGATCTTCTTGCAGTCCAAGGGACTCTCAAGAGTCTTCTCCAACACCACAGTTCAAAAGCATCCATTCTTCGGCGCTCAGCCTTCTTCACAGTCCAGCTCTCACATCCATACATGACCACAGGAAAGACCATAGCCTTGACTAGGCGAACCTTTGTTGGTAAGTCCTATTAGTTATCTATTTTATACATAGTAGTTGGCATATGGCAGTCCCAATCTCCTTATTTATTCATCCCCCATTCCTTTCTTCCTTATTAACCTCAAGTTTTTTCTACATGTGTGACTCTGTTTCTGTCTGTAAATAATTTCATTTGTACATTTTTGCTAGATCCCATATATAAGCGATATCATATGATTTTGTCTTTCTCTTTATGACTTATTTCATTCAGTATGACAGTCTCCAGGTCCATCCATGTCACTGCAAATGGCATTATTTTATTCTTTTTATGCCTGAGTAATATTCCATTGAACATATGTACTACATCTTCTTTATCCATTCCTCTGTAGATATTTAGGTTGCTTCCATGCCTTGGCTATTGTGAATAGTGCCGCAATGTACATTGGCATGCATGTTTATTCAAATTATGGTTTTCTCCAGATATATGCCCAAGAATGTGATTGCTTGAACATATAGCAGTTCTATATTTAGTTCTTTTTGTGAAAGTGAAAGTTGCTCAGTCTTGTCTGACTCTTTGCGAACTCATGGACTATACAGTCTATGGAATTCTCCAGGCCAGAATACTGGAGTGAGTATCCTTTCCCTTCTCTAGGGAATCTTCCCAACCCAGTGATCGAAATGAATTATAAACTTAAAAAAGCTTTATTTGATATATGTTTGTAATATTACAGAGAAAGTCATGAGAGATTGGGGTGGTTGCCTCTGGAGGGGGGATTGTTTGCTTTTTTAAATAAATAAACTGAAAATCCAGCATCTTTTCAAGAGGTTCAAAATGTAATTGCTTATGTGATTATAGAGCAAGGCATGGTAATGTGGAGGATACACCCAAACTGGTTTTCACTGGATGAGAGTGATACCAATTGTTTCTTTTATCTTGTGATACTAGAGAGCCAATATAGCATAGCTATTAAGAAACAGGGCCTGTACCATAATTGTATGGGTTTGAATCCTAGCTCCACTACTTGAAGTATGTATTATCTCTAGCAAGTTTGGTAAATCACTCATTGCTTAAGTTTCTTTGTAAAATATGACAATAATATTACCTGCTAAATCAAGTGGTTATGAGGATTATATGAATTAATATGATTAATGCTTAGAATATTTCCTGTTACAAAGTAACCATTCAATAACTGTTAGCTGCTGCTCTATAATTATAGGATTTATATGAATATATCATTTATATGATATATTATATCAAGAGAGTTCCAGAAAAACATCTATTTCTGCTTTATTGACTATGCCAAAGCCTTTGACTGTGTGGAACACAATAAACTATGGAAAATTCTGAAAGAGATGGGAATACCAGACCACCTGATCTGCCTCTTAAGAAATCTGTATGCAGGTCAGGAAGCAACAGTTAGAACTGGTCATGGAACAACAGACTGGTTCCAAATAGGAAAAGGAGTACGTCAAGGCTGCATATTGTCACCATGTTTATTTAACCTATATGCAGAGTACATCATGAGAAATGCTGGACTGGAAGAAACACAAGTTGGAATCAAGATTGCCGGGAGAAATATCAATAACCTCAGATATGCAGATGACACCACTCTTATGTCAGAAAGTGAAGAGGGGCTAAAAAAAGCCTCTTGATGAAAGTGAAAGTGGAGAGTGAAAAGGTTGGCTTAAAGCTCAACATTCAGAAAACGAAGATCATGGCATCTGGTCCCATCACTGCATGGGAAATAGATGGAGAAACAGTGGAAACAGTGTCAGACTTTGTTTTTCTGGGCTCCAAAATCATTGCAGATGGTGACTGCAGCCATGAAATTAAAAGACGCTTACTCCTTGGAAGGAAAGTTATGACCAACCTAGATAGCATATTCAAAAGCAGAGACATTACTTTACCAACAAAGCTTCGCCTAGTCAAGACTATGGTCTTTCCTGTGGTCATGTATGGATGTGAGAGCTGGACTGTGAAGAAGGCTGAGCGCCGAAGAATTGATGCTTTTGAACTGTGGTGTTGGAGAAGACTCTTGAGAGTCCCTTGGACTGCAAGGAGATCCAACCAGTCCATTCTGAAGGAGATCAATCCTGGAATTTCTTTAGAAGGAATGATGCTAAAGCTGAAACTCCAGTATTTTGGCCACCTCATGCGAAAAGTTGACTCATTGGAAAAGACTCTGATGCTGGGAAAGATTGAGGGCAGGAGGAGAAGGGGACGACAGAGGATGAGATGGCTGGATGACATCACTGACTTGATGGGTGTGAGTCTGGGTGACCTCCGGGAGCTGGTGATGGACAGGGAGGCCTGGCGTGCTGCGGTTCATGGGGTCACAAAGAGTTGGACACGACTGAGCGACTGATCTGATCTGATCTGATCATTTATTTAGACATGGTATTTTAAAAGAAGTATATATACAAGTAAATGCCAGAGTCCAGCTACAGTAGCCAGGGATTCAACTTGAAGAGATGAACAGTGTCGGTGAGAGAAATGAGGCAGCCTCTCATTTTTCTTGGACTGCCTCCTTATTTCAAGTTTAAGATTTTCTTTATACTTTTACAAAAACATTAGGTCAGAGGTTTGACATTTTCAGTTCCCCCTTTCCCAGATTTATTATCTCCATAAATCATTGTTGCTCTTCAGAGTTCCTGCTTCAGTGATTCTCTTGGAATCAGCCTTATTATCTATTATCTACCTCCTCTAATGTGTCCTATAGTTAACTTGTAATTACATTGTAACTCATGCTACATTCTTCAGTTTACTACTTATCTTCCTAAATCCTGTTTGCCCCAACATCCTGAGCTCACTATCTCTTAAAAAGGCTTCTAGCTATAGTGTCTCTAAAAATTCCTAACTTCTATAAGCTATAGTAAAATATCCTAACTTTACAACATTCCTTAAATCTTTAACTTCTAACTGTTTTAATTATTTCTAAGCCCTAAATTCAGTAAACTCCTTGCCATAAACATTTTCCTCACAAATAGGCTTCAGATAGCAATCCCTCCCATGGCCTCAAGCTTTAGTCTGTGTGCTCATCCTGGAACACTCTTTGGTAAAAGTCCTTGAACAAATGTCAATGATTGACTTTATGAATTATTTTCTGAGCACAGCTGCAGAAGGCTTTGTGCCTTCTCATGGTCTTCTCAAGAACAATAAGCACCTTAATATTCCTTTTCAGTCAACTCAGCCGAGGAGAGTAAAAGACAAGTCAAAATTACAAGGCCTAACTCCTTCATCCCAGGATCGTGCCTACAGAATGAGGAGAGGGATTTGGGGCCATGCTTCCATTTTTTCAGTAATGCCTAACGCGGGTCCCAACAGGTAAATCCAGTTTTATATATAAAATATTTATCAGTTTTTATTTTGGAGATAGAGTTGTGGTAGTATCTTATTATTTTTCACGTTTTAAAAAGTGAATATATAGAATTTATTCCAATGAAAAGCCAAAGCTTATTTCATATAATATATGCTTGATATTGAAGCAAACCAAGATGTATCATTTCCATCTCACCATGATAATATATCTAAGGCCAAATCCTAGATTTCAGCAAGTTTTCCAGATGCTTATAGCTGTAACTAAGATGACTATATATATATATATATATATATATATATCATATATATATATATATATATATATATATATAAAACCATCCAATCCACAGTACTTTTTAAAAAATTAATTTATTTGTTTTAATTGGAGGCTAATTACTTTACAATATTTTGGTAGTTTTTGCCATACATTGACATGAATTAGCCACAGGAGTATATGTATCCCCCCATCCTGAACCCCCCATCCTAACTCCCCCTCCACTTCACCCCTCTGGGTTGTCCCAGTACACCATCTTTGATTGCCTTGTTTCATGCATTGAACTTGGACTGGTCATCTATTTCACACATGGTCAAATACATGTTTAAATGCTATTCTCTCAAATCATTCCACCTTTGCCTTCCCCTACAGAGTCCAAAAGTCTGTTCTTTTTATCTGTGTCTCTTATGCCATCTCCCATATAGAGTCATCATTACCATCTTTCTAAATTCCATATATATGTATTAATATACTATATTGGTGTTTTTCTTCTAACTTACTTTACTCTCGATAATAGACTCCATTTTCATCCACCTCATTAAGACTGACTCAAATGTGTTATTTTTAATAGCTGAGTAATATTCAGTTGTGTACATGTACCACAACTTACTCATTTGTCTGCCAATGGACGTCTAGGTTGCTTCCATGTCCTGGCTAGTGTAAACAGTGCTGTGATGAACATTGAGGTACACATGTCTTTTTCAGTTCTGGTTTCCTTGGGGCATATGCCCAGCAGTGAGATTGCTGGGTCATATGGCAGTTCTATTACCAGTTTTTTTAAGGAATTGCAACCCTGTTCTCTATGGTGACTGTACTAGTTTGCATTCACACCAACAATGTAAGAGGGTTCCCCTTCCTCCGGACCCTCTCCAGCATTTATTGTTTGTAGACTTTTTGAGAGCAGCCATTCTGACCCGGTGAGATGGCAACCTATTGTGGTTTTAATTTGCATTTCTCTGCCAATGAGTGATGTTGAACATATTTTCATGTGTTTGTTAGCCATCTGTATGTCTCCTTTGGAGAAATGTATGTTTAGTTCTTGGCTCATTTTTTGATTGGGTCGCTTATTTTTCTGGTATTGAGCTGCATGAGCTGCTTATTTATTTTTGAGATTTATTCTTTGTCAGTTGCTTCTCTTGCTATTAGTTTCTCCCATTCTGAAAGCTGTCTTTTCAGCTTGTTTAAAGTTTCCTTCATTGTGCAAAAGATTTTAAGTTTAAACAGGTCCGATTTGTTTACTTTTGCTTTTATGTCCATTACTCTGGGAGGTGGGTTATAGAGGATCTTGCTGTGATTTATGTTGGAGAGTGTTCTGCCTATGTTTACCTCTGGGATTTTTATAATTTCTTTCCTTATATTTAGATCTTTAATCCATTTTGAGTTTATTTTTGTGTTTGACATTAGAAAGTATACTAGTTTCATTCTTTTGCAGGTGGTTAACTAGTTCTCCCAGGACCACTTATTAAAGAGATTGTCTTTTCTCCGTTGTATATTCTTGCCTCCTTTGCCAAAGATAAGGTGTCCATAGGTGCATGGATTTATCTCTGGGCTTTCTATTTTGTTCCATTGATCTATATTTCTGTCTTTGTATGTCAAGGCTATATATTGTCACCCTGTTTATTTAACTTACATGTAGAGTACATCATGAGAAACGCTGGACTGGAAGAAACACAAGTTGGGATCAAGATTGCTGGGAGAAATATCAATAACCTCAAATATGTAGATACAACCACCCTTATGGCAGAAAGTGAAGAGGAGCTAAAAAGCCTCTTGATGAAAGTGAAAGTGGAGAGTGAAAAGGTTGGCTTAAAGCTCAACATTCAGAAAACGAAGATCATGGCATCTGGTCCCATCACTACATGGGAAATAGATGGGGAAACAGTGGAAACAGTGTCAGACTTTATTTTTCTGGGCTGCAAAAATCACTGCAGATGGTGACTGCAGCCATGAAATTAAAAGACGCTTACTCCTTGGAAGGAAAGTTATGACCAACCTAGATAGCATATTCAAAAGCAGAGACATTACTTTGCCAACAAAGGTTCGCCTAGTCAAGGCTATGGTCTTTCCTGTGGTCATGTATGGATGTGAGAGCTGGACTGTGAACAAGGCTGAGAGCCGAAGAATTGATGCTTTTGAACTGTGGTGTTTGAGAAGACTCTTGAGAGTCCCTTGGACTGCAAGGAGATCCAACCAGTCCATTCTGGAGGAGAACAGCCCTGGGATATCTTTGGAAGGAATGATGCTAAAGCTGAAACTCCAATATTTTGGCCACCTCATGTGAAGGGTTGACTCATTGGAGAAGACTCTGATGCTGGGAGGGATTGGGGGCAGGAGGCGAAGGGGACGACAGAGGATGAGATGGCTGGATGGCATCACTGACTCGATGGATGTGAATCTGAGTGACCTCCGGGAGTTGGTGATGGACAGGGAGGCCTGGTTTGCTGTGATTCATGGAGTCGCAAATAGTCGGACATGACTGAGCAACTGATCTGATCTGATCTGACCAGTACCATGCAGTCTTGATGACTGTAGGTTTGAGGTATAGTCTGAAGTCAGGCAGATCAATTCCTCCAGTTCCATCCTTCTTTCTCAAGATTGCTTTGGCTAATTGAGTTTTTTTGTGTTGCCATACAAATCGTGAAATGATTTGTTCTAGTTCTGTGAAAAATACTGTTCCTTGATAGGGATTGCATTGAATTTATAGATTGCTTTGTGTAGTATACTCATTTTCACCCTATTGATACTTCCAATCCATGAACATGGTGCATTTCTCCATCTATTTGTATCATCTTTGATATCTTTCTTGAGTGTTTTATAGTTTTCTATATATGTAGGTCTTTTGTTCCTTTAGGTAAATTTATTCTTAAGTATTTTATTTTTTTTTCATCACAATGGTGAATGGAATTATTTCCTTAATTTCTCTTTCTGTCTTCTCATTGTTAGTGTATAGCAATAAAAGGGATTTCTGTGTATTAATTTTATATACAGAAACTTTACTATATTCATTGATTAGCTCTAGTAACTTTCTGGTGGTGTCTGTGGGGTTTCTATGTAGAAGATAATGTAATCAGTAACAGTGAGAGTTTTACTTCTTCTTTTCCAATCTTTATTCCTTTTTCCTCTCTGTTTGCTGAGTTAAAACTTCCAAAACTATGTTGAATAGTAGTGCTGAGAGTGGGCACCCTGTCTTGTTCCTGACTTTAGGGGAAATGCTTTCAATTTTTTGCCATTGAGGATAATGTTTGTTCTGGGTTTATCATATGTAGTTTTTATTATGTTGAGGTATGTACCTTCTATGCCTTCTTTCTTAAGAGTTTTGATCATAAATGGATGTTGAATATTATCAAAGGCTTTCTCTGCATCTATTGAGATAATCATATGGGTTTTATCTTTCAATTTGTTAATGTGGTATCTCACATTGATTGATTTGCAAGTATTGAAGAATCTTTGCATCCCTGGGATAAAGCCCACTTGGTCATGATGTATGATCTTTTTAATAAATTGTATTCTGTTTGCTAGAATTTTGTTAAGAATTTTTGCATCTCTCTTCATCAGTGATATTGGCCTGAAGTTTTCTTTTTTTTGTGACATCTTTGCCTAATCCAGGGTACCTTTGAGAGCGGAATAGGGCACCTTGTTATTACAGCCATAAAATAGATCTTAATAGGGACTGTCTTGTTGACTAGGTTACATGATAACATTAGCCCCAACTGAATCTCCCCTGACATACCTGCACACGCCCACTGTAGCCCAGTGTATCTATGCTTACCTCAGATTTATATGGTCAGTAAAGACAGCCTGGAGAAGGCAATGGCACCCCACTCCAGTACTCTTGCCTGGAAAATCCCATGGATGGAGGAGCCTGGTAGGCTGCAGTCCATGGGGTCACGAAGAGTCGGACACGACTGAGCGACTTCACTTTCACTTTTCACTTTCATGCATTGGAGAAGGAAATGGCAATCTACTCCAGTGTTCTTGCCTGGAGAGTCCCAGGGACGGGGGAGCCTGGTGGGCTGCCGTCTATGGGGTCGCACAGAGTCGGACACGACTGAAGTGACTTAGCAAAAGACAGCCTGGCTCAGGTTACCATTATTCTTCATTTGCATTAATCCAGTAGTTTTCTAAAAAACTTCCCTTCTCTGTCCTTATTTCCATTCTGTCATCATGACTACCAGAGTGATCATTTTAAAATATAAGTTAAATCATGTCACTTTTCTGTTCAGTCCCTCCAGTGACTGGCTCTATCACTCAGAGTAATATCCAGAGTCCTTCCAATTACTTTTATAAGACCCTAGCTCTGGTTGTCCCCTGCCTCCAAATAGAGATCCCATTGATTCTCTAAAGTTCTCTCTTACTATCCTGCTGTCCTTTATTTGCCTCCATCAATACTGCCTCTCTTCTGTTCTTCTAACATACCAGACATGCCTAGACCTCAGGGCCTTTGCACTTTCTGTTCCCTCTTCTTGTTGTGTTCTTTTTTTTTTTTAACTGTGAAAATCTTATATAAGGGTAAAGAAAGAAATATATTTTGCTGAGTTAAACAAATAATTCAAAATTAACATATATTTTATATTATATTTAATATGCCTTACATTGATAATTTTGAGTCTTATTACATAAATTTAATGAAAATACACAAAATTATACTGACAAGTTCATATGTGTGGGGCATTTTTTTATAAACAGAAAATAACATTTCTTTCTATGAATATTTTGTGTGTGCTTGAATCATTATTCTATTGGACTTATGATGTATTTCTCACTGAATCACAAACACATTTATGAAAATATTAATTCTTGATATGGTTTATTTAGGTAGATCTTTTTTATGACTTTAGTTTTTGCATTTTATTTTATTTATTATGTATATTAATAAAATATTTTTTTTAAATTTTTAAGTCAGATTCACTTCTTTTCTTGTGTTGTTTGTTGTTTTGAATGTTTTTCTTCATTGCTGTTATGTACAGAAAGGACTCTCATATTCCAAGATGACAAGAGTCACCAGTTTTTAACTTAGAATTTCTATATATCCAAATTTTACATTTAAATGTTAATGCCTCTGGAATTAAATCTACATGTATAAGGACATATAGAAATGACTTGATTTTTTTTCAAATGTTTATTATAATTACCAGTATCAATTATTTCTGCCAATATCTATGGGTTTTACTCCCTCACATTTTTTTTAACTTTTATTTTCTTCTCAAAGTCTCCTTCCCCATGAAGCCTACCCAGTCACTTTATGCTATGCTATGCTATGCTAAGTCACTTCAGTAATGTCTGACTCTGTGTGACCCCATAGACAGCAGCCCACCAGGCTCCCCTGTCCCTGGGATTCTCTAGGCAAGAACACTGGAGTTGGTTGCCATTTCCTTCTCCAATGCATGAAAGTGAAAAGAGAAAGTGAAGTCGCTCAGTCATGTCCAACTCTTAGCGACCCCATGGACTGCAGCCTACCAGGCTCCTCCATCCATGGGATTTTCCAGGCAAGAGTACTGGAGTGGGGTGCCATTGCCTTCTCCGAGTCACTTTATATACAATCACAAATCACTTGCACTTCTGGTACCCCCATCCCTTTTCCATATTTTATTTATTTTCTCTTATAATTCACTAAGCTTCTATGTAAGCTTCCATAAAGATAATAATTGTTTCTTTTATCTACTACTGTGTCCTTTGTACCTAGAGCAGTGCTGGTTACATAGTTGGTGCTTAATACATATTTCTTGATTGATAATTAAGACTTCCAAATTCCCTTGCTTCCTTAATTTTGACAAGCACAGACTCGTATTGCTTTGCAGAAATTCAGCCATGTTTTTTGTGGGGGCGTGTCCAATGCCATAACCTCTATGAGCATACTGCCTGTCTGTTCTGAAAAAAAGGTCACAATCCAGTAATGACCACAGCTGTACACCATACCTGTGTGCCAATTTGTAAAGGAAATGGCAAGATTTGAAAGCATCTTCCCACATATGGTTTTAAATAGGTCAGGTACACAAATGCAGTCTATTATCTGTACTGGTGCTGATTTCACAGCCACTCATTCCTCAGAGGAATAATAACGAATGGCAACAAGAGAAAAAAGATCTTTAGAGTCATTTTTTGTATGATGCTTTGCCAAGAGCAACATTTATCAGGGCATTGCATGTCCCACATGGAAGTGGGTGATCTTGGTAATATGTGAATTTGTTACCATCACCAAATTAACTCTGCTCAATTCTGTTGTCTTTCCAACTTCACATCCTTGATTACAAATTCATAAAACTGTCCTTCTTTTGAGTATAAATTCTTTACTGCTACAAAAATATAATTGTTCATTTTATGGAGTACCTGATTTGTTTTTACTTGCTAGTTACTAATTACATATGAAATATAAATGAATGGCAGGCCGTATATATTCTGTGTGTTAACTACTTCAAGGAAAACTTATAGTAGGTACGATCAACATTGCAGCTGCAGAAAGTAACAAGTCTGGCATTAAACTTTGCTTACATACCTTACTTCTCAAGCTTGACGTCTGGGAATATATGATTAACAGTGGCCTACGTATACATCCACAAGATATGGCAAAATAATATATCATGTGGAAATTGTCTTTTGATACATTTTAATGCTATGAAAAGTATTTCAGCATTACTTATTCTAGTGACACTGACTTTTTTTTTTTTTTTTTTGCAGGGGAAAATGGACAAAGGAAAGGATCAGTGAGGGTGGGAGGGAAATGGGAAGAAAGAAGGGGAGTGATGGTGGGGAGGAGTATATGTAATTTCTTAACCAATGGCTTTCTGTTTTTAATCACAAAGAACACTTAAAAAAAAAAAACATGTTGAATTCATCCTATATTAGGAGGTATGTTCTCAAAATGAAAAGTTCAGGAAACAAAAAGTCCAGTTTGGGTGTCCTCATCTTTAGGCACATCTTGGTATTTTGTATTGGTAGGTCTATCTTTACCACAATATATTATTTAGGACAGGATCACATTTGTCACCTCTTCCTCCCTACTACCCAAAGTGGTACCAAACCCATAAAATAGTCAATAAACCTTTACAGAGTGAACAAATAAGTCTTTTTTTAAAAAAAAAACTCTCCTGAGTAAACTGAATTTTTTGAGGCTCATAAGTAAATATATTTTGCTCTTTACTTTGTCTATTACAGCCAGATTATATGAGTGGGGTATTAAAGTCTCCCACTATTATTGTATTGCTGCATATTTCTTCTATCATATTAATTAATGTTTGTCTTAGATATATCAATGCTCCAATGTTGGGTGCATATATATTTATAATTGTTATAATTTCTTTTTGAATTGTTCCTTTAAGTCATTATGTGTAACCTTCATTGTCTCCTTTTCAAGATCTTTAAAGTCAATTTTATCTGATATAAGTATTGCTACTCCTGTTTTCTTATGGTCCATATTTGCATAGAAAATCTTTTTCCAGGCCTTCATTTTCAGTCAGTATATATCCCGTATTTTAAGGTGGTTCTCTAGTAGACAGCATATATAGGGGTCTAGTTTTTGTATCCATTTGACCCATTTTAGTCTTTTGGTTGTCTCTTGTAGACAAGGTATGTAGGGGTCTTGTTTTTGTATCGATTCGGCCAGTCTTTGTCTGTTGATTAGGGCATTTAGCCCATAAACGTTTAAAGCAATTATTGATAAATAAGATTTACTTTATTGTTTTGGGTTCGAATTTATACACCCTTTTAGTGATTTCCTATCTAGAGAATGTCCTTTAGTTTTTGTTGGAGAAATGGTTTAGTGGTGCAAAATTCTCTCAACTTTTGCTTATCTGTGAAGCTTTTGATTTCTCCTTCATATTTGAATGAGATCCTTGCTGGATACAATAATCTAGGCTGTAAGTTATTTTCTTTCATCACTTTAATTATGTCTTGCCATTCCCTCCTGGCTTGGAGAGTTTCTATTGAAAGATCAGCTATTATCCTTATGGGAATTCCCTTGTGAGTTATTTGATGTTTTCCCCTAGCTGCTTTTAATATTTGTTCTTTGTATTTAATCTTTGTTAATTTGATTAATATGTGTCTTGGGGTGTTTCGCCTTGGGTTTATCCTGTTAGGGACTCTCTGGATTTCTTGAACTTGAGTGGTAATTTCCTTCTCCATTTTAGGGAAGTTTTCAACTATTATCTCCTCAAGTATTTCCTCATGGTCTTTCTTTTTATCTTCTTCTTCTGCAACTCCTATGATTCGAATGTCGTAGCGTTTGATGTTATCCTGGAGATTTCTGAAATTGTCCTCATTTCTTTTGATACGTTTTTCTTTTTTCTCATCTGATTCATTTATTTCTAGGATTCTATCTTCTAATTCACTGATCCTATCTTCTGCCTCTGTTATTCTACTATTTGTTGCCTCCAGGGTGTTTTGGATCTCATTTATTTCATTATTCATTATGTGTTGACTCTTTTTTATTTCTTCTAGGTCCTTGTTAAACCTTTCTTGCATCTTCTCAATCCTTGTCTCCAGACTCTTTAACTGTGATTCTATTTTGATTTCGAGACTTTGAATTAATTTCGCTATCATTATTCGGAATTCTTTATCAGGTAGATTCCCTATCTCTTCCTCTTTGGTTTGGTTGGTGGGCATCTATCCTGTTCCTTTAGCTGCTGGGTATTCTTTTGTCTCTTCATTTTGTTAAAATTGCCAAATTTAGAGTGTCCTTACTATATTCTGGTAGTTTGTTGAATTCTCTTTATTGAGGCGGTTTACAGGTCTTTTCAATATCTGTCTGCCTTGTTACAGAGGGGGCAGAGATGAACACCCAAATCTAAACTGGCCAGGTTCAGGCACTCGGATAATCCTCAGAAGCACAGACTTGGTTGAGTCTGCGTTTTATGCCCTTCCCAGATCTGAGTAGTGCAGGTGATGAAATGTTCAGCGAGCGCATCTGCTGCGACTTATCGCCTCTCCGCCACTCAGTTTTCTGGGTATACAAACAGCGCACTTTCTCAGGCAGATGTTGACCATCCAGAGCCCCAAGAAGCATGAGTCAGCACAGAAACCTACTCACAGTTCCGTTAGACAGTGTCTCTCTGGGGCTGTAATTGCCCGCTTCTGGCCCTGGCTGCCTGTCACCAGAGTGGGACGGCCTGCAGCCGGCCAACTCTGTGCAGCTCTTTGTTCCGTAGGTAGTCCTGGTGGTGTCTTAAGTTAGGGCTGGCTTTTGATGTAGTAGATAACCGACAATCTGGTTATTTCGCTCAGATAGCGCCCGGGATAGCCAGGCCAAGTCCTTTCTCAAAGCAATGCAGGCCTCGCCGCTCCTCCTAGCCCAGTCCCCGCTTGCCAATAGCAAATGCTGGTGTCCGCGCCACGTCTCTGCAAAAGGAGTTACCGCAGGGCTCGTTTTCTCGTTTTGAAGACAATGAGTTGTCTTTCTAAGTGCCTGATGTCCTCTGCCAGCATTCAGAAGTTGTTTTATCAAATTTATTCAGCATTCAAATGTTCTTTTAATGGATTTGTGGAGGAGAAAGTATTCTCCCCGTCTTACTCGTCCGCCATCTTAGTTCCTCCTGACTTTTTTTTTTTTTTTTATCGAGAGACCAAACTTCATGAATTCAAGGATCTTGTTCATCACTTTATACCTAGGTGTATTCATTTCCTGAGGCATAACTTGGTGGTATCTTAAAACAGCAGAAAGGTATTCTTTTGACAGTTGTGGTGGCCATAAATCTGAAATCAAAGTGTTTGTAGGACTCTGCTCTCTCTGGAGACTCTGGGAGAGATTCCTTCCTATTTCTGATGGTTGGCTGGCATTCTTCAGAGTTCTTTGGTTTGTGGTCACTAAAATCCAATCTCTGCTTCCCTCTTCACATTGCCTTTAACTTTCTCTCTCTCTCTCTCTCAGAACTTCCCCTGCTTCTCTCTTGAAAGCATACATACCATCACATATATACATGTCAGATAATCCAGCATAAAGCACCTCCTCTCAAAATGCTTACTTTACATCTTTTGCTATGTAAGGTGATAGTCTAATATTTACAGGTTTTGAAGATTAGGAAATAAATATATCTTTGGAGGATGATTTATTTAGCCTACCACACTAAGATTGCTTGACATATATAGTTGATAAATTTAGTGGCTTATATGACTTGAGCAAGTCTCTATCTTTCATTTGAACTCTGATTTTCCCATATTTAGTCTGAGAGGCTTGGATCATTTAACCATTTTGAATTAACGTGAGATGGAACAATAGTAGAACATTTAATGAAGAAAAATCTCATGAAATACAGATTAATCCAGGTGTAGGGTTGAGTTTGATGTTGTTCATCCCATATTTTAGTCATTCAGTGAGAGAGATAAAGAGATGTGTCCATGTCTTTCTGTTTCTGAGTTGGTTTATTATAACATATCAGTCATTAAAGGCAATGTAATAAGATTTGATAGACTTCATTTGCTAATTGTTTAGAAAACAAAGAGATGTTCTTACTGCAAATGCATATGTGAAAGTGGGAGAAATCTCTGTAACCATATGATATTCACAATATGTTTGGTGTAGTCCAGAGCTTCAAACTTCTAAACCATAAAGAACCCTATTTGAATTATTTTCCCAAATATTATGAGACCTAACACTGTAGGGGAAGTATAGTGCTATACCAGAAAAACCATCTTTTTGATAACTAAAATTTTAGTGAAACACAAATAGCTCACAGTGGCTATGATTTCAGAACATTGGAATTGTTAATATTTTAAAATAAATGTTTTATATCACCATTTCAAACACATTTATGAAATCTAAATGCCATAGAAATTTGATAACTGTTATTGTTTATTTAAAAATATGCAAAGTTTTACTTCAGAACATCTGAATGTATAGGAAATTTCTATTTGAATTCATATTTCCATTTAACTTCTCACAAAAGATTTTTATTCAAATTTAATATATATTTGCATGAAAATTTCATATTGATTTTCAAAATTGCTGCTGGAGCAACTGTACATAAATATGTAGCTTACAAAACATTTAGTATTTTTTGTATTTATTTATTCATTAAAATTATTTTTTAATTAGAGAAAAATTGCTTTACAATGTGCTTTCTGCCATCAAAACATTTAGTATAGAATGCTGGGCTGGATGAAGCACAAGCTGGAATTAAGATTGCCAGTAGAAATATCAATAACCTCTGATATGCAGATGACACCACCCTTATGGCAGAAAATGAAGAAGAACTAAAGAGCCTCTTGATGAAAATGAAAGTGGAGAGTGAAAAAGTTGGTTTAAAACTCCATTCAGAAAACTAAGATCCTGGCATCCAGGCCCATCACTTCATGGCAAATAGATGGGGAAACAGTGGAACAGTGTCAGGCTTTATTTTTGGGAGCTCCAGAAACACTGCGGATGGTGACTATAGCCATGACATTAAAAGACTCCTTGGAAGGAAAGTTATGACCAACTTAGACAGCATATTAAAAAGCAGAGACATTACTTTGCCAACAAAAGTCTGTCTAGTCAAGACTATGATTTTTCCAGTAGTCATGTATGGATGTGAGAGTTGGACCATAAAGAAAGCTGAGCACCGAAGAATTGATACTTTTGAACTGTAGTGTTGGAGAAGACTTTTGAGAGTCCCATGGACTGCAAGGAGATCCAACCAGTCCATCCTAAAGGAGATCAGTCCTGAGTGTTCATTGGAAGGACTCAAGTTGAAGCTGAAACTCCAATAATTTGGCCACTTAATGCCAAGAGCTGAGTCATTGGAAAAGACCCTGATGCTGGGAAAGATTGAGGGCAGGAGGAGAAGGGGGCAACAGAGGACATGATGGTTGGATGGCATCACCAACTCAATGGACATGAGTTTGGGTAAACTCCGTGAGTTAGTGATGGACGGGGAGGCCTGCTGCTGCTGCTAAGTCGCTTCAGTCGTGTCAGACTCTGTTCGACCCCATAGACGGCAGCCCACCAGGCTCCCCCGTCCCTGGGATTCTCCAGGCAACAACACTGGAGTGCCTGGTGGGTCGCAAAGAGCCGGACATTACTGAGCAACTGAACTGAACTGGGAGTTTTGAATTTACAGATAATTCACAATAAAATTTTATTAAAATCTAAGTAAATACATGATGAGAATAAGTGAGTAGACTATTCATTGAGGAAAGACAGCAAACAGAAGACTCTTGCCAGAGTTTAAATAGTGGATACACAGTTACAGTAGTCAGTAACCTTTCAAAAAATAGGCATTGTTTATCCCCAGACTTAATAAGTGTTTATAAAATGCTGAATTTTTTGGATACATTCCTTTTGCTAAAAATGTTCTGTTAAGAGAAAATTGTAGACCTTCTCCCTCCTCTTCCAAATCATGCGACATTTAGACACAATCTGAAATAAAGTTATGGCAGTAATCTCTAGGCTGTTATATATGAGAATGCTGAAAATATAAGAGCATACTTTATAGCAGATAGGTATTAATATTTCCTGTGATACTCTTATAAGTCTTAAAAAATTTCATTTATAAAATAGGTAGTTAACAAAGCTTTGCATATATGTTACCTGAATAAAAAAAGGACAATATTTCTTTTGTCTCTTTGCTTTTCTTGGAGTCTCCTTTAAAAGCTATATGTTCTTTGAAAATTCTTGGAAGGTTGAAGAGGCAAAGTCATTAAACAAAAGTTATCCCCACTGTTTCACTCTTTAATATATTTCATTTTCATCACACAGAGGTCAAAAGACTGTTTCTAGCCAGTTATTTGTTACTCACCCAAATATGTATAAACATATCATGAGTTTATGGGGCCTTCATTAAAAGAGGTTTTAAAAGGGAAGATGGTAAAAATAACCCTATTTACGAGACAGCAAAAGAGACACTGATGTATAGAACAGACTTTTGAACTCTGGGACCGGGAGAGGGTGGGATGTTTGGGGAGAATAGCATTGAAATATGTATAATATCATATCTGAAACGAGTCGTCAGTCCAGGTATGATGCCGGATAACAGATGCCTGGGGCTGGAGCACTGGGAGGACCTGGAGGGATGGTGTGGGGAGGAGGGAGGGAGGAGGGTTCAGGATGGGGAACATGTGTATACTGGTGGCGGATCCAACTCAATGTATAGTAAAAGCAATACAATATTGTAAAGTTAAGCAAAAAAAAAAAAAAACATAAAAAAATAAATAAAATAAATAAAAGCAACATTTCAAACTGTTACTTTGTCAGCCTGGAGATCTTTAAGTCTGGCATAGTATAGTAAGATTTGTGATACATGGAAATATATCTTTATTATAATGTATGCAGGGGATAACTACAGACATATTCTCAAGTACTTCATTTTTAGGAAACAAAGTGACACGTGAAAGCGTTGGTCTTGGAGTCATGTCTGTCTCTTTCTGATCCTATAGACTGTTGCCTGTCAGGCTCCTCTGTCCATGAGATTTTCCAGGCAAGAATACTGGAGTGGGTTGCCTTTCCCTTCTCCAGGGGATCTTCCTAACGCAGGGATGGATCCCAGGTTTTCTCCATTGGAGGCAGATTCTTTACCATCTGAGCCACCAAGAAACAGACACACTCTCAGGTACTTCATTTTTAGGGAACAGATTGTATGGCAATTGAGTAGCTAGAAACTGAATCTGTAAAAATAATTCTCATTTTATATCCCTTGGAAAATACCAGGGTACCACCAGGCTTATGTGCAATCCAGTTAGAAGACCAGTAATTTAGTAGTAAAGATTCACTAGAAGACTACATCACACAGCAACAAAAGAGTCAAATATTTTGTCAAAACTTTGAATAAATAATTTGATATTCAGGGTATACTTTTGGCTGATAAGGAAAAGAGTCATTCAGATTAGTTGTTTGGTTTCATATAAATGAATTTGCAAACTGACTCACAAACTTACTTTTCTACTGGTAGATGAACTGCCTTAATAGTTCAAGGTATTCGTTTATCTACTTATTTGCCCAAAATAAATCCTTAAGACTTAAAGAACTATATTTGCTGCTGTGCATTTTTTATTGGTTTTCTTACTTAACTTCCAGGAAGTTCTAGTACATTAATTATCTACAAATCATTTTCTTTTAAAATAGAAATTTAGTATAATAAATTTCACTACAACCCATATCCTCATATTTAGAAATTCTTTATTAATGCCTGTGAATTAATGAGATTTGTTGTTTATTTGTTTTACATTTCCAGCTTTATTAAGGTGTAATTGACAAAATGGTGAGGTATTTAAATTGTATATTATGATGATTTGATGTACATATACATTGTGGAAGAACTCCTCTTATCTACTTAATTAACACATACATCACCTCAAGTTTTTGTGTGTATATGAAAACATTTAAATTCTACTCTAGCAAATATCAATTATAAAATATAATGTTTTCAATTATAGTCTCAATGTTATACATTAGATACTCAGACTTTATTCATGATATGACTGAAAGATGATACTTCCTTACCAATGTCTCCCTTCTTCTCTTACCCATGAGACCCTGGCAACCATGTTTCTATTCATTTCTATGAGTTTTTTTTTTTTTTTTTTAAAGATTCCACATATAAATTATAACTTGCAGTATTTGTCTTTTTGTGTATCATTTATTTCACTTACCATAATGTGCTAAAGTGCCATTTCATTTTTTCTTAAACTACAGGATTGCCTTCTTTCTTGTGGATGAATAAGATTCATTTGTTTGTTTATCATATCTTTTTATCCATTCATCTTTTGATGGTCACTCTGGTTGTTTTCCAGAGAAGCAATGGCACCCCACTCCAGTACTCTTGCCTGGAAAATCCCATGGATGGAAGAGCCTGGTAGGCTGCAGTCCATGGGGTCGCTAAGAATCAGACACAACTGAGCGACTTCCCTTTCACTTTTCACTTTCATGCATGGAGAAAGAAATGGCAACTCACTCCAGTGTTCTTGCCCGGAGAATCCCAGGGACGGGGGAGCCTGGTGGGCTGCCGTCTATGGGGTTGCACAGATTTGGACACAACTGAAGCAACTTAGCAGCAGCAGCTGGTTGTTTTCATATCTTTGTTATACTGAATAATGCTGCAGTATACATGGGATTACAGATATCCCTTTGAGATCCTGTTTTCATTTCTTTTGGATACATACCCGAAAGTGAGATTTTTCTCATATCAAAATTCTATTTTTAATTTTTTGAGGAGATTCCATATTGTTTTCCACAGTGGCAGCACTAATTTACATTCCCACCAACAGTAGATGAATATCTATATATATATATATATATATATATATATATATATATATATATATATATATATATGTCCATCTAGAGAAGTCTGCAGGGAAGGCAATGGCACCCCACCCCAGTACTCTTGCCTGGAAAATCCCATGGACGGAGGAGCCTGGTAGGCTGCAGTCCATGGGGTCGCTAGGAGTCGGACATGACTGAGCGACTTCACTTTCACTTTTCGCTTTCATGCATTGGAGAAGGAAATGGCAACCCACTCCAGTGTTCTTGCCTGGAGAATCCCAGGGACAGGGGAGCCTGGTGAGCTTCCGTCTATGGGGTCGCACAGAGTCGGACACGACTGAAGCGACTTAGCAGCAGCAGCAGCAGCAGAGAAGTCTGTCTAATCTAACGTGTTCTTTGAAGTCAGTTTCCTTGTTCTTTGAAGAAGTTTCTTTGTTGATTTTCGTTCTAGGTGACCTGTCCATTGATGTAAATGAAACATTAAAGTCCCCCATTATTGTTTTTTTTTTCGTGTCAGGCTCTTTATTATTTTATTTAACTTATATGCAGAGTACATCATGAGAAATGCTGGACTGGAAGAAACACAAGTTGGAATCAAGATTGCCGGGAGAAATATCAATAACCTCAGATATGCAGATGACACGACTCTTATGGCAGAAAGTGAAGAGGGGCTAAAAAGCCTCTTGATGAAAGTGAAAGTGGAGAGTGAAAAGGTTGGCTTAAAGCTCAACATTCAGAAAACGAAGATCATGGCATCTGGTCCCATCACTACATGGGAAATAGATGGGGAAACAGTGGAAACAGTGTCAGACTTTGTTTTTCTAGGCTCCAAAATCACTGCAGATGGTGACTGCAGCCATGAAATTAAAAGACGCTTGCTCCTTTGGAGGAAAGTTATGACCAACCTAGATAGCATATTCAAAAGCAGAGACATCACTTTGCCAACAAAGGTTCGCCTAGTCAAGGCTATGGTCTTTCCTGTGGTCATGTATGGATGTGAGAGCTGGACTGTGAAGAAGGCTGAGCGCCGAAGAATTGATGCTTTTGAACTGTGGTGTTGGAGAAGACTCTTGAGAGTCCCTTGGACTGCGAGAAGATCCAACCAGTCCATTCTGAAGGAGATCAATCCTGGAATTTCTTTAGAAGGAATGATGCTAAAGCGGAAACTCCAGTATTTTGGCCACCTCATGCGAAGAGCTGACTCATTGGAGAAGACTCTGATGCTGGGAGGGATTGAGGGCAGGAGGAGAAGGGGACGACAGAGGATGAGATGGCTGGATGGCATCACTGACTCGATGGATGCGAGTCTGAGTGACCTCCGGGAGCTGGTGATGGACAGGGAGGCCTGGCGTGCTGCGGTTCATGGGGTCGCAAAGAGTCGGACACGACTGAGCGACTGATCTGATCTGATCTTATGTATTTAGGTGCTCCTTTATTTGGGTGCATACATATTTAAAATTGTTATATCTTTTAGTTGGATTGATAACTTTATCATTATGTAATAACCTTCTTTGTCCTTTTTTTTTTTTTTTTTTTGTCTTTATTTTAAAATCTATTTTGTTGGGCTTCCTTTGTGGCTCAGCTGGTAAAGAATCCACCTGCAATGCAGGAGACCTAGGTTCAATCCCTAGGTTGGGAAGATCCCCTGGAGAAGGGAAAGGCTACCCACTCCAGTATTCTAGCCTGGAGAATTCCATGGACTGTGTAGTCCATGGGGTCACAAAGACACGACTGAGTGACTTTCACTTGTCCCCCAAAGTATTGCTATCCTAGCTTTATTATTTTTTCCATTTGCAAGACGTACTTTTCTCCATTCCCTCAGTTTCAGTATTTGTCTTTAGGTCTGAAATGAGTCTCATGTAGATGGCATATAGATGGGTCTTGTTTTTTTAATCCATTTATCACTCTATTTAATGATTGGAGCATTTACTTCATTTGCATTTAAAACAATTATTTATAGATGTGCACTTATTTCATTTTGTTCATTGTTTTGATGTGTTTTTGTAATTTTGTTGTTGTTTTGTTCCTTTCTTCTTTAGCTCACTTCCATTGTATGTTTGAATTTATTTCTTTTTGTGTATGGTGATGGTTTAATTGCTAAATCGTGTCCCACACTTGGGACCCCATAGATTATAGCCCATCAGGCTCTTTTGTCCATGGGATTTTCCAGGCAAGAATACTGGGGTGGGTTGCCATTTCCTTCTCCAGGGGATCTTCCCAAGCCAGAGATAGAACTCGAGCCTCCTGCATTGCAGGCAGATTGTTTACCAACTGAGCCACCAGGGAAGCCCTTTTAGTGTATGTGTGTTATCTATTTGAACCTTTTGGTTTGTGGTTACCATGAGGGTTATATATGGTAACAGGTATAACGTATAAGTGATTATTTTAATTTGATGATCCTGTAAGTTAGAAATCATTCCAACAACCCTGAATTTTTACTCCTCCACCCCATGTTTAATGTTCTTGACATAATATTATACATCTTTTTGTTTTGTGTATTCTTTAACTACTTATTGTAGATATGCATAATTTTGTTATTTTTGTTTTTTCAACTTCATTAGCATTATGATCGCCCTAGAAGTTCTCTAGGCTGGTGGGCAGTGTCAGTGGCAATTCATAGGTCAGGTTTCTGGGGAGCTTGGAGTAGGTACTAGCCTCCTGTTTGGGGGACTGTGTCCCCGTATGTCTAGCTACTCAGCCTGGTGTGTCATGGGGTTGATGCCAACCAGTTGGTGGGTGGGCCTGGTTTTCAAAGCTATAGTCTGTAGGAGGACTCAAAAATAGTGATTTCTGGCACCAGTGTCATTGTGATAGAACAAGCTCCCATAAAAGGCTGCTGCCAGCATGTATCTCCCCAGGGGAAATCCCAGTAATCTCTCTGTTAGGTTTCTCCAGGATCAGCAAATGGGCCTGAGGATTTTTAAAAGTGACTATCTCTGCACTGTATCTTGGAGTGTGTGAAATTTTCTGTGTATCCTTTAAGGGTGTAATTTCTGTTTCTGATTCCTGTAATTCCAGGTCTCTCATGAAATCCCATCTGGCTTATAAAGCCAGATGTTCTTGTGGCTTATCTTCCCAGTGTAGGAGGAGTCTTGGTCTGGGGAGTCCAATGTGGGGCTTTGACCTCTTACTTACTGAAGGGAATCTCTGCAATTGTGATTTTGGTTTGATTACCAAGGAGTGTGATCTTGACTATACTACATTTCTGCCCCTTCTATTTCCATTGTCGTGGTTACTTCTTTATATCTTTTGTTGTGGAAAATCTTTTTTGCCAGTTTTCTATTATTGTAAGTAAACTTTATCCAAAGTCAAGATCACAGAGCTACTCCCCTATAATTTTTTAAAGCTTTATAGTTGTGTCTTTTTCTCTAGTAGTTATTTCATCCATTTAGTTTTTCTTTTTCTTTTTTTAACCTCATGGAGTAGAGATCAGTCTTTGTTCTTCTCCATAAAATAAACTCCTTTTACCAAGTCATTTAGTAAATAATTTTTCTCATTGATTTGTCATACCACCTGTGTTCTGTTGGTCTTTCAGTTCCTAAAAGAATATTTTTATCACATTGGCTTTATGCTTTCTTAACACCTATGGGGGTAAAATTCCCAACTTCCCATTATGTATTCTTTTTGTAAGTTTTTTTACTTATAGACTTTTCTTATTTCATGTAAATTTTAGATCAGCTTTCTAATATTGCTAGAATTTTATTGGAATTGAATTGTTTATATATTAAAATATGGAGAATCAACATTTCTATATTAGCTTGTCATATGACCTGAATAAATCTCTCATTTTTTTCAAGACTTTCCTTAAAATACTGTCATTCTTCAGTATCCATTGGGGATTGGTCCCAGATACCTCCCACATTTACTATAATCTGCAGATACTCAAGTCCCTTAATAAAATATGTAGTATAATTGGCCCTTTGTATGTGTAGGTTTTGTGTCTGCAGATTCAACCAGTTGGGGATGGAATTTTCTATCTGTAGTTGTGAAAAGCCAACTGTACATTTATTGAAGAAAATCCACATATAGTGGACCTACAAAGTTGAAAAACCCATGTTATTTAAAGGTAGTAGTAAATGCAGTTGTTTCTTTGCATGGGTGAGAGATTGATTTGGTACCTTCCAGAGATACCAAAATCCTCAGATGCTCAAGCCCCATAGTCAGCCTTTCATATCCATGGATTCAACCCACCTGAGATTATATTTTGATTTTGGAGACAGTAAATTTCTAGGAATTTATATGGGTGAAGGGATTATAATGAACAAAGATTACACACATTTCCAACTTGGAAACATGGTTAAAGCATGGTGATGTTACTGCGTAGGGAACTGCTTTGCATGAGCCAGGAAGAGAAGTCAGACATGGTATATGGACTACTTATTTTTCATGTAGGGTGAAGACTCTGTGTATACCACACCTAGGCAAATGGACAACATGTGAGATTATAGATTTGTAAGTCCTTAGAAACTCTAAATCAAAGTTATAAATATAATATTGTATTATTCCTCTTAATTTCTAGGTAGTAATGTTCATACCTTATATTTGATTTCTGCCTCTGAGAAACTAATATAGTGGAAATCTTATATATATTAGGTATTTCTAAGTTTGAATCTAAGATCTGCCATTTTTTAGCTTTTTGAATTTGGGAAATTATTTAACTTTTCCGAGGTTTTGTTTTCTTATCTATAAATCATTACAGTAGTATGTATTTCATAGAATTATTGTGAAGATTAAATGAGAATTTGGTCATAGCACATGTTTGGCCCTGAACATATGTTTGCAAGATATCTCTTCTCTCATGTTCTTGCTTCCATTGATGAAATCTAGCTAATAAAATAGTAGGACTATTTCAACTGCTAACTTTATAGGGCAATAACACTGTGGTGCTTGATCTTACTTCCTATAAACTGGTAGACTTCATTTTATGAAATTTTGTGCATTTAAAAAATTTAATGTATATTTTCCTAACTAAAACCATTTTCAAATATGTTGAAGGTGATGGAATCCTATTATGAATCATATTTAAAGTGAAAGCCACTCTCTCATTCATTTATTCCTTTTCCTCTATTGTGGCATTGTCATTTCATGAATATGGTTTTCATTAGAAATAAATCTCTTTATTAAGAAAGTTAAATATGAGCAACTTAGAAATACATGTATCAAAATATATCATTCTTTACAGAAAATTTAAAAGTAAATGCTAAAACACAAAGCACAAATAATATACTTCTATGGAATTTAATTTGGGACTTGTGTAGAAAGAAAGAATTCATTTTCTTTACTGCATGCGCTTATTGTGACAGATTCCATCACACTACACCAGTGTTTTAAGTCATTCATCCCATGCTGTGCTGTCAGCTGTGATGACTAGAAATGCATATTGCTCCATAACAAGTTTAAAAAATGAGTGACTGTTATTTTGAGGAACAGTTGTGATCAAATTGTGTGTGCAGTTAAACCTCAAAATGAGGATTAACTATTTTTAAAGATGCTTATGGGGAGGGATAATGTCAAGTGTAAGAGGGTTTTATTTAGTGGAATTTCTGTTTCTCTTTTGTAAAAGTAATAAATCTAGGAAGTTTTGGAAAGTTGGGAGGTGGAAATATGCATAAAAGAACAAGAAAGAACACCAGTAGTTATATTTGTGTTAGTATTTTCCATGTTCTTACAGGTTTTCCTCATTTTTAAAATATAAATAAGATAATTTTCTATATGCACTTCTTCATCCTGCTATGTATATTTAAAGTTCTCAAAATTGAATGCATTCACATTGCTATTTTAAATCATTATTTTTAGTACTGTCAGGGATTCCATTTTTATACATATATGTGTGTGTGTGTGTGTGTGTGTGTGTATCCTAATTTATTTAACAAAGTAAGGATTTTAGGGCATTAAAATTGTTTACAGTGCTTGTACTATTGCCAGTTAGCCATTATAGTTCTGTGGAGTATGCCTCGTGTTCTTCTGGAAACTATGCCTACTCTAGCAACCTTGTTACCAAAGGTTCTGTCATATTCTGCATGGCCTTACCCTCTGGGCCAGAGTTGAAAGATCATGGTGCTTGTACCTAACCTCAAGCTTGGGTAATCACTTTCTTCCTTAGAGGTGTTGAATTTACAACCCCAGAGAACACTCTCCCTCTTAATAGCTAAAAGTGTAAGTTAAAAGCTTTGGAAACTATGGGCAGCTGCAAATAGGATCATACGCAAGAGCTGATTTGTAGAGAAAGACAGTGAAACAGATATTCAGAGAAAATAGAGCGAGGGACAGAATTTGAATTCTTGGTTCAGTTGCTCCTGAGGCAAAGTTGTTCCCCTGTCCTCTCCACAGCTTGGTTGTTCAATCCCTCTTTGGATCAATGAACTAATAGACTACTTGTTTTTAAAGCTAGTTTTAGCTGAGTTTCTGAAACTTAGAACAAATGAAGATGACTTTTAACACTCTATTGGACATCTTTGAGGATAGAACATGGTCTCCATTTGAAATGAATTCCTTAAGATACATTATCAAAATATAATTACTATATTGTTTGCATATTTTAAATATCTGAATAAGGGGATTTAAATATAACCAGGTTTAAAGAGGGTTTCTCTGGTGCCTCAGACAGTGAAGAATCCACCTGCAATGAAGGAGACCCAAGTTCCATTCCTGGGTTGGGAAGATCTCGTGGAGAAGGAAATGGCAACCTACTCCAGTATTCCTCCCCGGAGAATCCCATGGACAGAGGAAACTGGGGGGCTACAGTCCATGGGATTGCAAAGAGTCTGACACAACTGAGCAACTAAACACACATGTGCACATGCGCATGCACGTGCATGCACACACACACACAGAAGTTTAAAGAAATCAGAGAAAATAGTCCTAATGAGCCATCAAGTTTTAGCTTATTCCTAAAGTTAACTAATTGCGAGAAAGAGGCCAAAGAGTTATAGTCACGTAAAGAAGCAAGTGAATCTCACCATGAAAGAAGTTTTTGTGAAACATTATGAAGTTTTCTGTGGAGAAAAGGACACATATGAAAGAAATGCATAGAAACAATAGATATTTAACATTAATATGAGTTCTACTAATTTTAAGTGATGCTAGACAGCATTAATTTAGGGATAACATAGATTCTGTAACATGTTTTTAGAATGCCATGCCTATAATTCAAGTATCTTAAGTGACCAAGTCTTACATTACTCAAAGCATTTTTCATGACTGAACCATGACTATAAATCCCAAGTCAACATGAAGAAATTTAAATTTGTTTTAGTGTCACATCAATGGCAATTTTTCACCAAAATGTGTTGATTCCATTCATGTGTGGAATATAAAAAGAAACCAAAAAACTCACAAAATAAATGAACAAATGACACCAAATAGAAAACAATGTAGATACGCAGAAACGATTAATGGTCACCAGAAGGGATGTGGCAGAGGGTGGGAGTGATGAGAGTGAAATGGATAAACAGGGTTAAATGCATCGTGATGGATGGAAACTAAATTTGTAGTGGTTTTCCTGATACAGCGTAGATAGATGTTGAAGTGTAATGTATATTAGAAACATGTTATAAACCAATGTTACATCTATTTTAAAATGTATTTAATAAAGTCAAGCATCCTGCCAATCTTCTTGTGTAACAGTTTGGAAGAATTTTTAGTTTTGTGATTGATTCTGGGTCATAGGATATCTTCTTTGAAACATTTTAGACCAAAACTGATGTTATTCAGATTTATCATCCATTTCTTTTACCAAATTTATAGTTTTCTATGACTCTGTATTTTTTCTCAACAATGAAATTCATTTTTAAAGAGTGAAGTTTCATTATAATTGTGTTACACACATGTATTAAGATGAATGTATAAAGAAATGCTAAATTGTCTAAAAATATCAAGGACACATTACAAATGTATTTTTGAGCAGTAACTATGACGTTGTAATAACTAAATTACCTTTGATATGACTAGCCTGAAGTGAATGTCACTTCTTTACATACATATGGGTTGAATACACAATTTATTTTGGGGCATATTTCTTTTAGCAAAGAAACGTTTCTTTTATATCCTAAACTTCATCCCTGTCTGAAGCTGACTTTGCGACTGATGCCAAACTGTAACTTGATAGCAAAAGCTTCTGTGATAGGTAGCACAGTACCTTGCTCATAGAATGCCCCTTGCTACTATTCATTGTAGATATGCGAACTATAATAGCATTTCTGTCCTATCTGTCATTCAGCCTTCAGATTGTATACTGCATTCAGATCTCAAGGAAAGTAGTACTCCCTAGATCTTTTCAGGAATGAAAAGCTTTTTATTTAATTAAGCAATGTCACATTCCATATGTAAATTAACATATTTCTACCTTCGCAATAGTCTTATTATGAGAATTTATTTTGGTTGCATGCATAAAATGACAGAATTCCTTTACCAAGTAGAATTTAAAAATACCTAAGGAAGTAGATTGATCACTTTTGTACCAGACTCTATTATTACTCTCCCTGCAGAATTCTTTTTTCCTGCAGACATCTTCCAGGAATAGAGAAAACTACTGTGGGAAAGAAATGTACAATATACATGCAAATATTTACTTAATCTCTTCTTACCTTGGATTACTGGCTGCAACACTTGCCTTAATCACATATGTTCTTGCTAAAGCCTTTTAGCAGTGGACCATGGATTGAAGGAAAGTAAGGTTCTCAGCCTCCCTTCCATCTATTCTGATGTCCTTCTCCAATTCAGAAATGTACCAAGATCCTAGGAAGTTTCTGCCTTGGTTTTCCAGACTATTTGGAGGGACTTAAGGGGCACTCAGGTGGTTGGAAGGTAGACTAAAGGGCTTGTCTCATAGCTGCCTTTACATAGAATGTGTACAGTTTTTACCTACTCTGTATACTTATTTGAGATTGCTCAAGAATGCAGTGATGAAGATTCTGAAGTACTTTTACCACTTATCTGCTACCACTCCCCAGTTTTACCACTGTCCAAAACCATCACAAGTTTAACCCCCATTTAAAAAAAAAAAAAACATATTTAGCTCCTTGTTATAACTAATAAAAATCTATGGGACATTGAGAAACATTTCTGTTAGGTCCAGAGTACTTGTGCTATTTGTCATAGATCTCTATCAGACTGAGTGCCAAGTCATCTTAAATGAGTTGGGAGGGAAGGAGAAGAATCTCTACCATGAAGGGTGAGAGAACTACAGTAAGAGAACTTTGCATCTTGGGAACATAAATGTTAAGATTTCAGTAGGAGAGATACATTTTATGATTTTTACTTTTGAAGAGTGGTATATATTCAAGATGTAATTAAAATGAAGCAATGAAAAGAATTATTAAGGTATGATAGGACACTTTTAAATGAAAATTTTGGAATACATATTTTGGAGTATGTCCAGATTTTTTTTTCTCAGCTGGAATTAGTTTACAAAATTAATGCATATCCTCCCAAGTATTGCAGGATTAGAGAATAATCAAATTTGACTTGATAAAAATGGAAAATGTCCTTTGATACCTCTGAAAACCTGTACTTTCCAAAGTGAGTGAGAAGACACATAAATCAATAGCAGACATATTCCCTATCTGGAAAATTTTATGTGTAATTGATATCTCGTGACTCTGGAACAGTCTGTTTCCTGATGCTCATTAGTGAAACCAGAAAGGAAAGAATTAAGACCCATGAAGCTGGGATCCAGAGATGCTGACTTAGAATAGTAGGAACCAGAGGGAGGAGGGGCCTTTTGACGATTCTCTGACAGGCTGCCTTAGGTTGCTCCATCATTGCTAACTTCTGCCCTCCTCCCTGCCTAACAGTACTAAGTCATAGTTCAGTAGGATGAACTCAGGTTATGTCACAGCCAAGACTCTGGCTTACTATGACCTCTTCTTCTTCCAATATTTGCATCTCTGACTTTACATTTTGACCTTAATACCCACCCTCACTTTTTGTATAGAAGGAACTGCCTTTCCATTTGCTGCATGCTAGGATTGGGAGAAGAGATTTTAATAGACACAATACCCACACTTCCCACCCACCATGGATTTTTAGGGGATATAAAAGAGATGTTTATTTTCCTAGAAGAAAAATTAATGTTCTGTTCAGTTCAGTCACTCAGTCGTGTCCGACTCTTTGAGACCCCATAATTTGCAGCACTCCACGCCTCCCTGTCCATCACCAACTCCCAGAGTTCACTCAAACTCAGGTCCATTGAGTTGGTGATGCCATCCCACCATCTCATCCTCTGTCATCCCCTTCTACTCCTGCCCCCAATCCCTCCCAGCATCAGAGTCTTTTCCAAAGAGTCAACTCCTCGCATGAGGTGGCCAAAGTACTGGAGTTTCAGCTTTAGCATCATTCCTTCCAAAGAACACCCAGGACTGATCTCCTTTAGAATGGACGGGACCTCCTTGCAGTCCATGGGACTCTCAAGAGTCTTCTCCAACACCACAGTTCAAAAGCATCAATTCTTCAGCGCTCAGCTTTCTTCACAGTCCAACTCTCACATCCATACATGACCACTAGAAAAATCATAGCCTTGACTAGATAGACCTTTGTTGGCAAACTAATGTTTCTGCTTTTTAATATGCTATCTAGGTTGGAGAAGGCAATGGCAACCCACTCCAGAACTCTTGCCTGGAAAATCCCATGGACGGAGGAGCCTGATAGGCTGTAGTCCATGGGGTCGCTAAGAGTCGGGCACGACTGAGCGATTTCACTTTCATGCACTGGGAGAAGGAAATGGCAACCCATTCCAGTATTCTTGCCTGGAGAATCCCAGGGACAGAGGAACCTAGTGGGCTACCGTCTATGGGGTCACATAGAGTCAGACCTGACTGAATCGACTTAGCAGCAGCAGCAGGTTGGTCATAACTTTCCTTCCAAGGAGTAAGCATCTTTTAATTTCATGGCTGCAATCACCATCTGCGGTGATTTTGGAGCCCAAAAAATAAAGTCTGACACTGTTTCCACTGTTTCCCCATCTATCTGCCATGAAGTGATGGGACCAGATGCCATGATCTTAGTTTTCTGAATTTAAGATTGGCTGTTTAAATTCAATAATCTCAATGTCAGCTGCAGTTTCTTGAAAGTATCTCAGACAAGAGATTTCTGTGTGTTTTGTAGAGAATTTGTGAGTGTTCAACTGCTGCTCTATCAGTTTTACATCAGCTAAGAATTCCTGAAAGTGAGTCTTAAGTATCTTCCCAATCTGTGTACTTTATTTTCTCTTATTTTTCTCCATATGTCTAGTCTTGTGCAGAAACTATGCAGTTAAAATTGAGGGCATCAGGGTGAAAATCACGTGTATATTCCATGAGGAACAACTGAAAACGTTTCCATAAATCACTGCAGCAGGGCTGAAACCAGTGGATGGCATTTCTACCTTTTTCCCTCCAGGGTTTCTCCGTGCTCCTGGGGTTGTCCATTCCACTTTGATTGAATGGCCCACCTCTCCTGTTCTTTGCCATCACCAGAAGGCTATGCCACAGTGCCCAGCACAACATTCATTTCAGTTCCTTGGGTGCTGGTGCTTCTAAGCAGCTGGGAAGGCATCTTGCTTTTGTCAGCTCTTTCCTTGAAACTTGTCAAGTAGAACTGAGCTGCCTATTAGGGCAGTGGTGACGTCATTTTGTATTCTTGCAAGGGCCTGAGTTGGGCTTTGAGAGGTGCAAGACAGCTGAGCATTATTTGAATGCTCTGCCAAAGAAGTACAAGACCAGACAGAACTCTCCTTCAATAGACGCTAGATCAAAAACTTCCATTCCAGTGACAACTGTAGCATGAAAGTTTCTTTCATGGCTCTCGTACATTTCCTCTTCTTTTCACTGTGTTGAGCTGGAGAATCTGTGTGTCTCCTTGATGTCAGGTAGTCTGGGGATTTTCAAATAGTTTTTTTTTTTTTTTAATCTGTTGTATGGTAAGCAATACAATTTACAACAGTGCACACATATATACGTGTATATGTAACAAATAAAATTTTCACGAAATGTTCAATGTGAGTCTCTCTGCTGTTTTCTGTTATATCTTATTCCATTAAAAATCTGCTTGTGACCCACACACTGGATTTTAAAACCTACTATTTGGTTGCTATCCAGAAATGAAAATCATTGATCTAGTCCAATAACAGTTGGACCATAAATTCTTTTTTGTGTGTGCATTTATCATTTACTTGTTTTCTTAATTAAACTACTGATTTTCGATCTCTGTGAAGAAAACTGGGCCCTACATTGATAACAGTTTAAAATCCAACAACAAAGAAAGGTCATTTCCTGTGTTTCCTATATTTTCTACATGTAGAAGAAAGAGTATGATAAAATGAAAATAGCACTTGTGTCACGTCCCTTGCCTAGGTTTCAATTCCTCAATTCTATTATGAAGAGACAGGATATAGAAGATTTATAAAATCTGTTTCTAGTAGAGTCTGTTATTTTATGTTGCTTTTTTCAGGGAATTGTTATAATGATGTTAAGAGATAATATAACTTTTAAGTCTCAGTAAAATTGTGTGAATCTCATTTTTTTTTATAACAGGTAGTGTTTTTTTTTCTACCTGTGTCGTTTACCTGTTGTGCCAGATAGGTGAAGGACTACGAAAATATAGTGAGCAAATATGCTGGCAAAAATAACAGTCTCTAAGCTCATAGCCACCTGGCTCCTCTGTCCCTCGGATTCTCCAGGCAAGAACACTGGAGTGGGTTGCCATTTCCTTCTCCAGTGCATAAAAGTGAAAAGTGAAAGTGAAGTCACTCAGCCGTGTCCGACTCTAGCGACCCCATGGACTGCAGCCTACCAGGCTCCTCCGTCCATGGGATTTGCCAGGCAAGAGTACTGGAGTGGGGTGCCATTGCCTTCTTCAAAGCTCATAGCACTGCTTTACAAATCAAAGCTTCAAGGACTCCTGAATTTAGATCATAGCTCCCTGGTGGCTCGGATGGTAAAGCATCTGCCTACAATGCGGGAGACCCGGGTTCAGTCCCTGGGTTGGGAAGATCCCCTGGAGAAGGAAATGGCAACCCACTCCAGAATTCTTGCCTGGAAAATCCCATGGATGGAGAAGCCTGGTAGGACAGTCCATGGAGTCGCAAAGAGTCAGACATGACTAAGTTCCTTCATTTTCACTTTTAAGGCACTAATTTAGTGTCTCTGAGTATCACTTTTCTTACCAGTTTTTAAAATACTGGAGATAGAATCACATAATCACAGTGTCAGATGTAGAAAAGAACTTGTAGATGGTTTAATTCGGAGGGCACAAGTAGTGTGGTCCAGAGTATTCCAGACTTGGCGAAGAAATGCAGAGTAAATGTTGATATGGAATCAAGTGAGTCTGCAGAGTGCAGAATTCAGAAATCTTCCCTAAGTGGAGAGGAACTTGTTTTTCGTAGAAACCTAGTTTTAATGAAATCACTCATAAGTTGATTTCTGAGCTGGAAAGTAAAATTATTTTTGGATTTGACTGTTTGAAAGAATACTTTGTAATGATACATTATTTTTCCCTTTGGACTAAATCCAAGTTAGGTACTTAACTTCAACAGATTTAAAAGTATGATTTCTTTGTGGCTGAGCAGTCCCATAGCTTTCACAAGCAAAGCTGAACACTTTAAGATGTCTGTAACCAGTATTCAAATGAACCTTGTCACACTTGTGAAATGATAAGAAAATTGGTCTCCTATAACCATAGGAGGACCACTCCATATTAAAGCAATGGATATGTGTGTAAAGTCTATTGAGGCCCGACACCAGGCACAGATATTTTTGACACAGCCTTTTGACTTCCTGTGACTTTTTTGGAAATGACTAAAGCTTTGTAATCAAGGTGAGAGTTGATATACTGTTCAGAATTATCAAACAAGCTGATTTAATTAGGAGTAAGTGTTTATCAGCCAAATTCCTGCACTTTTCCATTAAGATTCAAAACTAAACTTATTTATTTATGATGAGATAGAGTGCTTAATTTGTTGGGTTGGTTTTAACTTCTTGATTCCTCAGTCTAAAGGAAACAAGTTTATTGTGTCAGCAGGAAGAAAGTCTCCCATGTGAGAAATAAAACTATTTCTCCTTTAAACCTTATTTCTCCTTTAAACTACACGATTTAACTTATTGACTAAGTTACCTGAATTAACCAATTGTTTTAACATAATATACACATGACTTTATGATTTAAAATGTATATGCAATTGATAAGATCAGGATCTCTGAGCTCTGTTTCCCTGTATTACAAATCTGTGACCCTAAAGCCATTTGCTTCTAATTTCTTGGAGAGATTTGGTAGTACAATATAGGGGCCAGCAAGCTACAGCCAGTTGTTTATTTTTGTAAACAGAAAAGTATGCCCATGCAGGTATGTATTGTCTATGAATGCTTTTGTTCTATAGTGGCAGAACTTAGGAGTTGCAATGGAGACTGTATGTCTCCAACGCCTAAATTAGTATTTACTATCTGGCCCTTTATAGAAAAAGTTTGAATGCCTTTGGTATACTATACTTTTAAACAGCATGGAGCAAAAAGTCAATCCTTTTTTATTTTTATTTTTTCAGTTCAGTTCAGTTCAGTTCAGTTGCTCTGACTCTTTGTGACCCCATGAATTGCAGCATGCCAGGCCTCCCTGTCCATCACCAACTCCTGGAGTTCACTCAGACTCACGTCTATCGAGTCAGTGTTTTTTTTTAATGGCTGGTAATTCCTCTATCTGGGTTCTCTGGGTTCTTTATCTTATTATCTTATTCCCTCCCTCTGTGGACTTTGTCCAGTGTGTCATTCTTTCTTCTGTGTTTTAAACCTTCTGCTCTCTATTGAGTTTCTAAGACTCTATAATATATACTGTAGTCTCTCCTAACTTAAAAAACAACCAACACCCCTCCTAGCTGTTGCCCTATTTTGCTCTTCTTTTTCTGAGATGCTCCTCCTTTTCATTTACTACCAACTCATATTCTTCAACATACCACATCCTGGTTTCTGTTCTTCCTCTTCAATGAAACTGGAAAAAGTCACCAATCCAATGGACAGTCACAGTCAGATAGTTACACAAGTCATTGCCTTGTGTAACCTCTGCAACATTTTATGTTACTTCTCACTGAATCCTTGAAAATTTTCCTTCTTTGGTTTCTATGACATTACTGTATCCATAGTTTATCTAATAGTTTCATTCTCAGTCACTTTTATGAGATTTTCTTTTTTTGCTTGCTCTCTCCATATTGATATTACTATGTGTTCTTTTCTCTCCATAGAATGTGTATGTAAGAGGAGAAAAGCAGACACTAGTCTAATTCAGTCATATAAATGGAAGAAATATCTCCATGCCTAGATCCAAAATACATATCTGCAAAGCAAGCATTTATCCTAAAGTCAGGATCATATATGTCTAGTTGACAACTTTTCCCAGATGTCCTATAAACATACCAAAACATGACCTCACTGTTAAATCTATTTCTTGCTTTATCAAATGGCTTCACCATCCAGCATGACATACCTCAAAAATTTCAGAGTTTTTGCCTTTAAATCATTTTGTCTTTTACTTGCTAAACTCATTGGTTGTCAGGTCTTATAGATTATAGCTACCTTTCTTTAATATCTCATATCTTTTCTCACCTGTCAATCTTATCTAGAATCCTTATCTAAGAACTCTTCAATAGGACATACCTGGTCTTTTAAGATTGCTTGTGGTAAAAAAAAAAAAAAAAAATGAAATTTATATATTTATAGAGTGCTGACAGCTGAAGGAGGGAAGATAGTCACAGAGGCTTCCTGTCTGTGAAACAAATGGAAATTAACTTGTACCATAAGTATAGTTAATATACTTTTGTTACTTTGAAACAAAATTTATCTCACTGTTGAAAAGGGAAATTTGGGGGAAATTATATGGAATGATGCTGAGGCGGAAACTCCAGTACTTTGGCCACCTCATGCGAAGAGTTGACTCATTGGAAAAGACTCTGATGCTGGGAGGGATTGGGGGCAGGAGGAGAAAGAGATGACAGAGGATGAGATGGCTGGATGGCATCACCGACTCAATGGACTTGAGTTTGAGTGAACTCCGGGAGTTGATGATGGACAGGGAGGCCTGCTGCTGCTGCTGCTAAGTCACTTCAGTCGTGTCCGACTCTGTGTGACCCCATAGATGGCAGCCCACCAGGCTCCCCCGTCCCTGGGATTCTCCAGGCAAGAACACTGGAGTGTGGCATGCTGCAATTCATGGGGTCACAAAGAGTCGGAGCAACTGAACTGAACTGAACTGAACTGATACCTGATATTGGGCTTACCAGGTGGCTTGGTGGTAAAGACTACACCTGCCAATGCAAGAGATACCATTCGATTCCTGGTTGAGAAGATCCCTGGAGAAGGAAACAGCAGCCAACTCCAGTATTCTTGCCTGGGAAATCCTATGGACAGAGGAGCCTGGTGGGCTACAGTCCGTAGAGGTCAGACTTGCTGCAGTGACTAAATGGCAAGTGGAAAAATGGGAAATTGATAGTACTTCTCTCCTTGCATTCCTCCACTTTTCTCATTTTCTACCACCCTACCCAAAGCAAGGACTATCTTGAGTATTGTGGTCATTAGTCTCTTGTTTATTAAAATTATTTTGCATATTTCTGTGTCTCAATAAAATGTTTAGTTTAGTTGTTTTGAATATTAAGGAAAATATAGCATGTTGTATGTAATCTACTTGAAATTGCCTTTTTCATCCCAAATTCTTTTCTAAAGGCATTGCAGCTTTACATTTCTACTGGCAACATATAAGAAATCCTGTTGACCCATACTGGATGTTATAAGAAACCATAGTTTTATAAATTGAATGCATATAAAATGGCTTCTTATTGTGACTCTGGTTTGTATTTTCATCACTGTTAATAGGATTATTCATCTTTTCATATATTTATTGATATATACATTTATTCCTCTATGGGATTCCTCTTTATATATTTAGTGTTTGAAAAATGATCTTTGGTTGTCTTTTGTTATTTGTAGTAATCATATATTTTCCTGATGGTCCCATTTGGCTATATAATTCATAAATATTGTAAATATTTTCTCCCAGTTTCAGGCTTATCTTTTTTTCCTTCTTTGAGTTGTTCTTTGCTGACTCAAAATTTTTAATTTTAGTATAGTAAATTTTATCAATCATTTCTACAAGATTTAGCACTTTTTATAACTTGTATAATATACCAACTCAATGAGCATAAATTTGAGCAAACTCCAGGAGATAGTGAAGGGGACAGGGAAGCCTGGAATCTTGCAGTTCATGGAGTCGCAAAGAGTTGGACATGACTTAGCAACTACACAACAACAACAACAAAATCTTTCACTATCCTGATTACAGAAATATTTTCATCTGTATTTTTTACTAATATTTTATAATTTTTATTCTGAAATTTATGTTTAACTCAAATTGATTTCTTGTTTAAGGATAACTATTTTTTCGTACCTCCCCTTATTCAAACTGCATTTTTTTCCCTCCTGATCTGCTATGTCATATTCTTAATATAGCAAAATATGTATAATCTTCATTTCTGAGCTCTCTTTTATATTCTAGTGATTGGTTTGTCTATATTTTTGTCAGGTCCACTCTGTTTTATTGTTATATCTTCCCAATGTTTCCTGTAATCCAGCAAAACACATTTCTGTACAATATTTTGGTCCAGAATAAGAAGTTGATTACTCTTTGATCTATACTTCGCTGCAGAAATTTTTCTAATCAGCCTATCAAGCTCATCAACAAAACATTTGGTATTATAAATGAAATTTAAATTAATATTTAAACTAATTTGAGGTCATTGACATCTTTATTATGATAAGTTTTCTGTCTCATTTTAGTTGGGTCTTGTTTAATGTCATTCAGTAAAACTTTATAATTTCTTATTCACACATTTTACATATCTTTTGTCAGATTTAAAGTACTTCACAGTCTTGTGACTAATATACATTATATCTTAAACTCTGCTTTGCTAATTATTTGTCTGTAGTATACAGAAATGCATTTGACTTTGGGAGGTCTGTCTTATATCCAGGGTCTTATTAAATTACAGTTATTTTATTTTATTTTTTATTGAAGTATAGTTGGTTTACAGTGCTTAGTATAATAATGTCTAGGTCCATCCATGTTGCAGCAAATGGCATTATTTCATTGATTTCTATGGCTGAGTAGTATTCCATTGTGTATATATACCATATTTTCTTTATCAATTTATATGTCTATGGACATATTTAGATTGTTCTCACATCTTGATTATTGTAAGTAATACTGTTCAGAACTGGGGTGCATGTATCTCTTTGAATTAGTGTTTTACACTTACAAAGTTCAGTATACTTACAACAATAGTACTAGTTAACGTCTCCATCATGCCACATAGTTAGTTTTCTTTATTGTGTTTAGAAGTTTTAAGATCTATTTTCTCAGCAACTGTTGAGTATATAATACAGTAATTTAAATTATAATAAAAGTGCTGTGCAATATGCTTGTAGAACTTGTTCATTTTCTAACTGTAAGTTTCTATCCTTTGGTAGCATCTTTCTACCCTACAACTCCATTTATTCTCTTTTCTACTTTATAATCTTGGCTAATTTCACATATAAGTTATATCATACAGTATCTGTCTTTCTTCTTCTGACTTATCTCACTTATCATAATGCCCTAAAGGGCCTTACATTTGACACAGATCAGATCAGATCAGATCAGTCGCTCAGTTGTGTCTGACTCTTTGCGACCCCATGAACTGCAGCACGCCAGGCCTCCCTGTCCATCACCAACTCCCGGAGGTCACTCAGATTCACATTCATCGAGTCAGTGATGCCATCCAGCCATCTCATCCTTTGTCGTCCCCTCCTCCTCTTGCCCCCAATCCCTCCCAGCATCAGAGTCTTCTCCAATGATTCAACTTTTCGCATGAGGTGGCCAAAATACTGGATTTTCAGCTTTAGCATCATTCCTTCCAAAGAAATCCCAGGGTTGATCTCCTCCAGAATGGACTGGTTGGATCTCCTTGCAGTCCAAGGGACTCTCAAGAGTCTTCTCCAACACCACAGTTCAAAAGCATCAATTCTTCGGCGCTCAGCCTTCTTCACAGTCCAACTCTCACATCCATACATGACCACAGGAAAGACCATAGCCTTGACTAGGCGAACCTTTGTTGGCAAAGTAATGTCTCTGCTTTTGAATATGCTGTCTAGGTTGGTCATAACTTTCCTTCCAAGGAGTAAGCGTCTTTTAATTTCATGGCTACATTTGACACAAATGTCAGAATTTCCTCCTTTCTCAAGGCTGACTATTCCATTGCATATACATGCTACATCTTCTTTATCCATTCATTCACTGATGGACACTTAAGTTGTTTCCATATTGTGCTTGGTGTGAATAATGCTGCAGTAGATAAGGGAGATATAGTTTTGATATCCTGTTATTTCATTTGGATAAATACTGAGAAGTGGGATTGCTGGATCAGAGGTTAGTTCTTAATTTTTTTCAAGAATCTCCATACTACTTTCCACAGTGGATGCACCAATTTACATTTCCACCAGCAGTGCATAAGGGATTGTTTCCAACACTTTTTATCTTTTTTTCTTTTAGACAACTGTTATTCAAACAGGATGAAATATTTAATTGTAGTTTTGCCTTGCATTTCCTTGATGTTTCACATTGTTTAGCATGTTTTTATGTACCTGTTGACCATTTCTATATCTTCTTTGGAAAAATGTCTACTCAGTTCCTCTGTGTACTTTTTCATTGGATTGTTTGTGAGGAATTTTTGTTATTGAGTTGTAAGAGTTCTTTATATATTTTGGATATTAACCTCCTATCAGACATATGGTTTGCAAATATTTCCTCCCATTCTGGTTGCCTTTTCATTTTGTTGATGGTTTGCTTCCTTTGATGCACAGAAGCCTTTTATTTTGATGTATTGTCACTTCCTGATTTATGTTTTTCTTGACTGAACTTTTGTGTAATATTCAAATTGTCAGGACCAGTATCAAGGAGCTTTCCCCCCAAGAGTTTTAGTTTCTATTCTTAGGTTTAAGTCTTTAATCTATTTTATGTTAATTTTTGTGAGTTCTGTAAGATAGGGGTCTAACTTCATTTTTCTACATTTAGTTATACAGTTTTCCTTATATCATTTATTGAAGAGACTGTAATGTTTCCATTGGTTATTCTTGGTTACCTTGTTAAAATGTTGTTTTAGTCACTAAGCTGATTTTGACTCTTTGTAACCCCATGGACTGTAGCCTGACAGGCTCCTCTGTCCTTGAGATTTCCCAGACAAGGATGCTGGAGTGGGTTGCCATTTTCTTTTCCAGGGAATCTTCCGACCAAGGGATAAAACCTGCATCTCGTGTTTGTAAAATATATTTTTGACTATATATGTGTTGGTTTATTTATGTGCTCTAAAGTCTGTTTCATTGATCTTTGTGTCTATTTTTATGTAAGTACACTGTTTTTTGATTGCTATAGCTTTGTAGTATTGTTTGAAATCAGTATGTGATTTCACCTTTGTTCTTCTTTCACAGGATTGCTTTGGCTATTCTGGGTCTTTTCTGATTCCATACAGATTTTAGTATTCTTTTTTCTATTTCTGTGAAAATCATCATGGGAATTTTTATACAGTTTGCATTGAATCTGTATATGGCTTTGGGTAATAGGACATTTTAACAATGTTAATTATTTGGCCCATTAGCACAGAGTGTTTTTACGTTTGTTGCTTTTCAATTTTTTCTAATTTTCAGTATATGAATCTTTCACTTCCATGTTTAAATTTATTAAATACTTTATTTTATTTTGTTTATTTGATGCTGTGAATGGGTTAGTTTTCTCTGTTTTCTTTTTCAGTTATTTCTTTATTAGTGTAGAGAAATGTACTTGATTTCTGTGTGTTGATTTTATAGCCTACAAATTTATTGAATTCAATTAACTTCAACAGACGGTTGAGTTTTTAGATTTTCATATGTATAATGAGGTATGGTAGGCATGGACTGGGTGTCACGGTCTGAGGGTCAACTGGCAGAGTCCATAAGTGGCCTAGACGCTGGTGAGGTTCACAGTTGGGCCAGCTGGCTATCTGGGTCTATAGGCAGGATGGCAAGTGGGGTCAAGATTTTTTTAGTTATAATTAAGTTCAGGTATTTTGTTCTGTCTTGACTCTATTTTGATATGCCAATGTCTTCTAGGAATTGAAAAACTGTTTTCATATGAAATAAAAATACTTAGAATATCACTATTTTTTAAAAGATTTCTATTGTGATTATGTGTCTTATTTTTATTTCTATAATTATGCATTTCTCTTTTTGTTATTATTAGCACATTTTTATTCCTCTTTACAGACGACATTGATTTTTTGTATTCTGTTTTTACCACAATTTATTATACTTATTCCTCATTTCACCTATATTATTTACTTTTTTCCTATTAAATTTCTTTTCATTGTTCTCTGTTGTTTCATTTTGAACTTACTTTTAGGCTTGACTCATTAATATTTAATCCTGCTTTGGGGTAATATAATCCCTTATGTCTTAAAATTTTTCATCTTATGCTGATAAAGTTCAGAATTCAAAATTTGATATTTTCTACTGTTAATTTCAAACTGGATTGTAATTCCCTTCATGCTTCTTCCTTCAACTGATTTCATTTATAAATATCATTTTTTATTTCTAAATATAAAATTTAGAATTTTTAATATTTCTTTTTTATTGATTGCTAACATAGTTTTATCCCAGTTAGAAATATCATCTGTCTCATATCCATTCTTTGGTATTTGCTGTAATTTTAGTTGTGGTGATGAACTCTGCTGTCCATATTATGTTATTTAAATGAAAATGTGAAAGTGTTAGTCGCTCAGTCATGTCTGACTCTTTGGGACCCCATGGACTGTAGCCCACCAGGATCCTCTGTAAATGGAAATCTACAGTCAAGAATACTGCAGTGTGTTGCCATTCTCTTTTCCAGGGGATCTTCCTGACCCAGGGATCAAACCAGGGTCTCCTGCATTGCAGGTGAAATCTTTACCATCTGAGTCACCAGGGAAGTAGAAAGTAAAGTTAATTGCTGTTATTTAAATTTGCATTAAATCAAATTAAAATTTAAAATTCAATTAATCAGTTGAACTGGGCATTTTTATAAGTTCTCTAGAGCCATATTTGGCTAATAGCTACTGAATTGGACCAGACAGTATTTCAATCATAGCAGAAGTGAGTTCACTTTATTGAACAGAAGGTGGCTAGAATGTTTTCAGTTACTGAAATGTTCCTTAAATACTTAAGAATATTATGCATTCTTATAATTCTTATAATATTAAGAATATTATGCATATATTCTTAAATGCTTAAGAATATAATAAATATGACATGTCAATTTTAGACTTTATCCTTTATTTTTTAAATCTATCAAACCTCAGAGAAGAGTGTTAGAATCTTCTGCAATGACTGTATATTTTCCAATTTCTTTTTAAAATTTAATCTTCACATTATAAGTTACACGTGTGTTATTAGTAAAGTATAAGTTTATAATGTTTATACCACATCTTGAATTCCTTCTCTTTTATTATACATTTATCATCTTTACCTTTATATTGCCTTTTCCCCAGAAATCTATTGTATTAGCATCTCTATACCCCACGACCGAGGTCAGAAAGGGCGGCGGTGAGGAGAGACCCCTCGTCCAAGATGCGATGGCTGTGCTTCGCTGGCCGGGGAGCAGCCAGGAGCAGCCGGGATGAGATACCCCACGCCCAAGGTAAGAGAAACCCAAGTAAGACAGTAGGTCTTGAAAGAGGGCATCAGAGGGCAAATACACTAAAACCATTCTCACAGATAACTAGTCAATTTAATCACACAAGGACCACACCCTTGTCTAACTCAATGAGATTAAGCCACGCCCGAGGGGCAACCTGGGATGGGCGGGTCATGGTGGAGAGATATGACAGGGTGTGGTCCGCTGGAGAAGGGAATGGCAAACCACTTCAGTATTCTTGCCTTGAGAACCCCATGAACAGTATGAAAAGGCAAAATGATAGGATACTGAAAGAGAAACTCCCCAGGTCAGTAGGGGCCCAATATGCTACTGGAGATCAGTGGGGAAATAACTCCAGAAAGAATGAAGGGATGGAGCCAAAACAAAAAGAATATCCAGCTGTGGATGTGTCTGGTGATAGAAGCAAAGTCCGATGCTGTAAAGAGCAATATTGCATAGGAACCTGGAATGTCAGGTCCATGAATCAAGGCAAATTGGAAGTGGTCAAACAAGAGATGGCAAGAGTGAATGTTGACATTCTAGGAATTAGCGAACTAAAATGGACTGGAATGGGTGAATTTAACTCGGATGACCTACTGTGGGCAGGAATCCCTCAGAAGAAATGGAGTGGCCATAATGGTCAACAAAAGAGTCCAAAATGCAGTACTTGGATGCAATCTCAAAAACGATAGAATGATCTCTGTTCGTTTCCAAGGCAAACCATTCAATGTCACAGTAATCCAAGTCTATGCCCCAACCAGTAACACTGAAGAAGCTGAAGTTGAAAGGTTCTATGAAGACCTACAAGACCTTTTAGTACTAACACCCAAAAAAGATGTCCTTTTCATTATAGGGGACTGGAATGCAAAAGTAGGAAGTCAAGAAACACCTGGAGTAACAGGCAAATTTGGCCTTGGAATACGGAATGAAGCAGGGCAAAGACTAATAGAGTTTTGCCAAGAAAATGCACTGGTCATAGCAAATACCCTCTTCCAACAACACAAGAGAAGACTCTATACATGGACATCACCAGATGGTCAACACGGAAATCAGATCGATTATATTCTTTGCAGCCAAAGATGGAGAAGCTCTATACAATCAGCAAAAACAAGACCAGGAGCTGACTGTGGCTCGGACCATGAACTCCTTATTGCCAAATTCAGACTGAAATTGAAGAAAGTAGGGAAAACCACTAGACCATTCAGGTATGACCTAAATCAAATCCCTTATGATTATACAGTGGAAATGAGAAATAGATTTAAGGGCCTAGATCTGATAGATAGAGTGCCTGATGAACTATGGAATGAGGTTCGTGACATTGTACAGGAGACAGGGATCAAGACCATCCCCATGGAAAAGAAATGCAAAAAAGCAAAATGGCTGTCTGGGGAGGCCTTACAAATAGCTGTGAAAAGAAGACAAGCGAAAAGCAAAGGAGAAAAGGAAAGATATAAGCATTTAAATGCAGAGTTCCAAAGAATAGCAAGAAGAGATAAGAAAGCCTTCTTCAGCGATCAATGCAAAGAAATAGAGGAAAACAACAGAATGGGAAAGACTAGGGATCTCTTCAAGAAAATCAGAGATACCAAAGGAACATTTCATGCAAAAATGGGCACAATAAAGGACAGAGATGGTGTGGACCTAAGAGAAGCAGAAGATATTAAGAAGAGGTGGCAAGAATACACAGAAGAACTGTACAAAAAAGAGCTTCACGACCCAGATAATCATGATGATGTGATCACTGACCTAGAGCCAGACATCTTGGAATGTGAAGTCAAATGGGCCTTAGAAGGCATCACTAGGAACAAAGCTAGTGGAGGTGATGGAATTCCAGTGGAGCTATTCCAAGTCCTGAATGATGATGCTGTGAAAGTGCTACACTCAATATGCCAGCAAATTTGGAAAACTCAGCAGTGGCCACAAGATTGGAAAAGGTCAGTTTTCATCCCAATCCCAAAGAAAGGCAATGCCAAGGAGTGCTCAAACTACCGAACAATTGCACTCATCTCACACGCTAGTAAAGTAATGCTCAAAATTCTCCAAGCCAGGCTTCAGCAATATGTGAACCGTGAACTTCCTGATGTGCAAGCTGGTTTTAGAAAAGGCAGAGGAACCAGAGATCAAATTGCCAACATCTGCTGGATCCTGGAAAAAGCAAGAGAGTTCCAGCAAAACATCTGTTTCTGCTTTATTGACTATGCCAAAGCCTTTGACTGTGTGGATCACCATAAACTGTGGAAAATTCTGAAAGAGATGGGAATACCAGACCACCTGACCTGCCTCTTGAGAAATCTGTATGCAGGTCAGGAAGCAACAGTTAGAACTGGACATGGAACAACAGACTGGTTCCAAATAGGAAAAGGAGTACGTCAAGGCTGTATATTGTCACCCTGCTTATTTAACTTCTATGCAGAGTACATTATGATAAACTCTGGACTGGAAGAAGCACAAGCTGGAATCAAGATTGCCAGGAGAAATATCAATAACCTCAGATATGCAGATGACACCACCCTTATGGCAGAAAGTGAAGAGGAACTAAAAAGCCTCTTGATGAAAGTGGAGAGTGAAAAAGTGGGCTTAAAGCTCAACATTCTGAAAACGAAGATCATTGCATCTGGTCCCATCACTTCATGGGAAATAGATGGGGAAACAGTGTCAACAGTGTCAGACTTTATTTTTCTGGGCTCCAAAATCACTGCAGATGGTGACTGCAGCCATGAAATTGAAAGACGCTTACTCCTTGGAAGGAAAGTTATGACTAACCTAGATAGCATATTCAAAAGCAGAGACATTACTTTGCCAACGAAGGTCCGTGTAGTCAAGGCTATGGTTTTTCCAGGGGTCATGTATGGATGTAAGAGTTGGACTGTGAACAAGGCTGAGTGCTGAAGAATTGATGCTTTTGAACTGTGGTTTTGGAGAAGACTCTTGAGAGTCCCTTGGACTGCAAGGAGTTCCAACCAGTCCGTTCTAAAGGAGATCAGTCCTGGGTGTTCATTGGAAGGACTGATGCTAAAGCTGAAACTCCAGTACTTTGGCCACATCAGGAAAAGTGTTGACTCATTGGAGAAGACTCTGATGCTGGGAGGGATTGGTGGCAGGAGGAGAAGGGGATGACAGGATGAGATGGCTGGATGGCATCACTACCTCGATGAACGTGAGTCTGAGTGAACCCCGGGAGTTGGTGATGGACAGGGAGGCCTGGCCTGCTGCAATATATGGGGTTGCAAAGAGTTGGACACGACTGAGCAACTGAACTGAACTAAACTGAACTAAGACTGTTGAAATATTGGGAGGGGTAAGGGATAGGCATAAGGAGAAAAGATAAGGAATAAGGATAATTGATAAGGATAAAGGATTAGGGATAAGGCATAAAAGATAAGGGATAATAATTGGGAGGAATAAGGGATAAGGCCAGAATAGTTAAAACAATATGAAACTCGGGGGCAGTCCTAAGATGGTAGAGGAGTAGGACAAAGAGACCACTTTCTCCCCCACAAATTCATCAAAAGATCATTTGATTGCTGAGCAACTTCCACAAAACAACCTCTGAATGCTGGCAGAGAACACCAGGCACCCAGAAAGACAGCCCATTCTCTGTGAAAGGAGGAAGGACAAAATAGACAAAAAGAGAGACAAAAGAGTTAGGGATGGAGACCCATCCTGAGGAGGGAGTCATGAAGGAGGAGAAGTTTCCAAACAGCAGGAAATCCTTTTACCGGGGGGTCTGTGGGGAGTTTGGGAATCTCAGAGTGCAACATAACCGGGAGGGAAAAACCCCACAGAATACATGCCTAACCACAACTCCCAGCAGAGAATTAGCCCAGATGCTCATGTCCACCACCAGTGAGCAGGGCTGAACGGGGAGGCGCAGGTTGCATGCTTAGGGTACGGATGGGGCCTGAATGCCCTGAGGACAATCTGAGGGAGCTAACTATGAGATAGCAACCCAAAATGTAGGAGAGCCAGAGAGGAGGGGGAGCAAAAGAAGAGAGACAAACTTTCCCATGAGAAGATCTACCCTAAGGCACAGCCAAACCAAACCAAAGAGGAGGAGATAGTCTACCTGAAAAAGAATTCAGAAAAATGAAAGTAAAGATGATCCAGAATCTTAAAAACAAAATGGAATTACAGATAAATAGACTGGAGTCAAGGATGGAGAATTTGCAAGAAATGTTTAACAAGGACCTAGAAGAAATAAAAAAGTCGATCAATAATGAATAATGCAATAACAGATAAAAAGCACTCTGTAGGGAACCAACAGGAGAATAACTGAGGCAGAAGATGTAAGTGAGTTACAAGATAGAATCGTGGAAATAAATGAAGCAGAGAGGAAAAAGGAAAAAAGAATTAAAAGAAATGAGGACAACCTCAGAGACCTCTGGGACAATGTTAAATGCCCCAACATGCAAATCATAGGAGTCGCAGAAGATGAAGACAAAAAGAAGGCCATGAGAAAACACTTGAGGAGATAATAGTTGAAAACTTCCCTAAAATGGGGAAGGAAATAGCCAACCAAGTCCAAGAAACCCAGAGAGTCCCAAAGAGGATAAACTAAAGGCAAAACACACCAAGACACATATTAATCAAATTAATGAAGGTCAAACACAAAGAGGAAATATTAAAAGTATCAAGGGAAAAGCAACACATAACACACAAGGGGATTCCCATAAGGATAACAACTGATCTTTCAATAGAAACTCTTCAGGCCAGAAGGGAATGTCACTTAAAGTGATGAAAGAGAAAAACCTAGAACCCAGATTACTGGACCCAGCTAGGATCTTACTCAAATATGAAGGAGAAATCAAAAGTTTTACAGACAAGCAAAAGCTGAGAGAATTCAGCACCACCAAACCAGCTCCTCAACAAATGCTAAAGCATCTTCTCTAGACAGGAAACACAGAAAAGGTTTATAAGCTTGAACACAAAACAAGAAAATAAATGGCAACAGGATCATACCTATCAATAATTACCTTAAATGTAAATGGGTTGAATGCCCCAACCAAAAGACAAAGACTAGCTGAATGGATACAGAAACAAGACCCTTTTATATGCTGTCTACAAGAGGCCCACCTCAAAACAAGGGGCACATACAGACTGAAAGTGAAGGGCTGGAAAATGATATTTCATGCAAATGGAGACCAAAAGAAAACAGGAGTAGCAATACTCATATCAGATAAAATAGACTTTGTAATAAAGCCCACGAAAAGAGACAAAGAAGGACACTACATAATGATCAAAGGATCAATCCAAGAAGAAGCTATAACAATGATGAATATATATGCACCCAACATAGGAACACCACAATATGTAAGGTAAATGCTAACAAGTATGAAAGGGGATATTAACAGTAACACCATAATAGTGGGAGACTTTAATACCCCACTAGCACCTATGGATAGATCAACTAAACAGAAAATTAGCAAGGCATCACAAACTTTAAATGATAAAGTGGACAAATTAGATCTAACTGATAACTATAGGACATTTCACACTAAAACAATAAATTTCACTTATTTCTCAAGTGCACACAAAACAAGGATAGATCACATCTGGGGGCCATAAGTCTAGCTTTGGTAAATTCAAAAAAAATGAAATCATTTCAAGCTTCTTTTCTGATCACAATGTGGTAAGGTTAGATGTCAAATACAGGGAAAAAAACTATTAAAAATACAAACGTATGGAGACTAAACAACACGCTTCTGAATAACCAACAAATCACAGAAGAAATTAAAAAAGAAATCAAAATATGCATAGAAATGAATGACAAAGAAAACACAACAACCCAAAACCTATGGGATTCAATAAAAGCAGTGCTAAGGGGAAGGTTCATAGCAATACAAGCTTACCTCAAGAAACAAGATAAAAGTCAAATAAATAAACCTAACTTTACACCTAAAGCAACTAGAGAAAGAAGAAATGAAGAACCCCAACGTTAGTAGAAGGAAAGAAATCATGAAAGTTAGGGCAGAAATAAGTGAAAGAGAAACAAAGGAGACTATAGCAAAAATCGGAGAAGGCAATGGCACCCCACTCCAGTACTCTTGCCTGGAAAATCCCATGGATGGAGGAGCCTGGGAGGCTGCAGTCCATGGGGTCGCTAAGAGTCAGACATGACTGAGCGACTTCACTTTCTCTTTTCACTTTCATGCATTGGAGAAGGAAATGGCAACCCACTCCAGTGTTCTTGCCTGGAGAATCCCAGGGACGGTGGAGCCTGGTGGGCTGCTGTCTATGGGGTCACACAGAGTCGGACACGACTGAAGTGACTTAGCATAGCACAGCATAGCAAAAATCAACAAAACTAAAAGCTGGCTCTTTGAGAAGATAAATAAAATAGATAAACCATTAGTGAGACTCATCATGAAATAAAAAGGGAGAAGAATCAAATCAACAGAATTAGAAATGAAAATGGAGAAATCATGACAACACAGAAATACAAAGGATCATAAAAGACTAATATCAACAATTATATGCCAATAAAATGGACAACTTGGAAGAAATGGACAACTTCTTAGAAAAGTATAACCTTCCAAAACTGAACCAGGAAGAAACAGAAAATCTTAACAGACCCTTCACAAGCACAGAAACTGAAACTGTAATCAGAAATCTTCCAATAAACAACAACCCAGGACCAAATGGCTTCACAGCTGATATCTACCAAAAATTTAAAGAACAGCTAACACCAATCTTACTGAAACTCTTCCAGAAGATTGAAGAGGAAGGTAAACTTCCAAACTCATTCTATGAGGCCACCATAACTCTAATACCAAAACCAGACAAAGACGCCACAAAAAAAGAAAACTACAGGCTAATATCACTGATGAACATAGATGCAAAACTCCTGAACAGAATTTTATCAAGCCGAATCCAACAACACATTAAAAAGATCGTACATCATGACCAAGTGGGCTTTATCCCAGGGATGCAAGAATTCTTTAATATCCACAAATCAATCAATGTAATACACCACATTAACAAATTGAAAGATAAAAACTATATGATTATCTCAATACATGCAGAGAAAGCATTTGAAAAAATTCAACGTCCATTTATGATCAAAACCCTCCAAAGTAGGAATAGAAAGAACATACCTCAGCATAATAAAAACCATATATGACAAAACCACAGCAAACATTATCCTTAATGGTGAAAAGTTGAAAGCATTTCCCCTAAAGTCAGGAACAAGGCAAGGGTGCCCACTCCCACCACTACTATTCAATATAGTTTTGGAAGTTTTAGCCACAGCAATCGGAGAAGAAAAAGGAATAAAAGAAATCTAGATTGGAAAAGAAGTAAAACTCTCACTGTTTGCAGATGACATGATCTTCTACACAGAAAACCCTAAAGACACCACCAGTAATTTACTAGAGCTAATCAATGAATATAGCAAAGTTGCAGTATATAAAATTAACACAGAGAAATCCCTTGCATTCCAATACACTAACAATGAGAAAAAATAAAGAGAAATTAAGGAAACAATTCCATTCACCATTGCAATGAAAAGAATAAAATACTTAGCAATAAATCTACCTAGAGAAACAAAAGACCTATATAGAGAAAATTATAAAACACTCATGAAAGAGATCAAAGATGACAGAAGTAGATGGAGAAATATACCATGTTCATGGATTAGAAGAATCAATATAGTGTAAATTAGTATACTACCCAAAGCAATCTATAGATTCAATGTAATCCCTATCAAGCTACCAACGGTATTTTTCAGAGAACTAGAACACATTATTTCACATTTTGTATGGGAATACAAAAAACCTCGAATAGTCAAAGCAATCTTGGGACAGAAGAACGGACCTGGAAGAATCAACCTGCATGACTTCAGATTATACAACAAACCTACAGTCATTAAGACAGTATGGTACTTGTACAAAGACAGAAATATAGATCAGTGGAACAAAACAGAATGCCCAGAGATAGATCCATGCACCTATGGACATCTTGTCTTTGACAAAAGAGGCAAGAATATACAATGGCTAAAAGATGATCTCTTTAACAAGTGGTGCTGGGAAAACTGGTCAACCACTTGTAAAAGAATGAAACTAGAACACTTTCTAACACCATACACAAAAATAAATGGATTAAATACTCAAAAACTTTAATACATACTCAAAATGGATTAAAGATCTAAATGTAGGACCAGAAATCATAAAACTCCTAGAGAAAAACATAGACAAAAACTCTGACATAATTCACAGCAGGATCCACTATGACCCATCTCCCAGAATAATGGAAATAAAAACAAAAATAAACAAATGGGACCTAATTAAAATTAAAAGCTTTTGCACAACGAAGGAAACTCTAAGCAAGGTGAAAAGACAGCCTTCAAAATGGGAGAAAATAATAGCAAATGAAGCAACTGACAAAGAATTAGTCTCAAAATATGCAAGCAGCTCATGCAGCTCAATTCCAGAAAAATAAACGACCCAATCAAAAAATGGGCCAAAGAACTAAACAGACATTTCTCCAAAAAAGGCATACAGATGGCTAACAAACACATGAAAAGATGTTCAACATCACTCATTATCAGAGAAATTTATATCAAAACCAGAATGAGTGGCCATCTCTGGCCATTCAGAATGGCTGCTATTAAAAAGTCTACAAACAATAAATGCTGGAGAGGGTGTGGAGAAAAGGGAACCCTCTTACACTGTTGGTGGGAATGCAAACTAGCACAGCCACTATGGAGAACAGTGTGGAAATTCCTTAAAAAACTGGAAATAGAACTGCCATATGACCCAGCAATCCCACTGCTGGGCATACACACTTAAAACCAGAATTGAAAGAGACACATGTACCCCAATGTTCATCGCAGTGGTATACATACACAATGGAATATTACTCAGCTATTTAAAAGAATGCATTTGAATCAGTTCTAATGAGGTGGATGAAACTGGATCCTATTATACAGAGTGAAGTAAGTCTCAAAGAAAAACACCAATACAGTATACTAATGCATATATATGAAATTTAGAAAGATGGTAACGATGACCCTATATGTGAGACAGCAAAAGAGACACAGATGTAAAAACAAACTTTTGGACTCTAGGAGAAGGCGAGGATGGGCTGATTTGAGAGAATAACATTGAAACATGTATATTAGCATATATGAAATAGAACATCAGTCCAGGTTTGATGCATAAGACAGGGTGCTCCGGTCCAGAGCACTGTGATAACCCTGAGGAATGGGATGGGGAGAGACGTGGGACGGGGGATTCAGGATGGGGAACACAGGTATACCCATGGCTGATTCATGTCAATGTATGGCAAAATCCACTACAATATTGTAATTAGCCTCCAATTAAAATAAATTAATTAATTTAAAAATATGAAATTATTCTACTGTTTTTCAGTTGCTTTTTATTTTACTTTCCTTATTTGAATTTGATTTATAATATTGTACCTATTTTAGGTATATTGCACAGTAATTTTTCAAATGACTGTTCTATCTCTATGGAAAATGTATTTGTATTTTGATAGAAATTTCATTGAATTTACAGATTGCTTTTAGTAGTATGGCCATTTTGACAATATTAATTCCCACAATACAAGAGCCTAGGTTATCTTTCCATTTCTTTAAACCACCTTCAATTTCCTTTATGAGTGTTTTATAGTTTTCAGTATATAGATCTTTCCACTGTTTCCCCATCTACTTGCCATGAAGTGATCAGACCAGATGCCATGATCTTAGTTTTCTGAATGTTGAGCTTTAAGCCAACTTCTTCACTCTCCTCTTTCACTTTCATCAAGAGGCTCTTTAGTTCTTCATTTTCTACCATAAGGGTGGTATCATCTGCATATCTGAGGTTATTAATATTTCTCCCAGCAATCTTGATTCCAGCTTGTGCTTCATCCAGGCCAGCATTTCTTATGATGTACTCTGCATATAAGTTAAATAAGCAGAGTGACAATACTCCTTTTCCTATTTGGAACCAGTCTGTTGTTCCATGTCCAGTTCTAACTGTTGCTTCCTGACCTGCATACAGATAACTTTATGGCAAATAGATGGATAAACAGTGGCAATCTTTATTTCTGAGGGCTCCAAAATCACTGCAGATGGTGACTGCAACCATGAAATTAAAAGATGCTTACTCTTTGGGAAAAAAGTTATAACCAACCTAGACAGCTTATTAAAAAGCAGAGATGTTACTTTGCCAACAATGGTCCACTTAGTCAAGGCTATGGTTTTTCCAGTAGTCGTGTATGGATGTGAGAATTGAACAATAAAGAAAGCTGAGTGCCGAAGAAGTGATGGTTTTGAAGTATGGTGTTGGAGAAAACTCTCGAGAGTCCATTGGACTGCAAGGGGATCCAACCATTCCACCTTTAAGGTGATCAGTCCTGAGTGTTCACTGGAAGGACTGATGTTGATGCTGAAACTTGAATACTTTGGCCACCTCATGCAAAGAGTTGACTCATTTGGAAAGATCCTGATGCTGAGAAAGATTGAAGTCAGGAGGAGGGGATGACAAAGGATGAGATGGTCGGATGGCATCACTGACTCATTAGACATGAGTTTGGGTAAACTCTGGAAGTTAGTTTATGGACAGGGAGGCCTGGCATTCTGCAGTCCATGGGGTCACAAAGAGTCAGACATGACTGAACAACTGAACTGAAGTGAATTGATAATAGATCTTTCATTTGCTTGGTTAGGTCTATTCCTAGGCATTTTTTGAACACAGTTTTGAATGATTTTTTAAATATAAATCTCTTTCTGATTTTTCTTTATTAGTATAAAGAAATGCAACAGATTTCTATGTTTTAATCCTGTATCCAACTATCTTGCTGAACTCGTTTGTGGAAAGTTTAAGATTCTCTATATAGGGTATCATGTCATCTGCAAATAGTGACAATTTTATTTTTTCCCTTCAAATTTAAATACCTCTTCTTTTTCCTGTCTGATTGGTATGGCTACAACTTCCAATACTTCATTGAATATAAGTGGTGAGAGAGGGCACTCTTGTCTTGTTTTTAAATATAGCTAGAAGGCTTTCAGCTTTTCACAGTTACTTGGTTGTCTTTTTCTTGATTAGTCATTCACATTGTTGCTATAAACATGTTACTATTTTTTAGAGTTTGAACAAAGTTCATTCTGACAATTTTGCCAGATTTTTTTCAGTATGTCTGGGAGTGATCAGTTCTTGGAATTCACTAGTCTGAAGTTTCAGTCTCCTTGTTTCTTGTTGACTCTTTTTGTAAATGAAGTTTTATTGGAACACTGTACCACTTGTTTGTTGATATACTGACTATGGCTACTTTTGCTCTACAATGACAGAGTTGAATGGTTACAACACAGACTGTTTGGCCTCAAAACCTAAAATATTGTCATTTTCCCAATGAACTAAAATGCCAGTTTAATCAGTCAAATATACACTTATTTTCTTAAGCTGTTTATTACTACTTGTGTTCAAAATCTCTGTTACTGTAAGGGTATGTACTCTTAATTATTTCACTTTTATAGTTAATGTTGATCAATATGTGTCATTTCATTATTGTTTTTCCAATTTTAATATATTTCTCATTGCTATAGATGGAAATTAGAATTATTTTATCAAGATTCTCAAAATCCACACAATCCCTTAGGAAATTTGTATATTTGAAATATTGGACTTTTCTTTCCTAGAAAATAATGTGTGTCAATTTATCCAATTTGTTTTCATTTCTCCCAATAAACTCTTCTCATATTTAAATTGAACTTGTATATGTATTCTCATTAATTCTTATAATTTTATGTTTAATTGTTATTTTGTATATGTTAATTCATTTCATGTTAAATAATAGTTGAGTTATACAGGCAATATTTTTGATGCCATATTTCATAAGAATGCCCTTAGTGCTCTGATAGATGAAACAGGATTCATCTCTTGTGGCAAATGTTGTATGCTGATATGTCTACATAGAGTAGTGATTTATAAAGATTTTTAGGTGTATTGTAACTAAGCTGTACAGAGGACTTTTATAGCTAAATTCCATAATTTCATGGATATATATACTAGGATATGGAAAAACATGTCTTAATTTAAGATACCTGCTCTTCTATTTCACCTTTAAGCATGATCAATAACTACTAACATTACTTACATATTATCAACAAGTTAAATAAATTTCCTTCAAGTTTTCACTTTACCTAGTGTGTTTTTCGGAGAAGGCAATGGCATCCCACTCCATTATTCTTGCCTGGAAAATCCCATGAACGGAGGAGCCTGGTAGGCTGCAGTCCATGGGGTCCCGAAGAGTCAGACATGACTGCGTGACTTCACTTTCACTTTTCACTTTCATGCGTTGGAGAAGGAAATGGCAACCCACTCCAGTGTTCTTGCCTGGAGAATCCCAGGGACGGGGAAGCCTGGTGGTCTGCCGTCTATGGGGTCACACAGAGTCAGACAGGACTGAAGCGACTTAGTAGTAGTAGTAGCAGCAGCAGCAGCAGCAGTAGTGTGTTTTTGGTCTGAAATTGGTTTTGAATTTTATCAAATAAATGTCCTATAGCAACTCTCAAAAACCATATTTTTTTTATTAACTAAAACAATATACAGAGTAGTTTAAAAATTCCAAATTATAACTCATCTGTCATTTCCTGTGATAAGATCAGGTTAGTCATAATATATTATTTTTTAAATTAACGTATGACTGGATTTGTTAGATATTTGAATTTTCATGTTATATTTATTAGTGAAATATATCAAAGTTTTTATTCTTTGTGTTACAAGGTATATCAGATGTAACAGCTTGATACAAAATAATTCCAATAGTTCTTTTTGTTCTATACTCTTAATCATTTTGAATAAAATAAGAGTGTCTTTTACTTTGAGGTTTGAAAGAACCTGGACAACAGCATTGAAATATAGTGTCACTCTTGAGGTTATTTCTTTCAGAAACTTCAAAATTGTTTCACAGTTATTGCTAAATTTTTACACTTTTTGCTTAGTATAACTTGGTCATATATACTTCCTGATAAAATACTCCATTATATCATTTTTAATTTCTAATTCGAATGGAGTACAGAATTTGTATTCTTCTCTTCTAATTTTATTAAATAACATTTATTTTATCAGGATAATATATATGCAGTAAGTTTTGAAAATCATATTTACTAAGGTCATTTACTGGATAGTCACAGAATCTTGATGGAAATGTCCCATTCCTTAACCTTGTTCCTCAGATAGAACAACTTTAAACCTTAAGGTGATTCTTCTAGTGTTGCCTCTGGTTTCCAAAGGAATATGCTCATGTCATTATTTATTTAGTGATTTAGAAATTATGCATTTATTTCCAGTTATGGCATGGGAACATTTAAACTCTACTATACAAGTCAAACTTTTTTTTCTTCCATCTTTCAAGTATAGTTATAATTTTAATAAAATTTTGATGTTTACATTATTAGGATTTATTATCATTAACTTCTGAGCCATCTATAATGTTTGTTTTTTACACTTTTGAATTGTCATATATTTAATAATTATCTTATTTTCTAAGTGAGTTCTTATTAGTTATTTCAGTACAGAAGTAAAATACTCATCATTATTAATTTTTAAACAGTCAAATACATTGTTTAGTCTAGCATTTCTGTTTTTTCCCTGGAGATCTTTTTGATTCTTTAATCCCTTCATTCCCTTCCATTCCACATTTTATGGATACACTGAAGATTTGAGTACTTTTAATCATCTCCTATGTTGTACTACATGTTTTCTAAGTCTCATGACTATCCAGTTTACTTACACATTTTGTTGGAGTAAATTTACCAGTAGCCTTCTGTGACATAAGATGTGCAGAATGTAAATTTTTAAGTCATGGTAAGCTTGAAAATCTCCTTATACTGCCAGAAAATTTATTTAGAGGAATGGCATTTCAGAATTTTAAAGACATTGCTTCATTTTATTCTACCAACTAATGTTACACTTGAGAACTTTGATTCTATTTCCCAGTCCTTTTAGGATCATCTCTTTTATTTCTAGTGTTGTCAAATTTTACAACTATGTGCTTTGGTATATTCTTTTCCCCAGTCATTTTGTTGATAGTTCATTGCTTTTTTTTCTTTAGAAGATTCATATCTATTAATTATGTGAAATTTTCCATTCTATTCCTTTGATAATTTTGTCTTTTCTATCTCCATAGTTTTAAATTTAAGATTTAGTAATTCTTGAATTAATCCTTCAATTAAAATCTCCTCTCTCCCATTGTCTTATTTTTCTTGTTACTGTCAGTATTATTTAAATTTCTAGGAAATTTCGTTTGTTTTTAACTTCTAATACTTATTCTTTTAAAAACTGTGAGCTTGTTTTTAAATTCTAAGGACTCATTTAATTTTTTTCCTGTTTCTTCCCCTTTTTGTAGCATTCTGTTCTTATTTCAAAGACAAAGTATGTTCTCTGAAGCTATTAATTATTGACATTTTTGAAGCTTTATCTGTTTCTTGAATTTTCTCTTTTTATCTTGCTTCATTTTCTGTTGTTTATTTAGGGGGCTATTTTATGTTGGAGAGTTTCCTGAATATTTCATAATCTTTCACTGTTGGTTTACATTTAGGAGGGAAACAAAAGAACTTCTTAGAAACTCTGTGTCTATCAGTTCAGTTCAGTTCAGTCACTCAGTCATGTCCAACTCTTTGTGACCCCATGAACTGCAGCACATCAGGCCTCCCTGTTCATCTCCAACTCCTGGAATTCACTCAAACTCACATCCATTGAGTCAGTGATGCCATCCAGCCATCTCATCCTCTATCGTCACCTTCTCCTCCTGCCCCTATTCCCTCCCAGCATCAGTGTCTTCTCCAATGAGTCAACTCTTTGCATGAGGTGGCCAAAGTACTGGAGTTTCAGCTTCAGCATCATTCCTTCCAAAGAAATCCCAGGGTTGATCTCCTTCAGAACTCTCAAGAGTCTTCTCCAACACCACAGTTCAAAAGCATTAATTCTTCTGCGCTCAGCTTTCTTCACAGTCCAATTTTCACATCCACACAGGACCGCAGGAAAAAACATAGCTTTGACTAGATGGACCTTTGTAGGCAAAGTAATGTTTCTGCTTTTGAATATGCTATCTAAGTTGGTCATAACTTTCCTTCCAAGGAGTAAGCGTATTTTAATTGCATGGCTGCAATCACCATCTGCAGTGATTTTGGAGCCCCCCAAAATAAAGTCTGACACTGTTTCCCCATCTATTTGCCATGAAATGATGGGACCAGATGCCATGATCTTCGTTTTCTGAATGTTGAGCTTTAAGCCAACTTTTTCACTCTCTACTTTCACTTTCATCAATAGGCTATTTAGTTCCTCTTCACTTTCTGCCATAAGGGTGGTATCATCTGCATATTTGAGGTTATTGATAGGTGATGGAATTCCAGTGGAGCTATTCCAAATCCTGAAAGATGATGCTGTGAAAGTGCTGCACTCAATATGCCAGCAAATTTGGAAAACTCAGCAGTGGCCACAAGATTGGAAAACGTCAGTTTTCATCCGAATCCCAAAGAAAGGCAATGCCAAAGAGTGCTCAAACTACCACACAATTGCACTCATCTCGCACGCTAGTAAAGTAATGCTCAAAATTCTCCAAGCCAGGCTTCAGCAATATGTGAACCGTGAACTTGCTGATGTTCAAGCTAGTTTTAGAAAAGGCAGAGGAACCAGAGATCAAATTGCCAACATCCGCTGGATCATGGAAAAAGCAAGAGAGTTCCAGAAAAACATCTATTTCTGCTTTATTGACTATGCCAAAGCCTTTGCCTGTGTAGATCACAATAAACTCTGGAAAATACTGAGAGAGATGGGATTACCAGACCACCTGATCTGCCTCTTGAGAAATCTGTATGCAGGTCAGGAAGCAACAGTTAGAACTGGTCATGGAACAACAGACTGGTTCCAAATAGGAAAAGGAGTACGTCAAGGCTGTATACTGTCACCATGTTTATTTAACTTCTATGCAGAGTACATCATGAGAAATGCTGGACTGGAAGAAACACAAGTTAGAATCAAGATTGCTGGGAGAAATATCAATAACTTCAGATATGCAGATGATACCACCCTTATGGCAGAAAGTGAAGAGGAACTCAAAAGCCTCTTGATGAAAGTGAAAGTGGAGAGTGAAAAGGTTGGCTTAAAGTTCAACATTCAGAAAACGAAGATCATGGCATCTGGTCCCATCACTACATGGGAAATAGATGGAGAAACAGTGGAAACAGTGTCAGACTTTATTTTTCTGGGCTCCAAAATCACTGCAGATGGTGACTGCAGCCATGAAATTAAAAGACGCTTACTCCTTGGAAGGAAAGTTATGACCAACCTAGATAACACATTCAAAAGCAGAGACATCACTTTGCCAACAAAGTTTCTTCTAGTCAAGGCTATGGTCTTTCCTGTGGTCATGTATGGATGTGAGAGCTGGACTGTGAAGAAGATCAGATCAGATCAGATCAGTTGTTCAGTCGTGTCCGACCCTTTGCGACTCCATGAACCGCAGCACGCCAGGCCTCCCTGTCCATCACCAGCTTCCGGAGGTCACTCAGACTCACACCCATCAAGTCAGTGATGCCATCCAGCCATCTCACCCTCTGTCGTCCCCTTCTCCTCCTGCCCTCAATCCCTCCCAGCATCAGAGTCTTCTCCAATGAGTCAACTCTTCGCATGAGATAGCCAAAATAATGGAGTTTCAGCTTTAGCATCATTCCTTCCAAAGAAATTCCAGGATTGATCTCCTTCAGAATGGACTGGTTGGATACTGTGAAGAAGGCTGAGCGCCAAAGAATTGATGCTTTTGAACTGTGGTGTTGGAGAAGACTCTTGAGAGTCCCTTGGACTGCAAGGAGATCCAACCAGTCCATTCTGAAGGAGATCAGCCCTGGGATTTCTTTGGAAGGAATGAAGCTAAAGCTGAAACTCCAGTATTTTGGCCACCTCATGCAAAGAGTTGACTCATTGGAGAAGACTCTGATGCTGGGAGGGATTTGGGGCAGGAGGAGAAGGGGATGACAGAGGATGAGATGGCTGGATGGCATCACTGACTTGATGGATGTGAGTCTGAGTGACCTCCGGGAGTTGGTGATGAACAGGGAGGCCTGGCGTGCTGCAGTTCATGGGGTCGCAAAGATTCGGACATGACTGAGAAACTGATCTGATCTAATCTGATATTTCTCCCAACAGTCTTGATTCTAGCTTGTGTTTCTTCCAGCCCAGAGTTTCTCATGATGTACTCTGTATAGAAGTTAAATAAGCAAGGTGACAATATACAGCCTTGACGTATTCCTTTTCCTATTTGGAACCAGTCTGTTGGTCCATGTCCATTTCTAACTGTTGCTTCCTGACCTGCATATAGGTTTCTCTGTGTGTATAAAAAGGGCTTTCAAATAACAAACTTCAAATTACAGTGATAATGCAGAAATCTAACTCTTTCATTAGGAAAACTCACAAATGTCTTTTCTCTAAAGTCCTATTTTTCTGCAGGTAAATTATCTAATTACCTGCCTCATTTAACCCTGGTTGCTGAAATTCTGAAAGCAGGATGACTGAACCTAGAATTTCCAAGGTTCAGTATATTTATATTTAATTGTTACATATGGAGCTTTGTACTCCACCCCATCCTCTCTTATGCTCATAGAAACAAGTGCCTTTTTCATTTGTCATTTATTTTAAATTTGTAGTTTAATATCATTCAGTGTAAAGTTTTAAAATCTTAGACCGCTAATACAGTTGTACCATTCATTGTTGTTTCATGCAATGCCAGTTTTAAATACAAACATAAGAACATGTAAATCATATATGAAATCACAGAAATTATACAGTTTGTTTTAGATCATACTTGTGTGTGGATTTCATTCTTTCCACAACTGTGAAAATGCTGCACAAAACTGAACTGTTTTTATTTTGCTTATTGATATTTGCTTTTTCTATAGATACTCTCTGTCTGTGGCTTACTGTTGAGTGAAAATAATAGAAAATAAATTTTGGTTTCCTTTACTTAATTGAAAAAATTATTTTCCATGTAAGTAGTTGGCTAATTATGGAAATAATATAAGAAAGGATATGGTAGGATTCTTTAGTTATTCCTATTTCTTAAAATGCCATTATCTTTTTTTTCTGCATTTGAAGCTAGTTCTGGTTCAAACAGAAAGCATGGTCTTTGGGAACTGTTAGCTTCCTTGCTTAGTTAATAGATATAACACATCTACCTTGTACTCACTTGGGATCTTGCTAGAGTGCAACACATCATGAGTCTACTAAAATTCTTTGCTCATGGATCACCCACAAATGCTAAATACACATTATGTGGTAATGAAGAACAGGTAGCCTGCATATTGCACCAGTCTCATTTGCTCATGTATATGCTCCGTTGTCCCATGGAGTTTCATTTATAATACCCACATTGAAAGGTATAATTATTAAAAACTTAAGACAGCAACAGCAGAGCTTTAAACCAAAGTGCTGCTCTTTTGAGCCCAAGCCATACTTACACATGGAACCAGATCTGTTTGTATTGGTCTTTTCAAATAAATGATTTTGAAAATTAATTTTGGTTTCTAATTCATTAATTTCTTTTTAAAAAATATTTATCTGCAGCATGTGAGATCTTCCATCTTTGGTTTCAGCATGGAGGATCTTTTAGTTGTAGCTTGTGAACTCAGTTGTGGCAGCATGTGGGATCTAGTTCCCTGACCAGGGGTCAAACCCAAGTCCCCCTGCATTGGAAGTGCAAAGTCTTATCCACTACACCACTAAGGGAGTCCCATCTAATTCAGTAATTTCTGCTTTTGTTTCTGTCATTTCCTTCCTCCTATTTCCCTTACATTTTTGTTGTTTTCTTTCTTACTTTTCCATTTAAATATCCAGTTTAGTTATTTTCATTCTTGCTTATTTAATAAAAATATATTTGAGGCTATGAATCTCACTTGGGTATGATTGTAACCAAGGGCTTCCCAGGTGGCACTTGTGGTAAAGAACGTGCCTGCCAATGCTGGAGATGGAAGAGGCGTGAGTTTGATCCCTGTGTTGGGAAGAGTCCCTGGAAGAGGGCATGGCAACTCAGTACATGTATTCTTGCCTGGAGAATCCCATGGACAGAGGAGCCTGATGGGCTACACTCCATGTGGTCACAAAATGTGCTTGGTTTGCACACTTGTACGGGACTCATGACCCCTTTATTCCTTTCAATTTCTCCCTTTTGGAATGGGTGTGTCTGTCCTAAGCCTGCCCCCCCCCCACTGCATTTTAGAAATAGTTTCTAGTTTTATATGTCACATGTGGAGAGTAATTTTGTCTGAAGTTCAGCTATATCCAGAGTATTACCCATACCTGATTAGATGATTTAGAAGATGAGATTTAAGACCTATTGAGTTGACAGCCATAAAAGACAATGAAAGAATGCCATTTGCAGCAACACGGATGGACCTAGAGATTATCATACTAAGTGAAATAAGTCAGAAAAAGAAAGACAGATACCATATGACATCACTAATATGTGTAATCTAAAATATGACACAAATGAACTTATCTATGAAACAGAAACAGACTCACATAGAATTTAGACTTGTGGTTGCCAAGGGGAAGGGAGGTAGGGGAAGAAAAGATTGGGAGTTTGGGATTAGATGCAATCTATTGCAACCTATTACATATAGATGCAAAGTATTACATATAGGATACAAACATATATATATATATACACATACACATAAACATATATTATATATATAGATGCAAACTATTATACAGTAGGAAGAATCTTGTTGTTTATTCAATCTATATACTTTATTAAACTATAGTTGATTTACAATGTTGTATTAATTTCTGCTGTATAGCAAAGTATATAGTATTTATATGTTTCTAGTTAATGAAGTACCCCCAAACTTAGTGGCTTAAATCAATCAACATTAACCATGTAACATTTATCATGGAACTTGAATCTGGGCACAGCTTAATTAGGTGTCTTTGGCCCAGGGCCTCTCACAAGTTAACCTCCCTGTGGTCTCATCTCAAGTGTTAACTGATGGAGAATTCACTTTGAAGCGTGCTCATGTTGAACGTTGGCAGTGCTCAGGTCATAGCTGGCTCTGGATGAAGACATAGTTCTAGGCACATTCCATAGCACCTGGCTTCTTTCACAGAGAATCAGTGAGAGAATAAGACTTAACAAAATGAAAGCCAGAGTCTTTTTGCATCATAGTATTAGAAGTGATGTTCCACCAATTTTGCCTTTTTCTATTTGTTAAATTGAGTAACTATGTCATGTTGGGACTCATACTTTATGTATTATTTTGCAAAATGATTTTCTACATGGTAATATACAGGAGATCAGTCCATGTTTATATATATATTTATATGTATTAATATATATTATCAAACTAAGCATCCACAACTATATATAATATATAGTAGTATATAAATATATATTATAATTAAATATATATATAGTTATGTTTGTTGTTTAGTTTGATCTCTGCATAGTGTTCCATAGGATCATTCCACATTTTATTTTGCCATTTACCTGTTCTTAGGCATTACAATTTGTCAATTATATAATAAGTATATACTTTGGTCTAACTTTAGCATAACTATAATTCAAGTTTCAGGGTCATAGTTTATACATTTTAAATTTTTATGGCTGGTGTAAAATTGCCCTCCTCCATGGTAACTAGCATCTTGCACTATCACCATCAGTGTATGTACATATGCTTCTCTACACACTCACCAACTCTTGATATTACTAAACTTTTAACAGTTGTTGTTAATCTGCTAGAATAGTAGTGTTATTATTTCATTAAAGAATCTTGATTGCTAGTGCAAATTAACATCTCTTCATTGTTTTATGGCTATTTGTATGCCCTAGCCTGAAAAATTGTTTGTTTATAGTCTTTGCTCATTTCTATTAGGATACTTATTTTTTTATCAATGAATTGTACAATTTATTTATATATTCTCAACACCAATTTTTTTTTGTTATATATGTAGTCTGTAGTCGTTCATTTATTTTCATTTATTTTTTAAAAAATTAGTTTATACTATTTTTGTCATATAAGAATTTTAAACTTTAACAAAATTTATGAATATATTCCTTTGTTATTTATTTTTCTGTATCTTGTTTAAAAATGCTTCCACCACGCAACTATACTGACTGTCATTTTTAATAGCACTTATTGCATTTAAGGCACTATTCTAAGAACTTTGCATGCTTCATTTCATCACAACCTCAAGAAAAACTCAACAAAGTATGTTTTCCTGTTGTTTCCATTTTTCCAATAAGGAAAGAGAAGCACATAGTGGTAAAGTAACTTGCTTCAGCAAATATTAGAACCAGAATTCAAACTCAGGCAGTCTAATTTCACTTTGCTGAACCTGGGGTTTTGTAAAATCATTAGTACATACATGTATATCTCTATAGCTTTTATTTTTACTTAGGTTCTTAATATACCTAAAATGTATTTATTTAGTAAGGTTTATGTTATGGGTTTGAATTTTTATCAGAGGATAATCACTTGTCTCAAGACAATTCCTTGTGCAACTTTCCAGTTTTCTTCTTCTTGTTGTTTTTGTTTAGCTGCTCAGTCATGTCCTACTCTTGTGACCCCATCCACTGTAGCCCTCCAGGCTCCTCTGTCCGTGGGATTTCCCATAATACTGAAGTGGTTAGCCATTTTCTTCTTCAGGGGAACTTCCTGACCCAGGGATTGAAACCATGTCTCATGCTGGGCAGGTGGATTCTTTATGCCAAGGCACCAGGAAAGTGCTCTTTTTATGTAAAACACCAATTTCCCATATTTATATGGGTCTTTTTTTTAGACATATTTGTATATTTTTATACCAGATCTTCTCTTATTAAATTCATGTTATTCTGCTCTTTATTTTACACATTTTAAAGTCTCCATCCGATAGAATAAAATCAATGACCAATTTTATGATATTTCATGCAAAAAAATAAATACATTATAATAACTTTAAAGCATATCTTATATATGATAAAACAAGTCTTCTTTCAGTGATTTTCTTTTTAAGAATCATCTTGGCTATTTATTTCTCAATATAAATTCATATAAAATATGACTATGAATTGATTTTAATAAAAAATATTAGAGAGAATTACATTATGAATGTACTAATATTTTGATACATTTGAAGAAAATTGATATCCACAAATATTTATTCCATACATCCATGAATTAAATCTTATTTTAGACACATCATTAACTACGTAGAGTAACTTACGTATAATGGTTTTATTCATTCCTAGATAGATCTATTCCATGATATTTAACTATTTATTTTCTACCATTAAATACCAGTAATAAGTTTCCTCAAAATCATTTTAAATGATTCATTATAGTATATAGAAAGTTTTACTTTTTGTTTTGATTTTTATATTTAACCACTATATTTTAATGAAATTTGTATTAAATAATTGTAGGTTCACAAGAAGTTGTAAGAAATAATAGATAGATTTCCCCCCTCATATCCTGTACTTTATTTTACAAATTTAAACTGTAGTATCAAAGCCAGAGTATTGACAGTGATGCAGATCACCAATCTTATGTAGATTTCCCCACTTGTAGTTTTTGTGTTGGTGTGCATTTGGTTTTGTAAAATTAGCTTACATTTATAGATTCATATGTCCATGATCACAGTGAGGATACTGAACAGTTCCTTAAGCACAAGGATCCCTCATGTTACCCATTTATAACTTTACCCATCTTACTCCTCCACCACTATCCCTAACCACTGGGAATCACTAATATGCTCTCCATTTTTACATTTATTTTTCATTTAAAATTATACAAATATAAAAATACAGTGTGTACACTTTTGATATTGGCTTTTTCATATAGCACAATTTCTTACAGATACATCCAAGTTTTTAAGTGTATCAATACTTTGTTCATTTTCCTCACTAAGTAGTATTCCATGTTATGGATATACCAGCTTCTTTAACCATTCAACTGTTGAAGGGCCCTGGAGATGTATTATGATTTTTACTACTATAAATAAAGCTGCTGTACATATTCTAAATCTCCATGTACATGTTTTTATGTGAGCATATGTTTTTATTTCTATGTGATAAGTGTCTAAGAGTGCAATTACTGGGTCCTATAGTAATTATGTGTTTAGTTTTATATGAAACATTAACTTGTGACTATTATTTTACATTCCCACCAATGTGTCAGTGATACAGTTTCTAAACATTCTCAGTAGCATTTTTATTGTTCTTTTTTAAAATTTTAGCCATTGTGTAGATGTGTAGTGATAACACACTATGGATTTTTTTGCATTTTCTTAATGTCTAATGATTTGAACATAATTATATGTACATATTTGTCATCTATATATTCTTTTCAGTTATGTGTTAACATCCTTTCCCAATTTTGTAATTGGATTGTTACTGTTGAATATTGAGATAACCTTATATATTATGCTATTAATTGTAGATGTGGTTTTCAAATATTTTTTCTGTAGCTTGTCTTTTCACCTCTCTGTATGGACTTTTGCAGAGAAAAAAAAATTTTAATTTGGATGAGCTCCAATTAAATTGTTTTTTCTTTTGTGGTTCATGCTTTTGGTAACAAGTCTAAGAATTCTTTGTACAGTTCTGGATCCTAAAGTTTTTCTCCTCAGTTGTTTGTTGTTGTTATTGTTGTTTTCTATAAGGTTTTAAGTTTTTGTTTGTATATTTAAGATCATGATCCAACTTTTACTTAATTTTTTATATAAAGTATAACACTTGTTTTGATTTTCCTTTATTTCTTATGGACACTTCAAAGCTCCAAAACTGTTATTGAAAAGTATTCCTTGTTCCTGAATTGAATTTGAACCCTTGTCACAAATCAGCTAAGCATAGTTGTGTGGGTCTGTTTCTGATTTCCACAGGTCAATGTGTCTGTCATCCACTAATACCACTTTCTATTGAGTAATTTTAGCTTCATATTAAGCTTTAATATTGGGAAGAATGAGTACTCTGGCTTTACTCTTTATTGAAATTATTGTAGTTACTCTTAATACTTGCCATACACAAATTTTATAATAAACCTGTCAGTGTCTTAAAAAATTTGCTGAAAAAATGACAGGATTTGCATTAAACCTATAGATTAATTTAGGAATAGATATCTTTAATATGTTGGGTCTTCCAATATATGAACTTGATAAGTCTCTCCAACTAATTTTGTTTCATTTCTTTACCCAGCATTTTGTCATTTTTAACATATTTTGAAATATGTTATATTTTGTTTATACCTAAATGTTTCATTTTCTTTGAGAGATTTTACATGGTACTTTCTTTTTTATTGTGTTTTCCACATATTGACTGTTAGTCTATATAAATGCAATTGATACAAGTTGATCTTGTGTCCTTTTTCTTGCTGAACTCATTTACTCATTCTAGGAATATTTTTGAAAAATTCCTTGGGATTTTATTTGTAGTTGATCATGCCATAGGCAAATAGAAGTAGTTCTATTTTTTCCTTTCCAATCTGTATTTTTTTCTTCCTTAATGACAGTGACTAAAACTTCCAGAACTATTGTGACTAAGAGTGATAAGAGGGGGTTGATCCTTTTTTACCCTTATGTAAAATCTCTTTCTGTTTTTATTAATTTTCTTTGCTCTAAATCCACTTTACAGATATGAATGTAGGTACTACTGTCTTCTTAGAATTAATGTTGCATGCTTCATGTTTTTTCATTCTAGTACTTTTTACCTGCTTAAATTTTTACATTTGAAGTGAGTTTTTTGTGAATAAAGTCTAGTCATTTTTTATTGATCTAATTACCAAATTCTATCTTTTGATTGATTTATTTGAACTGTTTACATTTAAAGTAATTCTTGATATGCTAGTGTCTGTCATTTTATTGTTTGTTTTTTCCTCTGGTTCTTGTACCTCCATTTCTATTTTCTTGCCCTCTAATGAGTTACTTGAATATTACTTTTAGGATTCCGTGTTGACTTATTTATGGTGTTTTTCGATATATTTTTGTAATTTCTATAGTAACTGACCCGATTATTAAAATATGCATAGATAATTTATCATTGTCTACTAGAATCAGCTTTTTACTACTTTATGTGAAGGTAAAATATTCACTTTCATTCAGGATGCTTAGTTTTCCCCATTTAAAAATACCCATTTTCTTTATTATCACATGGTGCTATAATTTTTGTTTTACTCATCAAATATATTTTATAAGGTTCATAAACAAAGACAGAGTCAATTATATGTACCCATTTCTTTTCTTTTAGTTGTCTTTTCTTTTTACCTTATACTCAAAGTTTCTTTCTTTTACCATTACTTTTCTGTTTAAAGAATTTCTGTTAGCCATCTCTCTAACAAATCTTCTAAACAGAGAGCATAATAGTGGCTACTGTGGGCTGGACGATGGACAGCATGGGGAGATGCTGGTCAAAGGTTTTCTTCTTGTTGCTGTTCAGTCCCTAAGTTGTGTCCGACTCTTTTTGACCCCATGGACTGCAGCATGCCAGGCTTACCTGTCCTTCATTATCTCCTGGAGTTTGCTCAAATTCATGTCCATTGAATCAGTGATGCCATCCAACCATCGTATCCTCTGTTGTCTCCTTCTCCTCCTGTCCTCAATCTTTCCCAGCATCAGGGTCTTTTCCAATGAGTCAGGTCTTCACATCAGGTAGCCAAAGTTTTGCAGGTTCAGAATCATTTATTTTTTTCTTTTTTTTTAAATATAAATTTATTTATTTTAATTAGAGGCTAATTACTTTACAATATTGTATTGGTTTTGCCATACATTGACATGCATCTGCCGTGGGTGTACATGTGTTCCCCATCCTGAAGCCCCTCCCACTACCCTCCCCATACCATCCCTCTGGGTCATCCCAGTGCACCAGCCCCAAGCATCCTGTATCATGCATCGAACCTAGACTGGCAATTTGTTTCACATATGGTAACATACATGTTTCAATGCCATTCTCCCAAATCATCCCACCCTCTCCCTGTCCCACAGAGTCCAAAAGACTGTTCTATACATTTGTGTCTCTTTTACTGTCTCACATACAGGGTTATTGTTACCATCTTTCTAAATTTCATATACATGCGTTAGTATACTGTATTGGTGTTTTTCTTTCTAGCTTACTTCACTCTGTATAATAGGCTCCAGTTTCATCCACCTCATTAGAACTGATTCAAATGTATTCTTTTTAGTGGCTGAGTAATACTCCATTGTGTATATATACCACAGCTTTCTTATCCATTCATCTGCTATGGACCTCTACGTTGCTTCCATGTCCTGGCTATTATAAACAGTGCTGTGATGAACATTGGGGTACATGTGTCTCTTCAATTCTGGTTTCCTCTGTGTGTATGCCCAGCAGTGGGATTGCTGGGTCATATGGCAGTTCTATTTCCAGTTTTTTAAGGAATCTCCACACTGTTCTCCATAGTGGCTGTACTAGTTTGCATTCCCAGCAACAGTATAAGAAGGTTCCCTTTTCTCCACACCCTCTCCAGCATTTATTGCTTGTAGACTTTTGGATAGCAGCCATTCTGACTGGTGGGAAATGGTACCTCATTGTGGTTTTGATGTGCATTTCTCTGATAATGAGTGATGTTGAGGATCTTTTCATGTGTTTGTTAGCCATCTGTATGTCTTCTTTGGAGAAATGTCTGCTTAGTTCTTTGGCCCATTTTTTGATTGGGTCATTTATTTTTCTGGAATTGAGCTGCAGGAGTTGTTTGTATGTTTTTGAGATTAATTCTTTCTCCGTTGCTTCATTTGGTATTATTTTCTCCCATTCTGAAGGCTATCTTTTCACCTTACTTATAGTTTCCTTTGTTGTGCAGAAGCTTTTAAGTTTAATAAGGTCCAATTTGTTTATTTTTGCTTTTATTTCCAATATTCTGGGAGGTGGGTTATAGAGGATCCCACTGTGATTTATGTCAGAGAGTGTTTTGCCTATGTTCTCCTCTAGGAGTTTTATAGTTTCTGGTCTTAGGCTTAGGTCTTTAATCCACTTTGAGTTTATTTTTGTGTATGGTATTAGAAAGTGTTCCAGTTTCATTCTTTTACAAGTGGTTGACCAGTTTTCCCAGCACCACTTGTTGAAGAGATTGTCTTTTCTCCATTGTATATTCTTGCCTCCTTTGTCAAAGATAAGGTGTCCATAGGTGCATGGATTTATCTCTGGGCTTTCTATTTTGTTCCATTGATCTATATTTCTGTCTTTGTGCCAACACCAAACAGTTTGATGGCTGCAGCTATGCAGTATAGCCTGAAGTTAGGCACGTTGGTTCCTCCAGTTCCATTCTTCTTTCTCAAGATTGCTTTGGCTATTGGAATTTTTTTTGTATTTCCATAAAAAATTGTGAAATTATTTCTTCTAGCTCTGTGAAGAATACCATTGGTAGCTTGATAGGGTGGAGAAGGCGTTGGCACTCCACTCCAGTATTGTTGCCTGGAAAATTCCATGGAAGGAGGAGCCTGGTGGGCTACAGTCCATGGGGTTGCTAAGAGTCAGACACGACTGAGCAACTTCACTTTCACTTTTCACTTTCATGCACTGGAGAAGGAAATGGCAACCCACTCCAGTGTTCTTGCCTGGAGAATCCCAGGGACGGGGAGCCTAGTGATCTGCCTTCTATGGGGTTGCACAGAGTCGGACACGACTGAAGCGACTTGGCAGCAGCAGCAGCAGCAGTTTGATAGGGATTGCATTGAATCTATATATTGCTTTGGGCAGTATACTCAGATGTCACTGGGTTTGGAGTAACTTTGGGCAGCCTGTATATTGAAGCTCAGGGCCGTGTTCCTGTGTTGCTGGAGAATTTGCATGGTATGTCTTGTTCTGGAACTTGTTGGCCCTTGGGTGGTGCTTGGTTTCAGTGTAGGTATGGAGGCGTTTAATGAGCTACTATCAATTAATGTTCCCTTGAGTCAGGAGTTCTCTGGTGTTCTCAGAATTTAGACTTAAGCCTTCTGCTTCTGGTTTTCAGTCTTATTATTACAGTACCCTCAAGACTTTTCCATCTGTCACTTCCAAGGCGGTTCCTTCTGTTTTAGCTTCTTCTGTTTGCAAATCTCTTCAGTGTCTAATTTCTGCCCTGACACAAGGGGGCGGTGGTGGGCACTTTTTTAGGCTCACTTTTTCAGTCGTGCTGTGGGGAGGGAGGGACACTGCTAACAAATAACACTGGCATGTGTTCGCAGTATCTTGGCCACAATAGGTTTGCCCCCACTCATGGCGTGTGTGTGTTTTTCCAGTCTATACTGCTCAGGCTCTAGGTTGCTCTGCTGGGAACTGTCTGAGGCCAGCCCTGGGTTGTATGCACTTCCCAGGTCTAAGCAGCTCAGGTCAGGCACTTGGGTAGTCCTCAGAGGCACAGACTCGGTTGGGCTTGCATTTTGTGCCCTTCTCAGGCCAAGCAGCTCAGGTGACCAGGTGTTTGTCGAGCGCAGTTGCTGCAACTTATCACCTCCCCTGTCCCTGCCACTTGGTTTTCTGAGTGTACAACCCACGCACCTTCTCAGGCAGATGTCAACAGTCCAGAATCCCAAGAAGTCTTGGTTAGCAACGAAACCTGCTTGCAGTTTGGTAGATGATGCCTCTCTGGGGCTGTGATTGCCTGCTTCCAGCTCAGGCTGCCCTCGCCTGCCTGTCTCGGCAGGGGATGGGCCGGTCCGCAGCTGGCTAGCTCTAGTTAGTCCTTTGTTCTGTGAGTGGGCCAGGCAGTGTCTTAGGTTAGGGCTTTTCGCATGGTAGCTATCCCACAGTCTGGTTTGCTATCTCAAGTAGTTACCTCAGATTGCCCTCTGGGCATTCAGGCCTGGTCCTTACTCTAAGCATTGTAGCCCATGCCTCCCTGCCCAGCCCTCGCTTCCTAATGGGGGATGTGGGCATCTGCGCTGCTTCTCAGCTGGGAGTTACCATTGGGCATGTGATCTATGGTTTTTAATTACTTATTTATTTTTCCTCCCGATTATGTTGCCCCCTGATGTTCCAAGGCTCGCCACAGACTTGGCAGTAAGAGTGTTTCATGGTGTTTGGAAACTTCTCTCTCTTTTTAAGACTCCCTTCCCGAGAGGGATCTGCATCCCTACCGCTTTTATATGTTTTCCTACCTCCTTTCAAAGACAATAGGCCGCTTTTCTGGGTGCCTGATGTCCTCTGCCAGCTTTCAGAAGTTGTTTTGTGGAATTTATTCAGCATTCAAATGTTCTTTTGATGAATTTGTGGGGGAGAAAGTGGTCTCCCTGTCCTATTCCTCCACCATCTTAGGACCATTCCCAGCATCATTTCTTCCAATGAACGTTCAGGTTTGATTTCCTTTAGGACTGACTGGTTCAATCTGCTTGCAGTGCAAAGGACTCTCAAGAGTCTTCTCCAACATCACAGTTCAAAAGCATCAATTCTTAGGCCCTCAGCCTTCTTTATGGTCCCATCCACTTGTGAATGCAAGGAATGCAAGAGACTCAGGTTAGATAGTAGGTCAAGAAGATCTCCTGGACTAGAAAATGGCACTCCACTCTAGTATTTTTGCTGGCATAATTCCATGGGCAGAAGAGCATGGTGGGCTACAGTCCATGGGGGCCTCAAAGAGTGGGACATGACTGAGCACACACATGCACTAGTGTTTGAAGGATACAAGACCTCATCTATGAGTTGAATAATCTCTGAGGATCTAATGTACAGCATGGTGATTATAGTTAGTAATACTGTATTCTATACTCAAAATATCCTAAGAGAGTATACATTAAGCATTCTCACCAATTCTTTTCAACCCCATAGACTATAGCCCACCAGACTCCTCTGTCCATGGAATTCTCCAGGCAAGAATACTGCAGTGGGTTGCCATTCTCTTCTCCAGGGAATCTTCCTGACCCACCAATCAAACCCAGGTCTCCTGCATTGCAGGTGGACTCTACCATCTGAGCCACCAAGGAAGGCCCTTTACCTGCTGAGCCACACTTTATTATTTTTCTCAACACACATGCAAAAAAAGATAACTATGTGAGGTGATGGATATGTTCATTAGCCTGATTGTAAAAATCACTTCACAAAGTATATGTATGTCAAATCATCATGTTGTATAGTTTAAAAGTATACAAATTTGTCAGTTGTACCTCAGTAAAGCTGATAATAAAGGATAAATCCACTAGTGACAATTTCTTTTTGTTTTCTCTCATGTGGGGAATGCTTTTATATTCCCTTCATTTATAAAGTGGTAGGCTGTTCTTTTAGTGTTTGAAATAATTTTTGTAGCTTCCTTCTGGCCTCCATGGTCTCAAATGAGAAATACACTGTCATTTGCATTGGTATTTTCCTAAGTTTATGTATTGTTTTTCTCTGAGTGCTTTCAAAATGTTGTTCTTTGATTTAGTTTTCAGAATTTTAATGGTGATGTTTCATGTCAGGTGTATCTTTGAATATATTCTATTTTATATTTACTCAGTTTTATGAAAAGTAAATTCTTGTTTTTCATCAAATTTGGCAACTTTAAAGCTGTTATTTATTTGAATATTTAGTCCTACTTTCTCCTCTCCCTCTGACACATTTTTGTTTCCAAGATCACTGAGACTCTATTCATGCCCCACCCCCACCCCCACCAATTTTTTCTCTGTATTTAGATTGGGTGAATTCTATTGATCTGTCCTCAAGTTCACTGAGTTTATCATCTGTTATTCCCACCCTATTATTGAACTTCTCTAGTAGGATTTTTATTTCTTTTATTTGGCAAGTGTTATTTGTAATAACATGTCTGTCCAGAAAAATAAAGAAATAAGTAAAAATTTAAAATTGTAGGGTTTCATCTAATCTTTTCTAATCATTACACTTTGTATTTATTTCTGCTTGCTTATTGTGTTGGCTAGGACCATCATTAAAATGCTTAATAGTAGAAATTATATCTTTAGTTTATTCATGACTTTATTAAAAATTCTTTGAAAGTTTTATCAGAAAGATTATCTTTTTGTTCATATTTCTTTTTGTAGTCATCTTTTAGTTAAGGAAGTTCTTCCTTTATTCTGCTGGCTATTTCTGTAATGATGATGCATTGAATTTCATCGAGTCCTTTTTTAATTCACTGAGATGTTAATAATTTTCCTTTAAATCTGTTAAAGAAGTGAACTACCTCTCTAGTGAGATTAAATCTGTGTGCCATCCTGCAATGTGGGAGACCTGGGTTCTATCTTTGGGTTGGGAAGATCCCCTGGAGGAGGGCATGGCAACCCACTCCAGTATTCTAGACTGGAGGAGCCTGGCAGGCTACATACAGCCCATGTGGTCACAAAGTCGGACACAACTGAGCTACTAAGCACACACACACACACACACACACACACACACACACACACACAAAGATACATTTGACTTTACTATTTCAAAACAGATTCAGTCATTCAGTCGTGTCTAGCTCTTTGCGACTTTGGGTTACCACATGTCAGGCTTCCCTGTCCATCAGCATCTCCTGGAGCTTGCCCAAACTCATGTCCATTGAGTCGGTGATGACATCTAACCATCTCATCCCCTGTCGCCCCCTTTTTTACTATTTCAAATCTTTCCTGAAATCAGTTTGCTAGTATTTTGTTTAGGATTTTTACTTTTATGCTTATACCTGAGTTTGATTAATAATTATATATAATTATTGAACCACTTGTTCAATTTTGGCATTAGGATTATGTTAACCCCCAAAAGGAGTTTATGTTGTTGTTTAGTCACTAAGTCACATCTGACTCTTTTGAGACCCGCATGGACTGTAGCCTGCTAGGCTCCTCTGTCCGTGGAATTTTCCAGGGAGGAATACTGGAGTACATAGCCATTCCTTTCTCCAGAGGATCTTCCTAACCTAGGGTCTGAACTCTGTTTTCCTGCATTGGCAAGCAGAGAGCTTAGTCTTTTCTTTTTTCCTAAGCTCTTGAACATTGTGCCTAAGATGAAAGTTATATATTCCTTGAAGTTTTTGTTTGAATATCCCACAGAAGACATGAAATGGTAGTAAAATATATTCTTTCAAAGATTTATATATTTTATAGCTTATTGATCTAATCAGGTTTTTACTTCTTATTTGGAAATTCTGGTATACTTTTGTTTCTAAATTATTGTCCACTTTATGTGTATAAATATATTGTCATAAATATGTGCATATTAGTCTTCTGATGTACTAGTCTAATGTTTTTGTACTTTACCTTCTCTCTTGTTTATACTTGTCAACATTTGTATTTTTAATTAGTTCTCTGAAATAACCTTGTTTTATGGACAATTTCCACTGATTTTTCTATTTTCTCATTTTCAGCTTTCATATTTATTAGTTTATTTACCTTTATTTGTGTTCATTTTGCAATTCTCTTTCTAGTTTTACATTTCAATACATTATACATGTATTTCCAATCTCCTATTTTAAAGTACATACATCATCTTCTTAATAGTCCATTGGCTACATCTCACACATAGTGTTTGTGTTATCATTTATTTCTAAATTTTTTTAACACTTATTCTTCAAATTCTCTTTAACCAAGGCTATTTTAAAACTGTCTTTTTCCCTTAATTTTTGAGTTATATAGGACTTAGGGACCACCTTTTGAATATTGATTTCTAAATTTGGTGAATTATAGTATGTGGACAGGGTCAGTACAATGTGATTACTTTTAATTAGTTAAGACATTCTTTGTCAACTTTTGAAAATATTCCAAAAAAATTTTTTATCCTAACTTCAAATAAAGATTATATATTTTTTCCCATTGTACTTGTTAATTTGGTATTATTGAAGTCCTCTATAAAATTTCTTATCTGATTTATTGGTTTCTGAGAAAGATCTGCCCAGGTCTCCTACTGTTACATATTTGTCAAAGTCTCCCTTGAGATTCAGTCAATATGTGCTTTTAGTTCAGTTGTCACTCAGTTTTGTCTGACTCTTTGTGACCTCATGGACTGTAGCACACCAGGCTTTCCTGTCCATCACCAACTCCCAGAGCTTGCTCAAACTCATGTCGATCAAGTCAGTGATGCCATCCAACCATCTCCTCCTCTGTCATCTAAAGTAAATTTGCTTTACTTTAGCAAAAGTATGTTGGATACTTAATGTTCATGACTTTTACCAATATACAATATCTTACTTTTTCCCACTTAATGCTTTGTATAGTAAAACCTATTTTATCTATATCAGCTTTTATTTTAACATTTACTTGATCCACATTTTTATTTATATTCCACCTTTTTGCTATCTTTTTAAGTTGCCACTGTTATGAACACTAATGCTTGAACTTTAAAAAAAATCAATTTTGAGGACCTCTGTCTTGCAATAGATAATTTTATCCAATTAAAATGTATGTGATTACTGATATAGTTGGCTTTATTCCTGCCAGCTTAGTTTGTGTTTTCTCTTTTGTTGTTTTATTTTATTCCTTTTATATGTTGGATAATAAAATTTGATTGACTTTACTATTATTTGATTAGAAACAGAGTACATAACTCTAATTCTTCTAAAATTAATCTACATATTAACATACTTTTAACATCCTTAAAATAGCACCTGTCTTCTGAATTTCCTCTCTTCTCCCTTCAATGCTCCTATTTATTTGTGTCAGTTATCCATTTCTAATTGCAATTTCAAATCTTTCTTCATTTTAAATATTTACTTCCTTTATATATTTGAAGTCTCTTCTTTTGGAAGATTTGTGAATTTGTTCTTTATATTCCATCTTCTATGCTATCACCTCTCATCATTTATTGTCTTTATTTTCTGCCTTGTTCTTCTGTACAATCCCAGAAAGCTGTTTTAGGTGCTGTGCACATAACTAATTTATGTTGTAATAATCATCCTTGTTTGTAATGCTTTTTTGAAATATGTTACAGTATTTGTTTCCCTCTACACTTTTTTCATTATATTACCTGTATCCTTTATTGTTATATTCTACTTCATCAGTGTACCTTTCATCTCGTCTGCAGAATTTGCTTCTTTTTGTCAGCACGATGCACATGCTGGCTAAAATTTCCTCTTATTTTAGCAATCATTTTAACAAACTATGTTCTCTTCAGTGTTACTTTTATTTCTTTATATTATTCTGAAAAATCTTTTGGCCCACTTGTTAGTTCTTTCTGTTGGAAGCTTGAATATGGCCTGATATTTGTCCAAAAATGTGGGTGGATTCTCTCTGCGTTGCCTCATTAGTCTCTAGGATACTCATAGAATCCTTTGCTTATGTCTTTAATTAAAAAGTTGATTAAAATAAGATTCTGTTATCAGTCTTTTGATTGAGTAACCTCACGATAGTGGTGGGATACTATTGCAGTGAGCAGCCCTATACAGCAATTTAATTTTTTTGTAGATTCTATTTCAACAATTACTTTCTGCATCTAGTTTCCTCCTTAGCCTGACTTTCGCTTCAGGTACATTGTAATCTATTGTCCATTTTTATGGCAAAAACCATAATATGTTTTTTTTTTTTTTTAATGCCCGAGAAAGCCTTGACATATTAAGTAATGATTTTAAAGACCTAAATAAATGTAAAGACATGCCTTATTTGTGGATTTGAAGACCCATTGTTTTGGAGATATTAACAATTTTCAAATTGATTCATAGAGTCAAATTAATGCCAGTCAAAATCCTAGCAGGATCTTTGTTTAGAAAAACTAATTCTGCAATTCATGTGAAAAGGCACAGTTACTAGAATAGCCAAAACAGTTTTGGACAATATCTACTTATAAGATATCCCATAAAGCTAAACTAATCAAAGTATGTAGTATTGGCAAAGTGACACATGAATGAAACAAAATAGAAAAATCAGAGATAGACTGACATAGATATGAACATATTTTTGATGGAGGTATGCTGCTGCTGCTGCTGCTAAGTCACTTCAGTCGTGTCCGACTCTGTGTGACCCCATAGACGGCAGCCCACCAGGCTCACGCGTCCCTGGGATTCTCCAGGCAAGAACACTGGAGTGGGTTGCCATTTCCTTCTCCAATGCATGAAAGTGAAAAGTGAAAGTGAAGTCGCTCAGTCGTGTCCGACCCTCAGCGACCCCATGGACTGCAGCCCTCCAGGCTCCTCCACCCATGGGATTTTCCAGGCAGAAGTACTGGAGTAGGGTGCCATTGCCTTCTCCATGATGGAGGTATAAAGGTAATTAAATGGAGAAAGTATATTTTCAAGACAATGTGCTGAAACAATTGAAAATTCAAAACAAATAAAGGAAATTTGACATGCCTCATACCTTATACAAAAACCAAAGATTAACTCAAAATGGATCATAGCCCTAATTGTAAATTAAAAAAAAAAATGCATTTAAAGTTTTAGAAGAAAACACAAGATAAAATGTATGCTATAGGGTTGGTTACATAATTTTAATTAGAGCATCAAAAGTGTACATACAGGTATACTGCTGGGTAAAATACAGGCTATCATTTACATCTGAATTTCAGATAAACAGTGACATAATAGTGTAAGTGTTCCCCAAGTGCATATTTTTCTTTGCTAAATCTGGTTGCCCTAGGGATAGAAAATAAATCGATGGTTGCCAGAATCCAAGGGGAGGGGAGGGATTGAATACAAAGAAGTAAGGGGAATTATGGAGATAAAAGAAATACTCTGTATCTTTATTGTTGTGATAATTATATAACTATACCAACCTAGATAGCATATTCAAAAGCAGAGACATTACTTTACCAACAAAGGTTCGCCTAGTCAAGGCTATGGTCTTTCCTGTGGTCATGTATGGATGTGAGAGTTGGACTGTGAAGAAGGCTGAGCGCCGAAGAATTGATGCTTTTGAACTGTGGTGTTGGAGAAGACTCTTGAGAGTCCCTTGGACTGTAAGAAGATCCAACCAGTCCATTCTGAAGGAGATCAATCCTGGAATTTCTTTAAAAGGAATGATGCTAAGGCTGAAACTCCAGTATTTTGGCCACCTCATGCGACGAGCTGACTCATTGGAGAAGACTCTGATGCTGGGAGGGATTGAGGGCAGGAGGAGAAGGGGACGCCAGAGGATGAGATGGCTGGATGGCATCACTGACTCGATGGATGCGAGTCTGAGTGACCTCTGGGAGCTGGCAATGGACAGGGAGGCCTGGCGTGCTGCGGTTCATGGGGTCGCAAAGAGTCGGACACGACTGAGCGACTGATCTGATCTGAGACCTCCGGGAGCTGGTGATGGACAGGGAGGCCTGGCGTGTTGCGGTTCATGGGGTCGCAAAGAGTCGGACACAACTGAGCGACTGATCTGATCTGATATAGGCATTTGACAAAGCTGGTATAACTATATACCAAAATGGGTGAATTTTCCTATATTTAAAGTATGCCTTAATAATGAAAATTGAAAGAAATTATAGTAAAATTGTAATTGTAGAATCCAGGAGGATATACAGTTATTACAGTTATTGTCTGTAAAACCTTGTAAACTTTTCTAAATGTCTGAAATTGTTCATAAGTAAAAATTTGGGTAGGACAATTAAAGAACAACGTAAGCAAAACACACAATAAATATAAATAATCCTATCTTTTAGGGAATATGTCAACAATATCAAGAAACAACTATGCTAGGGAGATACCAAAGATTTCTATTTGTTTTGGCCACACTTGCCTTTGAAATACTTGGAAGTAGCTGCTTTTGGTAAGTTTCTGCAAGGCTAAAAATATTCCAGGATGATGTTTTCCAATGTATAAAATACCAATCCTCATGTCTTAATATTAGGGGTATTTGTGGTGTTTTTCCAGGATCAACACAGTTCTTGTGAATCCACACTGCTTTTCCCAAGAAAGGATTTAAGTAAATAAAATATATCTTCTTTCAGTCAGGCCTTCTTTACCTATTTCACGGAAAAAATTCTTGTAGTTTGTGTCATTCGAAGGGCATCTTTGCCTAATTTCCACAACAGGATTTTGTACATTTTAGCTAATTTGTGTCTGTTTCTAGGCAACAAGCAGAGTCAGGGGTAAAGATTTGGAACTCTCCTTCTTATACCATTGTCTTAAGAAGAGAATACAAATCACGTTGGCAAATATGGGTGTTTTTCCAAAAGCAAAACTTGATTTTGTTTCCTTGAATACATGAAGGTGTTTTGTCCATATTCAAATGCAAATTCAAATTTTATTAATTTGTTGTCTATGTACAACTCTATTTTCTTTAATTTATCTAAAGCAAATTAATATTTTTCTTTCTATTCTTAAGCATTATTTTTTAGGTCCAGAAAAGTTTATTCCCAGTTTTTGGTTCTTCCTTTCAAATGACTTGTTCCCTCTTTGGAACACAAAATTTATTGTTTTGATCTCCATTGTCTGTGCTCATTTACTCATTTATACTTCATTTTATATCTTCATTCATAATTTTGCAGAATGCAGGGCAGAAGAGACAGTATTAGATTTGACCATATATTGCATTTTCTTTTTAACCATGGAAGCTACAATTTGTATTTCCTTGTACTGTTTTCTGTTACCTATGTCTTTTTTCCTCTGCTTTCAGTCATTTTTAAATTTTCTTTTGATGTGCATGTGCTTGTGCCTAAAAGACCATAATTGCCATGAAGGCTTATGCTTACTGGCCCCAAAAGAGTATAATCAATAAAGAATTCTTAAAGGGCTACTACCCAAGGGCACAGCAAGAGGAGACAGTCCCATGAACCCAAGCTTTCGTTGATATGAGATTATCTTTATAACTGTAGCCTGAGGTCCCAGAATGTACCTGTAATCCTTTCCAGAGACTTAGGAGGGAGGGTACTAACTTTGTGCTCTCTTCTGCCAGGTTCCAGAGCACAGTGTCTCCCAGAAGGGATCTTTTGCATGTATCTGTTGTGCCAGTTTTTTCCACTGCTGAGAGAGGAATACCCTTGATCACTTGGCTTTGGAGGCTGTGGGGCTAGTGTTCCCATAGGACTATAACAATCAGAGAGTCAATTCTTTGCTGGCTACCATGCTCAAGGCACTGCACAGAGACTGAAACCTACCCTGAGTCCTTTTGTGGTAAAGACCTATTTGCTTGTCCTGGAACTTTGACTTGAGGGCTATGCACCTGGTTTACACACATCTAAGGGACTTTGGCGATGGCACCCCACCCCAGTACTTTTGCCTGGAAAATCCCATGGACAGAGGATCCTGGTAGGCTCCAGTCCATGGGGTCGCTAAGAGTCAGACACGACTGAGCGACTTCACTTTCATTTTTCACTTTCATGCATTGGGGAAGGAAATGGCAACCCACTCCAGTGTTCTTGCCTGGAGAATCCCAGGGACGGGGGAGCCTGGTGGGCTTCCTTCTGTGGGGTCGCACAGAGTTGGACACGACTGAAGCGACTTAGCAGTAGCAGTAGCAGCAAGGGACTTTTGGGGCTTCCCTAGTAGTTCAGAGGTTAAAGCGTCTGTCTGCAATGCGGGAGACCTGGGTTCAATCCCTGGGTTGGGAAGATCCCCTGGAGAAGGAAATGGCAACCCACTCCAGTACTCTTGCCTAGAGAATCCCATGGACAGAGGAGCCTGGTGGGCTATAGTCCATGGGATCGCAAAGAGTCGGACACGACTGAGCCACTTCACTAAGCTTCACTAAGGGACTTCTGAGGGTCTTTCAGGGGACGAAGTCCAGTGGATTCTTTCCACTTTCTGTTTGTCTCACTTCAGCTTTCTGAGGCCTTCAGAAAGGAGCTTGTACTCTCATCTGGAGCCCCAATTTTGGTGACTGCCACTCAGGGGCCACCTCTAGATCGCCTAGATCATAGCCTATTGGACTTTTGTTTGCTGTTCCCCTGTGTGTGCTAAGTTGCTTCAGTCCTGTCTGGCTCTGTGCAACGCTGTGGGCTATAGCCCACAAGTTTCCTATGTCCATGGGATCTTCCAGGCAAGAATACTGGAGTGGGTTGCCATACCTTTGCATAGGGGACCTTCACAACCCACAGATCAAACCTACACAGGACTGTACATTTTTGCAGACTTTAAAAATCACTTCCTGAGGATCTGGTATCCAATCAGCCCAAATCTAGGTACTGACTGAGATCCTCCCCTTTGGGACACTGACAAGTATTGGCACACCCTCAACTAAGGGGACTCCATAAATATGGGCTGCTTGGACAATCACAATGGTTCACTCTCTGTGCTATGAAATTCAGTGAGCTTTGACATACGCTTAATGTCTTATGCCTATCATTATGGTATTAGTCAGAATAAGTTTCACTACCCTAAAAATCCCCTTGTGGCTCTTTTATTTAATCCTTCCCTTTTACCTGAACTCCTGGATACCACTGATTTTTTTTTTTAACTTGTGTATACTTTTGCCTTTTTCAGAATATGACATAATTGAAATCATATTACAGTATGTAGTTTTTTCAGATTGGCTTCTTTCCCTTAACAATATATATTTAAGGTTTATCCATGTCATTTCATGGGGTTTCCCTTGTGGCTCAGCTGCAATGCGGGGGACCTGGGTTTGATCCCTGGGTTAGGTAGATCCCCTGGAGAAGGGAAAGGCTATCCACTCCAGTATTCTGGCCTGGAGAATTCCATGGACTGTATAGTCCATGGGGCCTCAAAGAATCAGACACGATTGAGTGACTTTCACTTCACTTCATGTCATTTCGTAGCTTAATGGGTAATTTTTTTTTTTTTTTTTTTTGGTACTGTTGAATAAGATTCAAGTCTAAGAAATGGAATTCCACTGTAAAGAATGAAAGTTTGCTTATCCATTCACCTTTTGAAAGGCATTGTGCTCGCTTCCAGTTATTGATGATTACAAATAAGGATGTCACATTTTTGAGTTCTATAATTTTATTTGGTTCTCATTAATAACTTCTATTTCTTTGGTGAGTTTTTTAAAGATACTTTGTGATTGCCTGTTAAGCATTTTATTATGTCTTCTTTAAAATACTTGTGACAGAATTTCAATATCTGATTCATCTTAGTGTTAACATCTTTGTTAGTATTCACTGATTGTCTTTTCTCATTCATGTTATAATTTTTCTTGTACTTATATAATGGATGATTTTTGATTGTGGCATGAATATTCTTGAACATCCCTTGGTTTTGGTATATGAAGAGGTTCTGGAACTAATCCCCCATGGATACCAAGAGACATCTGTATAACTGCCTTAGGTCTAGAGAAAAGTGAAAAGAAAAAAATGGAGCAAATCGCCAATTTTTATTATTTTTTAATGTATTAGTTCCACACAATGAAGAAACATATACCAATAACTCTTACTTTTCAATGAGGCACGTCATTCTTCAGAGTAGGAAGAAGGGGTAAGGCAGTAGTCTGATACTGTTAATCAAGAGAAGTCACCTCACATGGAGACTTTTTAAAATCAGTCTTAGTTTTTGCCTTATTACTGAGTTGTAAGGGTTTTTTTGTATGTATTCTGTATATATTATTGGGCTTCCCTTGTGGCTCACCTGGTAAAGAATTCACCTGCAATGCAGGACACCTGGGTTCAATCCCTGGGTTGGGAAGATCCTTGGAGAAGGGAAAGGCTACCCAGTCCAGTGTTTTGGCCTGGAGAATTGCATGGCTGCCATGGGGTTACAAAGAGTCGACTGAGCAACTTTCACTTCACTCACTTCACTGTACATAAAACCTTGATCAGATAAAAATTTTTGCAAGTATTTTTGTCTTAATCTATTTGCCTCTTTATTCTTATAAGTCTTTCAGAGATCAGAAGTGTTTAACTTTGATGCATTCCAATTTATATAGACTTTGTTTTATAATCTTCACTTAGCCCAAAACCACACAAAAAGGAGATAAGCAATCCAATAACACTTGGCATTATTAATTTTTAAAACTGCCAATGTAATAGGCAAAATATGATATCCAATTCTTAAGAATTGCATTTACTTGATTATTAGAGATGTTGAACCTTTCCTAATATTTTTTAAATTAATTACCAACTTTTATGACCATCTCATCAAGAGCACATGTAACACATCTCCCAAATATCCTGCTGTGTTTTTGTTAAAAGGAATTCTGCATAGACAGAATAGACTATGAGTTTGACCAATATGAAAATGTTTTTCCTTCAATGCAAATAACTTGCTAAATTGAACATGTTATACCTATGTATAATTTGAGAGACTCAATCCATTTCTAAAAATTAGAACCAAAGACGGGAGATACATCATTTTCTATTATAACCATGATGTATCCACTACTAGTTATTGCCTGACAGCATGTAAGTAGGACTTGGTTATGTTCCTTGTTGTTAATGACCCAAAGATAAGCACGTATGTGAGCATTATAGTTTCTCTTCATATCTTCATGAATGTAAGAGCTGTAACAAAATTTTCATATGTATTTAGAACATATGCGTTTTGCTGATATCTCAAAATTTGGTGAAAAAGTTTATTTTCTGCATTCCTTTTTTTGATTTAATGTGTATCACTTTTGCCTCAACTTAAACTTTGCATTGGCTTTTATGAGAATATATAGAAGCATCAGGATACAGTGGTGACATGGCGGTATAGAAGGTTAGGAGTTAGAAGCCATAGGTTTAAGTCCCAGGTATTTAGCATATTTGGGTAATAACTCCCACAGTCCAGATGCTATTTAATTTCAACAGCTGAAATCTAACTTTGCCTTTTGCTACTTTTTTAAACCTATGGAAGTCACACCTTTTAGCTTTAATTTCCTCACTACAAAGTCATTAAGATTATGAAATAGGATAAAATTAAGAAACTACTTTGTACATTATAAGTACAGCATAAATATAAGAAATTGCTATTATTTTGCAGTCACCTCCCCTCTTCTCCTAAACAACTGCTGTTTTCCTATGCCTTATATGGACCATCTGTAATTTAGAACACTTGTTTTTGTGCTTATTCTAAGCAGAGTTGATCTCTATGTATATTTTCATATTTCCAAATGTAGCAATATCTCAAGTTTCTGGGTGATACATTTGTAAACTGAGAAATGTCGTGATAATGAGTGAGTCTAATTATAAGTTTTCAAATACTGCCTGCAGGGCTAGTTTTAGCTTTAATAAGGAATATCTCATTGGGGAATAAAATTCATTTTCTTCTGTGATAAAGCAGGCTTTGCTAGATTAAAAATACATTACCCTTTGGAGATTGGTCAAACTTGAGACAAAATGTTCCTTCTATTAGATGAACTTTTAAAAATCCTATCATCCAAAATTTCAGAGTTTTTAGATCTCTAAGTAAATGGGTTGGTAGACAAATTTTAGTTTATATACTCTGTATAAGAGAAAAATTACTGATTGTGCAGAAGTAAGCAAAAATCTGATTGCAAATATCCAATGAACACAGCTGACACTTGTGTCTCAGAAGCTTTGATCCTGGGAGGAATATTGATCCAATATCTGACCTTTCTTTCTCAATGACTTGTGCAAAATCACATTCATCTGAGGGGCCTAAGGCAGAATACTCCCAATGGGGCTTCCTTCTTTATTTGATAGAAAGTTATCTCCTGAAAAGTCAAGTGATATGGCTCAATTAGACACCACCATTGTTTATGTGTTTTAGAGGAAGAGAAGGAACAAGTGAAATGGAGAGGCAAATGCAGATGCAAAAGATAGGAAATAACGAAGTAGTTAAGCAGATATTTTTCAGAAGTATTGTAAATTTCCCTTGAAATATATAAGTAATTTTAAAAGTGAGCTTTTTGAAGTATAATTTACATATAATAAAATTCATCCATTTAAGTTTACAATTTCATGAGCTTTGACAAATATATTCAGACCTGTATCCACAACCACAGCAAGATATAATGTGTTTCTTTTAACAGAAAAATTTCCATAGTGATTTAATTTAGTCCTCTCCTCCCATCCATATCCCTTGGCAATCATTGATCTGTCACCATAGTGTTTCATTTTCTAGAATTTCAAATAAATGAGAGCATAGAGTATGTCAACTTTTGTGTCTGATGTCTCTCATTCAGCATAATACTTTCGATATTCATCCATCTTGTTAAGTATGCCAGTAATATAATCCTTTTTAATTCTGAGTAGCATTGCATTGTATTGATATGCAACAATCTTTTATACATTTACCAATTGATAGACATTTGGGTTTTTCAAGTATTTGACTATTATGAATAAAGCTCCTATGCACAAGTTTTGTATGGATGTATGTTTTTATTTCTGCTATGTAAATAAGTGAGCTTCTCTGGTGGCTCAGTGATAAAGAATTCACCTACCAATGCAGGAAACATGGATTCAATCCCTGGGTTGGGAAGATCCCCTAGAGGAGGAAAAGCAATCTATTCCAGTATTCTTGCCTGAAAAATTCCGTAGACATAGAAGCCTGGTGGGCCATAGTCCAAGGGGTAGCAAAGAGTCGGATATAACTGAGCAACTGAGCATGCATGCAACTAAGAGCAGGATTACTGGGTTGTTTGTAATTTTTATTTTAACTTTATAAAAAACTGTCAAACTGTTTGCCAAAAGAGCTGTACCCTTTTCAATTTCCATTATCAATATATGAGAATTACCATTGCTTCACGTCCTCACATAAACAGTTTAGTCTGTCTTTATTCTTAGTCATTTTGCAGTATGTAGTACTATCATACTAAATTTTTAATTTGTAATTCACTAATGTGCTTGCTTTGTGTGAGCTTATTTATAATTAGTATATCTTCTTTCATTAAATGTCTGTTAAAATCCCTTGCCCATTATTAAAAATCAGGGGTTTTTTGTCTTATTGAGTTATAGGAGTTATTTTTGGTATACACTGTATACAAAACCTTGATCAGATGAAAGTTTCTGCAAAATTTTTTCTTAATCTCTTTGCCTCTTTATTCTTGAAGATCAGACATTCTTAGTATTTATCTATTCCATTTATATATTCTTTGTTTTATAATATTCATATAGCCCAAAGTTACACAAATTTTCTCTTATATTTTCTTTTAGAAGTTTTATAATTTTAGCTTTAATGTTAGGTCTAAGTTCCATTTCCAATCAATTTTTTGTATAGTGTAGTTAGGGTTATCTTATTTAAATTGTTTGCATGCGGATATCCATTTGTGTAAGCATGATTTTCTGAAGTTTTTCTTTCCCCATAAATTATCTCTGCACCATTTTATGGTTGACCATACATGTACCCATTTTTGAATTCTCAGTTCTCTTCTATCAATCTATATGTCTGCTTTTATGCCAATGCCACAGTTGTTGTTGTTGTTGTTTTTTTTTTTTTCCTTTACTGTAGCTCTATAATAAGTAAAAGTCAGGTAGTATAAGCTTTCTAACTTTTTTCTTCTGTTTCACAATTATAATGGCTATTTCAGGTCTCTTGTATTTCCATGTAAAGTTTAGAATCAACTTGTCAATTTCTTTAAAATAAAAAAGGCCTGTGAGAATTTTGTTTGGGGTTATATTAGATCTCACATCAATTTGGGATAATTGATATTGAGTCTTCCATGGTAGGCAGAATTCTGGCTTTCATGATCTGTGTGTCCTGTGGTATTACTCCTGTAGATATGTAACATTTCAAGACAAAAGAAGTTTGGAAATCTAATTCAAGTTACTAATGAATTGACCTTGCAAAAGGGAGATTATTCTGGAATATCCGGAGAGGCATATATCATAAATCACATGGGCTATTAAAAGCAGAAAGCAGGGGCAGAATTAGAATGATTAGATACTCAAATGTTAATTTTTCAGCCCAATATAAAAAGAACAAGATAAGGAAAAGTGTGTGCTGATTTGCATTGCATTTAAAGATTTTATCTCTTTACTTTTTTTGACAATATAAGATACTAGTATTAGGGGAACCTGAGTGAAGGATATAAGGGGATATTTTGTACTATTTTTGAAAGTCTGAAATTACTTGAAATGAAAACAATTTTAGAAAATTTATACTAAGGGAATAAAATGGCTAGCACTTAGTAAAGTTCTGAGGGTATGACCATATGACAGATAATCTTCAAATGCAATGTGGTTATGGACTGAGTGTGAGAAACTTGGATATGATGACACAGTGCCCAAAGATTGAAGCAGTACACAAAAGGAATTTTTGTATCTCTATTTCAAGTTTACTAAGTACCTTGTCTACTTGAGTGGTAACAGATAGCTCAGCCGAAGGACAAATCTGTTCCAACAGGTTGATCCATCCTGCAGAGCAAAAATGCATCTTCTTAAGCCTTTCTGGGAAGTCAATGTCTTAACTAAAATAAATAACCTCAACATTATGGATTTTAAGTATTGGAACAGATCAATCTATCCAAAATTTGGAGGCAGACAAGTCCTTGAAACTGTTCTTAATTTGTTTTATTCCAGGTGGCTGCCTCTTTTACTTCATCTGTATTAGGAAGTCTGAAGTAATCTTTCTGTTCTGGTTGCTATCTTATTAAATATCGTATTTTTTCTTTACGCTTTTACCTTTTTTCTCATGATCATTGCCTTTACATCTTCTGCATGATGAAAGAGGTATTCTTATTTCATTCAGTTATTAGAGGCCCTAGAAATGTGCCTGCATGAAGTGAACCAGGTGCATTTTCATACCATGTATTATCATGGGCTTTAAAGATCAGATTATGGGACCACTCACACTTGTCTTTGCTGGAATAGTATGGTTTGTAATTATTATGGCATAGTGGTAATATCAGTCTTTATTTCTTAAAAAATAAGACATCATGGACTATTGAAATGCACACTTATTGAGAGAAATGTAAGAAAGGTATGAGAAGAAATAAATAAATGTACTTTTTAAATGCAAGGGAAATATTTAACTGGTGTTATTTTCAGAAGGCAGATATTTTCAAGTATGAGCCAGGTTTTAATCAACAAAAACTTCCCTATTTGGGGATATATATATATTCCCCTGCTCTCCACACTCCTGAATGCTACCAGGACTTTATTTTTCCTTAAAATTAGCTAAAATGCATGTTTATTTGATAATTTCATCACCTGTGGCAAAAGTCTGAAAATGGCATTCATACAGTTCTCTGAAAGATAGCAAGCACTTTGTGAAATACTCCAGCAAATAGTACCAAATACATGGTTAGTTGATTATATGTATTGGGAAGCCCAAATTGTATTATATTTTAAATTCTCAGAAAATACAGGAAGGAATATCTATGATATCTTTCTCTCTGTCTTTCTCAAACACAGAAACACAATTTTGCTTTATTTTTCTGATATCTGGTTGTTTTCTTTGCTAAATTAGTGATGTAAGTGTAATTTAATGTTAAAATTAACAATATGATTTGTGTTTTTGATAGTATATATAAACCACACATTTTCTCTGCATAAACATTTTCAGAAAGTTCAGCAAATGTTTGTTATTAAAATCTGCATGCAAATATGAGTAGAGGAGGACTTTTTTTTGATAAAGATTATCTACCAAAAGCCTAATGTAAATGTATTTAATGGGAGAGAATTCATATAATTTCCCTTTAAGATAAGGTATTGCTTGTTACTTCCATCACTGTCTAACATAGGTAATTCTGTCACAAATATTAGAATAAGAAAAAAATAAATATGTGGATTGGAAAAAAAGAAAAATAACTTTCATTTCGTATAATTATTTATATAGGTAATATATGTAAATTTGCTCATTTACATATAGGAAACCCTATGGAATCAACATACAAATCATTAAAATTAAATTTTTCATAGAAAAACAAAAATCAACAGTTCTTCAATACTTAGAATAGCTGTTCCCTGTATAGTCTTGCCATCCTCTTCACTGTATAGTCTTGCCAGTGTAATTAGTACTTCATAAGGAGACAGTAGAGACAGGAGAGTAGAGAAAGGAGAGTAGAAAGAGACACATTCTAACTTTGTATAAACCTAATGAAATAATTGGGGAAGGCAATGGCACCTCACCCCAGTACTTTTGCCTGGAAAATCCCATGGACAGAGGAGACTGGTAGGCTCCAGTCCATGGGGTCGCTAGGAGTCAGACACGACTGAGCGACTTCACTTTCACTTTTCACTTTCATGCATTGGAGAAGGAAATGGCAACCCACTCCAGTGTTCTTGCCTGGAGAATCCCAGGGACAGGGGAGCCTGGTGAGCTTCTGTCTATGGGGTCGCACAAGAGTCGGACACGACTGAAGCGACTTAGCAGCAGCAGCAGCAATGAAATAATCTCAAAACATACAAAGCCAATAGTAACAGAACCAAAGGAATAAATTAATCTATTGTCTTAAGTGGAAATTTTAACATGTATTTCATAGTAAATTTAGAACAAAATAACTGAAAAGATAATTTAAGACTGAAATAGAAGGAGGAAATGAAGTCAAGTCAAGAGAGACATAAGATATGAAGCAAGTATGCAGTAGAGAATAAATAAAGCCAAATCTTGGCTCATTTACAATATGTTTGATTTTTTTTTTCACTCTGTCAAGACCAATCAAGAAAAAAAAAAGGCAGAAAAGAAATAACCAGTACCTGGAATGAAAAATGGGCATCACTTTAAATTCTAAGGATTATTATAAAGACATTAGCAGGGTAATTTGAACAAATTTATAAAGATAAAATTTTTAACTAGATGAGAGGAGAAAGTTTCTTTAGAAATACATGTGAATAAAAGAAACAAGAGGACATGGAAAATCTGAATAATTATCTATATTAATGAGTTTGATGTCATAGTTAATTTGAATATCTAGTAGAAACCTTTCCCAATTAGCATTTGCTTATGCATAGGATGAAATGATTTGTGTCCCTCTGAGAACTAGTGGAAATGTCAGCTAAATTCTTTTCAAATCTGCTTAAAGGCATCAGAGAACAAGGGATAAGTTTCTGTGCGAAGTTGAAACGTGTAAACATAAGGTGATGATATACAGTCATTCAGTCATTTTCCCCCTAGTAGCATTTGCCAATTTCAACTTAGGGAAGAAGTTAAGAAATAGAACATTGGGAAAAGATTGTAAGACTGAAGGCAGTAGAATTTTTGGGAGTCTTACACAATGCAGCAACAAAATAGGAGAGTTCAGGAGCCATAGATATCTGGAGTCCTCTGAAAACACTGGTTATATTCTGAACCTGTGGTAGGTAGCACACTAAGAAACTAAACAAAAAATGTAAAAAACAAAAATTCCATAATCTTCCTGTGCTGAAGGCTAAAGCTCATGAACCATCAACAAAAGGGACTCCAATGAACAACATACCAGATTTACACTGGGAACTTCTAGTGAGCTATAACATACCTACAGGATAAACCAGTTGTAACCTGAGCCTTACTAATTCTACAACTCAATATTTACCTAATGATATTTACAACCCAAGGTTTATCTAACCTAGCTAGTCCATCATGATCAGAAGCAGATGCCCTAAAATTATCTTTATAATGTTGATTTTTCATATTTACTTTAGGAAGTTTTCTGACTCTGAGATTTATATATATCAGATCAGTCGCTCAGTCGTGTCCGACTCTTTGCGACCCCATGAACTGCAGCACGCCAGGCCTCCCTGTCCATCACCAGGTCCCGGAGGTCACTCAGACTCACACCCATCAAGTCAGTGATGCCATCCAGCCATCTCATCCTCTGTCGTCCCCTTCTCCTCCTGCCCTCAATCCCTCCCAGCATCAGAGTCTTCAATGAGTCAACTCTTCGCATGAGGTGGCCAAAATACTGGAGTTTCAGCTTTAGCATCATTCCTTCCAAAGAAATCCCAGGGCTGATCTCCTTCAGAATGGACTGGTTGGATCTCCTTGCAGTCCAAGGACTCTCAAGAGTCTTCTCCAACACCACAGTTCAAAAGCATCAATGTATGATGTTGGTTTCAGGGTTCTCTTTTTCCCTTCTCCATAGGGAATATGTAAAGCAACAAATCATTAGATGGAATTTAAGTAAATTTCTATAGTCCTAGCTATAAAGCCATTATGGCAATGCATTTGAGCCATAGCCATCAGTTCTAGTTTACCTACAAGGCAGAAACCTAGCTTAATTTACTTTTTTTGGTACATTCAAGCTAAATGAATCATAGTTGTCTTGTTCTTATACAGTTATATCTTTGTATATACACACATCTAAAGTATTCCTACATAATAAAATATCACAGCACTTAAGTTACCCTGAGGACTATTCTGCTGCTCCACTGTTGGAAGAACTTAAATTTCAAGTTAAAGAATATGGGCACTAAAAACAAAAAACAAAAAGGAATATGGGCATTTGCTAGACAATGAATAGATATTAGTGGCTACTTATCAAAGTAACACAGCTTAATGAAACATACTTTAGGAAACTTGATTCTATTAGAAGTACATATAATGATTAAGTACATATAATCCACATCGATGGATGTGAGTCTGGGTGACCTCCGGGAGTTGTGATGGACAGGGAGGCCTGGCGTCCTGCGATTCATGGGGTCGCGAAGAGTCGGACAGGACTGAGCGACTGATCTGATTTGATCTGTTAATGATTAAGATGTAAAAAAGCAATATTTCAGTTGAAATGTCATAAAGAGACATGAGGTTGATCCAAGAAACTTGTGATTTAGAATTTTACATCTATAAGAGTATTAGAGTTTAATTCTGTGACTTTATTTAATGGAAGGGAAACTAAAAGAAAGGGAGTAAGTGGAAAGGAAATACAAATAGCACATGGTTTAAAAAAGAAGAGTTGAGGCATATAAATTATTTAAAGTACCATCTTTTAGTCTTTCACATATTTTTTTTTTTAATAAGAATGTTATATAAAAACAAATCCAGACTTAGATAAGGAGAGGCTTTACTGAGAAGAAAGACTGTTGCAGTAGGGAGAGCTCTCAGATCTCAGAAATCTGAAAGTGTCTCAAAAGCAAGCAGAAAGACTTTTCTTTTATAGAGAGGGGTGAGCAGTAAGTATGGGCAAGTCAGGCAAATGAGAGAAAATGATTAGAGGGCTCTGTCGGGAAATGTGTCTCACTGTAGTCAGCCGATTCTCAGGATAAACTGAGAAGGGGCTATTTTTCGTTTTTCAGTGCTTGATCAGGTTGGAGGATAAGCAGAGTTCAGAAACATTTAGTGAAGAAACAAACATGACTAAAGTTGGTCAAGACAGCAGAGGGTGAGTGTGAACACCTGGTCAAGAGCCAGTAGCACGTGGGGATACACCATTACTGGAGGTATTCCAGTGGATAATAAATAGCCTCTTGGTAGTTATACAAGAAAATAAATGTATTAATTTTAGTCAGGTAGGAATTTGGCTTGGGTGACCTTCAAAAATTTATTCTCACTTGAAGAACAATTCTTTGTATGATTCAGTCAGTATTTCTACAAAAGCGAAAGAGGTCCCCTTCATGTACATTCCTGGACTATAAGATGTGCTGCATCATCTAGTCACTTTATATAGTATCTTTCAATAAAAGTTAGTAAAATCCTTTAAAAGCAAGCCTTGGAGTCATCATTTTGTAGATTGTGTAAATGAATTATTCAGGACTCTGTACTTCCAAATATCTATTATTTCAGACTGAACAAAATTGCTGTGTACAGGATATGCATTTCTTCCCTAGGATTGCAGTAATAGTATGGAAAGGATGTGCACTATTAACATTTAGATAGGTATCACTGGAAAAGCAATGCTTAAAATTTACCTAGTGTGGAGAAAAAAGAGGAAAGGTTATGGTTAAATCTTATCAGACTCACCACTAGTCCATCAATTCAAAGTTAGCTTGGGGAGTGATGCTGCTTTTCAAGCTCCCATGAAAAGACTTCCTGATTTGTAAAGGAGGCAAATTTATTTATGTAAATTGACTATTTGGCAGTACTTCTGCCTCTTTTAGTGTTGACTAGTCCCGCCTCTGATAAGGCAGATCTAATTTCATTTCCATTAAAATGCAATGAAAGCACATTTATGAATTTAATAATTTCTTTCCTGAGTTTGATAGGAGTTTAGAATGGTTAGCTGTGGAGTGTTATTAATAAATATTGCTTTTTAAAATTAAAATAGAAACACCTAGCTGGTCAGGGAATTTTTTTTTTCCTGCTATAGATGACAAAAATTGAGTTGGTAAAAGAAATAGTAATTTGCCAAAGGGCTTGTTTAATTGGACCCTCTTGCTTATCTCATTGTCAAATTATTTTCAAACCTTTTTCTATATAATTAAAATATTGATGTACTTTGGTTTGCATAACTTATTCATCTTCCTGAAAGGAACATGAAGCAAATATAAATTAAGCCTTTTTAACAAAGCATGGAAAGAGGAATATGATGTTGTGAATTGTTCTGCTAATTTGTCTTTCAGAAGGCTCTCTTAAAATTTTATATTTTCCCATACGGCTTACATTGTTATATGAACTGTGTCAACTAAAAAAAGATGCACAACTTGAGAGTTGCAAACTAAGTTTTATTTGTGGCAAAATGAGGACTGCAGCCTGGGAGATGGCACCTCAGATAGCTCTGAGAGACTGCTCCAAAGAGGCAGAAGGGAAGGTCAATATATAAGATTTAGGTGAAGGTGGAGTTCAATGCAAATCAAGTGCTTACTTTACAAGAGGCTTTGTCCTGGTCAGGAAGATCTGATGTCATCACGAAGGGATTTATAGCTTTTCTAGATATGAGGAGATGCAAGGATTGTGACTTCATGGCATATAGATGGGGAAACAATGGAAACAGTGACCTACTTTATTTTCTTGGGCTCCCAAATCACTGATGACAGTGACTAAAGCCATGAAATTAAAAGACGCTTGCTCCTTGGAAGGAAAGCTATGACCAACCTAGATAGCATGTTAAAAATCAGAGGCATCGTTTGCCAACAAATATCTGTCTAATCTATGGCTTTTCCAGTAGTCATGTATGGATATGAGATTTAGACTATAAAGAAAGCTGAAGGTGAAAAATTGATGCTTTTGAACTGTGGTGTTGGAGAAGACTCTTGAGAGTCCCTTGGACTGCAAGGAGATCCAACCAGTCCATCCTAAAGGAGATCAGTCCTGGGTATTCATTGGAAGGACTGATGCTGAAGCTGAAACTCCAGTACTTTGGCCACCTCATTCGAAGAGTTGACTCATTGGAAAAGACTCTGATGTTGGGAAAGATTGAGGGCAGGAGGAGAAGGGGATGACAGAGGATGAGATAGTTGGATGGCATCACAGACTCAATGGACATGAGTAAGTTCCAGGGGATGGTGGTGGACAGGGAAGCCTGGCGTGCTTCACTCCATGGGGTCAGATTGGACTGAGCAGCTGAATAACAATAACAAGGATTGGGATCATAAAATCTGTTTCTAAAAAACATCCAACTATCTAAAGACCTGTCTCACCAGATTCCCTGGAGCACTAGTTCCTCACTCCACTCCGAACTCCCTCAGGGAGTGTTGAAGGTCAATAGCTGCAACAGCACAGGGTTGAATCTCCACAGAGGCAGATGACAAATGCTCTTGTTGTTCAGTCATTTGCAATGTTCCTGGCAAGTGCCAATTTGAAGTTGATGACTTCCTATCTAACTATCATTATTTCTAATAACTTAGTGCAGATACTTGATCCACAGTGCTTCCTGATGAAGTACTATTTGCTTGAAGTGCCACTGTATAGACTGTGTAGTCAACAACCATTTACAGATTAACAAAAAAGGGGATATATGTGTGAATATTTTAAAAAATGCAAAAGGGTTTTAAAGATTATAAGAATCACTGGTAGCAGAGCTTAACCTATTTTCCTGTCTAAATTAACTTTCTAATTTCACCTCCCCAAGGGTGAAAGCAAAAGTGAAGTTGTTCAGTCGTGTCTGACTCTTTGTGACCCCATGGACTGTAGCCTACCAGGCTCCTCAGTGCATGGGATTTTCTAGGCAGGAATATTGGAGTGGGTTGCCATTTCCTTCTCCAGGGGATCTTCCTGACCCAGGGATGAAACCCGGGTCTCCTGCATTGTAGGCAGACGCTTTACCGTCTGAACTACAGAGCTCTAAAGTCTCCCAAGGGTGGACAGACACAACTTTACCTTTTATTCACTTACAAATACTTGATTGACTTGTTAGGTCAGATAAAATAAACAACTTTCTTGACATCAAGAGCTGGGTATGTTGGGGAAGAATACGGAGAAGGCAATGTGGCACCCCACCCAGTACTCTTGCCTGGAAAATCCCACAGACGGAGGAGCCTGGAAGGCTGCAGTCCATGGGGTCGCTGAGGGTCAGACACAATTGAGCGACTTCATTTTCAATTTTCACTTTCATGCATTGGAGAAGGAAATGGCAACCCACTCCAGTGTTCTTGCCTGGAGCATCTGAGGGACGGGGGAGCCTGGTAGGCTGCCGTCAATGGGGTCGCACAGAGTCGGACACGACTGAAGCGACTTAGCAGCAGCAGCAGGAAGAGTGGGTTGCATGGATTCAGAATACTGAAACAGTGTGGCTACAACTCAAGAGTTTCTTATGCATACTTAAAATACTGAATTTACAAACTTAATTTCCTTGACAGTGCTGTCAGGCAAGTCCAGCCCATCCTTTATTAAATGACAATTAAAGAAGTCTGGATTGGAATATAAAATATTATCTGGTGTCAAATATTTGTAGATGCCTTCCTATGACTCGAACTTCCAGTTTAATGAAAATGTTTGAGATCTGTTAATACTTCTGTACCAGCTTTTTTATTTTATATATCTTTAAATTAAGCGCTGATGAATTGATGCTTTTGAACTGTGGTGTTGGAGAAGACTCTTGAGAGTCCTTGGACTGCAAGGACATCCAACCAGTCCATTCTGAAGGAGATCAGCCCTGGGATTTCTTTGGAAGGACTGATGCTAAAGCTGAAACTCCAGTACTTTGGCCACCTCATGTGAAGAGTTGACTCATTGGAGAAGACTCTGATGCTGGGAGGGATTGGGGGCAGAAGGAGAAGGGGACGACAGAGGATGAGATGGCTGGATGGCATCACTGACTCGATTGACGTGAGTCTGAGTGAACTCTGGGGGTTGGTGATGGACAGGGAGGCCTGGCGTGCTGCGATTCATGGGGTCGCAAAGTCAGACATGACTGAGTGACTGATTTGATCTGATCTGAAATTTAAAATGCCATTTGTACCACTTTCTAAGTACAATCTAAATTTATCATGCTATTTAAAATTCACAATCAATTTTTTGTGCAGCCCTGGGTAATGTTTTGTATATGGAAAGTAAATCCATTTTAATCAAAATATACTGTTATTTAGATTAAAAAATATTATAAAGTGAAATAAATTCAATAGCTAACAGCAATTATTTGAAGTATCATCCTTATGCATATTAAAAATTCAGAGCAAATTAAGAAAGAAGAAAATAGCATTAGATAAATGTAGCAAACCTAGAGCAAAACCATACTTACTGGTAGAATATTAATAATTCATTCCAAATGGGGAATAACACTATTGGTACTATAATTATTTTACTAGAATACCTAACCAGTGCATTAAGAAAAAGAAAGAGATATAAATATTGGAAACTTATATAAAATTGAAGATGCTTTCAAATAATTTGATCTGATAATTAATATTAGATTAGGAAGAAAAATATATCAGCAGCATTCAAATGATATGTTGCAAATAGAAATATAAAGGTGCATATCAAAACAGATAAGAGCTTTAATTTTATTTTGGAATAAACTTAAGTTATACAAAAAAAATGAGAAAGTTGATTGAAGGACATTAAAGTTTCAACTAGGAAGACCAAACATTTTCCTTTTATTCCAAAGATTTATGAGTTTCAGCTTTTGGAAATTGACTTGTACTAATTCTTGAATATAATTCTTTAATATCATTTCTTCTAATAATTACTATCATATCCTCTAATATCTAATATTATTTAATATCATTTCCTCTAATATTTTAGCATTTCTAATAGTAAAATATTCTCTCTATGGGATTAAATCCCTATGTCACTACTGTTGCTTTCACATTTCTTTCTCTCTATGGAAACGCATGTATTTCTCCAGCATTTTTCCCAGCAATTCTATTGATTTACTTTCTTACAATAATGGCTTTATTTTTCTGATGCTTTTTTAAAAACAATTTCATTTTAAATTGTTTTTAATTTTGATAAAGTTAAATTCACATGCATTTTTTTTATTAAATTTTATTTTGGTTAACTTTACAATATTGTATTGCTTTTGCCATACATCAAGATGGATCTGCCACAAGTATACATGTGTTCCCCATCCTGAACCCTCCTCCCTCCTCCCTCCCCATACCATCACTCCGGGTCCTCTCCCAGTGCACCAGCCCCAGGCATCCGTTATCAGGCATCGTACCTGGACTGGCGACTCATTTCAGATATGATATTATACATATTTCAATGCTATTCTCCCACATCATCCCACCCTCTCCCGTTCCCAGAGTCCAAAAGTCTGTTCTATACATCAGTGTCTCTTTTGTTGTCTCGTAAACAGGGTTATTGTTACCATCTTTCTAAATTCCATATATATGCGTTAGTATACTGTATTTGTGTTTTTCTTTCTGGCTTACTTCACTTTGTATAATAGGCTCCAGTTCCATCCACCTGACTAGAACTGATTCAAATGTATTCTTTTTAATGGCTGAGTAATACTCCATTGTGTATATGTACCACTGCTTTCTTATCCACTCATCTGTGGATGGACATCTAGGTTGCTTCCAAGTCCTGGCTATTGTAAACAGTGCTGCTATGAACATTGGGGTACACGTGTCTCTTTCAATTCTGGTTTTCTCAGTGTGTATGCCCAGCAGTGGGATTGTTGGATCATAAGGCAGTTCTATTCCCAGTTTTTTGAGGAATCTCCATACTGTTCTCCATAGTGGCTGTACTAGTTTGCATCCCACCAACAGTGTAAGAGGGTTCCCTTTTCTCCACACCCCCTCCAGCATTTATTGCTTGTAGACATTTGGATCGCAGCCATTCTGACTGGCGTGAAATGGTACCTCATAGTGGTTTTGATTTGCATTTCTCTGATAATAAGTGATGTTGAGCATCTTTTCATGTGTTTGTTAGCCATCTGTATGTCTTCTTTGGAGAAATGTCTACCTAGTTTTTTGGCCCACTTTTTGATTGGGTCGTTTATTTTTCTGGAATTGAGCTGTAGGAGTTGCTTGTATATTTTGAGATTAGTTGTTTGTCTGTTGCTTCATTTGTTATTATTTTCCCCCATTCTGAAGGCTATCTTTTCACCTTGCTTATAGTTTCCTTTGTTGTGCAGAAGCTTTTAAGTTTAATTAGATCCCATTTATTTATTTTTGATTTTATTTCCAATATTCTGGGAGGTGGGTCATAGAGGATCCTGCTGTAATGAATGTCAGAGAGTGTTTTGCCTATGTTTTCCTCCATGAGTTTTATGGTTTCTGGTCTTACATTTAGATCTTTAATCCATTTTGAGTTTATTTTTGTGTATGGTGTTAGAAAGTGCTCTAGTTTCATTCTTTTACAAGTGTTTGACCAATTTTCCCAGCACCACTTGTTAAAGAGATTGTCTTTAATCCATTGTATATTCTTGCCTCCTTTGTCAAAGATAAGGTGTCCATATGTGCGTGGATTTATCTCTCGGCTTTCTATTTTGTTCCATTGATCTATATTTCTGTCTTTATGCCAGTACCATACTGTCTTGATGACTGTGGCTTTGTAGTAGAGCCTGAAGTCAGGCAGGTTGATTCCTCCAGTTCCATTCTTCTTTCTCAAGATAGCTTTGGCTATTCGAGGTTTTTTGTATTTCCATACAAATTGAGAAATTATTTGTTCTAGTTCTGTGAAGAATAGCGTTGGTAGCTTGATGGGGATTGCATTGAATCTATAAATTGCTTTGGGTAGTATACTCATTTTCACAATATTGATTCTACCAATCCATGAACATGGAATATTTCTCCATCTATTAGTGTCCTCTTTGATTTCTTTCACCAGTGTTTTATAGTTTTCTAAATATAGGTCTTTAATTTCTTTAGGAAGATATATTCCTAAGTATTTTATTCTTTTCATTGTAATGGTGAGTGAAATTGTTTCTTTAATTTCTCTTTCTATTTTCTCATTATTATTGTACAGGAATGCAAGGGATTTCTGTGTGTTGATTTTATATCCTGCAACTTTACTATATTCATTGATTAGTTCTAGTAATTTTCTGGTGGAGTCTTTAGGGTTTTGTATGTAGAGGATCATGTCATCTGCAAACAGTGAGAGTTTTACTGCTTCTTTTCCAATTTGGATTCCTTTTATTTCTTTTTCTTCTCTGATTGCTGTGGCCAAAACTTCCAAAACTATGTTGAATAGTAATGGTGAAAGTGGGCACCCTTGTCTTGTTCCTGACTTTAGAGGAAATGCTTTCAATTTTTCACCATTGAGGATAATGTTTGCTGTGGGTTTGTCATATATAGCTTTTATTATGTTGAGGTATGTTCCTTCTATTCCTGCTTTCTGGAGAGTTTTTATCATAAATGGATGTTGAACTTTGTCAAAGGCTTTCTCTGCATTTATTGAGATAATCATATGGTTTTTATTTTTCAATTTGTTAATGTGCTGTATTACATTGATTGATTTGCAGATATTGAAGAATCCTTATATTCCTGGGATAAAGCCCACTTAGTCATGGTGTATGATCTTTTTAATGTGTTGTTGGATTCTGATTGCTAGAATTTTGTTAAGGATTTTTGCATCTATGTTCATCAGTGATGTTGGCCTGTAGTTTCCTTTTTTTGTGCCATCTTTGTCCAGTTTTGGTATTAGGGTGATGGTGGCCTCATAGAATGAGTTTTGAAGTTTGCCTTCTTCTACAATTTTCTGGAACAGTTTGAGTAGGATAGGTGTTAGCTCTTCTCTAAAGTTTTGGTAGAATTCAGCTGTGAAGCCATCTGGACCTGGGCTTTTGTTTGCTGGAAGATTTCTGATTACAGTTTCAATTTCCATGCTTGTGATAGGTCTGTTAAGATTTTCTATTTCTTCCTGATCCAGTTTTGGAAAGTTGTACTTTTCTAAGAATTTGTTCATTTCTTCCACGTTGTCCATTTTATTGCCATATAATTTCTGATAGTAGTCTCTTATGATCCTTTGTATTTCTGTGTTGTCTGTTGTGATCTCTCCATTTTCATTTCTAATTTTATGGATTTGATTTTTCTCCCTTTGTTTCTTGATAAGTCTGGCTAATGGTTTGTCAATTTTATTTACCCTTTCAAAGAACCAGCTTTTGGCTTTGTCGATTTTTGCTATGGTCTCTTTTGTTTCTTTTGCATTTATTTCTGCCCTAATTTTTAAGATTTCTTTCCTTCTACTAACCTTGGGGTGCTTCATTTCTTCTTTTTCTAGTTGCTTTAGGTGTAGAGTTAGGTCATTTATTTGGCTTTTTTCTTGTTTCTTGAGGTATGCCTGTATTGCTATGAACTTTCCCCTTAGGACTGCTTTTACAGTGTCCCATAGGTTTTGAGTTGTGTTTTCATTTTCATTCATTTCTATGCAGATTTTGATTTCTTTTTTGATTTCTTCTGTGATTTGTTGGTTATTCAGGAGTGTGTTTTTCAGCCTCCATATGTTGAAATTTTTAATAGTTTTTCTCCTGTTATTGAGATCTACTCTTACTGCATTGTGGTCAGAAAAGATGCTTGGAATGATTTCAAATTTTCTGTACTTACCAAGACTAGATTTATGGCCCAGGATGTGGTCTATCCTGGAGAAGGTTCCGAGTGCGCTTGAGAAAAAGTTGAAATTCATTGTTTTGGGATGAAATGTCCTATAGATATCAATTAGGTCTAACTGGTCTATTGTATCGTTTAAAGTTTGTGTTTCCTTGTTAATTTTCTCTTTAGTTGATCTATCCATTGGTGTGAGTGGGGTATTAAAGTCTCCCACTATTATTGTGTTATTGTTGATTTCTCCTTTCATACTTGTTAGTCTTTGTCTTACATATTGCGGTGCTCCTATGTTGAGTGCCTATATATTTATAATTGTTATATCTTCTTCTTGGATTGATCCTTTGATCATTATGTAGTGACCTTATTTGTCTCTTTTCACAGCCTTTGTTTTAAAGTCTATTTTATCTGATATGAGTATTGCTACTCCTGCTTTCTTTTGGTCCCTATTTGCATGGAAAAACTTTTTCCAGCCCTTCACATTCAGTCTGTATGTGTCCCCTGTTTTGAGGTGAGTCTATTGTAGACAACATATATAGGGGTCTTGTTTTTGTATCCATTCGGCCAGTCTCTGTCTTTTGGTTGGTGCATTCAACCCATTTACATTTAAGGTAATTATTGATAAGTATGACCCTGTTGCCATTTACTTTATTGTTTTGAGTTCGAATTTATATACCCTTTTTGTGTTTCCTGTCTAGAGAATGTCCTTTAGTATTTGTTGGAGAGCTGGTTTGGTGGTGCTGAATTCTCTCAGCTTTTGCTTGTCTGTAAAACATTTGATTTCTCTTTCATATTTGAATGAGATCCTTGCTGGGTACAATAATCTGGGCTGTAGGTTCTTTTCTTTCATCACTTTAAGTATGACTTGCCATTCCCTCCTGGCTTGGAGAGTCTCTATTGAAAGATAAGCTGTTATCCTTATGGGAATTCCCTTGTGTGTTATTTGTTGTTTTTCCCTTGCTGCTTTTAATGTTTGTTCTTTGTGTTTGATCTTTGTTAATTTGATTAATATGTGTCTTGGGGTGTTTCACCTTGGGTTTATCCTGTTTGGGATTCTCTGGGTTTCTTGGACTGGAGTGATTATTTCCTTCCCCATTTTAGGGAAGTTTTCAACTATTATCTCCTCTAGTATTTTCTCATAGTCTTTATTTTTGTCTTCTTCTTCTGGGACTCCTATGATTCGAATGTTGTAACATTTAATATTGTCCCGGAGGTCTCTGAGATTGTCCTCATTTCTTTTAATTCGTTTTTCCTTTTTCTCCTCTGCTTCATTTATTTCTACCATTCTATCTTCTAATTCACGAATTCTATCTTCTGCCTCTGTTATTCTACTACTTGCCTCCAGAGTGTTTTGGATCTCATTTATTGCATTATTCATTATATATTGACTGTTTTTTATTTCTTCTGGGTCCTTGTTAAACATTTCTTGCATCTTCTCAATGCTTTTCTCCAGGCTATTTATCTGTGATTCCATTTTGTTTTCCAGATTTTGGATTAATTTCACTATCATTATTCGGAATTCTTTATCTGGTAGATTCGCTATTTCTTCCTCTTTTTGGTTTGGTGGGCATTTATCCTGTTCCTTTACCTGCTGGGACTTCTTCTGTATCTTCATCTTTTTTAAATTGCTGAGTTTGGGGTGTCCTTACTGTGTTCTGGCAGTTTGTGGAATTCTCTTTATTGTGGCGTTCCCTCACTGTATGTGGGTTTGTACAGGTGTCTTGTCAAGGTTTCTTGGTTAGAGACGCTTGTGTTGGTGTTCTCGTGAATGGAGCTGGATTTCTTCTCTTTGGAGTGCAATGGAATGTTTGGTAATGAGTTATGTGATGTCTAAGATTTTGGGGTCATTTTGGGTAGCCTGTATATTGGCTTAGTTTCAGTGTAGGTTTGGAGGCATTTGATGAGCTCTTGTCAATTAATGTTCCATGGGATCAGGGTTTGGACTTAAACCTCTTGCTTCCAGTTATCAGTCTTTTTTTTACAGTAGTCTCAAAAACATCTCCTTCTATACTGCACTCCACAACTGGACCGCTCAGACATGTTCACGGAGTTATACAGAGAAGAAAAGAGGGAGGAAGGTGACAGAGGTGGTCAGGAGGATAAAAGGAGGGAATGAAAAGGAGAGAGACAGATCCAGTCAGTAATAGGCACAAATTGATTACATATACCGGAAAGCATAGATTAAAGATCTAGATTAGAGTTTGGAGTTTCAGGAATACAATGTCAAAGAAAAGATGAAGAGATAGAAACAGAGAGGAAAAAAAAAGTCTCAAAAGTTATAAAAAAAAATGGATAGGTAAAAAATTGATAGCAATTACCAATAAGCTAAACTTATCAATCTAGAGCAGAGTTTGGAGTTTCAAAAATACAATGTTAAAGGAAAGAAAAAAAGAAAAGACAAAAAGAAAAAAAAAAAGAAAAAGAAAAAAAGGGGTTGCAAGAGTTATAAAAAATATTCTAGTAGTGGAAATTACAGGAGTACTAGAGGATAAAAATTTTTTTTTAATTTTTTAATAAAAAAAAAAAATATATATATATATATATAAAGAAAGAAAGAATGATGGTAAAAATAGTAACAATATATATAAGACTTTCTCTCTTATTGTTGGTCCAGTTCATTTTCGGCTAGTTCCTTGTTCCAGCTTAAATTTCTCAAGATCTATAGGCCCCTTTCTCTGCAGTTGGTACTAACCACGGGGTTTTAGTTTATTGCCTGTCGCTTCCACAGTGGTTCCCTCTGTTATAGCTTCTTCTATTTTCTGGTCTCTTCAGTGTCTGATTTCCGCCCTGATACAAAGGGGGCAGTGGTGGACACCTTTTTTTTTTTTTTTTTTTTTTTTTTTAGGCTCACTTTTTCAGTTGCGCTGCGGGGAGGGAGGGACGCTGCAAATAAATACCACTGGCGTGTGCTCTCAGTGGCTCAGCCACACTGGGTCTGCCCCTGCTCACGGCGCGTGTAGCCTCCCTGCCCACTCTGCTTAGGCTCTCTGTTTCCCTGCCAGAACCATCCGCGACTGGCCCTGGGCTGCTTGCCCCTCCCAGGCCTAAGCTGCTCAAGTTCAGGCACTCGGGTAGTCCTCAGAGGCCCAGGCTCGGTTGGGCCTGCGTTTTTTTGCCCTTCACAGAATCCAGCAGCGCAGGTAATGAGGTGTTCAGCAAGCGCGGCTTCTGCGACTTATCACCTCCCCACCACTCGGTCCTCCAAGTGCACCCCTGGTGCACTTTCCCAGGCGGATGTTAGCCGACCAGAGCCCTAAGAAGTCTTAGTTAGCAAATAAGTCTGCTTACAGTTTTATGGATAATGTCTATCTGGGGCTGTGATTGCCTCCCTCCAGCTCTGGCTGCCTGTCACCGGAGGGGGACGGACTGCAGCCGGCTATCTCTGTAAAGTCCTTTGTTCTGTGCATGGGCCCGGTAGTGTCTTGGGTTAGGGCTGGCTTTTCGTGTGGTAGGTATCTCACAGTCTGGTTTTCCAGCCCAAATTATTCAGCTCAGGTAGCACTCGGGATATTCAGGCCAATGCAGCCCGCGAAGATGTGGCCCGCAAAGCGGCCCTCGAAGTGGTTTGCGAAGAAGCAGCCCGTGGCCCCTCCCTGCCCAGCCCCAGCTTGCTAATGGCGGATATGGGTGTTTGCACTGTTTCTCCACTGGGGAAGTTATCGTGGGGCTTGTAGTCTGTGGGTTTTAATTGATTATGTATTTTCCTCCCTGTTATGATGGCCTCCATGCTTCCCAGGTTCGGCACAGACTCGGCAGTGAGAGAGTTTCCTGGTGTTTGGAAACCTCTTTTTTTTTTTTAAGACTCCCTTCCCTGGACAGAGGTCCGTCCCTCCCTCTTAGTCTCTTGTTTTGTCTTTTATATTTTTTCCTACCTCCTTTAGAAGACAATGAGTTGCTTTTCTGGGTGTCTGATGTCCTCTGCCGGCATTCCGAAGTTGTTTTGTGGAATTTAGTCAGCGTTTAAATGTTCTTTTGATGAATTTGTGGAGGAGAAAGTGTTTTCCCCGTCCTATTCCTCCGCCATCTTAGCTCCTCCCTCACATGCAGTTTTAAGAAATAACAGATCCTATATGCTTCTTACCCAGTTTCTCCCAATCATAATACCTTGCAAATCTATAATATCACAACAGAGATATTGCAATAGACACAGTTAAGATATAGAACATTTCCATCACCAGAAGGATCCCTCATGTTCCCCTTTTATAGTCATATCAATTTCCCTCCCACCTCACCCTTTTCTTAATCCCTGGCGACTGTCCATCTCTTTTCTATTATTTTGTAGAATTAATTTTCAAAAATTTCATATAAATCTTATATATAAATACAACATTTATATAGTGTGTATTTGGCTCTTTTTACTCAACATAATTCTCTGGAGATTCATACAGGCTGTTGCATGCATTATTAGCTGATTGCTTTTTAATGCTAATTAGTATTTCATGGTATACATGTGCCACAGTTTGTTTAACCAATTGTCCATTGTAGGATATCTGCATTGTTTTCAGTTTGGGACTATTACTATTAAAGTTAGCATATACATTCATGTACAGCTGTTTGTATGCATATAAATTTTTGTTTCTCTTATATAAACACCAAGGAGTGCAATTGCTGGTGTATGGTAGTTGCATGATTATTTACTTAAGAAACTCAAGCTGTATTCCAGAGTGTATTCCAGAAACTGTACCATTTTACATTCCTACCAACAATATAAAATGTTCTCATATTTCTCTAAGAATACTAATTAGATTATTTTAAACTGTCTCTTCTCTTTTTTTGAAGTATATTCTGGGCTCAATATTCTGCTTCTTGTTTTTAAACTTAATGTCTTACTCTGTTCAGTGTTATTGTATGTGTTAAATTTTAGTTGCCTGTTCATGTACTGCAGAATGATTATTGCAGGTAAGTTGAAATTGGTTTTCTCTGCTATTGTGTAGACATATGTGTTTCCTGACAGGCTTCTCACCTGATTGGAAGTTTTGTTTCTGGAGACGAGTTTGGACATTTTGAAAGGCAAGCTTCATTTTAAAATGCCTGTATGAAAAGTTAGAATGTTTGGCTCGGTGTCCCCAAGTTCCACGCTGTGGAATTTATACATGATATCTCATTTTCGTTTTTGCATTTTTAAAATGTAGGTAGAGAGATTTTTGTTCCAAGTGTACAGTTGAGGAAATAAGCTCAGAGAGGTGAGTGACTTGTCTGAAGTTACACAGCTTCTAGTGAGATGAACTGAGATCCGAGTCCAGGTTATCTGGTTCCAGAGGTAGTGCTTTTTCCAAAGCAAAGAGTTAAAGCCTGGTTGGTGGCAGGGAAATGGCCTTCCCATCTCATAACTCTGTATGGAGGAGTAGGGCAGGATAAGGATGAGGCTAGAGACTGATCAGGATTCCATAGATGGTTACTCCATAGATGGTTATAGACGGATATTAAAATCAATATCTTGTCTCACTTTTCACCATGTCTCTGTGTGGAAGAATTGGATAGAATGGGATGATGGCAGAGACTTGGCATAATTTTTTTATAGTCAATTTATATCTCTGTATCCCTCTGTAAGTTCTTACTTCAGAGATAGACCCTCAGTGGGCTTTTCCCATGAAGACCAACTTGTATTTCTTTTTTAGGTACCACATTCATATATTCAGCAACACATTTATAACAGGACAAGATAACCTGTCCTGATATCCATGTTTTGGATGATCACATTTATAAACACACACAAAATTAAACTTATTAAAGAACATCTAGCAACTTCTGTACCTTAGCATCTGCCACTCAGACCTGCAATGCTAAGCAACCTGTCTTGTGACTAATATTGTTTAGATCCAAGAAAAAAACATTTTCCCACCTCTTGCCCTCTGCTGAAATGTATCCAAATACCCAGCAGTGTTATGTGTTGGATACAGATGCTACTTCAGGATATGAGAAACATTTAAATGCCTTATGTAACAGAAAACACAAATTAGTTAAGTTGTTCTATCTTTTCTCTCAGATGATATGAATCCAATAGATTCTTGTTTAAGGAAGTTTTATTTCACAGTAGTGCCAAGCAGCTTTCCTTCTTTTCCTTGTGTTCCAATCTTGTTTCTATAGATACACACATGGTTTTTATAATCATTACAAAATGCAGCTGAGAAACATTTTGCTAAATACATTTAACAGTTCATATTCCTTTTAAATGTTTCTGTATGTAGTTTGTTATGTTGGCAGTAAGTGGGCATTAAAAGGTAGAATTTCAAATATCTTTGCATTTATAATATTATTTGAAAAGATTTGAGTAAATTTTCAAAAAAGTATATTTCAGCTTTATTTAAATGTAACAATTTTGGTATTCAATAATTAAGATGTATTAATTTACCTTAATTTTAATTTAAAATTTTTGAATATGATATAAAGTATATTGAAAGCATATATTAACTGTTTTAATATTTTATAGTAATTTAATTTTATGAACATAAATTTTAATATTTTATTTTTGAACATGATCACCTTTTACATTTCTATCTTTTATAGCATTACTACTAATATGAAGGTATTTTAGCAATACTAAAGAACAGGAAAATAAATTGAATACAATGAATATTCATAAATTATGAATTATATATATATTTTACTATTCAACTAAATATCATTGCCTAATCAATAGACAATCAAGTTATATATTAATGATTAATACTTTTTTTATACTCTGCCAAAAGTTAGTCATATAAAAATCATCCAGGCATTTAACATTTTTCAAGACAGGACAATGGATATTTTTACATCACAGACTGTTAGCTTGAAAAGAAGTCATATACTTTTGCTAGGTCCCCAAATTTTTAAGGATGTATCCAAGGTTTTATTGGATTTCTGGTTCCAAAAATGTGTTTAAATCTTTCTGCTCTTTTTACTTTACTCTTTTTAGTTAAGATATTTAATATGATGTTTTTAAAAAATATCACACAAAAACAGTTCTGTCCCACGTTCAGTAAGTGCTTTCACCTCAAAATAAATGCCTTCTTCTATTGTGCACTTGACTGCTTTTTTTCTCCTCCAAGCCTCTATATTTCCCTATGAAAATCCTGTTGTATAAATGCTGTGTGTGTGTGTGTGTATGTGTGTGTGATTGTCAGAATGAAGATGTTCTTCCATATTTGCTCTCTGTATCCTTGCTATTTGAAGTAAAATCTACTGCTCAGTAACTACTCCATCTCTTGGGAACCAACGAGAAATGCAGAATCTTGGGCTCTACCCTAGAATTACTCAATCAAAATTTGCATTTTTAGTAAGATCACCTGGTAATTTATATCCACATTCATGTTTCAAAGACACTGCTCAGTACCTTGGCTATCATATTTTCTGTTTTTTCCCTTAATTCTATATTTTGAGAGGATTCATTGGGATGAGTATTGAGCTTTTCCAGTTCTGTGGTCATGGCTGGGTCTTCCACATTTACTGACATAATGAATGCAAAATCTTGATGGCATCATCCTTTAGGGATTTGTATAGTTGTACTGGGATTTCATCGTACCCATTAGCTTTATTAACATAAGTGCATCTTAAGGCCCACCTAATGTTGACTGTGGCTCGGAACATGAACTCCTTATTGCCAAATTCAGACTGAAATTGAAGAAAGTAGGGAAAACCACTAGACCATTCAGGTATGACCTAAATCAAATCCCTTATGATTATACAGTGGAAGTGAGAAATAGATTTAAGGGCCTAGATCTGATAGATAGAGTGCCTGATGAACTATGGAATGAGGTTCGTGACATTGTACAGGAGACAGGGATCAAGACCATCCCCATGGAAAAGAAATGCAAAAAAGCAAAATGGCTGTCTGGGGAGGCCTTGCAAATAGCTGCGAAAAGAAGAGAAGCGAAAAGCAAAGGAGAAAAGGAAAGATATAAACATCTGAATGCAGAGTTCCAAAGAATAGCAAGAAGAGATAAGAAAGCCTTCTTCAGCGACCAGTGCAAAGAAATAGAGGAAACCAACAGAATGGGAAAGACTAGGGATCTATTCAAGAAAATCAGAGATACCAAAGGAACATTTCATGCAAAAATGGGCTCGATAAAGGACAGAAATGGTATGGATCTAATGGAAGCAGAAGATATTAAGAAGAGGTGGCAAGAATACACAGAAGAACTGTACAAAAAAGAGCTTCACAACACAGATAGTCATGATGGTGTGATCACTGACCTAGAGCCAGACATCCTGGAATGTGAAGTCAAGTGGGCCTTAGAAAGCATCACTACGAACAAAGCTAGTGGAGGTGATGGAATTCCAGTGGAGCTATTCCAAATCCTGAAAGATGATGCTGTGAAAGTGCTGCACTCAATATGCCAGCAAATTTGGAAAACTCAGCAGTGGCCACAGGACTGGAAAAGGTCAGTTTTCATCCCAACCCCAAAGAAAGGCAACGCCAAAGAATGCTCAAACTACCGCACAATTGCACTCATCTCACATGCTAGTAAAGTAATGCTCAAAATTCTCCAAGCCAGGCTTCAGCAATATGTGAACCGTGAACTTCCTGATGTTCAAGCTGGTTTTAGAAAAGGCAGAGGAACCAGAGATCAAATTGCCAACATCTGCTGGATCATCAAAAAAGCAAGAGAGTTCCAGAAAAACATTTTCTATTTCTGCTTTATTGACTATGCCAAAGCCTTTGACTGTGTAGATCACAATAAACTGTGGAAAATTCTGAAGGAGATGGGAATACCAGACCACCTGATCTGCCTCTTGAGAAATTTGTATGCAGGTCAGGAAGCAACAGTTAGAACTGGTCATGGAACAACAGACTGGTTCCAAATAGGAAAAGGAGTACGTCAAGGCTGTATATTGTCACCATGTTTATTTAACTTATATGCAGAGTACATCATGAGAAATGCTGGACTGGAAGAAACACAAGCTGGAATCAAGATTGCCGGGAGAAATATCAATAACCTCAGATATGCAGATGATACCACCCTTATGGCAGAAAGTGAAGAGGAACTCAAAAGCCTCTTGATGAAAGTGAAAGTGGAGAGTGAAAAGGTTGGCTTAAAGCTCAACATTCAGAAAACAAAGATCATGGCATCCGGTCCCATCACTACATGGGAAATAGATGGAGAAACAGTGGAAACAGTGTCAGACTTTCTTTTTCTGGGCTCCAAAATCACTGCAGATGGTGACTGCAGCCATGAAATTAAAAGATGCTTACTCCTTGGAAGGAAAGTTATGACCAACCTAGATAGCATATTCAAAAGCAGAGACATCACTTTGCCAACAAATGTTCGCCTAGTCAAGGCTATGATCTTTCCTGTGGTCATGTATGGATATGAGAGCTGGACTGTGAAGAAGGCTGAGCACCGAAGAATTAATGCTTTTGAACTGTGGTGTTAGAGAAGACTCTTGAGAGTCCCTTGGACTCCAAGGAGATCCAACCGGTCCATTCTGAAGGATATCAGCCCTGGGATTTCTTTGGAAGGAATGATGCTAAAGCTGAAACTCCAGTATTTTGGCCACCTCATGCGAAGAGTTGACTCATTGGAGAAGACTCTGATGCTGGGAGGGATTGGGGGCAGGAGGAGAAGGGGACGACAGAGGATGAGATGGCTCGATGGCATCACTGACTTGATGAATGTGAGTCTGAGTGACCTCCAAGAGCTGGTGATGGACAGGGAGGCCTGGCGTGCTGTGGTTCATGGGGTCGCAAAGAGTCGGACACGACTGAGCGACTGATCTGATCTGATCTGATCTGAATGTTGCACTCCAGAATGTCTGGCTCTGGGTGACTAAGCACAACAGTGTAGCAATCCAGTTCATTAAGATCTTTCTTATGCAATTCTTCCAGGTATTCTTTCCATCTCTTCTTGATCTCTTCAGTGTCTACTAGGTCTCTACCGTTTCTGCCCTTTATTGTGCCCATCTTTGGGTGGAATACTCCCTGGATGTTTCCAATTTTCCTGAAGAGATCTCTAGTTTTTCCCCTTTTGTTGTTTTCTTCTGTTATTAAGCACTGTTCATTGAAGAAGGCCTTCTTGTTTCTTCTAGCTATTTTTTGGAACTGCATTTAACTGGATGTACCTTTCCCTCTCTCTTTTGCTTTTCCCTCATTCTTCTGCTATTTGTAAAGCCTACTCAGATAACCACTTCGCCTTCTTGCTTTTCTTTTTCTTTGGGATGATTTTGTTCACCACCTCCTGTACAATATTACGGACTTCTGTCCATAGTTCTTCAAGCACACTGTTAACTAGTTCTAGTCCCTTGAATCTGTTTGTTACCACTACTGCCAATTCATATGGGATTTAATTTAAGTCATACTTGGCTGGACTATTGTTTTTCCCGGTTTTCTTTAGTTTAAGCCTGAATTCGCTCTTTTACTAGTGCTCTTATTGTTCATGTTTAGGTCATTAATTTTTAAATATTTTTCTAGCATTTATTTATATTGATAAAATTCTGAGCATTGCTTTGGTTACGTACCATAAAATTTTATACTTTGATATTCATTGTTGATATATATGGTAGATGTTTAGCTCACAAGAGTCACTATTTTTTCTTGTGATTTCTTCTTTGATCCATGTATCATTAATACATGTTGTAGAAATTCCAAATTCTGGGAATCTCTCCATGCTATTTGTCACAGATTGAGATATGTTCCCACTTGTGAAAAAGGATATGCTGATGACCTAACCCTCAGTTACCACAGAATGTGACTTTATTTGGAAACAGTATCAATGTAGATATAATTAAAGATAAAGTCATATTGGAATCAGGTAAATCCTTGATTAATATGATTGGTGTCTTTATAAGATAGCCATGTGAAGATAAACATAAGGAGGAAGTCATATGAAGACAGAAATCAGAGTAATGCAGGTACAAGCCAAAGAATGCCAAAGACTGCTGACAAAGCACCAGAAGCTAAGAAAAGGAAGAACTCCCCTGCAGGTTTAGAGGGAAGTTGGCTCTGGTGACACATTGTTTTCAGACTTCTTGCCTTCAGAACTGAAACGGTAAATTTCTGTTGTGGTACCAGTTTGTGCTACTTTGTTATGGCTGTGCTTAGTTGTTCAGTTGTGTACCATTCTTTGCGACCCCATGGACTGTAGCCCACCAGGCTCCTCTGTCCATGGGGAGTCTCCAGACAAGAATACTGGAGTGGATTTCCTTGCCTCCTCCAGGGATCTTCCCATCTCCCACATTGCAGGCAGATTCTTTATCATCTGAGCCACCAGGGAAGGCCTTTGTTATGGCAGGGTCTAGGAAACTAATCCAGTGTTACTGTATATTTTCAATTCTTTTAAATTTGTTGATGACTTTGTCTTATGGCTCCACATACCTTTTATGTTGAAGAATGTTCCCTGCACTTGTATGTTGCAGTTGTTGGTCTAACACTCTTTAAATATCAATTAGATCAAGTTGACAGTGGTTTTCAATCTTTTGTATCTTCACTGATTTTTTTCCCTACATTTTTTTTTAATCAGGTACTGAGTGAGGGAGTTAATTTCTATGAGTACTGATTTTTCTATTATAGTCTATCAGTTTTTAGTCAATATAGCTTTTTACATCAACTTTAGTATGATTCGTATTCATTTTTTATAATTTTAACTGTTTGCTGTCACTGTGTGTTTTTTATTAAATCATTTTTACTAAGCACCATATAGATTAGTCTTGCTTTTATTTATTTATTTTTTTGAGTGAAAATTTCTTTATTTATTTTTTTATTTTTTTAAATTTTATTTTGGTTAACTTTACAATATTGTATTGGTTTTGCCATACATCAAAATGAATCCGCCACAGGTATACATGTGTTCCCCATCCTGAACCCTCCTCCCTCCTCCCTCCCCATACCATCCCTCTGGGTCGTCCCATTGCACCAGCCCCAGGCATCCGGCATTAGGCATCGAACCTGGACTGGCGACTCGTTTGAAATATGATATTATACATATTTCAATGCCATTCTCCCAAATCATCCCACCCTTTCCCTCTCCCAGAGTTCAAAAGACTGTTCTATACATCAGTGTCTCTTTTGCTGTCTCGTATACAGGGTTATTGTTACCATCTTTCTAAATTCCATATATATGCGTTAGTATACTGTAATTGTGTTTTTCTCTCTGGCTTACTTCACTCTGTATAATAGGCTCCAGTTCCATCCACCTCCTTAGGACTGATTCAAATGTATTCTTTTTAATGGCTGAGTAATACTCCATTGTGTATATGTACCAAAGCTTTCTTATCCATTCATCTGCTGATGGACATATAGGTTGCTTCCAAGTCCTAGCTATTATAAACAGTGCTGCGATGAACATTGGGGTACACGTGTCTCTTTCACTTCTGGTTTTCTCAGTGTGTATGCCCAGCAGTGGGATTGCTGGATCATAAGGCAGTTCTATTCCCACTTTTTTGAGGAATCTCCATACTGTTCTCCAGAGTGGCTGTACTAGTTTGCATTCCCACCAACAGTGTAAGAGGGTTCCCTTTTCTCCACACCCTCTCCAGCATTTATTGCTTGTAGACTTTTGGATTGCAGCCATTCTGACTGGCGTGAAATGGTACCTCATAGTGGTTTTGATTTGCATTTCTCTGATAAACAGTGATGTTGAGCATCTTTTCATGTGTTTGTTAGCCATCTGTATGTCTTCTTTGGAGAAATGTCTATTTAGTTCTTTGGCCCATTTTTTGATTGGGTCATTTATTTTTCTGGAATTGAGCTGTAGGAGTTGCTTGTATATTTTTGAGATTAGTTGTTTGTCTGTTGCTTCATTTGTTATTATTTTCTCCCATTCTGAAGGCTGTCTTTTCACCTTGCTTATAGTTTCCTTTGTTGTGCAGAAGCTTTTAACTTAGTCTTGCTTTTAAATCTAGTCTGACAATCTATGCCTTTTGATTCTAGTGTTCATCTATTTATTAACTGAATCAGTACTTGTATTTATTTTCTCTTTGCTGTTACTTTGTGTTTACTGTTCCAGTTTTCTGTCACATATAATTTCTCTACAGCCCACTGAACTTCTTTTATCATTTATTATATTGTATGTACATTTCAGACAAATTTTCTCAGCTCTTACCTACTTGCTACTGCTGCTGCTGCTAAGTCGCTTCAGTCATGTCCGACTCTGTGCAACCCCAGAGACGGCCCACCAGGCTCCCCCATCCCTGGGATTCTCCAGGCAAGAACACTGGAGGGGCTTGCCGTTTCCTTCTCCAATGTATGAAAGTGGAAAGTGAAAGTGAAGTCACTCAGTAGTTTTTATTTTATATTCATAGGTTTCAAAGATGATATTTTGTATTTTTTCCAGTAGGTGTATGTTTTTATGCTTATGTGTATGATCGTCCATAAATAAAATTTTGTGTATTGAGTAAGATAGGATCCAAAGTCATTTTTTTGCCCAAATGATATCCAGTTGTCCCAGTACCATTTGTTGTTAAGAAAGACTTTCTTTTCCCCATGAAATTATAAAAACATATTAAATATGTTTGTGGAAAGTCAAGTGACCATATAAAATTAGGTATGATTCTGAATTTCCTATTTTATTCCATTTATTGATTCATCTATCCTTATATCAATACCATTTGTTCTAATGAAGCTTTTTTGTGAGTCTTGATATGTGGTAGTAAATGTCCGATAATATCACTCTCTTTTTGAAAACTAATACTGTCTCTTCTGTAGCATAAATTGTAGAATCCAATTGCCAGTTTCTTTAGTACCACAGTGATAGTCTCTCAATTAATGAATATAAATTATTTCTCCATTTGTTTAGAGTGAAAGTGAAGTCAGTTGTGTCCAACTCTTTGCAACCCCATGGACTGTAGCCTACCAGGCTTCTCCATCCATGGGATTTTCTGGGCGAGAATACTGGAGTGGGTTGCCATTTCTTTCTCCAGGAGATCTTCCTGACGCTTTTGCTTAACCATTCTTTAATATCCCTTAACTTTATTTTTCTGGGCTCCAAAATCACTGCAGATGGTGACTGCAGCCATGAAATTAAAAGACGCTTACTCCTTGGAAGGAAAGTTATGACCAACCTAGATAGCATATTCAAAAGCAGAGACATCACTTTGCCAACAAAGGTTCGCCTAATCAAGGCTATGGTCTTTCCTGTGGTCATGTATGGATGTGAGAGCTGGACTGTGAAGAAGGCTGAGCGCCGAAGAATTGATGCTTTTGAACTGTGGTGTTGGAGAAGACTCTTGAGAGTCCCTTGGACTGCAAGGAGATCCAACCGGTCCATTCTGAAGGAGATCAGCCCTGGGATTTCTTTGGAAGGAATGATGCTAAAGCTGAAACTCCAGTATTTTGGCCACCTCATGCGAAGATTTGACTCATTGGAGAAGACTCTGATGCTGGGAGGGATTGAGGGCAGGAGGAGAAGGGGACGACAGAGGATGAGATGGCTGGATGGCATCACTGACTCAATGAATGTGAGTCTTAGTGACCTCCGAGAGCTGGTGATGGATAGGGAGGCCTGGTGTGCTGCGGTTCATGGGGTCGCAAAGAGTCGGACACGACTGAGGGACTGATCTGATCTGATCTGATCTGAACTGTTCCAAAAACCTCCCAACAAAGAAAAGCCTGAGTCAGATGGGTTCACTAGTGAATTATTAGGAAAAAATACCAATTTTCTCAAACTCTTCCAAAAATTAAAGAGGAGGGAACACTTCCAAACTCATTATATGAGTACATCACTACCATGATCCTAAAGCCAAACAAAGACCTATAGGAAGGTAGGTGAGAGAGAGAATCTTAAGAATGTATTACCTTATCAAAAATAAATTGTAGAAGAAAATTGGAAATAGCATGATAGCAAGAGTCAAAACTTTCAAGTAATATTTTTACTATTGCTTTCCTTAAAGGTTTGTAATATATGTTTCTTATATAAGAAAGCCTTCCTAGGCTGAATACAGAAATTTACCTGAATTTTTTAAAAATTACTAAATTTTGCTTCTAAAATGTCATTATTTAATATACCTACAATTGAATTTTTACATATGTTCTGAGAAGGAAATAAAAACTAATTTCCCCCATGCAGAAGATTGTTCTAGCATCATCTATCTATTTTTATTTTGAGATACATTTTACATAAATAATACTGCATAAAATACAATGTAAAGAATATTTGCAAAGTATACGTATTTTGTAGCAACCAAGGTGAAAACAATGGATCATTTTCAGCACCTCAGAAATCCCTCATGTATCCATCATTTCCCCCATTCTAAATATTTTTACTTTTATGATAATTATTGCCTTGCTTTACAAATAATTTTACTACTTATGAATATGCCTATAAATATATTTTTCCTTGATTTTGAGCACTATGCAAAGTGAGCATACTACTCTATTACTTTTTTATTTATTGCTCAACATTGTCAGAATCGTTAAATATACATATAGTTATTTCATTTGCTTTGCCATATACTATTCTATTATATGAATATCTCCAAATTTGTTCATTCTACTATTGATAGAAATTTGAAGTTTTTTCCAATTGAAAATTATTACAAGCACTTGTGCTGCAAGTGCTATTTACATACCTACTAGTGAGCATGTGCAAAAAGCATTCTAATCTATGTACTTAGATAGGATATTGCTATATTACAAGTCAGTTGTTTGTTTAAAGTAGTAGATAATGCTAAAATTTTTTACAACATAGTTGAGCAACTTACACTCTACTAAGTGTGAATGACATTCTCCATTGTTTCACAATTTTACCATCAATTAGTGTCATCAGAGTTTTCAGTAATTGCCAATCTAATCTGTATGCATTGAGATGTTGAACTGATATTTTCTTTTTTATTATATATTTAATTGGAGGATAATTGATTTAGAATATTGTGTTGGTTTACATGAATCAGCCATAGGTATACATATGTCCCCTCCCTCTTAAACCTCGTTCCCACCTCTCACCCCATCCCATCCCTCCAAGTTGTAATTGAGCACCAGGTTTGAGCTCCCTGCCTCTGGCAGCAAATTCCCATTGGCTATCTATTTTACATATGGTAATGTATATGTTTCAATATTATTCTTTCACTTCATCCCTTGCTTTCCTTTCCTAACTGTGTCTGCAAATCTGTTCTCTATGTCTGAGTCGCTATTGCCTGCAAATTGGTTCATCAGTACCATCTTTCTAGATTCCATATATATGTTAATATGATATAAGTTTTTCTCTTTCTGACTTGCTTCACTCTGTATAGTAGGCTCTAGGTTCATCCACCTCATTAAAACTGACTCAAATGTTTTCTTTTTATGACTGAATAATATTTCATTGTATATATGTACCATAACTTCTTTATCTGTTCATCTGTTAATAATATCTAGGTTGCTTCCATGTCCTGGCTATTGTAAATATTGCTGCAATGAACATTGGGGTGGATGTGTCTTTTTCAGTTATGGTTTCCTCAGGGTATAAGCCAAGTAGTGAGATTGCTGGTTCATAGGGTAGTTTTCTTTTAATTTTTTTTTTATTAATGGATAATTGCTTTACAGAATCCTGTTGTTTTCTGTCAAACCTCATCATGAATCAGCCATAGGTATATATATATCCCCTCCCTTTTGAACCTCCCTACCATCTCCCTCCCATTCCATCTCTCTAGGTTGGTACAGAGCCCCCGTTTGAGTTCCCTGAGCCATACAGCAAATTCCCATTGGCTATCTATTTTAAACATGGTAATGTTAGTTTTCATGTTACTCTTTACATACATCTCACCCTCTCCTCTCATCTCCCCATGTACATAAGTCTATTCTCTATGTCTGTTTTTCCACTCTGCCCTGTAAATAAATTTTTCAGTTCCATTTCTCTAGATTCCATATATACGTGTTAGAAAATGATATTTATCTTTCTCTTTCTGACTCACTTCACCCAGTATAATAGGTTCTAGGTTCATCCACCTCATCAGAACTGACTGAAATGTGCTCCTTTTAATGGCTGAGTAATATTCCATTGTGTATAGGTGTGACAACTTCTTTCTCCATTCATCTGTCCGTGGACATCTAGGTTGCTTCCATTTTCTAGCTATTGTAAAAAGTGCTCAAATGAACAATGGAATATATGTGTCTTTTTAAATTTTGGTTTCCTCAGAGTTTATGCCTAGGAGTGGGATTGCTGGGTCATATGGTGGTTTTATTCCTAGTTTTTTAAGGAATCTTCATAGTGTTTTCCATAGTGGCTGTATCAATTTACATTCCTACCAACAGTGCAAGAGTCTTCCCTTTTCTCCACGCCCTCTCCAGCATTTATTGTTTGTAGACTTTTTGATGATGGCCATTCAGACTGGTGTGTGGTTTTGATTTGCATTTCTCTAACAATGAGCAGTGTTAAGCATTTTTTCATGTTAGTCATCTGTATGTCTTCTTTGTAGAAATGTCTGTTTAGGTCTTTTTCCCCACTTTTTGATTGGGTTGTTTGTTTTCCTGACATTGAGTCCTATGAGCTGCTTGTATATTTTGGAAATTAACCCTTTGTTGGTTGTTTTGTTTGTTATTATTGTCTCCCATTCTGAGGGTTGTCTTTTCACTTTGTTTATAGTTTCCTTTGCTATGCAAAAGCTTTTAAGTTTAATCAGGTCCCACTCATTTACTTTTGTTTTTATTCCCTTTACCCTAGGAGGTGGGTCGTAGAGGATCTTGCTTTGATTTATGTCATCGAGTGTTCTGCCTAAGTTTTCCTCTAAGAGTTTTATAGTTTCTGGTCTTACATTTAGGTCTCTAATCCATTTTGAGTTTATCTTTGTGTATGATATTAGGAAGTGTTCTAATTTCATTCTTTTACATGTAGCTGTCCAGTTTTCCCAGCACCCTTTATTGAAGAGGTTGTCTTTGCCCCATTGAAGTAGGTTGGGAAAAGAGAGTCTGGATTGAGCCCAGAAAGTTATGACCAACCTAGATAACATATTAAAAAGCAGAGACATTACTTTGCCAACAAAGGTCCGTCTAGTCAAGGCTAAGGTTTTTCCAGTGGTCATGTATGGATGTGAGAGTTGGACTATAAAGAAAGCTGAGCACCGAAGAATTGATGCTGTTGAACTGTGGTGTTGGAGAAGACTCTTGAGAGTCCCTTGGACTGCAAGGAGATCCAACCAGTCCATCCTAAAGGAGATCAGTCTTGGCTGTTCATTGGAAGGACTGATGCCAAAGCTGAAACTCCAGTACTTTGGCCACCTCATGCGAAGAGTTGACTCATTGGAAAAGCCTCTGATCCTGGGAGGGATTGAGGGCAGGAGGAGAAGGGGATGACAGAGGATGAGTTGGGTGGATGGTATCACCGACTTGATGGACATGAGTTTGGGTAAACTCCAAGAGTTGGTGATGGACAGGGATGCCTGGCATGCTGTGATTCATGGGGTCATAAAGAGTCGGACACGACTGAGTGACTGAACTGAACTGATGTACAGTATCATGTCATCTGCAAACAGTGAGATCTTTGTTTCTTCTTTTCTAATCTGGATTCCTTTTATTTCTTTTTCTTCTCTGATTGCTCTGGTTAGGACTTCCAGAACTATGTTAAATAATAGTGGGGAAAGAGGACACCCTTGTCTTGTTCCTGATCTTAGGGGGAATGGTTTCAGTTTTTTAACATTTGAATTTACATTTTAATTTGAATTTGTCTGATTTACTAATAAAGATATTTTTATATGTTTCCTGATAATTGGTATTTCTTCTTTTGTAAAGCCTAGTGAATCTTAAGACCCATTTTCAAAAACTGGTATTTGAAGTTTTTCTTAATGGCTTCTTATATTTTTTGTTTGTCAATTTATATATAAATGTTATATATATATATATATATATATATATATATATATATATATATATTATTAAATATGCATGTTGCAAACAACCTCTCCTTATTTTCTTTTAACTTTTCTAACAGTTTTATTGTGGCTTTAGATGAAGAGAGATCAAGTTTAATGTAATTGAGTTTATCAATATTTCCTTCATGCATATGGCTGTTTTCATCCAGTTTAACACATCTTTCCCTCAAGTTGAAATCATAGAAATATTGTCTTATGCATCATCTAAAAATGTATACTTTCTCCTTTTATGTGTTAGTCATTTCTCTTCCTGGAATTGACTTTTAAAACATTTGTAAAGTTTGTGATATGTTTCATATAGCATATAATGCAACATTTTAAAATTGTACACTTAAGTGGTTTATGGTATATTTACTGTGTTGGACTTCCCTGGTGGCTCAGATGGTAAAGCGTTTGCCTACAATATGAATTGAACCTGGAGACCGGGTTCAATGCTTGTGTCGGGAAGATCTCCGGGAGAAGGAAATGGCAACCCAGTCCAGTATTCTTGCCTGGAAAATCCCATGGATGGAGGAGCCTGGTAGTCCATGGGGTTGCAAAGAGTCGGACATGACTGAGCGACTTCACTTTCACATGTCACTTTCATAGCCCTCTCACACACATACTCAGTCATTTTAAACCACACAATATAGTGTTATTTTTATGAGAATTTTTCCCTATTTTCATAATGAAAAAAATGCCAAAAAATCTACAAAATCATAACTCTTCTTGAAAGTACCAGAAAACAAAGCTCACAAGGCAAATGCAAAAATCTTTTTTTCCCAAAAATGACAAGACTCTCTCAGGAGAAGCAAGAAACATAAACTATTTTACTGGAGGAAGAGGAAGCAACCATAGAAGTGTTTAACAATAAAACACCTGAAATTGTAACAAATTCCAAATGGTCGAGTATGGCCTAACATATTAGTTTAGAATAACATGGAGCCCCCTATACAAGGGGAATGAGATTGATTTACCAGTCTTCTACATGGTCCTCTACTGGTTACCCACAAGAAAGGTTTGGGTTGGGCAGAAGACAAGATTAAGAGTAACTATTGGTGCAGGGGTGTAAGCTCCACTGCAAGGCCAGTAAAACTCCGTGAAAGTGAATGTGTTCAAGTCGCTCAGTCATGTCCAACTCTTTTTGACACCACAGACTGTAGACTGCCAGGCTCCTTTGTCCATGGAACTCTCCAGGCAAGAATACTGCAGTAGGTTGCTATTCCCTTCTCCAGAGGATCTTCCTGACCCAGGGATTGAACCTGGGTCTCCTGCATTGCAAGCAGATTATTTACCATGTGAACCACCAGGGAACCAGAGGTATAGGCTCCACTCCTAGGCTAGTAAAAACCCCATACTCCTTCTTGAATCCTTCTCTTATGTGAAGAAATTGCCTTAAACTTCTGGGGGAGGAAAATCCAAACTATCTTGTCCCCAGTATTCAGGCAAAGATTCAATTCTTCTGAATGAGGGGTAGAACCACAACTCTTCTAGCATAAAAATCAGGTATAACTTCACATTTTGAGGGAAGGGCATAAGAAAGTCCATCAACCCTTTGAGAAAGGGTAAGGACTCTTCTCTCTAGCCTGCAGAATGCAGACAGATTCTCTGCTTCTGGAGCAGAGGGTCACAGCAAAAGTCATCTGCCAGTGTGGGAGAGGCTTAAAAATGTGTCTTACAAAAGACCTTACCCAGATGCATGGCAGAATTTGCTCATACAAGGGGAGAGGGATAGGAATGTTAAGACCTCACCCACAAAGGCAAAGTGTGCAAGTCCTGCCTAAAACATGAGATTTGATGAGGAAAAAATGGGAATCTAGTTGCTAACTCAACAAGCCTAGCACCAAGTAGCAAGAGTACTCTGGGTGTGTGGCAAGAGTGAAACAAGTAGAAAGGAATTGTTGAAAGCTGAAGCAGGAATGCTAAATATTACTCCTCAGTAATCCAGCCTCACACTCAGTACAGAATAACAACTGCTTATCATGAGAAATAAAATTGAAGACTCTGTTATACTGAAAGTAGTAATATAACAACCCAACTCAAGTACTTGCTACATTACTCAATTCCCTCAACTAGTGGCCAGACAAAAGAAGTGTAACCATTTGTGATAATAAATACTACTTGACTCAGTCTCTGTTATTCTTCTAGATAGTAATTCTGGTGTTCTATTAAAAGACACATAGTAAATTCAGGGAAAAACATTCATTTTTATGAGATAAAGCAGTACATAGAAACAGACACAGATGAGCCAGAATTTGAAACTATCAGATAAGAATTTGAAAATAACTATCATGTGAGGTGATGGATATGTTAATTAGCTTAATTGTAGTAATTTCAAAATGTATGCATATATCAAAACATAATATTGTACATCTAAAATATATACAGTTTTATATGCTAATTACAGCTCAGTAAAGCAGGAAAAATAAAACAACTACTGTTATATGTAAAACATCTAGTGGTAAATGTGGACAACATGAATGAAGCGATGTGAAATTTCAGCTGAAAAGTGGAAGCAATGCAGCTGCTACAATGGCAACAAACATAGAACTTGTAAAGAAACTGCGCAATAACAAAGCTAAAAATAAATTTGGAGAAAGGCAGATAGGGAAAGGAAGTCAATACAGAGAAACAAAAAAATTAACTGACTTCTCTTGAGACACTTAAACAAAAAATGAATTGAAATTGTTAAAATATGGAAATAAAAAATTCAGTCAAGAATTGTATACTTTTCAAAAATAAAGGTGAAATGAAACTTTACCAGTGAAACAAAAGCTGGTAGATTTTTTTTTACCAGCTTGCCTGCTCTGTGAAAAATTAAAATCACACGAATTAAGTTCTCTTACCATAACAGAATTAACTTAGAAATCAATAACAGAAATAAGTCTAGAAAATTCATGAATATTTGGAAATCAAGCTATATACTTTATAGAAACTGATGGTATTACTCATATTACAAATTCTATATGTACATAATGACAATGGACTGTTTAAATTATATACATGATTATATTTCTGATAATATAATATTTTAATATACACGCCTAGGGGAAGGCAATGGTACCCCACCCCGGTACTTTTGCCTGGAAAATCCCATGGACGGAGGATCCTGGTAGGCTCCAGTCCATGGGGTCGCTAAGAGTCGGACACAACTGCGTAACTTCGCTTTCACTTTTCACTTTCATGCATTGGAGAAGGAAATGGCAACCCACTCCAGTATTCTTGCCTGGAGAATCCCAGAGACGGGGTAGCCTGGTGGGCTTCCGTCTATGGGGTTGCACAGAGTCAGTCACGACTGAAGCGACTTAGCAGCAGCAAATATATTTATAAATATCTAAATATATATTTGTTTAAATATAATAATATTTAATTGTATATTTATGTAGTTTCAACTAAATTTCTTTGAGTCCTATTTGTTTCTTTGTCAAATATGTCTGGTCTGTTCATTTCTGATAATTTCTTATTGCTTGCTTATCTTTGTGTTTCCAATATTCTTTAAATATTTGTTACATGTTCTGTATCTAAGTTTGTTAATAGTTTCTGCTTATTGAGTATTATGGCAGTTTACCTCCTCATGGTCTTGTTGATGTTTGATTTTGAAGTTTTATCTACTTAGTTTCAATCTGTTGGCAATCCTTCAGTTTTTAGATTTTGAATATTTTCCTGTTAGAATTTGTGTCTACTTCAGCCAGGTATGGTATAGAAAAGCTTATTTTATTCTTCCTTGAGATTTGTAAATTAATCTTGATGTTCTAGTTTTACCTTCTCTACCTTTTGATACATCAGGATTTAGTGTCACATTAGCAGTGCTTCCATTGGCAATTTCTATCACGATAATCCCATTTCCCCTTTAGTGCTAACTGATTACCCCTAGCTTAGATTTATTTTTGTGACTTTTACCCTTATCAAAGCAGGGTAAATTATTAGGTGTTTGGAGACCTACCTATATCTTGTAAATCCTGTGATATTTTGCTATCTTCTTTTAAGATAAAGTTGTTTTATAGTAAAATTGTCTTCCAAATTATCTCATCTACCACATTACTAGAAGCAGAAGTGTCCATCCTCACCCCTTTTTAAAGTTTTGTTGAATATTTTCCTGATAGTGACCTCTCTGTGATCCCTGGGACCAGTATGCCTTCAGTGTTAGTCCTGTGACTTAGAGTAATAAAGCTATATAAGTAAGGGCTGGACACTACAGACTAGAAATACCTGCTAAGGTATGGTAGGCTGAGAGCCTGCCTGAGATATCAAGAAACAATTAGTCCAACCAGGTAAGTGTTGAGTCTTTGTCAATAAGAAATTGATTGAAATCTTGTTAAGCAGATGGTTCGTGAAGTGTTAAATACTACCTGCAGTCATACTGGGGAACGAGAAAGGCAGTCTGTTCCCCTCAAGGAACTGTGGAAGGATTGGCACTCCTGGGGAAGGAAACTTCTGATCTCTAAAAAGGCTTAAAATTAGGGTGTTCTTTTGACATGCTGTTCAGGAGGATAAGATAATACTAATTACCTGATCTGTGATACAAGGCAAGAACATAACAATCATAAACAAGGCAAAAGCCTAGATTATAAGATCTAAACAATGACATATAAGAAAGAAAATATCTCCCCTGCTTTTTTATTGCAGCTCTTCACTACTCATCAAAATTACAAAGTAAAAATGTTAATAATTTGCATTTAATTTACGGTTCCCTGTGTCTTGATTCAAATACCAGTGTTACCAACCAGTAATTCTCATTTCATTTTGGTGCAGGCAATTCATGACAAATATTCCCTTACTGATCCTTAGTATTTGGTTTATGCTACTGCAACTATAATTTCTGCTTTTCCTCTACTAGAATACAGTCTTCATAAAGGCCACAACCCTACCTGCTTTATTCATTATTGTTTTTTCCAAATATTTCTATATTTTTTATTGAATGAATGGTTATAAGAGACTATGTAGAGTGTGTAACCAATGATTATTTTGCTAATATATCCTAAGTGATGGATAATACAATATTTAAAATCAATAAAATAAGAGGTTTCTAGAAAATTATCTATTTAAGGATATAGTTCACTAGCTAAAATAGATTTCTTATTGTACAATGAGTTGGATAGTAGTCCAGTGTGAAAATTCAGAGAGAATAGATCATGTTTACATGGGATTTAAGAGGGTAATACAAAGCATTGTTAGTTTTTTTTCTTGAACTAGCTAATATCACCTATTTTATACCTCACTTCATAATTCATCCAGTCTTTATCCTTCCCCTCACCAAATGACAATAAATTTTACTAAATCTAGGAACACATTCCACTCATGTTGATCTTGGTGCTTACTGTCCTATGAAAATGACTTGATAGCAATTCAAAAGGTTTTTGGAAGAACTGAAAAAATAGATTTATGATTCAAACTTATATTAATTCACATTTGCTCAATTTAAAAGTGCACAAGGTATGTGTTGACCTTATATAAAGTAGTCTAAGTTGGTGTGCAACATAATATTTTATGTTTAATATTTTTTAGCTGTATGTGCCTAATGCGTCAAATTCTTCTAGTGCTCTTCTTTTGGTCTCCCTTATTTACTTTGGAATTCCCCAAGTACAGTATTCTTACAGATGTCTGTGTCTTTTCAATCTTCCATCTGAAAACCTCTGTTATTATACTGGACCTTGGTGGTGGTGGTAAGTTGAGGGAAGGGAAGTATTTTGTAAACCTTAGTGATTTTTTAGGTCCCTGTCTCTGGACTCAAACTTTCACAAGTATTTCTCCACCAATATCACGTTCTCCCTTTTGGATAACACAGATAAATTACGGAGGGCTACAGTGGGAGGAATGTGGTTTCCCCACCTGGAATATGGTTCTGGGAAATGAGAATAGGCGTTTGTTATAGAGAAGGCCTTGGATATATTTCACAATGATTAATTTTCCCCTTTCCATGCCAGAACAACCAGGAGATGTTTCTGGAATTTCACCATTAGAAACTAGTAGACTACTAGAAGTAAAATCAGTTAAAATGTGGGACTCCTTCTTGAACTGTCGCCCTTAGGAGTTTCTCATTTCTGCTACTGTTAACAGTCAATTTACAACATTTTGTAAAAATTACCATTTGAGTGTTCCTAACAGTTTTGGCTTCAGCAGCTTCTATGTCAAATAATCATATCCCGTTTGTGAATTTCTGGGTTTGCCTGACTCTCCAAATATCTGGATAGAAGTTGTCTTCTACCAAGTCAGTTGACTACTAAGTCCAATATTTTAAGATTTTCCGATTATTTTTGTAAGAATGAGGTGACAGCTTCCAAGGTCTTTATATATTGTAGGTAAATCTAAGTTTTACCTTTATTTTTAACATAAATTGTAAGTTCATATAATTTAATGTTTTATTGTTTGTGAATTATATTAAAAGTATATTATTAAAATATATACAATTTAATGTTGTTGAAATTATATAAATATATATGAATGACATGGAATTTACTATTTTAATCACTTTAAGTGTGCATTTCAGTGATATTAATTACATTTGCAGTATTATCATAACTATCACCACTATCTGAAAGTTTCTAAAACTTTTTTATCAATTCAAAGAGAAACTTTTTATACCCATTAAGCAATAGCTCCATATTCCTCCTCTTCCAGCTCCTGATAACCTTTCATAATTTCTATCTTTCCTGTTCTAGATATTTAAAATAGGTGGAATCATATAATATTTTTTCTTTTGTGTCTGGTTTATTTAACATAGTGTAATATTTTGAGTTTATACATGCTACAACATATACCAAAATTTCATTCCTTTTCAGGCCAGATAATACTCCAGCATATGTATATAGAATTGAATGTTTATCCATTCATTTGTTGATGAACATATCGATTGTTTTCATCTTTGGACCTAACAGAAGCAGAAGATATTAAGAAGAGGTGGCAAGAATACACAGAAGAACTGTACAAAAAAGAGCTTCACGACCCAGATAATCATGATGGTGTGATCACTGACCTAGAGCCAGACATCCTGGAATGTGAAGTCAAGTGGGCCTTAGAAAGCATCACTACGAACAAAGCTAGTGGAGGTGATGGAATTCCAGTGGAGCTATTCCAAATCCTGAAAGATGATGCTGTGAAAATGCTGCACTCAATATGCCAGCAAATTTGGAAAATTCAACAGTGGCCACAGGATTGGAAAAGGTCGGTTTTCATCCCAATCCCAAAGAAAGGCAATGCCAAAGAATGCTCAAACTACTGCACAATTGCACTCATCTCACACACTAGTAAAGTAATGCTCAAAATTCTCCAAGCCAGGCTTCAGCAATATGTGAACCGTGAACTTCCTGATGTTCAAGCTGGTTTTAGAAAAGGCAGAGGAACCAGAGATCAAATTGCCAGCATCCGCTGGATCATGGAAAAAGCAAGAGAGTTCCAGAAAAACATCTATTTCTGCTTTATTGACTATGCCAAAGCCTTTGACTGTGTAGATCACAATAAACTGTGGAAAATTCTGAAGGAGATGGGAATACCAGACCACCTTATCTGCCTCTTGAGAATTCTGTATGCAGGTCAGGAAGCAACAGTTAGAACTGGTCATGGAACAACAAACTGGTTCCAAATAGGAAAAGGAGTACGTCAAGGCTGTATATTGTCACCATGTTTATGTAACTTATATGCAGAGTACATCATGAGAAATGCTGGACTGGAAGAAACACAAGCTGGAATCAAGATTGCTGGGAGAAATATCAATAACCTCAGATATGCAGATGACACTACCCTTATGGCAGAAAGTGAAGAGGAACTCAAAAGCCTCTTGATGAAAGTGAAAGTGGAGAGGGAAAACGTTGGCTTAAAGCTCAACATTCAGAAAATGAAGATCATGGCATCTGGTCCCATCACTACATGGGAAATAGATGGGGAAACAGTGGAAACAGTGTCAGACTTTCTTTTTCTGGGCTCCAAAATCACTGCAGATGGTGACTGCAGCCATGAAATTAAAAGACGCTTGCTCCTTGGAAGGAAAGTTATGACCAACCTAGATCACATATTCAAAAGCAGAGACATCACTTTGCCAACAAAGGTTCGCCTAGTCAAGGCTATGGTCTTTCCTGTGGTCATGTATGGATGTGAGAGCTGGACTGTGAAGAAGGCTGAGCGCCGAAGAATTGATGCTTGTGAACTGTGGTGTTGGAGAAGACTCTTGAGAGTCCAAGACCCTTGGACTGCAAGGAGATCCAACTAGTCCATTCTGAAGGAGATCAGCCCTGGGATTTCTTTGGAAGGCATGATGCTAAAGCTGAAACTCCAGTATTTTGGCCACTTCATGCGAAGAGTTGACTCATTGGAGAAGACTCTGATGCTGGGAGGGATTGGGGGCAGGAGGAGAAGGGGACGACAGAGGATGAGATGGCTGGATGGCATCACTGACTCGATGGATGTGAGTCTGAGTGACCTCCGGGAGTTGGTGATGGACAGGGAAGCCTGGCGTGCTGCAGTTCATGGGGTCGCAAAGAGTCGGACACGACTGAGCGACTGATCTGATACAATACTGCAATGAACATTGGTCTACAGGTGTCTGAATCCTTGCTTTTAGTTCTTTTAGGTGTATACCTAGCAGTAGAATTGCTAGGTCTTATTGTAAGTATATGTTCAAATTTTTGAGGAACTGACACATTCTCTTCCTCAGTGATTTTGTATTCCAAGCAACAATACATGAGCATTCCAAGTTCTATATATCCTTGTCAACACTTGTTATTTCCAGTTTTTATTTTCATTAAAAAAAAATCATAGCCATAATGATGTATGACAAGCATTCTATCATTGTAGTTTGCTAATGACTAAGACTGTTAAAGGACTTCCCTGGTGGCTCAGATGGTAAAGCGTCTGTCTACAATGTGGGAGACACGGGTTCGATCCCTGGGTTGGGAAGATTTCCTGGAGAAGGAAATGGCAATCCACTCCAGTACTATTGCCTGGAAAATCCCATGGACAGAGGAGCCTGGTAGGCTATAGTCCATGGGGTCACAAAGAGTCGGATGACAAGGCTTTTAAAAGTAAGAATTCAAGAGATAGCTGCCTATGCTATGCTAAGTCACTTCAGTCGTGTCCAACTCTGTGCAACCCCATCGATGGCAGCCCACCAGGCTCCCCTGTCCCTGGGATTCTCCAGGCAAGAACACTGGAGTGGGTTGCCATTTCCTTCTCCAGTGCATGAAAGTGGAAAGTGAAGTCGCTCAGTCATGTCCGACTCTTAGCGACCCCATGAACTGCAGCCTACCAGGCTCCTCCGTCCATAGGATTTTCCAGGCAAGAGTACTAGAGTGGGGTGCCATTGCCTTCTCCGGAGATACCTGGAGTAACAGGCAAATTTGGCCTTGGAGTACAAAAGGAAGTGGGCCAAAGGCTAACAGAGTTTTGCGTAGAGAACGCACTGGTCATAGCAAACATCTTCTTACAACACAAGAGAAGACCCTACACGTGGACATCACCAGATGGTAAATGCCAAAATCAGATTGATTGTATTCTTTGTAGCCAAAGATAGATAAGCTCTATACAGTCAGCAAAAACAAGACTGGAAGCCAACTGGGACTCAGATCGTGAACTCCTTATTGCCAAATTCAGATTTAAATTGAAGAGAGTTTGGAAAAACCCCTAGACCATGGAGGTATAGACTAAATTAAATCCCTTATCATTATACATTGGAAGTGAGAAATAGATTCAAGGGGTTAGATCTGATAGACAGAGTGCCTGAAGAACTATGGACGGAGGTTCATGACATTGTACAGGAATCAGTGATCAAGACCATCATCAAGGAAAAGAACTGTAAAAAGGCAAAATGGTTCTCTGAGGAGACCTTAAAAATCGTTGAGAAATGAAGAGAAGTGAAAGGCAAAGGATAAAAGGAAAGATATACCCATTTGAATGCAGAGTTCCAAAGAATAGCAGGGAGAGATAAGACAGCCTTCCTCAGTGATCAGTGCAAAGAAACAGAGGAAAACAATAGAATGGGAAAGACTAGTGATCTCTTCAAGAAAATTAGGGATACCATGGAAGAATTTAATGCAAAGATGGGCAGAATAAAGGGCAGAAATTATATGGACCTAACAGAAGCAGAAGATATTAAGAAGAGGTGGCAAGAATACACAGAAGAAATATACAAAAAAGATCTTCACAACCAAGATAATCACGATGGTGTGATCACTCACATTCACATAGAGCCAGACATCCTGGAATGTGAGGTCAAGTGGGCTTAGGAAGCATCACTACAAACAAAGCTAGTGGAGGTGATGGAATTCCAGTTGAGCTATTTCAAATCCTCAAAGATGATGCTGGGAAAGTGCTGCACTCAGTAAGCCAGCAAATTTGGAAAACTCAGCAGTGGCCACAGGACTGGAAAAGGTCAGTTTTCAATCAAATCCCAAAGAAAGTCAATGTCAAAGAGTGTTCAAACTACCACAGAATTGCACTCATCTCACAAGCCAGCAAAGTAATCCTCAAATTTCTCCAAGCCAGGTGTCAACAGTACATGAACCATGAATATCCAGCTGGATTTAGAAAAGACAGAGGAACCAGAGTTCAAATTGCCAATATCCATTGAATCATCAAAAAAAACAAGAAAGTTCCAGAAAAATATCTACTTTTGCTTTATTGACTACGCCAAATCCTTTGACTGCATGGATCACAATAAACTGTGGAAAATTCTAAAAGAGATGGAAATACTAGACTACCTGACCTGCCTCCTGAGAAATCTGTATGCAGGTCAAGATGCAACAGTTAGAACTGGATATCAAACAACAGACTGGCTCCAAATAGGAAAAGGAGTATGTCAAGGCTGTATATTGTCAGCCTGCTTATTTAACTTTTATGCAGAGTACATCATGTGAAATGCCAGGCTGGATGAAGCACAAGCTGGAATCAAGATTGCAGGGAGAAATATCAATAACCTCATATTTGCAGATGACACCACCATTATGGCAGAAAGTGAAGAAGAACTAAAGAGCCTTTTGATGAAAGTGAAATAAGAGAATGAAAAACCTGGCTTAAAACTCGACATTCAGAAAACTAAGATCATGGCATCTGGTTTCATCACTTCATGGAAAATAGGTGGTGAGACAATGGGAACAGTGACAGACTATTTTGGGGGGCTCTAAAATCACTGAAGATGGTTATTGCAGCTATGAAATTAAAAGACACTTGCTCCTTGGAAGAAAAGCTGTGGTCAACCTAGAAAACATACTGAAAAGCAGAGACATTAATTTGCCAACAAAGGTCCATCTAGTCAAAACTATGGTTTTTCCAGTAGTCACCTGTGGATCTGAGTTGGACTATAAAGAGAGCTGAGTGCCAACACATCGATGCTTTTGTACTGTGGTGTTGGAGAAGACTCTTGTGAGTCCCTTGGACTACAACCAGTCAATTGTAAAGGGAATCAGTCCAGAATATTCATTGGAAGGACTGATTCTGTAGCTGAAAGTCCAATACTATGGCCACCTGTTGCAAAAAATTGACTCTTTGGAAAAGACCCTGATGCTGGGCAAGATTGAAGGCAGGAGGAGACAGGGACAACAGAGGATGAGATGGTTGGATGGCATCACCAACTGGATGGACATGAGTTTGAGCAAGTTTCAGGATTTGGTGATGGACAGAGAGCCCTGGCATGCTGCAGTCCATGGGGTCACAAAGAGTTGGACATGACTGAGCAAATGATCTGAACTGAACTGAAGGCTTTTAAAATATTTTTATAAGGTTATTGGCTATTTGTGTATCTTCCTTAGAGAAGTATCCAAGTCCTTCCTTTGTCCATTTTTTAGTTGTGTTTTTGTTATGGAGTTGTAGGAGTTCTTTAAATATTTCTAGATATTGAACCCTTATAAGATGCATGGTTTGTTTTTTCTTCCATTCTGTAAGTTGTGTTTTCAATATGGATTATGTTTTTTTTTCCCCCTTTAGACAAATATGATAATGCTTTTCTTTGTGGATCCCTCAGTTTACCTTTCTTAGAGTTTGCTGAGTTTCTTGGATATATAGATTTACATATTCCATCAGATTTGGATGGTTTTTATTTATTATAGTTTCAAATATTCTTTCTGTTTCTTTCTCTGTCTTCTCCTTCCGGGACTCCTATAATGTATATACCGTTCCATTTGACAATGTTCCATTGTTCTTCTCAGCTCTTTTCATTTTTTTTTCTTTTTTTTTTTCTCTTTCTGCTACTCAGACAACATGATTTCAGCTATCCTGTCTTTAAGATTGCTGATTATTTATTCTGCCTGATGAAATCTCTGTAAACACCTGTAGTGTTTTTTTTTCTTTCATTTCAGTCATTATGCTGTTCACTTCCAGAATTTATTTAGTTAGTTTTATAATTTGAATGTCTTTTAGGAGCCCTTCGGAGAAGGCAATGGCAACCCACTCCAGTACTCTTGTCTGGAAAATCCCATGGATGGAGGGGCCTGGTAGGCTGTAGTCCATGGGGTCGCTAGGAGTCGGACACGACTGAGCAAATTCACTTTCACTTTTCACTTTCATGCATTGGAGAAGGAAATGGCAACCCACTCCACTGTTCTTGCCTGGAGAATCCCAGGGACAGGGAGCCTGGTGGGCTGCCGTCTATGAGGTCGCACAGAGTCAGATACAACTGAAGCAACTTAGCAGCAGCAGCAGGAGCCCTTGAGTTTGATCCCTGGGTTGGAAAGATCCCCTGGAGAAGGGAACAGCTACCCACTCCAGTATTCTGGCCTGGAGAATTCCATGGACTGTATAGTCCATGGTATCGCAAAGAGTCAGACATGACTGGGCAACTTTCACTTTCATTTTGTTTTTGCATCATTTTCCTAACTTCATTTAGTGTTTTGTCTTCTTCATTTGGCTGTTTGGGCATATTTAAAATAAATTTTATAAAATCTTTGTTTACTAATGCCAGTGTGTAGACTTCCCCAGAGATGGTTTCAGTTAGTTTATTTTGTTCCATTGACTTGGCTATGTGCTCTTGACTCTTTTCTTTGCCTTGTTATTTTTTTTGTTGAAAACCGGACACTTGAGTATTATGATATGGTAATTCTGAAAATTAAATTCTTTCTCATCCCTTGGGTTTACTGTATTATTTATTTGTTGAAGACTCTAATAGTCCATTTGATTAATGACTTTTCAAGATTATTGTTGAAAAGTCTGTATTTCTTGTTGTTTGTGATTATTGAAGTGTCTATTCGTTGAGCTTGTGCTCAGCTAGTATTTATATAAATTTCTTTAGTTTTAAGAGCTGAAAACAAGGGGGAAAGCACCTCTCTCATTCTTTCCAGATTCTCACTTTAGAGTTCTCTAACAGTTTTTTAGGCTTGTACTAAGCCTAGGGATTCGCTTGAAGTAAAAGTCTAGGGTCTTCTAAGATCTTAATGTATGCATGTGTCTTACCCTGTTCTTGATTGTGGCTTTCTTTTCTTTTTTCTTTTTCTTTTTTGGTCACAAGGCATGTGTGATCTTAGTTCCCCAACTGGGGTTGAACCCGTGGCCCTTGCAATGGAAGCACAGTCTTAACCACTGAACTGCAAAGGAAGTCCTGTGGTTTTCTAAATTCCCCTATAAACATGGATGTTTTTGAATGACCTAATTTTTCAAAGAAATTCTCCTTAGATTTTCCTTCCAAACTTTAGTTGGTCTATTATGTATCTTGACTTTAATCTTTTGCCCCAGGCTTCTTGAGGGTTTTCTGGTCACCTTGTAAAGCTTTCAAGAAATGACTGCCAATTTTCTGGCCTGTTAGTTCTGAGTTTGGTGAAACAGAGACAAGTACCTAGTACTAATATTTCACATAGCCTGCAGACAGTTCAAAGTCAACATACACAATGATTTATGAGTAATACCTGATCTGCTCCTTCTATAACTTGACAGAGGGTGCCACAGTGGAAATGAAGGCTGTTATCTTCAAAACTGCTATCAAGCCAGGGAGGGGTCAGGGAAGAGCAAGTAAAATGCTACAAAGATTTCCCACCAATTTTAAGTTTTTATTTTCCTTGATTCAGTGTTTGATTACTGTAAACCTTGACTCTTTTCCAGAATTATGACAAAGTTGATTCTTACAGTGCTTATTTTTTGATGTTGTTATGGAAGGTAAGAGCTTGGAGCTGTCTACTCTGCCATTTTGCTGATGTCAGATCTCTATAATTTAATTTTAAATAATGGGAATATGTTTACAAATTTTCTGAAAATTTATCATTAAATTCTCATGAGATGATTTGAACTAGCTCTAACACACTTTTGAGTTTAAATTCATTTAAAGGTATATTATCTCTACTTTGAATTACATCATTCTCTTCAAGCAAAACAATGACTCTTGCCCTCAGAGAATGTCTAAAGAAAGTAACTCCAAGTATGACAGTATGATATATGCATTAAAAAGAAAATTTTAGAACTTTTGGTTTGATTTTGTTATTTTCATGAGTCTTCTTAGATATGCTTATGATGATAGCATCCTGATCCCTGGTCTCATCTTTAGTGCACATATGTGTGTGTGTGTGTGTGTGTGTGTAATGGTTCTGTCATTTCTTCCTAATTATGGCTTTGTCTCTCTAGTGTAACAATGCAAATAGTACTATGGGTTTTGCGATGCTTAGCTAGATGCTGCCAGTCCATTGGTCAAATAACATATTGCTTCTGAGCATAGATTGACCTTTCTCCATAGTTTTGTACTCTTTCTGAAATCCAAAAGCACTGCTTTTATATTATCTTTAGAATTAGCTGTTTTTAAATAGATGAAAATATATCCTACTGCAATTTTCAGTCAACAAGAAGGTTTAATAAAATTTGTTGTACATTTTAAGAATTGCTATCTGATTATGCCAAAATAATAATTGCTCATAATGGAGGATTTATAAAGTTAATTTATATATTGCTACATTGAAAAATCCTTTGATTTTTAAAATAATCACTTCCCATCTGTTATATAAAGTCCTCTGCAACTTACAGGAAAAAGCAAAGCTGTCTCTCCAGTACTGTTCACATTCCAGTGCTACATGTTAAATAACAAGAGGAAATGATTCTTGAGCTGAGTTTAAATCAGATGTATTCAATTATCTATTGAATATGTAACATTTGGCTATGTAATACTTTCAATTTCTTAATTAGTTCAATATTTCAATAGAACAAAAGATTACACAAGAGGAAAATTACTACCATAGACCCAAGTTTAGATTTTTATGTGATTTCTAAGGTTTATTAAATAGGTTGAGTCATATGATATATTTAAAAGTCTAAAAATAACTTTTTCCTTCAATTCTCCAATCACACCTGTCACTCTTCTTTTGATTAAAGACATGCCAAAATTTACCTATTGGAACAGCTTTATTTTTAGATATGTTCTTCCTCAACTAAAAGTCACTGATGCAGATAAATTTTCCATTTATTCACTGATTTGAAAATAACAATACATGGTACTTCAGAAGCATGTCAAAGGGAGCATTCTCCAAGCCATAATTGCATGCAGTGCTTTAGTGTAAAACAATTTGCTTTCAAACATGAAAGAGCATATGACCTGAGGAGACAGAGTCAGTGTTAAAAGGTATTTCTATCATTTATTTTGGAATCTCTCTAAAATCTTCATTACATTGCTTAAAACAAGCAAGACATTAACCACAAAGCTACCATAGACCAATATGTCCAAGTCTACATAATTACATCAAAATGCAATGGCAATTTTTTTTTTAAATATAAAGAGTTTATGATGGTATAAATTTCTTAAAGAGATGGGAATACCAGATCACCTTACCTGCCTCCTGAGAACCTGTATGCAGGTCAAGAAAAAACAATACCAGACATGGAACAAAAGACTGGTTCAGAGTTGGAAAAGGAGTACATCAAGGCTGTATATCGTCACTCTGCTTACTTAACTTACATGCAGAGTATATCATGCAAATTGCCAGGCTGGCATTCTTGATGAAAGTGAAAGAGGAGAGTGAAAAAGCTGACTTAAAACTTAACATTTGAAAAACAAAGATCATGGCATCCGGTCTCATCACTTCATGGCAAATAGATGGGACAACAATGGAAACAGTGAGACTCTTTATCTTCTTGGGCTCCAAAATCACTGCAGATGGTAACTACAGCCATGAAATTAAAAGATGCTTGCTCATGAGAGTCCCTTAAATAGCAAGGAGATCAAATCAGTCAATCCTAAAGGAAATCTCCCTGAATGTTCATTGGAAGGATTGTTGCTGAAGCTCTAATACTTTGGCGACCTGATGTGAAGAGCCTACTCATTGGAAAAGACCTTGATGCTGGGAAAGATTGAGGGCAGGAGGAGAAAGGGGTGACAGAGGATGAGATGGTATAATGGCATCACCATCTCAATGGACATGAGTTTGAGCAAACTCAGGAGATAATGAAGGACAGGGAATCCTGGTGTGCTGCAGTCCATGAGGTCACAAAGAGTTGGACACGACTGAACAACCACAACATGATACCAGGTAGTTGTAAAAACAAACACAGAAAGAATATTTTGAGTCGGTGGAGCTTGAGCACTTGCTCAAGTTCCTGAGGCACGTGTAGCTACTTCTATTCAGAGATCTCCAAAAACAGAATTTGTTCAAGGCTGGTGTTGTAATAGTCCTTTCCCCTTGTGGTCTAAAATTTTATGGAATCATAGAGGATGATCAGCTTCCCTGTTGGCTCAACAGTAAAGATCCTGGCTGCCAATGCAGGAGATGGAGAAACAGGTTCAATTCTTGGTCAGGAAAATCCCCTGGAGAGGAAATGCCAACCCACTCCAGTATTCTTGCCTGAGAAATCCTGTGGTCGGAGGACCTCACAGGCTAAAGTCCATGGGGTCGCAAAAGAGTCGAACATGACTTAGTGACTAAACAACAACAGAGAATGATCAAGATACACCATAGACTATATGCAGCCATGAATTTCTATGGTACAAAGTGAATCTGGTAGAGTTGGGGGCAATTCCAGATAGCTAATTATGTAATAGTCATGAAAGTTTAAGCCAAAGAGGACATATATGAGCAGTGACTTTTAATCAAAGCATATTTTATTTTAGTGACCAAAGAATTATTAACATTGCTTTTCCTTCCATCTCAATAAGTTTAGGAGTCATCATTTCATTGTCTCCAAAGAAATGAGGAGCAGATTGGGCATAGAAAAGAATTTTCTGTGAAGATATTTTCTAGAACAGTTTGTTAATGTCATCATACCACTCTCTAACCAAGCTGCAGCCTCATATCTATTTTTCAACTAGACTCAGAGTAAAACAGAAATAATCATTTGACTCCAGTAAATGAAATGATAAATATCATTCCATTGTATGAAAATGATGATTGCCTGGCTGATATCCTTTTTTTTTTTTTTTTCCTACTGCTTTTTAAGCTGTAATAGTGACATTTTCCAAAACAAACTAGGAGACAGAGGCCACAATTAGCCAAAGTATTGTTTACATGATAGTGGCAAAACACTTTGCAATTGTATTATTGATGAATTTGCAGGTCTGTGGTGGAGAGAAAGACAAAACTTTGGCACTGAAGATGGAGGGTTCCACAATACAAAGGCAGAAGAATGAAAGGGTATGCAATAAAACTGGTAAAAAGACTTTGATCTACTGTTTAGAGAATGCTACCACAATGAGTTTGTCTCCTAGTGTTGATCAATTCTGACTATACTCTAAAAGCAATGAATTATGCAGAATTATGATGATGAATCTTAAACACTCTCCATGTAACTAAAAGTACCTCTGCCTGAGAATGTTCCACTTGTGACTTGATCCTAAACAACCAGTTTTCAAATCACAAAATGAACTGATCTGCCAAATGCCATCTTGTTCTTCAGCTCATCTTTCTTGATATATTATGTGCTGTGCTTAGTCGTTCCGTCATGTCTGACTCTCTGCGACCCCATGGACTGTAACCTGCCAGACTCCTCTATACATGAAGATTCTCCAGGCCAGAATACTGCAGAGGGTTGCCATGCCCTCCTGGAGATCTTCCCAATCCAGGGATCGAACCCAGATATCCCACATTGCAGGTAGATTCTTTACCATCTGAGCCACCAGGGAAGCCCTGTTACATTATACATGAAGGCAAAAATCTGTTTGAATCCTTCAGTATGAATTGTTACCTGTATATAGAAAGCTTCTCACTCCAAAAAGAGGCATTTTCTTCATTGTTAATAAGAAATACCACAATTCACACAACTGATGACTATAAAAAGCACTTGACCTTTGCTATGACCACCATTCTGTATCTCCCAAGCCTCCCCTCAAGTGTCAAAAAAATTAGCATTAAGTTGACTAACATGCTTTCTTTTTCAGCTTGCGTGACATAACCTTTAAATAAAATGATGTTTGTTTTAAAAATAAATTAATATTTATTTCATTTATTTACAGAATGCACCAAATGTTTTCTATTTATCAAGTACTATACTCAGTCCTTTCATATGCAGTTTCCTAGTTCTCACAAAATCTGTTTTTAAAGAGCAAACAAAGATATAGAGAGGTTCTGGATTGTGATTAAGGTCACATATATAGTAAAAGGCAAGGCAATTATATGAACCTATTATCTCAGTTTTTAAGTGATTTTTTGCCACTATTTTTTCCATTTTTCATCCAAATTTTCAAATTTATTTGCATACCATTATTTATAACATTCTCTCATTCTATTGTGTTACTATTTTATCATGAAAAAATTGCCACTATTCATTATTTTCCTCATAAAAATATATCCCAATAAAATTACAATATTTCAAATATACTGTTAGTTATAAAGAAGTTAAAATAATACAGAAACTTCTAAACTAGAATTACTCAACCTGATTGCTCTCAATATTTTGTGTGTGATACTTTTTTGGCAAGGGCACATCATCAGGGGAGGGGTATGCTATAAGATACTTTAAGATGTTTGGCAATATCCCTGATTCTATCCATTAGATGCCAGTGGCAAGGACTACCTACTTCTAACTGTGATAACTAAAATTGTCTCTAGACAGTATTAAATGTCCTAGAGGAAGGAGGATAAAATAACCCCTTTTGTGAACTGCTGCTTAGAAAATCATGTTTCCTCTTTCAGTCATTAAATTTATTATATAGTTTTATAGTTTTAAATAACCTTGTAGAATCAGAAGTTCATTAAAAATAGATACATTTTCTTTAATGTTATTTCCATGGAAACTAGGGGAAGGTCGACTACTATTGCTATAGTCTTTTGGGGGAAGTTTTAAGCTAACCTAGCCCTGTGTAATTATAAGAATTTTTTAAACTTCACATAAATTTAATAACTTATGATTGTGACAAATTCTAAGCTCCTTTTGGAAAAAAATGAATCCTTCCATATTCTTGTATGTTTTCAAATGTGATCCTGGGCAACAGTTATGGCATTCCTTCAAAGGTGATTTACAATGTTGTGTTAGTTTCAGGTGTACAGCACAGTGAATCAATTATACATATATATCCACTCTAATTTAGATTTTTTTTCCCATGTAGACCATGACAGAGTATTGAGTAGAGTTCACTGAGCTATATAGTAAGTCCTCATTAGTTATCTATTTTATATATAGTAGTGTGTATATGGGTAGTAGTGTGGTATATTCCCAGTATCCCAATTTATGCTTCTCCCCAACCTTCCCACTGGTAACCATAAGTTTGTTTTCTTCATATGTGACTATTTCTGTTTTGTAAATAAGTTCATTTGTAGCTTTTTTTTTTTTTTTTTTTTTAGATTCCACATAAAAATGGTATCCTATATTTGCCTTTCCCTGTCTGACTTACTTCACTCAGTATGACAATTGCTAGGTCCATCCATGTACAATTCACAGAATGGGAGAAAATATTTGTAAATGAAGCGACCAACAAGAGATTGACTTATGTTTTAAAATGGACAATGTCCAATAGGTGGCTGGGCTTTAATGAGGAGTTGCTCTCACCTGACTGATCCCTTATTCCCCTTGATTGAAATTTAAACTTAAAGGCTACAAAGGAATGTAGTAGCACCTTTTCTCACCAGCCCTTCTCAGGATGGCTCCATTTTATTTTTCTAACAGTGCTAATTATTCCCTATTACTCTGGCATTATGCTCCCCTTCCAAAATAAATAATATTTATGAAACATTGGAGCAATAAATAAACTGTGTGTTTATTGTGTTTATTCAACACTGAGGCTTCCTTTCCAAATTGCATGGCTCAGCTCTGACTGCTGTTCAAGTAGAGGCATCATGCTTTCCAAACTGCCCTGCCAACTTGTCTTTGCATACACATTTTTTTTTCCTTTGAGACTTGGAGAATAGCAATTAGACCATCCCAGGTGGTGTGGTTACCAGAAAATAATCACATTTTGGAATCATCAGACACTTCACACACTCACTGAGGCTTTGTAATTCTCAGGGGTATGATTACTTCATCCCTGCTCTTCTTCATGCCATGTCAGTATCCTCTTCTGTTTTCACAGTAGTAACTTACAGTTTCTTCAATCCCTTCCTCCCAATTATGTCCTTTCAACCATATAATCATACTAAGAATAGTGTCAGAAAACAACCACCATGACAAAACCCAATAAAACACTGTACTGAACTACATTCTGGGTTTTGCTTTTTTTTTTTTTTTCAACATTTAATTGCAGTATATGTCATATTTTTCTAGTAACTCATTGCTTTTGGAAAACTAATATGAAAATTTGTAGACATCCAAAATCTAGAGGGATCAGATTTTGACATCCAGCTTTAGCCATATCTCATTTTTCTCCATACTCGCCACTCATGCTATTCCATACCTCCTCTAACACTTAGCACAGAGCATGGGCTAGAGTAGGTACACACTAATTGCTTTCTCTTGTGAGTGTTTCCAGTCTCTGAATATAATACAGCAATGCTTAATATAGTAACTCTAAGCCTAAATGTCCATTATTTTCAGAAATATTTTCAAATGAGTCTCCATTTTATAATGACGGTGTTTCCTAAAATTTTCCATTATAGCATAGTGTGCCATAGAATGTTAATAGCCAGACTGCGCAATATAAAGCTTCATGATTACTCAAGTTTTAAAATGTCTGATTTAAATGAATTCCATTTATCTGTTAAAGGTTTTGAGACATTCTGTAGTCCTGCACATTGAAACTTCCAAGAGTGATTTTTTTCATAAAGGCTTTCTAAAATTTATTTGGCTATGGAACTCTTTTTTATTTACATATGCGTTATAGAAATAGGCCTAAAATGTTGTAAAACCTAAGGAAATTTAATAGCTGAAATAAAATTGCTTAGTTGAGAGATTTATAACATAAGGTCCATGTATGCATGCTAAGTTGCTTCAGTCATGTCTGACTCTTTGTGACCCTATGGACTATAGCCTGCCAGGCTCCTCTGTCCACGGGATTTTCCAGGCAAGAATACTGGAGTAGGTTGCCATGCCCTCCTCCAGGGGATCTTCTCAACCCAAGGATTGAACCCACATCTCTTATGTCTTCTTCATTGGCAGGCAGGTTCTTTACCTCTTGCGCCACCTGGGAAGTCCAAGGTCCTTACACAGGCTTCAGGGAAATCAATGTTAGTATCTGTATTTTGGGGGACTGAAACTTAAACTGTTGGTTATTTTGGTGATTTGCATTTGTGCTTCTATAGGATATACAACATAGATTAGTAAGAAATTAATTTCAGCTGTTACATGAGGGAACCCTGGGAAGGCCTAATTAGAGGTGTCATTTCTGTTTGGCCTTGAGAATTTTAAAAGTAAGAAGTGATAAAGAATATTCCAGAAAAAGTAGACAACTTGAATGTATTGGAAGAGTAAAATGCTGGGTGTATTTCAAATATGGTGAGAGGTCCCATTAGGTTTGAGGTTAGAATGCGTTACG